>OZ004705.1:194675639-195275639 GCA_963924515.1 Vespertilio murinus
CAGACTCAAGAACTTTATTATTCTACATAATTAGTATTTGGGTCTAGAGTCAGGCTCTTACAAAACTACCATAAAAAAACAGGGTTTATTTTCATGTAGAAGGAAGGAACAAAATGAAGCTCTATATTTCAAGATGCTTTGAAATGTTGTGTTTTTTTTTTTTTAATGAGCTGTTCAGATACTCAGCAGGCATGAGCCCATGCAAGAGAATGGGGAATCTCACACACACACACACACACACACACACACACACACACACAAAGATTTCTCCATATCTTCCCTCATCTAACTATTCCAGCAGACGCAGGCAGCAAAGTGGTGGGCAGTAATTTTGCCATTTGCAGTGCCAGAGGCTGTGGTAGGATTCTATGCAGGAGCCAGCCTTGTCGGTCATAGCACTACCATGTTGAGTCAGCAGGAAGTGACTTTCCCTCCCACTTACCTCTTCTCTTGCAGCAGAGAGTTCCCCTAGACAGCGGTGGGGCAGCTCTGTTGACTTTCTTAGCCTGTTTCCTCCATGAGCCACAAACTCCTTAGACATTTTGTGCCATTTCAGGATGCCGGGGCTCAATGAAATTGAACTAAATTCATTGTCTCTTCCCACTGTTCCCATCCCATTCTCTGCTTCGTTGTTAGCAGCACTTTTCCTCATTTGGCTTTTCTTAAAAGATAATAAATAAATAAATAAATAAATAAATGAATAAATAAATAAATAAACAAGAAAACAAAATATAAATGTTTTCCCTAATTTTGAGTTAATTTATTCTTTGTTCCACTCCTGTTATTACAGTTCTCCTCTTTCTAGTCACATTGCTATTGTTCAATCCTCACAGTATCGGACTCTTGGATGGGTCTTTTTGCTGGCCTTCTACCTTCTAGTTGCTTCTGCTTTTCATTAATTCTACCTGAAAGCCCAATACATGGGTAGAATGATGACTAAATTAGACACTTTTCCAAGGTTGAATTCCTGTTTGATTCCCTCTCTGTCCTCTACATGTTCACCACCACACTTGGCATTCACTAAGTAAGGTTAAGGCAGGTCAGGGATAGGTAGCTAATAGGAGGAGGGGGTTAATAAAGACTTGCTTTCTTCTGTCACTACTCTCTTTCTTCCCTTTGTCTACTACTGTCCTTCGGCATCTCTCAGGCTTCCGGCCATGACATGTATGACCAAGGACATTCGTGTGTAGGAGATACTCCCATATGCAAACTTAAATTATGTGAAAATAGTCCAAAATTTGTGGGGAAGAAAATCCCTTCAAGGCCTTTTCTTTCTGGGCTTCCTGAAGATACGCCTGGGGATGGGGCAGGCACAGCCCTGGTCCTGACAGGAAGTTGGCCCTTTCTCTCTCTAGAAGACAGACCCAAGCTAATGGAAGGTGTGTTGTGCTGGAAGTGCCTTGGATCTCCTCTGTTTTATACTTCAAAGGGAATTATTCACAGTTTACTATTAGTAATAGATCACACAGAGCGACACTGGCCTGCTGACTAGAAACCCTGCACTTCTGCACTTAGCCAGCCTCTTGTGTTTGTTGGTTTAGCGATGTTCATTTGTTCTCCTCACACTCTAGGTCCCTCCCAGTGGTATGGCTTCCTGCTCTGGCAAACTCACTCCGTTTCCTTTTTCTGTCTTTTCCCACACCAATCTCTCCCCCTAGAGTGTCCATCTCTACTTTTCAAAGCAAACTTAAATGCAACTTTTTCTGACATTCCTCAACCTCATCCTGATAAAAATCTTTGGTTGCATTTAGTTATTTGTTTATATTTTTATTATAATATATTTTACTTCAGATTTTTTTTGTGTGTGTGGATATGCCTTATTTACTCCTGATTTGGTGCTTTTCATTCATTTTTTGTACTCCATGTAGTGCCTCACATAGTACCTTGTACACCATAGATAATCAATAGATGCTTGTTGACTAGATTTATATTGAATTGGCATCATTTGTTTGTCCTGCAGAGAATCTAATCTGGGGGAGAAAATTGACAGTGAAGTTGTAAATGTGGTTTATAGTCTTCGTGGACAAACAGATGGTGATAACAACCGTAAGATAATCTAATTTAATCCTTCAACAACTCTATGAGATAGGTATTTATTTTCATTTGACTCTAAAGGAAACAGGCTAGAGAAGTTGAATAATTTGCCAAGAATACGCAGCTGGTAGAACATAGAGCCACTGTGTTCTGTCTGTGTTTGAGTGTATGCTGGTTTATTATTTCCTGGGTTGTAAACGAGCTAAAGAATCCATTTGGCTTTTCAGACTACTCTCGTTTTGATAACTTGGTTTACCACTCTGCAGGATCATCAGGGTGCATGAGCTTGCTTCTGGGAGATATCAGGGAATCCCTCTGAGCTGTTCCCTGCGCTGAGTGTTGAGGACAGACAAAGCTCTCACTATGCTGTCAATGTCATTTCCTGAGTACCTACTATGTTCCAATATCAGTCTCACAGGTCCTCTGGTCTTTTCTTTTCAATTAGGTTAAAAGCAGGTGCTGAGAGAGTCATTGTGGAAGTTCCCATAATTTTCTAAATGCTTTTAGAAACAAGGCACAATTTTGTAGGAAGGCCAATGAGAGCATCTGGATGGTAGAAGTGGAGCTTTGCACACTGTAAACACTCAGAAAATGTTTCCTGAGTGGATAACAGAACTGGAAAATCAGCTCCATGGCTGTCTTGATTCACTGATGTCTCATAGGCCCTTTATGTTTCCCCAGTTCAACTTCATGGTCACATACCTTGCTCAGTTGTTTGTTTTGTTTCCCTTTTCATCACTGATTTAAAGCAGAGGTTGGCCAACTTTTTCTGTAAGGGGAATACACTAAATATTTTAGACCACCCAGCCTCTGGTGGACCCGCTCAGTTCTGCCGTGGTCACACCAGTGGCCAGAGGGTGCCTGTGTTCAAATCAACTTTATTGAAAAAGTGAGGGGCTGGCCCGAGCTGTAGTTTTCTGAGCTCTGATGTTAAGCAAAAACAAATGTGCTGTGCCTGTTAGATGTTATCGTGTTTGATTCTGTTTTCTATATTTGTCTAAAACATTTTGGGCAGGAAATGACTAAATTAGATAGCACAACCATCTAATTTAGTTCCTGAGATAATGATGGCTAGCACGTATTGAGTGTTTTCTATGTGTCAGGCATTTTGCTGAGTGATTTGCATGCTTTATATTATTTATAAAGCAAGAACGGTTATTACCTCCATTTAAGCGGAAGGAACTGAGTCACAGAGAGCTTAGCCTGCCAGAGTTCAGGTGAAACTGATATACTGATGATACCAGTGGTCTTATTACAGAATTCACGAACAGCAGTAGTGATCATAACTGTATTATACTAAGAGGGAAAAGCCCGGGACTTATACTCAGAAATCTAGGCTCACATCCCAACTCCAGTTTGTGGAAAATTAAATGAACACTGAACCTCAGGTTTTCCCCTGATAAAAGGGACTAATTACAAGACTTGACCTGTCAACCTTAGTGACTGCTGTGTGAATAAAAGGCTGTCTGCATGTGCTTTACGAATGGAATCACTGTACAGTTGTTAGTTGTTAGTTTGACATTGGTATACATCTTAGTCTGTTTCCATGTGAAACGAATAGCTTTAAGAGAAGCAGTGAATGTGTGAAACTCTAAGAGGTTTTGTAAGGGTGTTGATACCTGAAGCCAGCTTCACTGGTTTTCTCCTTGCTCTCTCCCTCTGCTGGGGCACCAACCTTTTCTGGTTGGTTGTTGTAATGAATTTAGACCCATTTCTTCTGTAAAGGGACAATGTACCAGTCATAAACTCCTTTGTTCCGATGAGTGAGATTTTTAAAAATTATATATATATATATGTTTAAATTCAGAAAGGAAGAGAGAGAGAGAGAGAGAGAGAGAGAGAGAGAGAGAGAGAGAAGAGAGAGACATCAGTGATCGGAGAGAATCATTAATAGGCTGCCTCCTACATGCTCCCTATTGGGGATTGAGCCTGCAACCTGGGCTTGTGCCTTGACTTGGAATCGAATGTGACCTTCTGGTTCATGGGTTGATGCTCAAACATTGAGCTACACCAGCAAGAGAGTGAGATTTTTAAAAGGGCTTTTCCTAGATTGCTTTGGCTGGGTGGACAGGGGGGTGGGTAGAGATGAGGCCAAAGGGCATACAAAACATAGTTAGGTTTTTACAAAGTTCACATGTATGATCCTAATTTAACCAGGACTTGTCAAACATTGACTTGCCTGGCACAGTTGTGAGCACCCAACCCTGATCCCTTCCGTCCCTCACACAGCCTCTGCCAAATGTTAGCAGCTTACTGACTGGGCATGGGAAGCACACATCTCCCCATCTGAAAGGAGCCCACAGTCAAAGAGTGAAGCAACTCCCAGTGCTGCTCCTTTTCCTCCCAGGAAATTCCTTTTTACATCATCGTGCTTAATAAATTCCCCCTTTACTTTTTCCTCCGTTCTCTTTTATTATGTCCTTAGATATGTCTTTATCTAAAGCAGGAGTGGGGGACGTCCAATCCTTGGGCTATCTAAGGCCCTCAAAATCATTTGATCTGGCCCTGCCAAAGCATTAGGGGTGAGTTAATTAAATGTTTGACCCAATATAGCAGGCTCATTTTTAAGTTGATAATTTTGGATGGCCCTCAAATGATGCTATAAATACCCAACTGGCCCTTGGCAGAACAAAGGTTCCCCACCCCTGATCTAAAGAGATAATAAAAGTCTATACCAATTTGGTATATTAGTCAGAATTTCCCACATAAATGAACTAGTGGGATCTGTCATCAATCTATCATCTACCTATTACTTATCATCTACCTATTATCTATCTATCTATCTATCTATCTATCTATCTATCTATCTATCTATCTACTGAGCAATACTTATTTTTAAGGAATTTGGGCCACAAGAGTGTGGGGGCTGGAACTCCAAACTCTGTAGAGCAGGCCCCAGTAGACTGGAGGTTCAGAGAAGGTTTCTATTCTGTGTTTTGGCAGACTTCCTTCTTAGGAAAACCTCAGTCTTTGCTCAGAAGGCCTTCCACTGATTGGACCAAGTCCATCCACCTTATGAAGTGAGATCTGCTTTATTCAGTTTACTGACTGTAAATATAAATCACATCTAAAAAACACTGTCCCAGCGACTTCACCAGTAGTGTCTGACCATACAACTAGGCACCATGGTCTAAGTCAGTTAACACATAAAATGAGCTATGACACTTGATGTTGATAACCTGTCATTATATGTCCATTCTATAATCCGAAGAATTATAGAATGGACATATAAAAAAGCAGGCAAAAATGCTGGCTTTTCTGAATAATGCAGAGACCAAGGAGCCTCTTCTTAACTCCAAAGACACCACGAACATTTGCAGTGTGCTTGGCTCTACAATTCACTCACTGGTATATTCTCCCACGGCTTGGCCTCAGGGCTATCATATCACACTTATTAATTTCAAACAATGTTGTTTGTCAAGGATGCAGATGATGTGTATATATATATTTTTTTACCAGCCTAAGGATTATAAAGGGCTCTTTCCTTTTTTTCTTTTTAAGATTTTAATTTTTTAATGCTCAGTAAAATAAGCTTCATTCTAATATTTAAACAAATGAGAATCAGAGGGTAATTTACAGAAGAGTGACAGTTTGTTATTTGATAGCATCATGACTTTGCTTTCACCTAAAGCTAAGAAATTCTTTTTCACTGTGACATCTTCAGCCGAGTTAAATTACTCTCTATATTAATTAAAAAGTAAAAAACAGTAAGTCAACCAATCAGTTTTATTTTTACTGGAGAAGGGATTTTAATACAATACTAAACCAGCTATCCAACTCAAAATTTTTCACAGTGGATTATTTAATCAATTGCTCATTAAAATAATTGGCATCCATACTCATACAACTTTTTTCTTTCTCATTTAATTGAATTCTTACTTTTAATGACTGAAGAACATACTCTGATTGAGTTCAATTATGTGCTTGAAAGGTAAGAGGAGATAATGCTAATGAATGCTTTCATGATGATCCCAGAATATGAACTGGTATCAGTACATCCAACAGGAATTTATCCATTCTAAGATCGTTTTTCTTTTTATTCCTGCAGCATTTATAGTATGTATGTTTATGCCACAATATAATCTTCGTGAATTCTGAGAAAGCTGGTCTTAATGCAAATTTATTTTTTTAAATAGTCTTAACAATGCATCCATTTTAAGGTACTTCATGTTTTACAAAGCATGAAACTTATTCAAATAGATTTACATGAATATTTAAAATATATTTTTATTGATTTTAGAGAGAGAGAAAGGGAGAGGGATAGAGAGATAGAAATATCAATGAGATAGACATGTTGATCTGCTGCCTCCTGCACACCCCCTGCCAAGGATTGAGCTCATAACCTGGGCTTGTCCCTTGACCAGGAATCGAACCAGGGTACCTCTTGGTTTATGAGTATCATCAGCTGGGCATGAGTATTCTAATACCTATAAATAATAAAAGTGTAGTATGCTAATTAGACTGGATGTCCTTCTGGACATCCTTCTATCCTTCTAGACAAAGCCTGGACTGTGAGGGAAGCCGGGGTCCTAGGTGCCTGCGGCCGGCCGGAGAGAAGGCAGTCCCAGGTGCCAGAGGGAGGCCGATGCTGGCAGCTGGGGAAAGGAAGGCCTACTCTTGCATGAATTTCGTGCATTGGGCCTCTAGTATGTTTAATAATGGTTATAGTGAAGCTATTCATGGTTGTGTTAGGTTCTAAAAACAACTTTTATATAAATAACTATATTTTAGAGTTCTCTGTAAAAATTTCAATAAAATCTATTTCTAAAAGGTTTGATGGGGGCAATTCCTCTTAGAAAGGGTAACACAATTTACTAGAGCATTTTACACACAATTAGAGGCCTCGTGCACGAATTCGTGGACAGGTGAGGTCCCTCGGCCTGGCCAGCAATCAGGGCTGATTAGAGCCGGCCATGGGGAGGGACCATGGCAGATTAGCCAGCTGTGGGAGGTTGGCTATGGGAGGGCACTAACCACCAGGGTGCAGCTCCTGTGTTGAGTGTCTGCTCCCTGGTGGTCAGTGTGTGTCATAGCTACCATCCAGTTGTCTGGTCATCTGGTTGTAATGGTTGCTTTGGCATATATATATATATATATATATATATATATATATATATTCCAGCTTTTAATAAGCATTCAAAATTTATGCCCTTTCTGAGGTAAATAAACAATTTAGCTGCAGTGTGAATAACCCCCAGAATTAAAAATAGACATTATCAAATATGATATCTTTGAGGAGTAGAACTAGGAGATATTAGCTTTGTATTTATATTTTCTACACTATTTGAATGTATACTTTTATATGCTTCATAACTCTAAGAATATTAATGAAAGGTTTGTCTTTTCAAATACACAACTGAGCATAAAATAAAAGGCAGTAGTTTGAGATATAAAATTATAAAATGGTTTCAAATTATTTTTATGTGAGTGACATTTCCGCTATTTTATATAACTTCAGAAAATGAAAAAAAAAAACCTATTCATCTTTAAAAAATGGAATCCCCCCGCATAATTGAGATATAAATAACATAAGATTGTGTAAGTTTAAGGTGTACAATGTGATGATTTGAAATATTGTGAAATGATTACCATAATTAGGTTAGTTGACACTTCCATCACTTTATATAATTACCTTTTTTTTTGGTGGTGAGCCCATTTAAGTTTTAATGTCTTAGCAACTTTCAAGTATACTATAGTCAGCACACTGCACATTAGATCCCCAGAACTTAAAACTGGAAGGTTGTATTCTTTGATCAGTCTTTCCTCATTTTCCCCATTCCTCAACCCCTGCTAACCAACATTATATTCTTTGTTTTATTCAACTTCTTTAGATTCCACATGTAAATCAGATTACATAGTATTTGCATTTTTCTGGCTGACTTATTTCACTTAACATAATGCCTTAAAATTCATCCATGAAATGCTGGGGTTTCCTTCTTTTATAGGATAAATAATATTCAATTGTTTAATTGAATTATAGTGCCTTAAGATTCATTCATGTAGTTCAAATGTTGGGATTTTCTTCTTTTATAGTATGAATAACATCCAATTATACATCCATACACAGAGACACACACACATACACATTGTGTATGTATAAACACATATTGTGTTTACCAGTAAGCCATTTTGAGTTAACTTCTTTTGTGAGTGATGTAAGACAGTGGTCCAGATTCATCCTTTTGTATATGAGTGTCCAGTTTTCCCAGAACTATTAGAAACTGTTCTTTATCATTGAGTATTCTTAGCTTTCTTGTCAAATATTAGTTGCTCAAACATGTATGGTTTTATTTCTGGCTCTTGATTCTGTTACATAAGTCTATGTGTATATTTTTATGCCAGCACCATACTGTTTTGGTTTGTATTATAGTTTGAAATCAGGAAGTAAAATCAAGAGAATCTCCAGTTTTGTTTTTCTTTCTCAAGATTGTTTGACTATTTGGGATCTTTTGTGGTTGCATATGGGTTTTAGAATTGTGGTTTTTTTTCCTATTTCTTTTTAAAATGCCACTGGAATCTTGGTAAAGATTGCATTAAATGTCTATATGGCTCAGATAGTATGGACATTTAAACAATATTAGTTCTAATTTATGAACATGGGTATTTCCACTTATCTGTTATCTTCTTTAATCTCTTTTACCAATATCTTATAGTTTTCAGTGTAGAGATCTTTAACCTCCTTGATCAAATTTATTTCTGAGTATTTTATCTTGTTTGTTTATTTGCTTATTTATTACCTATCTCTCTATCTAATCCTCATCTGTAGGATGACACTCTATCCACTGAGCTAGACTGGCTAGGGCTGTTTTGTTTTTAATGCAATTGAAAATGAGGTTATTTTCTTACTTCTTTTTGTAAGAAATATTTTTCTATTATAAAGTGAAAAACATAAGAGCTTTAAAAATAATCAGATGGACAGATTTCCTAATTTGTTCAATGCTAGTTAATTGCACATAATTCTTTTTACGACAGCTATTTTATTCAATATTGCTTGTCTGAAGTTGAAAGATTCCAACACTGTACTTTTAGCTCTCACATTTAAAAAGAGTCCTTGGGGGTGGGGGGAATGGCCCCTTAGTTGGTTGGTAAGTGATGGGTTTTCCTGGAATACACTGCTTGCTAATTTTACTAGACAAGAAAATAAATCCAAATGATCAGTCGCATTCCAATTTGTATTCTTCCTTCAAAGTCATCCCCTTTTGCATCTTGGATTTCGATACTCCTACACACCAGTTAAGGCACTTGTTAGAGGGTTCAAAAGAAAATGTTGCAATTAATTTCCCTGCCTCTTCTCGCTTTGATGCGTCACTATATAATGCTTTGAATAGGTTTCAGTCTGGCCCCTGTTCAAGGACAATTTCTTGCTTTGGAGGAGGGGGAGAAGCAATGAAGGAAAGACTATTTTTCCTTACATAGGAGACAAAAACTCTTTTTGTCTAAATAATCTAAGACAAATAGAATTAGAAAAACAGATGATATCAATAGATAACTGATTGGCACAGTTAACTACTACTGAGATATTTTCTCTTTGGGATAGCCATTAAGAACAGAATTAGCCAAAACCTGTTTGGCTCAGTGAATAGAGCATCGGCCTGGGGACTGAAGGGTCCCGGGTTCGATCCCGGTCAAGGGCATGTACCTTGGTTGCAGGCACATCCCCAGTGAGGAGTGTCCCTCTCTCTTCCTCTCTGTAAAAAATCAATTATATATATATATATATATATATATATATATATATATGAACAGAATTAGACCAGCAGTCTGTATATCCAACATGTGTAAGCTATCTTGCCCAAAGAAGTTCAGATAGATGAGCACTGCAAACTGGAACCATCTGAAGTTTTAAAATGGCTGCAGGTGTCTTAGTAGGAGACTAATTTTATTTTTTAGTGATTAGAAAGAATGACCAGACCATGAACTCTAGAATTATGCTTCATTTCTCATGTCCTGCACAGTTTGTTCTAGTTTCTATTTGTGGCTGTACAGTGATTCTAGTCTTCTTGTTCACTTTATACTTGTATTTTAAGATTGCTTCTTTTCAAACTTGTTTTCCCCCCTCATATTGCCATTCCAAAAGAAATGACTCATTTTCAGGAGTGGGTAAGAAATTATTAAATGGTGATCTGGAGGAGCTTCTTATCATTTTAAAAAGAAAATTAATTAATTTATTTTTTAAAATTATTTTAAAATATTTTAATTACAATTTATATTCATTATTATTTCATATTAGTTTCAGGTGTACAGCATAGTGGTTAGACAATCATAGTCATACTATTGTAATAACTGTGTATGGTCCCAGTTGGATACTGGAAATATCAAAGGGGACATTTTATAAAGTAATGATTGTCTTATTCATTTTTTAATAATCACCTAGCAGACATTTGGCCAGTTTTGTGGAGCTAGATTGAATTTATTCTTAGGGATGGCCATTCAAGACAGAATTAAATGACAATAAAGAAAATAGTATTACAGAAACTTTTAATCTAAGAGAAATATCAAGACTATCATTTTTTATATTCATATCCTGAGCTTTATTTTTCTCATAAAACATATCCATGTTTCAACATAAGGCATTCCTTAGTGACACACCAAGGGCAATAGAATGGAGCTGAGAAATATGTGTCTATGTGTCCATTAAAAAGTCTGCTATGAAATATAAAACTAAGGACATAAAATCATTCTAACTGTTTGTTCATACAAAGTTATTGCTGCTCTAATTTGAGGGGCTTCAATAATATGAAACTCTATAAAAATTCAGATGTGTGCAATATTGATATCCTTTTCTCCTTCAGTAGATACTGTTGTTTTCCCCATCTGGTTTACCTGGAGCCTGACCATTTGTCATTAGGCTAAACTCTTCATGGTCATAATGAACATGTCTTCTTCAAAAAGGATCTTATGTCTTTAATCAAATGTAAACACCACAGCTAAGGAGTCCTGTAATTTTCCCCAACAAATCAGTTGTGTTTTCATCCTCTGTATATTTTTGAACTTGAATTTAACATTATATGAATTCCTTTATAGTTATAAATATATTTACATGGATAACCCTGTTTCATCCATTCACTGTGTCTAATTCATTCCATAAAAATTCACGGGCTGTTTACCAGGTCAAAGTTGGTAAAGACATACCAGAAAATATGATTATGGCAGGGTCTGTGCTCTGCAGAAATTCACAGTCTGATGGCAAGCTAACATAGAGGCACCGGAGAAAAGCAGGGGGTGAGAGCTATGACTAAGAAGCCATAGAGACCTGGTCTGAACCCACTTTACTTGTCCTCCTAGGCATGTTATATGACCTTTTTTTCTTTTAAAAGGCTTCTCTGTTCCCTTACTGGTAAAACATGTTTAACATAAAATGCTTAACCCCATGAGTAGCATTTATTTTTATTATTTATATACTTATTTTTATTCAAATATATATATATATATATTTAATTGATTTCAGAAAGGAAGGGAGAAGGAGAGAGAGACAGAAACATCAATTGTGAGAGAGAATCATTGATTGGCTGCCTCCTTCATGCCTCCTCAAGCCCGCAACCCCGGCATGTGCCCGTGACTGGAATTGGACCTAGGACCAAAAAGTCCACAGGCCAAAGTTCTATACACAGAGCCAAACCAGTGAGGACCATGAGTAACATTTAAATAGTGTTCATAGAATGTCTAGAACAGTGCTTACCCAATAGAAATAGAATTCAGGCCACATGTATAACTTAAAATTATATAGGAGCCATGTTATAAAAGTAAAAAGAAACAAGTAGAATTAAATTGAATGATATATTTAATTTGTTATATCCAAAATATCAACATTTCACCATATAATCAATATAGAATATAATCAATCAACTATTTTTCATTCTCTGTCTTTTACTATGTGGTTGAAATCTGGGTTGTAATTTACTCTGGCAGCTTCTCAATTTGAATGTTACATTTTTATGGAGGATATTTGATCTGTATTTAGATTTCATACATTTTAGGATTGAAAAAGAAGATTTACATTCCCAAGTTTTTCCAAATACACTTAAAATTATTTTGGTAACTGAACTATTTTTTTTTTAATTTTTAAACTAATGAAAATTAAATAAAATTTAGAATTCTGTTCATTATCACACTAACAAGTTAGGTGGCTAGTGGCTAGTAAACCATGGGCAAACTATGACCCACGGGCCAGATCCAGCCCATTTGGCTGTTCTAAACTATTGAAATAATAATAATAAAATAAACAGTACCCTTTTATATAGTGATGTTTACTTTGAATTTATATCAGTTCACATAAACACCCCATCCATGCTTTTGTTCCGGCCCTCTGGTCCAGTTTAAGAACCCATTGTGGCCCTCAAGTCAAAAAGTTTGCCCACCCCTGGATCTGATAGCACTGCTCTAGAGTGACAGCTCAGTGTGATCAATGTTGTAATGCAGGCATGAGCAGAGCGCTCTGGGGAGATAAGAAAGGAATTAAAAAATATTTTATTGATTTTTTTTAGAGAGAAAAGGAAAGGGAGAGATAAAAATATAAATGATGAGAAAGAATCATTGATCAGCTGCCTCCTGCACGCCTCACACTGGGAATCTAGCCTGCAACCCAGGCATGTGCCCTGAAAGGTAGTTGAATCCTAACATCTTGGTTTATAGGTGGATGCACAGCCATTGAATCACAATGTCTGGGCAAGAAAGATATCATTGAAGTAGACTTTGAAAAACCAATAGGAAGTAACTAAAGAGGAGAAGGAGAATACTCCAATTTGATCTCTTGAAAGTCTATGAAATAGCAAGAGTAGACTCATGTAATCATGTAGCAACACTTTCTGGATGCACATTATGTGAGGTGCATGGGGTATGTGCTGGGACTTCAAGTAGCTTAGAGCGTTAGTGTTATTCCTGCACCCATTTTTCAGAGGTGGATATGGGTGTGCTCCTGGGGTGCCACATGCTGTTGCTTCTGTAGCTCAGATTTCAGTTTGTCACCTTCAAGATTTCCTATAAGACTTTTTTGAGCTATAAACAAATTTGCTTTGCTTGTTCATTTTTAGTGAGAAAACACACACACACATACACACAAAAAAACCCAAAAACAAAACAAAAACAAAAACACTAAACTGTTGTTTTGTTTATTGCCTGTTGGCAAAGACAGCATGGCCCATATAAGGTTTCCTTTGGCATCTGGTCATCTGTCAGTCATCTATTCCTGCAACACCTTAGGTAAAGGTGGGAGTGACCAATGTTCTGTCACCTCCTGGGCTGTCAGACCTGTCCACCTGAGACAAACAGAAGATGATTTACAGTCAGGTGACGCATTCCCACTATTGGCTAAGAAGCTTCTAGAGTCCTCAGCATGCTGCTTCTGTTGCAGTTTTGAATCCCTACAAAGGATTAAGTAAACTCCCAAATTTATAGGTTTCTGCTCAATTGACTATTTGAATTTTGCCTACTGCTTTGTTTTTACTCTCTCTAAAGATTAGGGGGAAAAGTCAAAGAAAAAGAATTAATCAAACAAACAAAAATAAAGAACTAAAACACAGACAAGAACAGCTTGGTATATTTAGAAATATAGACTCTTTTCTGTAAGATAATTGTCTGCTCTTCAAAATACTCAGTAAAGGAGATTTTTGCCGCCATCCTCGATTGTGTATATTAGTATCTCATCCTTCTAGTTATAGGAAGGTTTCCTAAATCTAATATGTATGTCTGTTTCATCATTGGTTGTCTTTAATATGGCTAATTATCCTCAGTTATAAAATTCTCTTTCTGAGAAATATGAGTTAAGATGAAATGAAAAATTTTTTTTTCATGAAAACTAAGAAGGCCTTCAAACTCAACTACTAGGAAATAAGTAATATATCTAAGCAGAATTCAATTTGAGAACCAAAACACTAGAAATAACGAATTTGGTAATCAGTTTTGACTTGAAGCTAGGCTAAAACCTGTATGTAGAAATGCAGAATTTTTACACAAAATAACATTTACCTCTGTAATTATACTCTATCTGTGCTGAGTAGACAGTATGCAGTCTACCCTTGGTAGTATAATCTGAGCACTAGTGGGATACCCTTGACAAGGAGTGTTTCTATGGATCTGCTTCTTTATCCCAGAGTTGGGTATGCCTTTCTTTTTTAGATAAGCCACTTCATTTCTTATAGAAACATGCTGTGTGTGTATCACCCTTGTTTCTACAAATTATTACATACTCATGCTAAGATTTCAGACATTTTAAACAAATATTCAGAGAAGTTTAAGTTCTTGTGTCTTTAATCTTACATTAACTCACCATACTTGGATATTTTGAGATAACTGTTGAGGAAACAACGTTGACCCTGAAACCTGAATTCAAGGCCTGGATCCTCGTGTAATTTTGCAAAAGTAATGTGAGCTTGCTCGTCCTTCATTTCTTCATCATTGTAATGGGAGATGATAGCTCCTACCTCAGAGGTTGTTATGAAATAGGATATCACTGTATCTATAAACATCACGCCATTAAGCACTAAACAGATGAAACCTATGAGTTCACATAAGCATATGTGCGGCTCACTGCGGCTGGATCGCACTCCCGTCTGTTTCTGTGTCTGTGGAGGACGGTGCTGATGGATTGTCATCAGGGAATCTTTCTTGGAAAACCATCATGATCTACAGATACTATCAATGGATCTTCTGAAGGAGCTGTCAGGTTCAGATATCGGCCTCATGCTATGTTGAGTGGGCAACAATTATAAGCGTTTCATGGGGCATCTATCTACTCTTGGACATTAAATATACTAAGAAGTGAATTCTCTTGATCAAGTTACTCTTTTTTTTAAATTTCAAGTGTGTTATTTATGTGTGTGGTATGGTGGGAAGAGGAGGGCAACCATTGTCGTCAGATGCAGATGGGTATGAAATGAAAAAAAAATGCAGAGTCCCTTCCTGATAACTTCCCTTCATCTCTTCCTTAATGGAAACCACTTTTGGCCAGTTCCACTTGTGGCAACAGGCATATTTTAATTGATTTGCCCTTGTCTTTCATTCTTGGTTATCAACTTCAGGCAGAATATCTTGCTGTGAGAGATAAAGATTAGAGATCATGCTCTCTGTTCCTTCCCCCTTCCACTTCTCCACCTATTGGTTGTCCTTTCATGCACAGGTGTCCATGCTGTTGGGTCTATTTTGCCTGGCAGGCTTTCGGCCAGGAAGAAGATAGGTTATGGTAGCAGCCTGGCCCATCTCCCCAACAGGGAAGGATGTACACCTGGAGCCTTTTCCTTTTCCAGGCAGATCACTTACATTTCCGCTGAGACTCTTCTCCTCCTTCAGCATGGGTGTGAATGGGCGTGGTTGTGGGCAATGGCTCTCACACATCAGCCCTGTGCTCTGCTTCGGTCATTCATCCATCAGTTTCTCTCTTCCAGGAATTCGACAGCCTTTGGTTGGTTGCTGCCATGTCCCACCACCAGTTGATAGCACTTCTAGGTTCTGCCCCTTTTGTATTTTGTAATTATTTTTAATAGACTCTTGGATTATTAGTATTGATTATAAGAAGTAGACCATGCTTATCTTGTAGGCATCTATTGCTTTGTTACTTGGGTGTCTCATAAATATTTATAATTTCTTCCCCAAAGAAGATTAAGAGTACAAATAAATATCTGTTTTGTCTGTTGTTTAGTTTAATTATGGGATCAATGGAATTAAGAACTTAAACTTAAGATAGTTTTAGTAATGTATCTGTATTTATATATGACTTTCCAAGAAATCAAAATTGATCTTTCCTTCTTCATTTTAGTTTCATAAAAATCAAATTATATTACTCAGAAATTTTACCAATATTTTTAATAAAACTGAGGGCCTGGATGACAAAGGCACATTTTTAAAGATTATGTAGTGGCTTGGTAAACACCTCCTCTGTAACAATAATATCTTCTCTCTTCCGGAGTAATCTGGTGAATCTTCTACCTGTGTCTTCAGCTCCAGAAACATTCATAAAATGAGATTCTTGAATTAGAATGCATTCCCTAATTCAGCAGGTCATTGTAGAGAGATTATCCAGTCAATACAAATGAAGTGGAAATATTTTTATTTAATTACTAATTTACCTAGATCTTGCCCTCCTAACACTCTTAAAAATAAAGTTTAAGACCTATAAACAGACCTGGTGACATTAACAGTATACTATTTTACTCAATTATAAATATTGTCTACTTGATAAAAATATTTAAAAGTCTCGTCTAATCAAAACCAAAATTATCTAGCTCAAGTTTAATAAATACTTTCATTAATATAGCCTATTCAATATTTATTACTATTGTTTTATAATTTTTTCTTCCAGAATTAATTAAAAATATAATGGTGATCACATTATGGCATTGCTAGTTACCTGTACACCTAAGAAGTACTTAACTTCGGAAGCATTATAAAATTGCTAGAGATCTGGCGGACAAAATTTCTGCATGGATATGGTCCCTATGTCTGGCCTGCAATCAGACCATCTTCCTTAACCCCACCCCACTCCCCCCACCTCTCCACCCACCCCCAAGTCCCCTTCACCCTCAGGCGATCAGAACCTGCCACCTGGGGGAAGGGACCAAGTGGTTGGCCAGCAGGCCCCAGGCTGGGGGAAGCTCCTGTGCTGAGTGCCCCTGGTGGTCAGTGCACATCATAGTGACTGGTCATTCTCCCATTCAGTTGATTTGCATATTACCCTTTTATTATATAGGATTATATTTAAAGATATTGCAGGTTTAAATCGTTTGTACAGGGCAGTGAAAAAAAACCACCAGTGTTATTTGGTCACCAATATTTTTCTAAGATTGAAGTAGGAGTCAAAAATATATGTGGACCAACTAGGGGTCTATGTCACTGAAACTATTGAATCCTATTACTTTCTACCTAGATTCAATTAATGTATTATGACCTTATTGTTCTCAGAGAATTGGCTTTGCATGACAATTAAATAGAGGAATTATTTTGTGCATATTCCCAATATCTATATTAGTTTCAATATACTTTGATAAAAATGTACAATATTAATACTGAGAAACTGTATTGTTTCTGTTAGCATTTAATCATTTGCCACTCATGTTTTGTGTACATGTGTTAAGAATGGGGGAGGATGCACATCTATTGTGTTAGCAAATCTGTGACAGCATATTTGTGTTAGCATCTATTGTGACATTGCACACTTTTTCTCCTCATATCTGTGTGTTTTTTCCATGTACACAGAAATATCATCTACCATCTAAATGTCCAGCATTTTGATTTATCTACATTTTTTTTACTCCAATTAGAGCATCTTTCATTTTTTTTATGGTTACCTAGTCACCCCAACTACACAGAGAGCTCATTGAAGGCTGAAATCATATCTTATTCATTTTTCCCATTATGCTTAAATGTGTTATTGTTATAAAACATACATAACATCCAATTTACCATTCCAGCCATTGTAAGTATACAATTTAGTGGCAATAGGAACGTTCACATGGCTGTGCGACCATTACAGCTGTCCATTTACAGAACTTTTCTTCATCCCAAACACACTCTGTACCCACACACAGTAACTCCCCATCCTGCTCTCCTTCCCCCTACAGTCCCTGACTACCGCTAATTGACTTTGTGTTTCTGTGAATTTGACTATTCTAGGTAGCTCATAATCACCCAGTATTTATCCTTTTGTGCCTGGCTTATTTCACTTGGCATCATGTTTTCAAGGATCACCCATGCTGTTTATTCATTTTTGCACCCTTATATCGTTTACAGTGCTTCTCATACAGAAGGTAAAAGAAATGTGTGTGTGTGTGTGTGTGTGTGTGTGTGTGTGTGTGTGTGTGTGTTTAAATAAAAGCATAAGAGTAAAAATAAGTAGCATGTCATATTCCAGGGATATTCAAGAGGCGTTCCTGGTAGCAGTGACAATGCAGCTAAGCGTTTAGAGGACTGGAGGAGATGAAGCTGGCGATGTGGGCAGGGCGAGGATGAAAGATGTTGAATTTCTGGACATGTTGGGTTTGATTCTGTTAGCAGTGGTGCAGCGCTGAATATTTTGAGGAGGTCGATGTTGTTTTCCAGAATGCACTTGTCTCTTTTAAGACTGATTGTCCTTTTGACTTGTGTGATGGACACTGTTTTAGTTCTTCACTCCAGAGGTAGAGAAGAGAAGCAGATTGAAACAGGATGAGAGCCAGAGAATATATGATTTGGTATCTATAATGCCTGTATGAGGGCACACTGTATTGTGCAGTCATGCATATCTAGCTTGGTAATTTCATTGACTTTTTTATTAAATTGTCAGTGAGGGAGAAGAGGAGTTTCCCCTCATTCACATGTTTTTTAAGTTAAATTATGGCCCTGACTGGCGTGGCTCAGTTGGTTGGGGATTGTCCGGGCACCAAAAGGTTGTTTCCCGGGCAGGGCATGATCAGGGCATATGCCCGGGTTGTGAGCTCCATCCCTGGTGGAAAGACTTTCAGGAAACAGCCCATCAATGTTTCCTCTCACATCAATATACTTCTCTCTCTCCCTCTCCTTTACTCTCTCTCTAAAATAAATAAATAAATAAATAAATAAATAAATAAATAAAAGCAATAAAATATTTTTTTTAAAAGTGAAATCATGAAGCAGAAAGGAACTTTTTATGAGGTAAACCATATTCCATGATATTAGATGAATTAGTATGTGGTTAGGTAGTCAATTTATAAATTAGATCATCTGGCTCTTCTACTATCTGACATTTTAAACAAAGTTGTCCTGGACAACTGACCCTCTAGAAGTGAGAATAGCATCTTGAACGCCATGGAAATGATGAGACTACACTTAGCTGCCACAGTGCCGCCGACATAGCTGCAGTCTGGCAGGAAGCAGACACTGACGTTTAGAAAGGTTGTGACTTACCTAAGGCCACATAGCTACTTAATGGAGCAGTTAGAATGTGCACCTATGTCTTACATTAGTCCATGCCGTAATTGCCTTGGGTACTTAGTTTTTATGTCTAGATTTAAGTAGTACTATAAATTCTGTACTAGAGACTCTCTATTTTTAATACTACAAAATGACCACAGCAAGTAATTTCTAGAGTGCAAGCTAGAGCAAGCATTATTTTAAATGCTCTATGTGTATTTACTCATTTAATCCTTTCCATAGCCCTGTGAGCTCATTACTGTGGTTATCACCATTTTTACAAATGGGAACACTGAGACCCAGAGATATTGAATATGGTTCTGGGGTCATAGGAGCAATTTCAATTGGTGGCCAATGTCTGAGACTGTTCAGTTTGAACAGAAATGTTCTATGGCAGTTGTTGGTAAACCATGGCTCCGAGAGCCACATGCGGCTCTTTGGCTCCTTGAGTTTTTAGCAAAGGCCAACTTAGGAGTACCCTAATTACATTAATAACAATGTACCTACCTATATAGTTTAAGTTTAAAAAATTTGGCTCTCAAAATAAATTTCAGTCATTGTACTGTTGATATTTGGCTCTGTTGACTAATGAGTTTGCCAACCACTGCCCTATGGGATATGGTTCATGCCAAATACCTTCCTCTGTCCAAGCCTCAGTTTCCTCATCTATGGGGCAAGTGACCTTCGCTGTAGAAGTCCAGGGTCCTTTCCAGCCTGAGAACTGGATGCTCTTCTTCCCACATAATATGGAAGATGTTAATCCTGAATTCTTGTGACCAGAACCACGGCATTTAAAAAAATAGACTAGACTAAATTTGCTAGGTTGGGTTAGCTGGCTAGGGCCTCCCTCCCTTGCCCTGGTAGACCCCCCCCCCCGATCGAACCCCCGGAAGAATTCCAGGTTTAGGGAGCAATTTGCATACCACACTTTTATTATATAGAATGATATTTTCCCAGGAGAAAGGAGGAAGATTTATGCCTTTCATGTGCCCTCACATATATTTCAGTGTTTCCCAAAATCCAGGATAGAGTCCTGTGTAGGGAAGACACAGGTAGAGCAAGAGCGAGGTGGGCACACATTCAGTAATTCAGGGAACTCATGGATCAATCGCCATTCTATGTTCTGGAGCAGACCAGTATATGTGAAAATCAGCCCCTGATTTCACTACAGGGGGCGTGGCCCTGGAAACCAAACTCCTGCATCCATAAAATATTTGGCATATCATTCTGGAAGAGCAAGTGAGAGAGTCTGGCTTATTTATCTGCTTAACTGCTCACCTTTCTTCCTTCTTCTACCCATCCATATACCCACCCACCCACCCACTTATTCATCTGCTTGCTCATCCATTCATCCATCCCCCCAAATGTACTGAGCACTTATGTACCAGAAAGCATGCTGGAGATACAAAAGGAACTGGACATCATTCATTCAGGAACATAAACTCATGGTTAAGAAAAATTTTATATGGGAAGTAATGCTTAAGGTAAGATTGTGACTTAAAATAGATATCTAATGTTTACTGAGGGTATTTTTAAGATTGAAATTCTAAATACATTGCATTCTTAATTTCTTTTTTTCCATTTACATTTTGCTTGGTCAAACCTCTAAAAATTGAATTATCAGAATTTATTGCTATTTATTTCACATGAATGGCAAGAGTTTTAGAGAAAATTGAGTATCCTAGAGGCAAAAATACATTTATGCCAAACATACTATCACCTTGAAGTATAATGACTGCCACTATTATTGAGCTAATGATGAGTGATTACCAGATATCAGACACTGTTCTAAAAATGTCATGTTTATTGGTTATTTATTCATCATAGTCACCCTATGAGAAAGGTGCTTTTTAAATCTGTTGAGATGAGGAAACTGAGGCATGGAGAAGTTGCATAGCTTTCCCAAAGTTTTCTCACTACAAAATGGCTGAGCTGGGATTCTGCCAAAGCCACGTGTCCCAGAGGTCACACACTGTGTCACACTGCACTATCCACCATTGAGGAAAGAACTTGCCTCTCAAGGACATTAATATCTTTTCATAAACACCTCATTTTCCTTGTCTTTACAGTGTGTTTGAAACAAAGTCCTCATTTGCCTCTGAAGGACAAGGCAACCATGACCGCCTGCTGTGGTTACCACAGTGGTGACCACAGAGTCACATTCAAACTTCTCAGCGAGGCAGTGAGACTCTCCCCCAAAGGACTCCATTCCACCTGGGCAAATATTTCCTTTTCTCCACACACAACTTGTGTTCAGCCAGAGAAACCACCCTCTGAACTCTAGATGCGTTCTGCTTGTGCCCAGACACTTATCTCTACTTCTGTGGTTTCCTTGTTGCTTTCTCTGCAGAAAATGCACCTCTCCTCTTCCCTGCTGTCCTCATTTATGACCTTATGAACATTATGTTTTCATTTATGTCTTCACCCTGTTTGATGGATTGCGCCAGAACCCTCTGTCTTATAGACATGTCTCCCACTGATTCTTTTCTCTCCTCCAAAATTCTTTAAGCTTGTAGGTTGTGCCCATGGATGGGGTGCCAAGTCTTATAGTGTCTTACTTTGATACCTATAACATGAGATGATGTTATACAACTCTTTGTATATCATTTACTTTTTAGCAAGAGAATAAAACACATGCACATAGAAGGCACATTTAGAACTTTGAGGTCCATCTCAATATACAAAATACATTAATTAAAGTGCATCGATTTTAGTTCTTCACAGAGTGCCTTGACTATCCCTTCAATAAATATTTGATGGATGACATTTTTGGTCTGTTGGTTTGAGCAAATCCCTAAGTGACACACTCAGAGTAAACTCCAGAAAAGTTGACCTTTTGGGTCATTTAAAACAGGTAGGTAGCCATTCATGACTTTTTAAGCACAAAGGAGATGAAAGTGAAAAAGGTTTCCAGCCCATCAAAAGGCATTATTCTAATACCTGATCCCAGCTGGCAAAATGGGGCCAGAAGAAGCTTTGACAGGCAAGTCTTATCTCTCTATATATATAAATGCCCTTCCCAGCCCTTGCCAAAATCAAAATGAATGGCAAAATAAAACGAATATGCAATGTAAAGAGCATCTCACTGTTTATTGTTTTGCCCAAACCTAGTTGATAGGACTAGCATTTGGTCAGTCTTCAGGGGGTGATCAGTATTGATATACAGTATCCCTCTTATCTGCAGTTTTGCCTCCCACAATTTCAGTTACCCATGGTCAACCGTGGTCTGCAATTGAAAATTCCATAAGTGAACTATTCATAAGTTTTAAATTGTGTGCTATTCTGAGTAGCATGGTGAAGCCTTGAGCGGTCCAGCTCTGTCCCCACTCCAGATGTGAATCATCCCTTTGCCCAGTGTATCCAGGCTGTGGACACTCCCTGTCCCTTCATCACATAGTAGTCATCTTGGTTATCAGATGGAGAGTGGCAGGACCGTGGTGCTTGTGTTCAAGTTACACTTATTCTGCTTACTAACCGTCCTAAAGCCTAAGAGCAGTGATGCTGCAACTTGGACAGGGCACAGAGAAGCCTAAAGTGCTTCTTTGGTGAAAAGGCAAAAGTTCTCAACTTCCTAGGAAAGAGAAAAAATCATATGCCAAGATTTCTAAGCTCGATGGTAGGAACGGATCTTCTTCCCATGAAATTGTGAAGAAGTAAAAGTAATTCGTGCCAGTTTTTATTTTATATTTTTGTCACACCTCTAACTGCAGGTGATGGCCCCAGTATGTAATACGTGCTCAGTGAAGCTGGAAAAGGCAGTCAGTTTGTGGGTGGAAAACACCAGCAGGAACATCTTTGTGACAACAAGGCGGTGCTCCAGAAAGCATTGAGCCTAAACAAAGGGATTCCCTCAAACAAGTGAATACAGTCACAAAACTTTTATTACAGTAAATTGTTAGAATTGGTCTATTTTTTATGAGTTGCTGTTGTTAACCTCTTATTGTGCCTAATATATATATATATATATATATATATATATATATATATATATATATATGTGTGTGTGTGTGTGTGTGTGTGTGTGTGTGTGTGTGTGTGCGCCATATATATATATATATATATATATATATATATATATATATCTTATTGTGCCTAATATATAAATGTGTGTGTGTGTGTGTGTGTGTGTGTGTATGTGTGTGTGTGTGTGTGTGTGTGTGTGTGTGTGTGAAAACACATAGTATGTACAGGCTTTGGTACCATCCATGGTTTCAGGCATCCACTGGGGTCCTGGACTGTATTCCCCATGGATAAAGAGGACTGCTGTATATCTGGCTTCTGAGTTTTCTCACAATGTATTTATTTAGTTATTTTCCACTCATTCAAGATACATGTAACTTGCTAATCAATGACAGGATCCGTGGTAGATCATTCGAGAAAGAGAAATGGAGCCGTTATGTAACTGTACACTGTTGTGCTCAAGTTATATATTTTCTTTGTGGTAACCTTAGAAAACTTAGAATGCTTTTTACACTCTGATATAAAAAAATGTCTTTCTTCCTGACCTCAGTTCAAAAGGACAAGTCTGACCCATTACAACAGTTACTATGATGCATTGGAGAATGATGCACCGGGAAGCAATGTGCAGAATAACTGTGATTGCTAGAAGCTGGTAGACCCAAGGGGCTGTTATTTTTCACCAAACTGTTGTTCCATTTGCGGCCTCTCTCTTGACATGGATTGTGCTTTTAGCAGGGTTAAAGTGATTTGAAATTTTTTATTAGAGTTCAAAATTTACATCAGGTTCACTTTGCTAAAACTACATTGGATGGAGTAGCAGAAGAGCTAAACAAGGAAATAAAAGCAGTAATAGAGAATGGAAAGACTGTAGAGGTGCCAGTCTCTTGAGAGATTAGGGAATGCACCACAGAAAGCCAACGGAGGCAAGAGGACTTGGAGGTGTCCCTGAGGTCTTCCGGAAGTGATGAGAGGATTCCCAGCTTTTCTTGTTATTTGTTAGTATTTTATTAGGAAAATTTCTTTACTTTCAGATGTATTTCTTTTAGAAAATTTTGGGTAGGGCTATTTATCCCATCTTTACCTTTATTATTTCTCTGAGGCATCCCAATTTTGGGGGAATGTTAAATAGATAGATAACATTTATATATAAACATAACATCTGCACATGGCCCTGAAGGTAATGAGCCAAGTCTAGCATGCTATATCTTTAGGTTATTATAGTTGCCAATATAATCAGTATTAATTTACTTCTTTTTCCCCCCTATTCATTCTTAGCTCCTTGCAAATATTCCCTCAGAATCTTTTTAAAAAATATAAATGGCTTTCATTTTTTTTAAGTTATCTTCATTGTTAAGAGTATTACAGATGTTCCCTGTTTCCCCCATAGATTAATTCAACCCCACCCTCAGGCCTTCACCACACTATTGTCTGTGTCCAAGAGAAATAAGCCAGGCAGAGGAAGACAAGTATTGCATGATCTCACTGATATGTGGAGTCTAATGAACAAAATAAACTGATGAACAAAATAGATCCAAAGACATAGAAGCATGAAACATACTGATGAATCTCAGAGAGAAGGGGGGGGTGGGAAGAGATAAATCAAAGAACTTATAGTATGTGCACTCAGAATCTTTTTGAATATCACTTTTTTGTGTGTGTGAAAAGGACAGTTCCTGGCTTCTTTGAGGAAAGCAAAGATGAGTGAACCTGTATTCTCCTCTCTAGTAAGTCCAGAATTAGAGATGACCTAGCGAGTCATGCACTGGGCATCTAGTATCTTCTAGAACTAGGGGAAGTCCGAAAAAGGGTCAGAACCCTTGTTCAGTCTACCAATTATGTATTTTTTTCCTGAAAGCCTGTCATCAATCATGCAGAGACTTGCAGATTCCAGATAGAGACTGTAGTATTGTTCTACCTGACCAAGTACAATCAATTCTTGTAAGAGTGAAGATTTTTCATGCATTTAGGGCTAAGTTCTATTTTCTTCCTGTCAGCTTACGTCCTGAAGTTTAGATATTCTTTACATTCTTCTTGTATCCAAAGCAAGATCCTTTCACACAGCTGCTTGCCTTTCAGATGATTTGTTTTTGCTTTCAATTTCTAGTCTTCAAATTTGACTTTTATTGGTGCCTGAGATGCCTTGGTCAGAATGTACAGAAACTCTTGGAAGTGGGTTGGGTAGACAGTTCTTACCTCGTCCATTCAGACCACCCTTCATAATGTCAAAGTGAATGACAAGTGATGTCCTGGTCCCCGGGACCAGTTCTCAGGCTCTGGAGACAGCCTCACGCATCTGATAAATCTTTATGAGAAATTTGAAAGATAAGAGCGTACATTTTTGAGTTTTTTCCCCCTATCTATTTCATGTATAATTTCTTTTTTACATAATATAAAATGAATCACTTTATTTTATTATTTTTAAATCTTTATTGTTGGAAGTATTACAAAAACTTCACTTTTCCCCCATTAACTTCTTCCAGCCCATTCCCATCCTCCCCACCCCCCAGGTCCTCAAGAAAAAAACTCATACATAATTTCTTATGAACAGATTTTGCAATCTCTTAAAGGTAAATAAAATGGGTTTTGATAATTTAAAGTCATTTTATAATTCATTAAAGTGATAATCTCTTTATTTGAAGACTTACCATTTACCATTCATCTTCAAATCCTGGTGGATTTTTACAGACTTCTTTATTTAAGTAAGGATATTAACCATTTTCCTTAATAGCTTATGAGGTGAGTCATTGACTGTGAATCATTAAGGCCAACTCTTATACATGCTCTTAAATAGCAGTTGTTTTACTAGATCTGAATTACAACCTTCCCTCAAAGCCCCCAGATCTCTTTGTCTCACATGTACAAAGCATTCCAGCAGTTAATAATATTCTCTTTGTTCTCCAGTAACTTTAGGAAAGCTTTCTAAAAGAAGTGGGGGAAGCAGAGAGGATTTCCTTATTGTAATGTGGTGTATGTGAAATTACCAGTGCCTTTGATCATGGGGAAGTCACTGGCTTCTATTCTTCTACCCATATCAGGGGTTCTTAATCTGGGATTTCAGTATAATTGGTGTGCCATTTAAATTTTTTTTTTATTTCATTCGCTTAGATTCTTATTCTGAGAAGGGGTCCATAGATTTAACCAGACTTCCAAATGGAACAGAACCCTGTCATAAATGTATTTCAGCCAGTAAATTTTAGATGGTGAAATTCATGGTCAGAGTGTAAGAAGAAAATTTATCATCTGCATAATACTGGGCATGAAAAGGGAACTAAAGCAATGATAGCTACCATTTATTTGTTGACCTCCTATATTTTCCAGGCAATATAATAGGTTATTTATGTACTTTTCAGTTTTATATACTTTTTAGTTTTCATCATAAACATGCTGCAAGGATATTATTATCACTTCTATTTTGCAGATGAAATAACTGAAGCCCAGAGAAATTTATTCAATCATTCAAAAATATTCTTAGAGCATACATTAAGAGCAGGCACTGTGTTAGGGACCAGCGATGAAATAATTCTTCCATGAGATACAGCTTCTAAGTAGCAAAACTGGCCTCAACTAAACCCATCATTCCTTCTACCACACACTGCATCTTCATCATATCTCATTCTACCTTCAAAAGGTTAAGGAGTCCTATTGAGACACGTGGAACTCTCAGAAGGTAGCCAACAAATATTTTTTATATAAACATGAGCTATAATTAGGTCTCCCTTGAAAGTAGTAATTCTGCTCATGCTTTTTTTTCATTCTAGCATTGCCTGAGCTAAACAGAGCCCAATCAGTGATTTCCTGGAATCAGCCCATCCTCTTCTAGGACCATCACTAGTCATGTCATCAAGGACAGAGTAAGAACATGTGTCCACTCTAGTGATGGCATCTCTATGTCCTTGTATCCAAGAAAAGATAGCTACTCCTCTGCCTCGCTACGTACCCACAAATCTTGCATCTAATTTGGTGTACGTGCCATTGGTGGGGGAGGGGGCAGTGTGAGAGGGTTTGTTTTGTTTTTTGATAGTGATCCCCAAAATTTCTCATTTGTGAGTGGGAATATTTAGAATAAAAGACTTTGCAATCTTGAATGTAGATTATATTTTCATTACTAAATCTAAGTATGATTTATTGGAAACAAAAGAGCCACTTACATGCCCATTTCCAGTTCTGGCTTAACCCCTCCTTCTGGTTTAACCCCTCTTTCTGAATTGGAGGCTGGTTGGGGAAGCTGACCATGACACTAAGAGAGGTTGAAAGTGTGATGAGGAATGCTGGCCCATTGTTCCCTGATGAGTTTCCTAACTGCTTCATAGGTAATAGGAAGAAAAACACTAAATAACAATGACAACAAAAACCACTCCCTGTGAGTTTATGACAGTAGAATGTAGGTTGGAAATCAAGACTAACTCAAAATTAGTGTCCATGGATATTCTTTTTAATTTTAATTTATAAAAATAAAGAAGGAAAAAATGTGTTCAGAATTCTTTTACTTCTAAAAACTCAAAATGGACAAAGCAATGTTGAGTTTTATTTTCTTCAACTTGCATTCCGGGCTGACGCAGGGTTTAGCAGTTTGCAGGGAGAAAATTGTCCCAATGGCCCTGCCAGGTCCCCTCAAGGGTGAGCAGTGGACAGCTCCAAGATAGCACCCTAAGAAGGCCAGCGGTGCGGGGCAGGGCGGAGGGAGGGGGAAGGGGTGCAGGGGTGGGGGATCTGAGTGTGTGTGGAGGGGGAGAGAATGCTAACCCAGAAGGCTTCTGGGGGCTGGGACCCTTTCTCCCCTCAATAGCACTTTTGAGTTAAAGAGAAGGAACATAAGTGATTTTTTAAAAATATGAATTTTATTGATGTTTTACAGAGAAGAAGGGAGAGGGATAGAGAGCTATTAACATTGATGAGAAAGAAACACAGATCAGCTGCCTCCTGCACACCCCCCTAATGGGGATGTGCCCACAACCAAGGTACATACCCTTGACTGGAATTGAACCTGGAACCCTTAGTTGGCAGGCAGATGCTCTATCCACTGAGCAGGTTAGGGCCATAAGTGACTTTTTCATGCTTATCTCTGAATGTGAGACAGTGGAGGATTTCGTTACCTCAGTCAGGAACAACCAGGAAGCAGTGTGTTTTATGCCGCTTATGAATTCTTATTGTTGAAAGGGTTGGTTTTTTGTTTTGTTTGTTTTGTTTTGTGTGTGTTTTCAAGTCACATACATGGTCAAAGTTGCTCTTTTTCAGAATAGTAAATAACAGAAGTTTACTTTTCCCTTTCTGGACATCTGTTTAACAACTTTGGACACAATGAGTACAAGGAAAGCAAAGCATATGCCAGCAGCAGGCTGTATTTTTTAAAAAAATGTTAGAAACAGTGTCTTTGGGAAGAAAGGGTTGTGTTTTTGTTTGTTTGTTTGTGTGTTTTTTTGTGTGTGGGTGTTTGTGTTATCAAGTCATTGCTTTCAGTATGTGAAAACTGGTTATTGTTTTGATACAATAGAATTTTTCATGACATTTTTGTCTCTTTTCTGTCTGTGTACCCTTCTAATTGATACCAGCCACCCCATGATGTCAGTTCTTACCTACTTTCTCATAATACCCAGAGCTGCTCAGCTTCATGCCTTATTTCAGCAATCTACTATACTGCTCTCTATGGTTACAGTGTAGGAATCTGAGACTAAACATATTCAACCCAGCCCTCACTACCTTCCTCCAAGAGCCTTCTCTTCTGCTAGGTGCTCATCACAGTGGCCAGTCCCACCATCCAGACACTCCTGAGATCTGTGACTCCTTCTCCCCCTCTTTTCATCTCATTGGTTGCCATATGTGACTAATTCATCTTCCTTAAGACCTTAGCCAGGAAACTTTTTCTCTTCATTCTCAGTGCCTCCACTCTAGTTAAGATTCTTGTCTTTCAAATCCTTCAATGGTTTCTCTTTGCCTCAAGGATGAAGTCTAAGCTTCTTATCAAGACTCAGATTAGAGCCCAGCCAGTGTGCTCAGTGGTTGAGTGTTGACCCTATGAACCAGGAGGTCATGGTTTGACTTCTGGTCAGGACACATGCCAGGGTTGTGGGCTCCATCTCCAGTAGGGGGTGTGCAGGAGGCAGCTTATCAATGGTTCTCTCTCATCATTGATATTTCCATAGTTTTCTCTCTCTCTCTGAAATTAATTAAAAATATATATATTTAAAAATAGAGTGTGTGTGTTGGGGGGATGATTCAAATTAGAAATCTGAGGAATTGTTCCCACTCAGATTAGATATGTTTTCATTGAGACTCTCAGTTTCTCTCTCACTCTTGCTTTCTTCTTATTCCCACAGCAACTATTTTAATCCTGCACTCTGTCACTCTAACACTCCATCTTATCACCTCCTTAGCCTATTCTAACACCCTATCTTATCACCTTCTTATCCTTCTCGGTAGAGGATTTTACATCTTTCACTGACAAACTAGAGACCTTATAGGAAGTTCTTCAAATTGCTGTATCTACCACTAGATGATAACTTACTTATGCCACCTTCAATTCATTCATTAATAACCCCCATTCATCAAACAAATATTTATTAAGGGCCTTTCATCAGCCCAATCTGGTGAGAGATAGTGATAAACAAAAAGACATTTACAGATAATAGCTACCATGGGAATAAGAACTTGATCTTGATGTTGAGAGTCCAAGTCTTTGGAAGCGTGTATTGGGAAGAAGGAAAAGCATATGGGTACCCAAGGAATAACCTTTTCTTAAATGTCTACTCCTCAGAGACTTTTCTGTGTTTTGATACTATTATCATAGTATTTTCATTTTACTGTCTTCCCTTATGGGTCATGAGTTTTATGAGAATCAGAGCATTGACCCATCTCTGTACCTACAGTACTCGGGAGAGGTTTATGTAAATATTGAAGATGCTCAATAAATATTTGATGGATATTAAACATGACAATATACAAACTAAAATATTTACAGTTACTTACTGTTGTGGGTTGAGTTGCATCCCCTCCCCCCAAAATTACCTTGAAGTTCTCACCCCTACTACCTGTGACTCTGAGGCTTTGCAGGTATAATCAAGTTAAGATGAAGTCAGACTCAATTAGTGTGGGTGCTAATCTGATATGACTGGTGTCCTTACAAAAAAGAAGAGGCAGAGAGATCGATGGAGAACATCATGTGAAGATGGAGGCAGAAATTAGAATGACGCATGTACACTGTGTGGCCAGATTATTATGATCTCTGAACGCATAATAATCTGGCCACTCAGTGTGTATATATATATATTAGAGGCCCGGTGGGTGTATGAATTTGTACATGGGTAGAATCCAGCCAGCCTGGCCAGGGGGAGGGGACATGGGCAGTTGGCCACCTGCCTGTTGGTCAAACTCCTGGTAGAGGGGATAATTTGCATATTAGGCTTTTATTATATAGGATATACACTGAGTGGCCAGATTATTATGCGTTCAGAGATCATAATAATCTGGCTACTCAGGGTATAAGCCTAGAATGCCATGGGTTGCCAGCAGCACCAGAAACTGAGAGAACACCATGGAACAGACTCTCCTCTGGCATCTTCCCAACACTTTTGATTTCAGACTTCTGGCTTCCAAATTACTACTTTTTTTTTAAGCCACCCAGTTTGTGGTTCTTTGTTATAGTAGCCCTATAAAACCAATATAGCTACTTTTTTTTTTTAATTAAGAAGCGTTTTTGTAGTTCCTGTTGTAATCCTTAGGAAGTGACGTTACTGAGGGGACCTGAGCCAAGTTGAGCAAGCAAGAAGTGGGACCGTTCTTGTTTAGAAGGTAATTGGCATTTAGAGATCTCTCTTCTAGGCGCACCAAGCTACTTTATTTTTAGAGTGGTTATTCAATACCCTGGCACAATCAACTGTGCTTACTAAAGGTTCTACCAGGAGTTTAGGGAAAACAATCTGGCTCTCTCACTCCCATGGCCTCTCTGCAATGTTGTGTAGAAGAAAGTCAGTGTTCATTGACTTCAGGTCTGAGGCAGACAAGGAAAGAATGTGGTAGGTGAGGAGCTGTGGGAAGACCAGAAGAGAGGGCACCCACTTTTCTAAACAAACCTCCCCTGCGTTTAGGAGACCCTCAGGCCTTACCAGCCCCAGACTGGCTGCCCTACCCCATTTTGCTCTCTGGCCGGGAGCTTGTTCTCTCGTTTCTCAGCAGAAGTGTTATGTGATTTGAAAACTCGGCATGTCTTTCACTTCTTGCTGATTGTGCCTTGTAAATCTCGCACGTTAACATCTGAATTTAAACAAAGCGATGGGAGAAAGAGCCTCTTTTTTTTTAACAGCTCCTCATTCATTCTGGAACTAGGCGTCCCTGGGTCATTGGCAATGCTGGGTGTTCCTGTAGCTTTTCACTAAAATTGGTGTGTCTGTGTTTCAGGGAACACTCCTTAAAACCGCAAGATAGTCATGGATTTTGCTTGCACCTAGGGACTTGAGTGGGTGGAAGCAGGAGGAGAGCAAAGCATCGTGTCCATTTGTTTGAGGGACATGCTCTAAAAGGGGCTTGTCTGCTGTCCTCTTGGTCTTTGTGTCGATGAGATTTGTAGTGTTTACTGGGAGCATACAGTTATCTGGAAAATTCAGACCGATGACAATGGTATTTGAAATGCTTCTGTAGGTCTGCATCTAGGTAGATGGGGAAAATGTATGTTCCAAGGTACAAGTGCTTGTTGACTTTTCAAATGCAGCCAGTCATTGCTCCCTCCGGGGACTCGGAATGGCAGTGCTGGCCTTCCTGTCCATTTGACGAGCACGTCAAAGGACAATCTTAAGTACTTTATAGTCTAATAATTTTATTTTCCTTCTTCGGTTTGCAATCTAATCTCAGAAACTGAAAAACCATATTTTTTACCCCCCCCCCCTTTCTTATTTAGGCTGAAATGGATTTCTTTCTGAGATTGCACACACACAAAAAAAATTGCCTTGACTGATTAAAAATGAAAAGGTAGTCTACCCTCAGCCTGGATGCATTGGAATAAAGGAGGATTTTGACACCAGAGAGTGCAACTTGTATGATATCAAGATAGAGTAATTGTAGCCAATACGAGAAGTAATGGGGTTACTTATTTGATGGGTAGGAGTGTTGGTTTTTGTGTGTGTGTTTGGGAAACTGCGAAGCTAGGAGACACTCTCGAATTCATCAGCTTCTCCAGAACTCTTCTCAAATGCTTATTGTCATGACAACCATGTCTTCATAAACCCAGGCTCTGAGTGTAATACAGATGGGGCTGGTAACAAGATAGAGTTGCCATCTGCTTTATTTTCTCTGAGGGATTTTTTTTTCATCCCTAAGTTCGATCCTCATATATGCAAGTCTTGACTCCTTTTTCATTCTCCCGATAAAATACTTCCCTATCTGTCATCACGTACCTTACTTATTGTTAAATGGAGGGGGTGGGGGTGAGAAAGAATGATTATGCATGTATACAAACAGATATGTTTTAATAATTTATTCCCATATCTGCTTTGCAGAGCCTCATATGAGGTATATTGTACTTTAATTGTACAGTCAAAAGTGAGGTTGGGGAAAAAATGGGAGTAAGGCAGTAATTTTTTAAGAAAAAGGTAAATTTGTCATTCCTTTTGAACATTGTATTAATATCTGTGCTTCCTGCAATTTGTAATAAGCTCTGTTTTTACTTTCCAACAAAAAGGAGCACCTCCATTCTTTTAGGAGAGGAAAATTTTTTCCCGTTACTGAATTTGGAGAGAAATTTGCCAATTAAATGAGTGCTTGTATGAGAGAGGAAGCCTCATCTGGCTCTTTAAAAAAGATGCAATGACATAGTCTCATTAATTTACTACATAAACTGAGAACATATATATTTTTTCTTTTTCATCCTCACCTGAGGATATGTTCATTGATGAAAGAGAGAAAAAGAGAGAGAGAGAGAGAGAGAGAGAGAGAGAGAGAGAGAGAGCAATTATTTGTCTCCTGTACTTGCCCTGACCTGGGATTGAACATGCAACCCAGGTATGTGCCCTGACTGGGAATTGAACCTCCAACTTTTCAGTGCATGGGACAATGCTCCAACCAACTGAGCCACCTGGCCAGGTCTGAGAACATATTTTTTTTAAAGAAAGTTATTTAGCATTTCCAAAGTTCATATATGCTGTGATCAGAATTAAGATGTATCCAGACTTTGAAAAATAAGAAAATGCATATCTAGCCATTTAAAGGTGTGTGATAAATTAAATCATCAAATCACTTGAATAAAGGTTAAGGAAATATTTCATGACATTCATATTTAAAGTGAAGAATAATTTCCTCATTCTTATTATAATTATTTTACATATGCTATCTTTAATATGCTAATAGGCTAATATGCAAAGTGTCCCCTGGAAGTTTGACTGGGAGACTGGGAGTTCCGGAGATTGGCCCTTCGATCACTCGCTATGATGTGCGCTGACCACCAGGGGGCGGTGAGGAATGAAGGAAGACCCGGGTAGACAGCTGGCAGCCAGGAGGAAGGCCCCAGTAGGCCACTGGAATGCCCTGATCAGCCTTGATTGCCAGCCAGGCCTATGGACCCTATCTGTCCATGAATTTCATGCACTGGGCCTTTAGTAATCTATAATTCCAAAGCTTAAAATACTGAAGTGTTTGTCAGAGAAGTTCTATAATTGCCTCTATAAATCAGAGGAAATTTATTTCCATTCCCTCTTTTATGTCCTATATATTGATGTGTAAACATGATTATGTGCTGATGGATGGGCAGTATATCACACACACAATTACTGACTCAGAAGCAGGAATGATGACTAAACAATACAGCGCTGATGTCTAGAGCAGGAAAGACTTTGGAAAGTTTATGAAATGGAGTCTGAATACATTTATGGGAGTCTATATAATAATTTTTTCATAGGAACATTATAAAGAACTTTGAATGCAGTTCTGGGAAAGGATTTAAAACCAAGCAAAGTTGAGTAAACTCAAAACCAGTTTGTCTTTGGATTTCCTTCCTGTGAGTAAGCCTAAAGTGAGTAGGCCATTCATTGTCTCAAGACCTTTGCAGAGGAAAGACAATTGTCTGCATTTAGTTTATACCTCGTGTATGCATTATAAGAGAGACATGGGGTCTACTTCAGCCCCTTCCAAGAAAGCTCTCTGTTGGTTTTTCTCTTTCATTTAGGTAAAAATGGGGAAGTAGAAAGTGTTAGTTTTTATTTTGGATGTGTCATGGAAACACCACTTTTGAATCTGTCCAGGCAAAGATAATTCTCAGAGTAAGATGGGTGGGGCTCTGTTGCCTTGCTCTGAAGGAAGTGGCAATAATGATGACACAAGGGTCTCTGTAATAGCATGACAAACAAAACATGGTATCCTGCTCAGGCTGCAGAGTCAAGATGAGAAAGTTGATGGATTTGTATAGGTATCAGGACTCCCATAATCTGTAATTGTGTCAACATATGGTCGTCTTTCTAAGAGGTATTGGTGTTGTGCACCATTACTTGTAAAAAGCAGTATCTTTATTTTAAAGACCTTTAAATGGAATTCTCCAGTCTTTACTCAATTAATTGGCGGTCAGCTATACTAAATGTGATGCCTTTTTTAAAATATCATGCGTGTCACATTCAGTTCTTCACTTGCCGCTGGTTTTTACTGCTCCACATTGGTCTGGAGAACTCAGTTTTGTTTCCCAAGGCAGGTATTCCCCGGGCAAGTTTCCTCTCTCTACCCCAGGGCAATGAGAAGCCAGGAACACAGTGTGAAATTCTGCTGAGTCCCATAGAAAACAATTGATCATTTACCCCAGGGGTGTAAAAATACAGCTGCCTTCTGGATTTGCTAAACATCTTGAAATGCTTTGAGTCCAATAAAACCCCGAACGTGCCTCTTTTTCTCATTTTTCCACGTCCCTGTTTTAGGAGAAATATAATCCACATGCTCTCCTTCTTCCACTTTTAAATCATTAAAATGTTGTTTTGTAAGAGCTGTTTGATGTCCAGGAAGCCTTTTATCCTCTTTATTAGGTTCTTCTCATGTATAAATAAAAAAAGAAAACAATAAACAGAAAACAACATGGGATCGTGACTCAATCCGGGCAAACACGATGTGCCCCATTTCAGTCTGAAGTTCTAGATCAAAATTATTTTCAAGCAAAACGTTTCCGTTTTTGCTTTGCAAAAGCAGGGCTCCCTCTTAGGGAGGCCTAGGAGGGCTGTTTGGATGAGGGAAGGCTGAGCACTAGCATTCACTGAGCTGAGAACTAGCATTCATACGCTGGGACATCTGCCCATGGCGTACTTTTTACAGCAGCCCTAATGAGAGGTCAGCCCATCTGCATTGTACAGATGGGAAGGGCTTTCAGAAATCTTAAGTAACTTGGCCAGGGGCCACAGAATAATTTCAAGACAGGTCTACTTGATGTACTGATGTATTGGTTCAGAGTCTTTTCATTTTTTTCCTTCCACATTCTCCTCCTCCTCTTCTTCTTCTTCTTCTTCTTCTTCTTCTTCTTCTTCTTCTTCTTCTTCTTCTTCTTCTTCTTCTTTTTCTTTTCTTTTTTTTTTGGTGAGGGTGGGGGGTGCCCTGCAGACAATCAAAAAGTCCTGTACTGAGAGAAGTGACTTGGAAATACCTGTAATCAGGCCTGAGGATGAGGACTGTGGTAACCTCCAGAAAGCATCGGCGCCATGTTGGCGAAGTGGCTATTTAGTATGGTAGCTGCTTGAGCGCACTGGATAGGGGGCGTTATACTGCACTGTCCATCAGTACAGCAGAGGGAAGCCAGAGGAGACACACAGGGACGGTGGCACAGACCCGGCTCTTGCACTGTGACTCACAGTATGTCTCAACTAGTGACACCCCACCATTACCATTTATTATATTTTGTAACGGTGGTACACAGCTGGTAAGAGTAGTATATGACATTATTTGTTTAAATGGCTTACATTCACTTCTTAAATAAGAATATTTCAGTACTTAAATGTTATTGGAAACATCTTAAAGTAGTATAGAATGGGAATCACGGTTCTAATGGGTCTCTCTATAATGGGACGTGCATATAAAAGGTAATCTTAGAGGGAAGGGGGAGGGAAGAGATTAACCAAAGGGGAGGGAATATATGTATATATTAGAGGCCCGAGGCATGAAAATTCATGCACTTGGGCAGGGGTGAGGGGGTGGGAAGGGGTGAGTCCCTCAGCCCAGAATGAACCCTCTCATAATCCCATACCCCTCAGGTAGGTTCCCTAGACTTGAGAACAGGGCCTATTGGGGCTTTCCTTCCCCCGCCCCCTGCTGCAGGCAGCTGGCCCCACCCCCGGTGCTACCACTGCTTGCTAACTGTGCAGCGCTGCGCCCCCCATGCTCCCACTCCCCCCCTCCCCCCATCAGTGGCCTCCATCTGCAGGGCAATCTCTGGCTAGGGCACAACTGCCACAGATTTGTTTTGATGGCCTGGACCTCTCTCTTTTTTTGTTGGGGGGGCAGGGCTAGTCCAGCAAGAGGCCGTTTGCCTACCTGATTGCCCCTAACTGCTTGCCTGCCTGCCTGATCAACTCTAACAACTCTGCCTACCTACCTGATGCCCCTAACTACTGGTCTGCCTGCCTTATCACCCCTAACCACTCTTTCTACCTACCTGATGCCCCTAACTGCTTGCTTCGGAGTGGGGCCAGCCTGGAAAGGGGCTGTGGTAGTTCTGTCTCTGGTTGTTACACTTACGGTGGCTGGCCTTTTATTATATAGAATATACATAACTCATGGACACAGACAATAGAATGATGAAGGCCTGGGGTGGGCCAAGAACTGGTGGAGGAGGATAATGAGGAAGAAAGGGGAACATCTGTGATATTCTCAACAATAAAGTTTTTAAAAAAGAGAAAAGAATAGGAAATCCAAGATTTTACTTGAAAGGTCATACTCAAGTGCACCATGGAAAACATAGTCCATAGTATGGCATTATGGTCCTATTTTCTGTAGATAAAGGAAAAGAAAATCCAAATGGAGGATAAGAAGACTGCTTAGCATTTGAACTGGGTTTCTAGGTTCTTCTGACATTATCTGCTCTATAGGTTTTCTCCCAGAGATCCCAATTTTTATTCCACTTGCAGCTGACATTGTGGTATAATCTCTTCCCTCCCTCCCTCCTCCTTTCCTTCCTTCCTTCCTTTCTTTCCTTTCTCTTTCTCTTTCTCTCCCTCCTTCTATTTCCACCTCCCTCCTTCCCTTCCTTTTTTTTCCTTTCTTTTAAACTTGTTCTACTTTTGCATTGAATCTTAGGTATCAGGGAAAAGAGTGGAATTATGTAAGTCTTGAGCTAAGGCAATGCAGAAAGAATGCAATGGGCAATTTCATAAGTGACATTTTTGAGAACATTGGGGTCATCTTTTGACAACAAGATTTTTTTTGAAGGTCAGAAAACTAATATTTTTCTCCCAGTGGATTTACAAAGAGAACTAACCACCTGCCCTCATGTTGTAGATGGCACTCCCTGAGAAAAGTTGCTCTTTTTATTTACAGGGTTTCTAATTTGCTTTGCATCTCTGTGGATTGTATCTCACGCAAATAAGAAATATCATTACCGGAGAGCTTATTTTTCTCATGCCTTTACTGGAGAGCCACTCTGATTTATCTGCTACTCCACAGCCGTGCAGAGCTTTACACAGATATATATTACACTAACTACTTTGCATAAGGATCTCTGCCCCTTTCGATATGATTTCTAAGAGCCTTACCATACCCAATAAGAGAGGGTAGGCTTTAGGGATCTTTCATGGGACCAGGCCAACTGAATGATTGCATGGCAGTCCCTGGCAGAGTGAGGAAGAGGGTCTCCTGGGCCCCAAGGGAATGGGGAAGACACACCATGGGCTCCTTTCAAGTAAAACTTAGTTAAAATTTTTGGAGGAAAACGTTATTTTTTTTAATGGAGGACAGAAGCAGGAATGTCTTTCCTTGGTGGTGAGGCTTGGAATGAGGGGTTGCACATACACGGCGGTCTTTTCTGTGAAAGACCCTTGCCCACCCAGGGGTGGGGAGTAGGTTTTGAGGCATGTCTGTTGTTTCCAGATTATTCGATCTCTGGATACTCTACTGAACCTGTAAATGCAGACTAGAAAAAAGAAAAAAAAAAGACCCCTGTTCACTTCAAAAATTTCATTTTACAAAATGAGATTTCCTTATAGGTGGTTTCACTTGGTTTCAATCAACTATTGTCACTACTATTTAGGTATGGGCTCTGTCCCACTGGTGTGGATTCCACAGCTCCACAGCCCCCCGCCACTGTCACTAAGATGGGAATCCCTAAGCGATAGGAGAGGAGTCACCTCTCGCTATCTCCCCTGTCACCGGTGCCTCTCTTCATACCCATAGATGCTGCTACCTTCCATCCTCATACTGGCAACACTTTCCAGCATTGAGAAAGGCGCTGCTGAATGCTTCTGGGTTCTTATAGCATATCAGGTGAAACTGCATATTGGACCATCCTTTCTGTTTGTAAGGAAAATAGGCCAAGTGATTGAAGCTTGATGTCAATAGATGGTTGGCCCCATACCATTCTGTCTGAGACTTATTGCATTATTTTTCTCCATTGGTTATAAATTGAGAGTATTGATGGATATTTCCTAAATACCCTTTAGACTCCTGTGCGGCTAAAATAACATTGAGAACAGTGTACCCAAAGAAAGGAGACACTCCCCTATTAACTTCCTTCAATCGCCCTCACATTCACTGAGGTTAATTGACAGCCTTCTTTCACGCTGCCTCCAGGAACTTGACCCTTGTCTGCAGCCACTATGCACAGATGGGAAAGACAATCAGACTGTTTCTTTTTGAGAGATCCACATCAGTTCAATGGAAGAATGGAATCAGACCGGAACCATATTACTAACAGACACCCTTCAGACAGATTTCATAATCACCAGACGTGTGTGGTATGGTTATGGCGAGCTTCTGAGGCTCCCAAAAGACCACTAAAACTGTCTGGCTTAAACAGTACTGAAGTTTTTGAAGTTGGAATTAAAAGGAATGATTCACTTTAATATTAAGGTTGCCACCAGAAAGTGCTTCTTAGGTTTTCCATGGCCAGCTGCAGTTCTCTCGCGAGACACCCCCAAATCTCATTCTGTGTGATTCCTTGAGGTTCAGGGAGGGTATTGAATGACATGCTGTGGGTTTGATCAGGAGTAACATTATCACATATTACCTTCCCCCCACACACACATAAAATAGTGAATTCATGAAAGAAAATAACTCATTTTTTTTGTTGCTGTTGTTTTTATTTATTATTTTAAATTTATCTTTATTGTTGAAAGCATTACAGATGGCTCCTCTTTTTCCCCATTGACCCCTCCACCCTGCACCCACCCCTCCCAGACCTTCACCCCACTCTTGCCTGTATCCATGAGCTATGCATATATGCACACAAGTTCCCCAATTAAGATCTCACTTTGGAATGTTAATGTTTCTGAAAGTGAGTTTAATTTGCAGGGTGACTTGACCTAGCGGTTATGAGACTTCATTCAGAAGATTGGGGTGAGATCCTAGAGAACTGAAACCTCCCTGAGAGCTTTCTTGATCAATGCTGCTCCCCAGAGTAGCCATTGGGTACTGAGAAAGGGGGCCATCCCCTGCTGCCTCTGGCAGTGTTCTCCTAGAGCCGTGGTCGGCAAACTGCAGCTCAAGAGTCACATGCGACTCCTTGGCCCCTTGAGTGTGGCTCTTCCACAAAATACCACGGCCTGGGCCAGTCTATTTTGAAGAAGTGGCATTAGAAGAAGTATAAGTTTAAAAAAATTTGGCTCTCAAAAGAAATTTCAATTGTCGTGCTGTTGATATTTGGCTCTGTTGGCTAATGAGTTTGCCGGCCACTGTCCCAGAACAAGGCTCGTCCATTTCGACCCAATATACTCCAGAGGCAAAGAGCTGCAGGCTGTTGGGATACATGCTCCTTTTCTCTCTGGGAGGCCTGAAACCCAATCACTGTTTTCTAATCCTTTCATTTATAAAAAAAATTTTTAATTGTAGTTGACGTATAATGTTATATTAGTTTCAAGTGTACAACATAGTGATTCAACATTTCTATAACTTAAAAGTTATCACCCAGATAAATCTAGTCCCCATCTGACACCACACACAGTTATTACAGTATTATTGACTTTATTCCCTGGGCTGCCATTTACATCCCATTGACTGTTTTTATGACGGCAATCTCTGCTGTTTAATTCTTTAGGTTTTCTTGTGAACAAAGCTGTCCACGTTGTCTTCAGTTACAAATCCTGCTTTATGTGAACAAAACCCAGTGTTGCCCATGGGAAAGGCTCTGTTTTGGGCCTTCGGATGGCTGAATGATGGTGCAGAAGTTGCAATAATTTGGGCTTTAAAACAGCAGGATTTGATAGAATCATGAATTTTATGCTTGATTCATAGCCAATAAAAGTATAGTATTAGGTGATATCTCATTGTGGTTTTAATTTGCATCTCTCTGATGATTAGTGACCTTGAGCATTTTTTTCATGTCTATTGTCATCTGTATGTCCTCTTTGGGGAAATGTCTATTTAGGCCTTTTGCCCATTTTTTAATTGGATTGTTTGTCTTCCTCTTGTTGAGTTGTATGAGTTCTTTGTATATTTTGGAATTAACCTTTATCAGATGTCTCATTAGCAAATATGTTCTCCCATACCTTGGGTTCTCTTTGCATTTTGAGGATGGTTTCTTTCGCTGTACAGAAGCTTTTGAGTTTGACATAATTCCATTTGTTTATTTTCCCTTTGTATGAGTGAAAATTCTGCTGTGTGAGATGTCCGTGATTTTGCTGCCTATATTTTCGTATAGGATTTTTATAGTTTCATGACATACATTTACGTCTTTTATCCATTTTGAGTTTATTCTTGTGTGTGGTATAAGCTGGTAGTTTAGTTTCTTTTTTTTTGTATGTATCTGTCCAATTTTCTAGACACCATTTATTAAAGAGACTGTCTTTACTCCATTGCATGCTCTCTCGCCTCCTTTGTCAAATATTAATTGACCATAATGGTGTGGTTTGATTTCTGGGATCTCTGTTCTGCTCCATTGAACTTCATGCCTATTCTTGTGCCAATACCAGGCTGTTTTGAATGTAATGGCTTTGGAGTATAGTTTGGTATCATTATGATCCCTCTAACTTTGTTCCTCTTTCTCAAGATTGCTGTGGCTCTTTGGGCTCTTTTTCAGTTCCATATACAATTTTGGAATATTTTTTCTAGTCCTGTGAAATATGCTGTTGGAATTTTAATAGGACTTGCATTGAATCTACAGATTGCTTTGGATAGTATGAACAAATCAACAAATGAAAAACACTGATAAGGATGTGGAGAAAAGGGTACCTTGCACACTGCTGGTGGGAATGCAGACTGATGCAGTCACTATGGAAAACAGTATGGGGTTTCCTCAAAAATTAAGTATGGAACTGCCATTTAACCCAGTGGTATCACTGCTAGAAATATATCCTAAGAATCCTGAAACTCCAATCAGAGAGAATGCAAGCACACCTCTGTTCATGGCAGTGTTGTTGATGATAGCTAAGATATGGAAATGGACCAAGTGCCTATCAGTAGATGAGTGGGCAAAAAAAGCTGTGGAACGTTTACATAATGGAGCATTATGCAGCTGTAAAAAATAGGGATCTCTTACCCTTTAAGACAGCATGGATGGACCTGGAGAATATTACGCTAAACAAAATAAGCCAGTCAGAGAAAGACAAATATTTCACTTACTCGTGGAATCTTAAGAACAAGATGAATTGACAAACAAGTTAGGATCACAGACGTGGATGGAAGCATAAAACAGACTGACAGATCTCAGAGGGAGGATGGGAAGGAGGGTGAGTAGAGAATAATCAAATAACCATATATGCATAATCCATGGACACAGACAATAGACAGGTGAAGACCGGGGGTGCGTGAGACATGGGTGCGGGGCATAGGAGGAAAATGAGGGACATCTGTTATAATCTCAACAATAAAATAAAATTTAAAAAGAAAAATAAAAGTATAGTATTGGAGAGATACAATGAAGAAAAGCTCACAGAGAAATGGCATTGCTAGAGCCAGTCTCATGGACAAGAGAGCAGAGGGGTGGGGGCAGAGAGACCAAAGAAGGAAATAGAATCTATGGGATGCCTCAGGGGAAAAGAATAGGAAACTGATTTGGAAAGCAGCCAGCTTTATGGACGTCTTGTTAATTGAATGCTTCTGTGATTCTGTCATATCTTAATTTGTGTGGTTGGATTTACTTGGTCCCTTGATCTAAAGTCTGTAATTAATTGCAGCTCATAACAGGTGGTGTCAGTTGTACCCCAGGGCATAGCTTCTGGATATTAAGTTCCACCTCTGACATTAACACCATATAAGCTCTCCAAACATCTGTTTCCTTACCTGTACAATGGTATCCCCCATCAGTTCCTACCTCTGAGAGTTATTGTATTAATAAGAGATTAGCCCTAACTGGTTTGGCTCAGTGGGTGGAGCATCAGCCTGCGGACTATAGGGTCCCAGGTTCCATTCCGGTCAAGGGCATGTGCCTTAGTTGTGGGCATATACCCAGTTGGGGGTGTGCAGGAGGCAGCTGATCGATGTTTCTCTCTCATCGATGTTTCTCCCTCCCTCTCCCTTTCCTTCTCCCTTCCTCTCTGTAAAAAATCAATAAAATATATTTCTGAAAAACAAGAGATGAAAAGAAATTGTGCACAAGAAGTGTTTAGCATTGCTTCTAACCCACAGTAAGGGCTCATAGAGAACAGACCCTGTGTGTTCAGACTTCCTCCTTAGTTGCATTCCTCTTCCCAGCAACGGCTACTTTTTATGTGAAATCAGCAGGCTTTTTCTTGTCTCGTTTCAGGCTTTGTGGATTTGACCCTTCATGATCAGGTGCACCTTTTGGAATGCGCATGGCTAGAGATCCTGATGATTGGTCTCGTCTGGCGCTCCATGGAGCACCCAGGGAAGCTCCTGTTTGCTCCGAACTTGCTGTTGGACAGGTGAGTGACTGGCCATCGCTTGGGGGAAGCACGTCCTGTGTAATCCCCAGGTCACTCCTGAAGTGTTCTCACTTAGTCCTCCGGGGAGCACTCAAGAAGTTGATCAGGTGCGTTTACTCTACAAATGGGCACATCTGGGCTATGGAGGCCAATCAAGGTCACAGAGGTCTATGAGTAACTTTCTGCTAGGCATCTTCCTAGATTAGCTCTATTATTTCTAAACTATATGTGTATTTGCATTTCTATATTTATACAATGTCCAGCATTTTCACAGCAAACCTATCTAGAACTCGTTCGTATGTATACGTATAGATGTATATATATGTATAATGTGTGTTCTGAGAAAACTATGAACTATGATTTTCTAATTCCACCTTCACCTTGTGTTGTTACATAAAAGAAAGCATGACTAACCTTCCTTTTAACTAAAATACATTTTTGGCGCATGGACATCCAAACCACAATAGCCTTTCCATTTCCTTCTCCAATTTTCCCGTCAGTAAACGAGGAAGTCTGACCAGAGTTCTGAAGGCCTCTTCCAGTTCTGCCAGTTCATGAAAGCTACTTGTTTGCTTTAGAAGATGAATTCGCTTTTCAGATGTGCTGCCATATTTAACACGTCCCGTTTGGGTTGACTTGGGATGTGAGCCCCATTGTTCTTCCTTGTGCAGCCACTGCTCAGAGTAATAGAATTAGACACCACTCACCGGCCGCTCCCACTGGCCGAGTCCCTGCCCAGCACCAGCTGCCATGCTAAATGCTTTGCCTACATGAGCTCAGTTGATGAGCATGGCACTTCTAGGAAGCTGTCATTCACATCTTACCAGAACGGAAGCTAAGTTTCTGCGTCTTGCAAAAAGCATCAAGCCAACGAAAGGTTGGGCAGGGTCGGAATCCAAGCTCTTCATGGCACTGGCTTGCTCATAGTGCGTCCTGTCCCATGCACACGACCCTCACGCCTTTTCCCGCCCAGCCATGCCTCCTTTGGTTTGCTGCTGCAGCCTTTGGTTTTCAGGTTGATCTTGTCTTTGTGGGGCACATGGCCATTGGGATGGGAAAGGACCGCCTTCTTCTTGTTTCCTGCTAACTTCTCCCCCAACTGCTCAGTAGCTCAAGACTGCCTGGCGGCCCAACCACGTGTCTGGAGACATTGTGCATTCCTTCCCTTCAGAATGCCACTCCGCCTCCCATGCCCTGTCCCTCTCTGGGCTTCCCCACACTGCCGCGCCCTGTGGGGCAGAGTTACAGCAACATTGACTTAAGGACCAGAGAACTGTATATGTTGACATCTGCAGAGAAGTAGGGGAGAGAGAAAGCCAGAAGTCAGATTGTTCTGTCAGCCATGGATTGCTGATGTTGCCAACAAGGTTTTATGCTTTATCCATGATTAATTATTATGATGTCCTGTTTGGCCCTGGCAGGGGAGCTCGGTTGGGTGGTGTGTCATCCAATATGCCAAGGTTGCAGGTTCAGTTCCCAGTCAGGGCACATACAAGAATCAACCAGTGGTGCATAAATAAGTGGAACAACAAATCAATCTCTCTCTCTCTCTCTCTCTCTCTCTCAAAATTCCTGTTTACACAAACCTTTGCAAATCCAGGTATTTGTGTCTTCCAAGGCTGTCAGAAGGACAGCATTTATCCCAGTCTTTCCTTGTAATTACTCAAATGTTAGTATTGGCAAGCGGGGTTAGTGATTATAGGAACATGAAGGCCTACTGGGTTGCCATTCCACATTGGTACGCAGAAGACATGCTTTCTAGCTTGAGCCCATTAGGAGGAATTATTGCTGGATGTACTCTCTGATGACAACCCATGATATCTCGATTCTGGTAGCTAATAACTTTCCTGTTAGTCATGTGCTTGGAAGCTAATTTTATCTCCGCCATGCTTCGTCTACCCACAATTTCCAGTTCTCCCCTGTGTCCTGTAGTGGTGAGTTCTAAACACTCCATGTCATCAACTCTTCTGGTGCAAACCAAGAATTCATGGTTATGATGAGGCACACATAAAGAAGCCAGTGATTTCTCTTACTGTGAGTGTGTGTATTTTACAAGAGGAAAGTTCAAGATAATAAGAAGGCCTGCGAAAGCAATCAGGAAATGGAGAAAACTTATTTTTCCACCCTAGCACCTAATTCTTTGGTGTGTTTTGGCACAGGGAACCCAAATCTGTCCTCTGTGGCAGCTCCGAATGCAGCCCTGCGTTTGGTCCTGCTTGAGTGCTCACGCTGGAAAGGCGTAGATGAAAAACACAAGCAAAAATGCTCAACTTAGATCGTTGCTCCTGGGTTCTCTGCTTATTTTTGGGGGGGAGCAAAGTTTGCTATTGCTGGGGCAGATGTGATGTTAGGGGAAATAATGCAAATTGCCGGGTCGGTAAGACCATCCCGTTTCCAGGGGCCTAATTCTGTCCTGCAGGCACCATCCGGGCTAACGCATTCTGAGAAATATTTGTGGATTTCTCAGTAAAGGCAAAGCACTCTGGACCCCATTCACTCTTAGAGGAGGAGAAAAAAAAAAGCAACACAAAAACCTGCCCATCTGAAAAGCAGGCTTAGTTCAACAAGCAGAATATTCCCTGTACCTCGTCTGGCCAGACGGTTGTTGATCTAGCTCTTGTCATCACTCGAGCACCGGGAGGCTCTGCCTGTGGGAATAGAATTGGACAACAGAAGTTCTTTGTAGGCGTGGAGGAGGAACAAGTTTCCCCGAAGAGAAAAACAGGTTGCTGCACTGCAAGGGATATTTTTCTTCTTCTACATAGCAGACTGTTTTCAGGTGATAAATTCATTTTTTTCCCATTAAAAATGTCACTTTCTAGAAGGAAGAGCATTTTCATTTTCTGTTATCTATTGTTAGTATTTCAGAAAAATTGTGAATAAGAATTTTCAAATAAAAACCAAGTCCCAGCAGTGCTTTTGTTGGCTTTTCTTTGTTGTTGCTTTTTGCTTGTTCGTTTTTAGAGAGAGAAGAAGGGAGAGGGAGAGAGAGAGAAACATTGATGCGAGAGTGGCACATTGATTAGGCTTCTGCCTGCATACCCCCGACTGGGGATCGAGCTCATAACCTGGGCATATGTCCTGACCTGGAATCATACCAGCAACCACTCAACTTCAGGATGATGCCCAACCAACTGAGCCACACTGGCCAGGCCTGGCTTTTCTTTTTTAAATATATGGGGGAGAGGGGGGGCGGGAGAGGAGAGGCACAGAGAAATAGAAACCCATGAGGGAGAGACATTGATCTGCTGCCTCCTGCACATACGCTTCAGGGGATGGAGCCTGCAACCCCGGCGTGTGCCCCGACCAGGAATTGGACCAGTGACCTCTTGGTTCATGGGTTGATGCTCAACCACTGAACCACCTTGGCCTGGCGGTTTTTCTTTTTTAATTGACTTTATTTTTTTCTGTGTAAAACTTGATGTAAATTCTTTGCAGATTTCTTTACTTGGAAGAGTGAAAAAATAAAGTGCTGGACTAAACTGATGAATTCAGACTGTGATCCATGCACGGGTTTCTCAGACCTGAAGCGAAAGGCCTCCCTGTGTATCCCCTTTTTTCGGTTTCCTCCCTTTGAAAAATGTGTGCTGTCCTCAAAGGGGGCATTGCAGTCGCTGAGGAAGCAGGTGGTGGAGGAAGGGGAGGTGAGTGGTTATCCCATTCAGTCTTGGGTAGAAGATACTTTAGTTACTTCAGGAGCTTTGCCGGAGTCCCTCCATAACTCTCCGGAAGTGCTTCAGTTTGCCCATTCATATCTCAAGAACCTTGTTCATAACCTCTTCATTCTACCTCATAGAAATGGATAGAAAAAGAAAAATAAGGAAGCCAACATTTATTTAACTTCTATAATGCTGGGTTATTGTCTATGCTTTCTATATTGCACTCATTGCATGATAATACAGATAGCAAACAGTGTCATTAATTTATATTCCATTGGTTCTTTACAGTTCTGAGACCTTAATTACTCAATAGTAGATGCCAGCTGATTGAGTCTTAGCATTCTGACAAATCTTTGGAATACAAAAATTTATAAACCATAGTCAAAATTGAGGCCAAGAGAAGTGAGAAATTAACCAAACTTTCATTACTGCTTCCTCTGATTGAAAATGAATCAAAATACCTATTGGACTAAAAACCAATTATATTGTACACTTTAAATGGGTGAATTATGTGCTATGTGAATTATATTAAGTTATTAAACACACACACATACACATATTGGAATATCAGCAGAAATCAATTTTAACAAGGAGAGACTATCAATCATGAAAGCACCTTTTTACTGAAAAACTAAAAAAACAACAACAACATTCAAACAAAGGTTTCTCCCTAAAAGCAAATGTGATTAGGCAGCATTATTTTGTGAAGCTTGCTAAGCCACAAGACTTTAACTCCTCAAGAAAAATAAGCCCGTAAACAGTAAGGATCCATTCATACAAAATCGCTCCAGAGGAAAAGGCATAATTCCAACCAAAGAATTAATCCTGTGTAGGAGGTTAATTTGACTTTCTTGCATTTTTATACACCACATTATTTTTGTGTTTGCCCTATGTTATTCACAACGAGCCAACAGATTAATTTAAAATACAATCAAAATAATATTTTGACAGTTTAATTCTAAAATATCTTAATATTTTTTTCAGTCACTCATGCTACACAGGGATAATCAAATAATCTACCCCCTTATATCTGCTTTAATCAGAGCTATTTGTCCACACTGGCATTATAAATATCCTCCTTTGTTTTACTGAGTGCCATCAAAATCCAATGATAAAGGAAGATGGCCATCTTTAAGTCTGTGTTAGTTAGGGTTCAGTTTAAGTCAACTCAGTAGTATTGAATATGACCATCTCTAGGATCCTGCGTGGTACTGAGGGATATGAAAAAAGAGATGTGTAAGAGGCAGACTGGTCCTCAGGGCATTTACTGTCTAGTGGTAAAGTAACATTAGTATACAAATGAATGCAAACAAAAGCAAGCCTAGGCCAAGCCTACATCCATTCGTGTCTGGTTTATCTTCCTCTATCACTTTCTTTTTTAAATTGAGCTGTAGTCCTGGCCAGTGTTCTTAGTAGTTAGAGCACTGGCCCATAGACCAAAGGGTTTTGGGTTTGATTACTGGTCAAGGGCATGTACCTGGGTTACAGGTTCAATCCCTAGCCCCGGCCTGTCAGGGCACATGTGGGAGGCAACCAATGGATGTATCTCTCTCTCTCCCTTTTCCCTCCCTTCCTTTCACAATCTCTAAAAATCAATGGGAAAAATACCCTTGGATGAGGATTAACAAAATCTAAAAATCATCATCATCATCATCATAATCATCATAATAAATGAGATATAATTGATATACAACATCATATTAGTTCCAGGTGTATAACATCAGTATAAAGGAAATCCAGCCATTTACAACAACATGGATGAACCTTAGGGCATTATGCTGAAGCGTAATAACCTCCATCTTGTATACAAACTGTTGTTTGAAATCCTCTGCTATTGTTACCTAATCCCTTGTTCTGTAAACTCTGTCATTTTTAGACAGTCTCTTATTCTGTAGAATAACTATTTTTGTTTGAGCAATAGAAAAAGATTTTTAAAAAAACTTAACTGTCTGACCTTGAAAGCTAGCCCTCTAATGTAATAGACTAATATTGATAATAATTCCTATATACTTATGCCAAATGTTTGTCATTTATGTATCCAAGATTACAATCTGTCTGTAGCAATAACTCTCACAGAGCTCTTTGTAATATCTGCAAACAAAGAAGCTCAAAAAGTAGAACACAGGATACTTCCTGTATGTGTTGCTCAGAGATTTGGAAGAGACACCTCCCTCTGGGCCGTGCACAATAAACGACTCCTATTAATTGACTCATTAAGGCAGTGGTTCTCAACCTTCCTAATGCCGCGACCCTTTAATACAGGACCTCATGTTGTGGTGACCCCCAACCATAACATTATTTTCATTGTTACTTCATAACTGTAATTTTGCTACTGTTAATGAATCATAATGTAAATATCTGTGTTTTCTGATGGTCTTAGGCCACCCACAGGTTGAGAATTGCTAGCAGGGTCGCCTAAGACCATCGGAAAACACAGATAATTACATTATGATTCATAACAATAACAAAATTACAGTTATGAAGTAACAATGAAAATAATTTTATGGTTAGGGGTCACCACATGAGGAACTGCATTAAAGGGTCGCGGCATTAGGAAGGTTGAGAACCACTGCATTTAAGGCGTCTTGTCTAGCTCACTGATTTGTGATACAACAATGCTAGTGAAATAAGTCAGACAGAGAAAGGTAAATACCATTAGGACCTCACTTATACAGTGTGTGGAAATGAACTCATAAATGCAGAGAACAGAGTGGTGGTTGGAAGAAATAGGGGGGTGGAGGAAATAGGTGAAAATGCCTTTCCATTTTGTTGATGGTTTTCTTTGTTGTGTAGACGCTTTCTAGTTTCATGTAGATCCACTTGTTTATTTCTGCTTGTGTGGCCTTTGTTCTAATGTGAAGCTCAAAAAATAATTGTCAAGATCAATGTCAAGGAACTCATTGCCTGTGTTTGCTTCTAGGAGCCTGGTGGTCTAGACTTTCATCAATTTTGAGTACGTTTCGTGAATTGTATTAGATAGTGCTCTAGGTTTCTTTCTCTTTTCTTTCTTTCTTTTTTGCATATGGCTGTCCAATTGTCCAAACACCATTTATTAAAGAGATTATTCTTTCTCCATTGTATATTCTTGGCTCCTTTGTAATGAATTAATCAACAAGAGGAGGGTTTATTTTTGGGCTCTCTATTCTCTTTCATTGATCTGTGTGTCTGTTTTTATGCTAATACTACACTATTTTGTGTATTATAGCTTTGTGATAGTAATCAAAGCTATTGATTTTGAGTGTTATGTCTCCCTAAGCATGATGCCCCAGCTTTGCTCTTCTTTCTATGCTTGCTTTGGCCATTCAGTGTGTTTTGTGGTTCAATATAAATTTCAGTGTTATTAGGTCTACTTCTGAGAAAAATGCCATTGGAATTCTGATAATTCTATAGGCATTTTCAAGTCACTAACTAGTCTTCTTTATATATTTACTTGTGTGTGTGTGTGTGTGTGTGTGTGTGTGTGTGTGTGTGTTTTAAATATGGAACGCTTTATGAATTTGCGTGTCATCCTTACACAGGAGCCATGCTAATCTTCTCTGTATCGTTCCAATTTTAGTATATGTGCTGCCGAAGTGAGCACTTTACTTGTGTTTTTATTTTATCACATTGAAAGGAGATGTAAAAAGCACACTTTCGGTTTATTTTATGGTTTTATGGTAAAACAGAGAATTAGTTGTTTTTTAATTCATGTAAACATTGACCATCCACCATTGGCACAGATCCTAAGACCCATCGTGACTTTATAGGACCAAACCTGTTACGATGGTCAGAGATTGCCTCATGCCCCTGAGAAGGAAAAGGCTTCTCCTGTGTGTCCAGGTTTGATCAGAACAGACTGAATGCCATGTGCAGGGAGATTGAATTTGGCTCCACCTGTGCCTCTGAAGAGAGCCGAGCCAGAAGGAGCACTTCAGTCAGGGTGGATGCGAGGTGGACTTCAGGTTTCAAGATCTGTGGTCTTGAAAGGATCAAAGGTACAGACAGGGATTGGGAAGGCAGGACAAAGACCAGGTGTTGGGAAAATCTGATGAGTTTTTCCTAATACGAGATGGGCTTACGGTACAGGGAGAATACATTGAACAACTATGTCCAGCAGAAGAAAGCTGGAGTGCAGAAAAGAGATGTAGATAAAATCTGGAAAGAAAATATTTGAATCATCCCCATAGCTTAAAAGTGTGAAATAAATGTGATAAATAGGCAGTGGAGAAAGAGGCACTGAATGGGGCTGAGGAAAAACCTCTTAGATGGTTGACCTGTAGGAGTTATAAGTAGGAATGAATCCCAAGCCTTGGGGTTAAGGCAGAGTTTGTTCGAGATGTAGAAACACAAAATATCTGACTCCAAGGAAGGGTTAACTGTCAAAAGAAAATATTAGTGAATTATGCCAAATACTGTGGAGAAGTGGGCAGGAGTAGGAAGGAATGGATTTGTTAATAAGGGGATTATTGTTGTCCCTAAAAAGAACATTTTTAGTAATAGGTAGGTTGGGGGGGGGTCGGGGAGGGAGTGTAAATGTGCTAAATGAAAGCATCATGTTTGAGAAAGAAAATAGGCAGGGAAACCTGAGAAAGGAAATAGGAAGTAGCTCTCTGAGATGTTTGGCAGCAGAAAAGCAGTGGAGTCTGGTCTCTGAGCGCAGCAGCAGCAAGGGGAAGGGCAGCCCTCGTCCACACCGTGCTGTCCAAGGAGAATGGGTGCAGTGGCTCTATGAGCTGTGGGTCTCTGTCTGTTCAGTGTGCACCAATCGATTGATTTGCTCTCCTTTTTAGATGCTTACGTTGTTCCATCTTTGACTAATGAGAGTGCCTTCATGCCGACTCCCCTGTCACTTGGATATAAGCCGTTCACGTTTGATGCCTCCTTGCTGAAGAGCACAGGGGCATCTGCCACCCTCAGACTGTAAATGTCCTGCCCCGGCGCTGGAACAAACCGTTATCCAAGGGGCACACATTCATGTCAGAGAAATTGCTATTTAGAACTCAGTCTTGGCACTCGGTGTATTCACTGTTAGAGTTGCCATAGCTTCTTGGCTTTTTTGATGGGTTAAACACCTTTAAAACAAAAAGTTAGCCCTAGCCGATTTGTCTCAGGGGATAGATAGAGCACTGGCCTGCAGACTGAAGGGTCCCGAGTTTGATTCTGGTCAAGGCCATATGCCTGAGTTGTGGTCTTGATCCCCAGTAGGGGGTGTGCAAGAGGCAGCCTATCAATGATTCTCAGTATTGATGTTTCTATCTCTATCTCCATCTCCTTTCCTCTATGGTGTGAATAAATAAATTAAAAAATAAGCATACACAAAAAGGCATATACTATTTCATGCTGACATTTCCAGTTCAAACCTTGGTTTCTAACAATATAATTACTCATTAGATTATCTTACATTGTGTAAAAAGATTTAAACAACAATAAAAGTCTTTCTACTAACAAGTAGACCATTGAGTCTAGTTGAAGATTTAAGTAGCTCTATTTGTCTTTCAATTCTATTCCACTGAGAATGGAAAATCAAAATATTGTGTTCTTCAGACACTTGAAATAACCCTTCTTTCTGTGCTTATGTCACTAACTTGATATAGAATAAGAATCATTCTTTCTAACTTGTTTTCCATTGTTATACTTTTCATTTAAATTTTTTCAATATGTAAAACATTTGTTTCCAAAGCCAAAACTTTATAACCAGGCATATTCAAAAGTCTAACTTTCATTACTATCCTCTCCACTGGATGCCCCTATAATGTCAAATTTGAATGAAGATTGGCTATATTATATATAATATTAGTGATATATTATATGTAATATTCTACATATTGTTTTGAAAGTTATTACATGCATGTATATAAAGATATCCCTTATTTCTTCTCATGATTATTTTATATTCCATTGGGGGGAATTCCTTATTGATGGGCATGTGGGCTTTTTCAATCTTGTCTTACAAACAAAACATATTGTAAAATTTTGAAATCCCCCTCCCCTTTGATTTTTAGGGGCTCTGTGTAGACTCACTTTTCTCAATATAAATTGCAAATATCGTTTCTCAATTTCTCATTTGCATTAAACTGTTTATGGAGGTTTTTTGCCATCTAGAAAGCTTTTGTAAATTAAGTTTTATAGCAGAAATATATTAACCTTTTATTAGAAGGTTGTTTTGCCCTCAAGTCACAGTTAATTATCACTTCTGCTTGCTTCTACTACTTTTTATTCTTATATTTTGGGTATATTTGAAATTTATCCTGGTATACATGTACAATAAAGATTGACTTTTATATTTTCCTAGGTGGCTTTTCTGTTTTCCAAAACCATTTATAAAAAAATCAGTATTTTCTTTAATGGCTTAAGATATATCCTTAATCATATACTAAATTTCTTTATAACCTTAAATCTTTTTATAAAATTTCAATTATCTGCTAAAATTTATCTACCAATCACTATAACATAGCTTTATTTATTCTTTAAAAATATTTTTTTAAATTGATTTCAGAGGGGAGGAGAGAGGGAGAGAGAAATAGAAACATCAGTGTTGAGAGAGAATCATCCTACTAGGGATTAAGCCAGACACCTGGGCATGTGCCCTCACTGGGAATTGAACCAGGACCTCCTGGCTCATGGCAGACACTCAACTACTGAGCCACATGGGCCAGGCTGCTTTTGTATTTTTTAGGGTCATATAGGTTCTTTTTTTTTCTATTGCTATGCGATCCTTAGTATTAACTTTAGGAGAAAATTTGCTGGTAATTTTGTTGGCAATTTTGTTAAATATATATTGAGTTAGGGTATTAATGATTTTATTATGTTGAATTTTTGTATCCAAGAACTGGGTGTGCCTTTTCATGTATTCAAATCTTTCTTTGTCTTTTAGAAGTTTTCCCAAGTATCCTAAATAGTATATATTGCATGCATTTTCAAGATTATGTATACATATTATATATAGAGTATAAATATATATCTTATATGTAATAATTGATGTTCGCATGTCATTTTTATAGATAACTACTTTACTAGTTCTTTATTACTTAGTTTTGTCATTAATTTTGGGGTTCCTTAATACACAGTCTTATCATCTGCAAATAGAGGTTGTTTTACTTCTTTTCTATTCCTAAGCATCTAAATTTAATTTTTAACCTAATTGTATTAAATAATACCTCTAATACATTATTAAAAAGTCACAAATAGTGGGCACCATTGTTTTTATATACTCATGTTACAGGATTTCTATGGATGTCTGCTTTACTAGGTTTTTATTTTTATTTTTTTGAGAATGACTATCTTTATTTTTTGCATCAAAATTCCTAAGAAAGTTTGTCACCCCTAGTTACATTTTTAGTGTTAACTATATCATTAAATATGTTTAATGTCTGCCTGCTCAACCATATGCTGTTCTCTTTCTCTCTTTCTCTCTCTCTCTCTCTCTCTCTCTCTCTCTCTCTCTGTCTCTCTCTCTCTCTCTCTCTCTCTCTCTCTCTCTCTCTCTCTCTCTCATCTGGAGCTTCTTTTATCAAAAGAGGTTCATGAGGATATTTTTTTTCCTTTTGGCCTAAATGTTTCTAAATGTGCCTGTGTCCTTATGTGGAAAGTTTGCCACATACAGAACCATTGGCTCACATTTTTTCTTAAGTATTTTTAAATGATTGCTCCACTTTTTTTAGCATGAAATGTTGCTGTCAAGAACTTGGATGGCAGTCTGACTTTCTTCCTCTTACTAGTGATTTTTGTATGAGTGCCTACAATTTATTTTCTTCGTAGACTTAAACTTCAGTAATGTTATTAAGCTATGTCTCTGTGTTGACCATTTTAGGTCAGTTTTTTTCTGGTACATGGTATATCTTTCTTTTGAATGCATAGATTGAAATATCTGGACTTATAGTTTTAAGTAATTATTTGTCCACATTTCTGTGATTTTATTCTCTAGGTGCCCACAGACATATACAAAGGTCACCTTTTACCTGCACTCTGTACTTATGACTTTTTCTGAAACCCTTTTGTTCTTTTCCTTTATACTTTATTCTTCCATCCTTTATCCCTCTCACCATGCCAATCATTGAGTCTACTAGTATTTGGTATTAGAGCCTGTCTAGTTCAGTCCATGTTTCTGAATGTTTTTCCTTAATTTTCAAATTTATTTCTAAAAGCCTCCGTTTCTATTTTATTCTTTTCTGTTTCCTGACCAACAGAAATTTTTTTTGTGAGATGTTCAAATCTTTCAAAGTTTTATAATTCATTCAGAAATATTAGGCTGTAGCTCCCATCTGCTTTTAGAGAGCAGTACTTCGAAGAGATGCATTGTCAGAGCGGACCCAAATAAGTCACAGATCTCAGACACACCAGTTTTTACTAACTAGGAAAAGAATAAAACTAAGAATAGCCACAAATAAACAGAAGGCCTCTCTCACTGGAAGGACTCAATTATTGAATGGAACTTCTAAAAGACCTTTTTCTTCACTAAAATGCATTTTGATTTTTTGAGCTATAGACGATTGCTAACTATAGACGTGATAAATGTTCACTCAGAAGAAGCAGTTTTTATATTTTGTTGTTCGTGCACATAGAAAGCCTAGGAGATTAACTTTCATTACTTGGCAGCTGTGTTCAATAAAGTAAAAAGTTCAAGGATTTTTTTGTTTTGATTTTTTTAAGATGAGCAATTTAGACAGATTGATATAACTAGTTAAAAACATTTTTAGATCCCTGACAAGTAAGAGCTAAAGGAGTTCACCAGCAACAAAACAATATTATAAGACATGTGAAAGGGACTTAAGAGAAGGAAAAAATATTTAAAAAATGAAAAATAAAAGACTTAAGAGAAGAAAAAATATTTAAATATGAAAAATAAAATGGCAATAACTACATGCCTATCAATAATTACTTTAAGTGTAAAAATATTGAATGCTTCAATTAACATATTCAATTAAATGCTTCAGTCAAAATATTCAATTTCACTGAATGTTTACAAGTTCTAATTAATCAATATATAAAAGCCAAATATGTCTTTACGCTAGCAACAAACATAGAACATAAATGAATACATATGTAATTATATATCTTTATAATTATACATATGTTTTACAGTAGTAATAAAAACTATTATGTATTTTAGAATAAATTTAATAAAGAAACCGCAGGAGCTCTATAGAGACAATTAGAAACCTTTATCGAAAGACATTAAGAACATAAAACATTAAAAAAAAAATAAGCGAGGCCATGTTTATGGCTAGGAAAATTCATTATTCAAAATATATCAGTTCTCCACAAATTTATCTATAAATTCAATGCATTTCTAATCAATATGTTGAGTTGATTATAAAATTTATATGGTAGAGGTAAAAATCCAAGTATAGCCAAATGCTTCTCAAAACTAAAATTAAGGCAGGAAGATTAAGTAAAGAAACTGCAATAATAAAGTTATATGGGCATAAAACTATTAAAAATAAGGCAATGTTGTCTTATTGGCCTAGAAATAAGCATATTGACTAGAGACATAGAAAAAGAGAGTTCAGGAACTGACATTTAGGAACAACGGACGTATGCTAGAGAGAGCACTGAGATTTCCATGGGAAGGGAGAACCATTGCATGACTGGTTCTGAAACAACTGGTTATATTTTTAAGAAAAATATGATCATACTTTCTAGCATGGGAAAAAATTAATTCCAGGTGAATTACGGACTTACTTGAGAGGCAAAGCTACAACGTTTATAGGAAAATGTATCTCAGGATTGGGAATTATATCTTAAACACAAAAACCCAACTTTTTTCTCTCTAAAATTAAAAATGTTTATAAAGAAAATAAAAAAAGAAGGCAAGTTGATGGAGGAGTGGCTATTTATTATGCTTTATAAAATATATATATTTGATCAAAATTCTTTAGTATGAGCCAAATGTTATACTGAAAACCCAGTAAGGAAAGAGAGAACAACTTAGCTCACAATGGCTTTCCTTTCGCATCCATCATCAGCTAAGTCAGGAACCTGCACCACTTTGCGTTTTCTGAAAAGTGAAATGGAAATACTTGTGGAGGGCTCTCCTGGATGCATTTAGAGTTTGTATGTTCAGGAAAATGGAACTGAAATGTTTTAGTAAGAGTCATGGGCCCGATCCTTGAAATAGATGTTGGTTGAGTTTTTTGTAGCATGTAATTACAACACAATAAGACTCAAAAGCATTTCAGTAAAGTGTGGGTGCAAGAGGAATATGCTGCTTCAAGAGCTTCATTAGCTTCCTGCAGGCTGTAGCTCTCCGGGTCTTTGGGAAGAACCCTGCTTACCTTGGTTCACAATCAGTTTGAACCATCACTGAGGCCTGGGGGTCAGAGTGCAGCATCAAGTCCTTGGGAATACAGCGGGTGCGTAAAGAAAGGATAAAGATGTTTTTCTAAAAGCCAAGAAATGGGTTCAAATTGTGTTTATTAGTTGTTTCCAGAACAATATATTGTAGTGCCAATCACTGATGAAATGATAAGGTTATACTTCAATCTCTGCTTTAGTTTTTAAAAGATGTTTCTGATAAATTAGAGCAATGGCATTTGCCCAGTGTAGTGTTAGACTAAACATATAATTTCTACAGGTACTTATGGTGGCCTGAGCCTTAGATATTTAGGGGAGAGAGGGGTAGGAAGGAGGGAAAGAGAAAGAGAAAGAGAGAGAGAGAGAGAGAGAGAGAGAGAGAGAGAGAGAGAGAGAAAGAGAGAGAGAGATCTGATGAAAACAAATTAATAAGAAAACCAAAATCAAAACATTTCCCTAAAAATGACAGTATGCATGATTCTGGTTGGAGTAGAACACATTCATGTGGCCTTTGAGGTTAATGAAACAGTGAATTTTTCTTAATTTTTATTTCAGTTTCTAATAAGCATTTATGAGCTATTCTTGCTTTCCATCTCTTAGATGGACTTGCTTTTAAAAAGCATTAGATTCAACACTTCTATAGTATAAAGGCAAGTCTTAAGTGATGATGAGCATTTGACAACATGTGTCATGCCATGGTTTATTATACACTACCCTACACACTCTCACGTTTATCCTTGGAGCAGCTTTTTGAGGATATTAAAATATTATAATGCTAATATTTCCTCTGAGAAAATAAAGTTTATTGCCATTAAACTTTAAAATACTGGCTTATAATCACAAAGGTAGTAAGTGGCACTCCAATTTTAATGCTTAATAATTCCACCATTAATAAGTGATTAATATCAACATTTTCCTATTGTTGTGATTAATATCAACATTTCCCATAGGGAAAAATCAGATGCAGACAGCCCTGTCCTCTGAGAGCATGTAATATATTGGGGAGGGGAATATGGAGAAGACAGTTACATGAATGTAAAGATTTACTCTGTCAATAAAAGTAGATAAGTGACACATGCTTTTGTGTAAGTGCTTATGGGTAGTGGTTGTAAGTGCTGTTTTATGGGGACATATTTAGTGTAGACCTAACCTTAGAAGCGGCAGTGGGGCATGGTGGATGGAGAAGCAGGAGGGATAACTACTGTGACAGATGAATGATTTACTCCCAGAGCACAGGAAGAAGACAGAAGGAAGTGCAGTGGAATATTCATTTAGTGTGTTAATCCGACCCCAGGACTGGCACAGTGTATTTGACCATTGAACAGACTTTGAAGTTTAGGTGTCAAGTGCCTAGACCATAGTTATAAGCACAGAGTCAGAACTGAATAAATGTTAGCTCTCATTGTTTTTATAATATATTGTTGGGGCTGGTGGCAGGGTAAGTTGCTATGAGATTTTGTTGGTGCTAATAAAAAAGTAACACTTTTTAAAGGAGTTTGTTCACCAAAAGTGGAGCTTAATAATTCAAGGCAATGAATTATCCTCTTATTTGTCTTCTTAGATGTTAGTAAGTCTATAAAATGTTGAGTGTGTGAGGTATTATTTTGAATACTTAAGCCTTTTTGTACTTTAAAGCCACCGGAGCCATTATTTTAGAGCTGAAATAGCATTTAAGACTTAGGGCAGTGACTTTGAAAATGTCTTCTGTGGATCCTTCCAAGAAGGTGACCTCGTGGTTGTCTTGAAGGAAGGAAGGTGTGTGGGTCTTTGAGACACCCTCACAGTCCTTCTGAAGCAGATGCACTTTGTTTAATAAGAACACCACTTCAAAAAGTACCATTGGTTTGGCCCAGCCTTCTTGTTTATAGATGGGGAAATGGAATTCCAGAAAGGTTAAGTGATTTGCCCAAGGTTGCACAGCTGTCTGCTGACAGAATGGGGCCAACAAGACAAGTCCTCTCTTTCTGCTACACTGTCCTTTACTACCTGTTGCTACCCAACGTAAGATTACTGCACTTTCCCGATGTTAGCATAATCAAAAGAAACATTTAAAATTACACTTCTAGATCAGTACCTAAATACAAGAGCTGCAAGAAAACAACTGCCAATAATTCAGCAGATACACATCCACTCCCCGCACCTCTTGGAAGCAGCTTTCAGTAACATTCGCCCATCTTCAAATACATATGTTTGCTTTGTATCCATATTTTTATTTGATTAAAACTTAGATTGAGAAGCATACAATGATGTTAGCTATCAAACACTGTATGGTGGACCCAAGGCAAAGATTGTCCATAATCAAAGAAAAGACCAAAAGGGTGAAGGATACAGAGCTCTAGAAGAGTTTACACATTACCGAAAGATATACTCAATGCAACAGCATTGTTTCACACAAGACCTGCCATATTCTGTTGGCTCTATTCTCAAGCCTTGTTTGTGAACTGGCTTCTAGGGAAAAGTTTTATTCTCACAATGGCTGTGTTCCAACTTCAGCATAAAAAGACTGGAGACTCTAAGAGGAAGGCAGTTCAGGTCATTTCTAATTTTCAACTCAAGTGTCTTGGATTTCTGGGCTCATTGCTATGAATTTGTTGGTTTTCCTCACTGGATTTCAAAGCCAAAACACTCTTTGCTAGCCTTACACTAACCATTAAAATAACTAATATAATAACTTGTTCAATTTCTTATATTAGTTAGAAACACACACACACACACACACACACACACACACACACACACACACTTAAAAATGCCTCTTCTAAAAATGGAGTCCAGATGACCTCAAAATATCTTGTCACTCAGACCTCAGTTTAAGTATCGCCTCCTCTAGGACAAGCTAGCTGATGTTGTCCTTTTACTGACTTGCCTACTGCTCACTGTTTTATTTCCTAAAAGCACTTAACACAATCGGAGATGATCTTGTTCCCGTATTACTTGTCTGGCTTTATCTGGCTTTATCACCAGGAGAGTAGGACCTTGACTAACTTGCAAAGTGCTTGGATCTAATAAAAGTCTGAAAAGTCCTGGTTGAATGAGTAACTCTAGAATCCCTGCAAGAATACTAGATCTTTAGCTTAGTTATTAGACTTCCAACACGCTGTATGAATATATGTCAATCTTCTCAAAGGATAGTGACTGGATTAAGATTTTTAAAATATATTTTTATTGATTTCAGAGAGGAAGGGAGAGGAAGAGATAGACAGAAACATCAATGATGAGATAGAAACATTAATTGGCTGCCTCCCGCACCTCCCCCACCCCCACTGGGGATGGAGCCAGCCCTTGACAGGAATCAAACCTGGGACCCTTTGGTCCACAGGCTAACACTCTATCCACTGAAGCAAACCAGCTATGGCAGATTTTATGTAAAAGGAAGAGGGAAATAAAGGCATTATGGGTGTTTTCTTTTTTTTGGGGGGGGGGGGGGAGGAGGTTGGCATTTCAATGGCCTTGATTAATTATGGTTCATTTTGTTTTTGCACCATAAAAACCACATTTTGTGGCGCATTTTGTTCTGGACTTTGTGTGCATAAGAATTTTTGCAATTGGAATGGCCAGAATCTGATCTTTGAGAAACATAAATCTTGATCACTCTTCCCTCAAATTTTCCTAGGGTTGCAGGATGTTGACCTCCTTTCACTTTCTCAAACTCATCAAGCAGTTTCTTGTTTCCAAAACCTACATTAGTCTTGATGCGTGGTAAACTCTTTCCAGTCCCTGCTAATTCCTACTTCTTTATATTTCAGGTGAAATGTCACCTCTCCAAATCGGTCTTCTCTGATACCCATCTTCCCCCATATCTAAAGGAGTCCCCTTGATGTACTCTAAGACCTGTACTCTTTCTTCTTGACATTTGTTGTAATTAATAGTTTTACTTCATTTTATTGGTGTGTGTGTTTGTGAGTGATAATGTGTATTTAATGTCTGTCTGCCTTACTGAACTGTATATTGCAGGAGTCAATGTTTTGCTCATTGTTGTACTCCAAACATTTAACTCAGTGGTTGGAGCACAGTAAATTCTGACTCGGTAAAAATATTTTCTGAATGAATATTGGAATGAACAAATAAAATTGATGTTCTAATGTATCTTGTAGAGATTCTGGCATATATAATTGACTCAAAAAATAGTCTACAATGAAAACTGAGTTAAATAAGTAAAGTGTTGATCATGTCTTTTACAGGGAAACAATGATTATTTATTAAAAGTAGAAACCTGGCTCTCACATACAAACACAGCCCTCCTTTTGTTTAGTCATTTTCATTCCAGTTAACAGAATCAGGTCATCTAAGTAGAATGGAGAAAAGCTACTTAATTGCTTTATGTGTATAATTCCAAAACATCCAAATGAAAAACAAATAAATGAGACATTCTTCCTATGTCCTACATATTTGATGTATCTTCTAAAATCGATCAAATCTCCTTCTAGTTGGATATTTGAGAAGACACAGCCATTAGACAATTTTCCTCTAGTGACTTACTTTAACTCTTAAACTATATAGACTGTACAAGCAACCTCAAGTGGAACATTATCTATAGAAGTGCCAAATTCCATCTCCTTTGGCAAAGCCATTCAAACCCAGAAGTGTGTTTTATAGATTCTGACAGAAGTGTCTGTAATAACCAACTCTAACCTCCCTTTTTCTGTTTATTTTTACCACTTTAGCACCCAAAAGTATATGAAAAGACTGCATGTTAAGGCTTGTTTCTATTTATTGTAAAATATCTCTTGACTTAAAACTATTTTGATTATCAGCCATCTGCTGTGAGAAAAGTAAACAGCAGAGAGTTCCTTAGAGTCTTACCTCCTATATGGCAGGTAGCTTAATAAAGGTAATTGAACATTAGATGACTAAGTGTTTGGCACTAATAACCAGACACATCCTTCATGCAGGTCAATCTAACATTTCCTGTGTAATTCTTTTTGCATCAGCATGAACAAAGAGGGTCTAAATCCTCTGGGTGAGTAATAAGAGTATCAATTATCTATACTCTGTCCCTAGGATTGGAAGTAGGCTTACAATGATTTTTGCAAAGCTGAAGTCTACCGCTGGAGATTGCAATAGAGTGGGAAAGAGGGAATGAGAGTCCTCATGGCTTTGTGTTGGGACATGATTTGGGGGCACGGGTAGGGTCTTCATTCTGGAAGGGGTTGAGTATGGACTTTACCAGTATGTGTGATGGCCTTGTGACCTGTGGCAGCCACTGCCACACTTTGTAGTCAGTGAGTTAGTGCTTTAGCAAGATACGTCTCTGGTGGAGAATTTCATTTTCCTTGAGTGAAAATATCCTGAGGATACTGCCTGAGGGAAGTGTTTGCTCCCTTTTTTCCATTTCAATGAGCATGGATTTCTTATATGGAAAAAAAACATCTTTTTAGCTATTTTCTCCTTGCATTGGAATTCTATTCACTGGTCACTAATATTGACTGGTTTCTCTTGGTAGAGTCCCTTATGTATCAAATGACAACAATAATAAAACTGCACATGAATTGAAGCTGAGAAAAAGCAGAGAGCTGAAAACTTTCTTCCTGCAGTCACGCTTTCCAACTTCTTCAGCAGGGTCTGCTTGACTTGGGATGTGTCTTCTGAGAATTTTACATTTCTAAAATGCTCTAAATTGCTCCAGGCATTTATTCCTCAGCCTCTCTGTGAACATGGGACTGGCTTTCCTTTCATAGCAGCTCTTCTCCAGGTAATGGACTGAGAGTCATTTCCACTTGAAGTCCAGTCCTTCGAAATGAATCATACAACATGGTTTTTAGCTCCCTTTTGTCAGAATAATTCTAATAAGATGATCTTCTGATGACACTCTTAAAATTTCTCTCATTGGTTTTTATTTTATTCCATTTTTCATGTCATCCGTACGCCCATTCAGCACAGAGCTAAGTAATTGGTTCAAGGTCACATACTTGGTAAATGCATGCATCAAGGTTTGCACCCAGGCAGTTGGATGCCAAACTCCGAACTGCTTTTATCGCAAGTAATCAGCCCCGAGATGCAGCCAGTGAAATTTTGTACTTTTCTCAAGATATGTCGCCATTGTAAATGGTGATGATGTGTAGAACAGAAATTTGCCATTTAATTTCACACGTCAAAGAGTTGGATTTGTAAACAACTATTTACAGATTCGCGGCATTGCAGCATGTGTGCTGAGAGATTTTGTAGCCACAAAAAAATATTTGCTCTTTAAATACAGCTAAAGCTCTTTAAATACAACTAAACGTGCCACTATTGATTTCAAACACCATCTTAATTGGTAAACTTTTTTTTTCTGACCATACTGTACTTTTCTCAGGACGGCTAAGTTCAATGTCCATCTCTTGGGCTCTCTGTTTGTTCATTTGTTTGTGTCCATAAAGAGAGGCTATGCAGTAGCTTTACATTTTGTGAGATTGTTTTTGAGGCTATATGAGGGCAGGTTTGATCTGCACACCCTCATCAGAGCTCTTTATTTCCCAGGTGGAGGCACAGGTTCCTAAGGGCTTCTGATAACCAGGTTTTGATTTCTGTAGAGGAGAAACTTTCAGCATATTGCATAAACAAATGCTCTTGCAAACCCTGCCGGCCCCCTCCCTGCCCCCCTTGCTTAAGGGCAAGTGCACTGCATTGGAAAAAGACAAGGAGCAGAACAAGGTTTCCCCATTAGGGGGTTCTAAGACGCCCTGAACACCAGATGTAATTGGTGGAGCGCTTCATCCTTGCAGGCTGTCACGTCTCACAGCTGGAGTCCAGGGCTGGGCTTGCTTGCTAAACTACTTCTGATCTGTGACTAAAGCTGTTCTTTCTTCAAAAATAAATCTTGTTCTTCCATGCCCCACGTGCTTCTCAGCCTCAGGAGCCCTTCGTGGATTTAGACCAATTTTAACATGACTTAGTAATGTTGCCACCTGATTCTCAGTAGTCAACCCATGTCGGATGCTGCTGATTCATCTGCCCCATCTGAAATTGAGTGAACGCTCTGGTCGGAATGGCTCCCTGAGGCTAGGATAGAATATTTTGGGAGCGCTTTGACAAGGAAGCCCTAACCCCAACGTGTGATGACCTTAGGGGACAGATAGAAAAGGGTGCCTCTGTGTTGGGCAGGTGTCAAGTGTCTGAACACCCGGCAAGGTCCACATAGATTTGTTCAAGATCTTAGGGGGCCCAGGAACCTGTTCACTGGCTCACATGGCAAGCAAGCTCTTTCGCCTGTGATGCTGCCAATGAGGGGCTCACGTCATCAGTCAGTCACGTCCACGTAGGCAGCATCTAGGGATCTACCAGAAAGATCATCAGGGTCAACCCAGAGCATAGCACGTACTTGTTACACCACCAGTGGATGGGCTGACGTGTTTAGACCCAGGGAGCTTTTCCCGTGGAAAGAAGAGTGGATTTAGCTTTATCGGCATAAAGTTCTTGTAGACGTTGAGAGCTGGGAAATGCCACCTCCGTGGGATAGTCCCCCAGGGGCCCTCAACCTGGAGACTCCCAGCAGCGAACATGAAGCACTTTGCTCTGCATGGAAGCAAGCCCAGGTCCTCCTCGCACAATGTCTCAGTGATGTACACTGAAGGTCTGTGCCCTCTGCGCCCTCTACACCCGACACCACTACCACCACACACACACACACACACACACACACACACACACACACACAGCCTTTAGGGATGCGCCGCACCCGAGGGCGCAGACTGTGGCTCCCAGTTGGTGCTGAAGAGCAAGCATTGTGTGTGGACAGGTATGGCTGGTGAGAACGAGCAGGCTTCTATGCCGTGGGGAGAGGCTGAGAAGAAGGCGCTCCTGCTGAAAGGGTTAAGAACAACTCCTCAGGAGCACGCGTGGGAGACTGTTGAAAAGGGACCAAGAACAGAGCACAGCGAAGGCTCCACTCTCCGTGGCGGAGCTGAACTTTTGCTCACAGCAGGCGAGCGCAGGCTCCCACCCACCCCGAGAGCTGTCCCCTGCCGATGTGCAGTCTGTGAAGTAAACAGAGGCTTTATCCTGAGAAAGGAACATTTCTCTGTTTCGGCTAAGAGTTGTTATTTTTAAAGCTTCATCCTCCAAACCTTTCCCCCTATCCTTGTTTATTTTTTCACTAGAAAGAAAATGTGCTTCTTAAAAAAACAAAAAAAAAGAATTCAACCACAGGACAAGAAAAACTCACTTCTAGTATTTTCTGTCTGGTGAAGGCCAGCTCACCCCTGGTGTGACCACCTTATCACCCCCTCTTGTGGAATGTAGCTTTTGAGGTTGTCCTCCGCTGATGTAGGGCTTTTGTACACCTGGATTTCTGCCATTGAAGCAAAATCTACCACAGCAATTGTTTTCCAGGTGCTCCTGGTACAAAGGCCAACTTCTTCCTTAATATCTATGGATTGATTTATCAATCCATAACTAATAGTTAAATATAGATCCTGCTGTGTGCCACATGGCGTTCTAAGCAGTTCCATGAAACCTCATTTACCTTTATCTAAGAATACTGCAACAGTTGCTTCCATGTTGGTGTGGGTTACACTTGGGGAGATTGGCATTATTTGTAAGGGACTTTCCAGGCCTTTTCTGGGGGATGCATCCTGTTGTGCTGCACCCGTCTTTCTCCTTGCCTATGTTGTCTCTGTTCTGGGTATCCATGTTAACGAGGTCCACGCCTTTCTTCTCTGTGCCCAATGCCTAGCCCAAAGCCTGGAATGGAGTGCGCCCTCTATTAGTCTTTTTGAGTGACTTCAAGTGAAGCAAGACAAGAAGACAAAGGAAATCTTATTGTTGGAATTCTTTCTTCTGGTGTGGTGGTGTGGTTTGACTCAACAGTTTTGAGACCTAATTCCCTTATTTGGAAAAATGGGAATAATGATACCAACCTTAGGGAGGCAGCAGTAAGAAAAAATTAATTTATTAAAGGTACTAGCATATTTCAAGTCAGTGTGTTAAAGATGGTTTATTCCATAAAGGTGTTAAGAAAACTAACTAGCTGCCTGGGAAAATAGTTAGCTGAATCCCCGACTCACATCTTGCATCAAAGTAAGAATCAAATGATAGTTGCAGGACTTTAAGAATTTACTAAAATCTGTTGTATGGTAAATGGATTTAAATGAAATCTATGATGGATTCTATGATAAGTAATGGATTCTGTGATAAGTAATGATATCTTAGTAAAGTGTTTATAAAAAATAAAATCCAGAAGAGCAAAGATTTAAACATAAGAATATATATTAGAACTATACTTGAAAGAAATATAAGATAGAAATTTTTTTATGTTATTGGAAAGGAGAATGACCTTTTCAAGCAAGACATACTATTCTAAAGGCATAAATGAACAATTTGATAAATATGTTTATATAATGATTAAATGTTTTGCAGAAGAAAATGCCAGAAACTAAGTCAAAAGAAAGCATGACAAACCATTAGAAAATCATTAAGAGCACATAGGACAAATGGATAATTAGTACAATATATAAAGAGCACTTAAGAATCAATGTGGTTCTGATTGGTTTGGCTTAGTAGTCAGAAGTCAGCCTACAGATTGAGGAGTTCCAGGTTCGATTCCGGTCAAGGGCATGTACCTTGGTTGAGGGCACATCCCTAGTGGGGGCTGTGCAGGAAGCAGCTGATAAGATGTTTCTCTCTCATTGATGTTTCTAGCTATCCCTCTTCCTTCCTCTCTGTAAAAAATCAATAAAATATCTATCCCTCTTCCTTCCTCTCTGTAAAAAATCAATAAAATATATTTAAAAAAGAGAATCAATGGGAACATGACTAACATCCAGGAGAAAGAGGAGACCTCTCAGAGAAAGAGCTTATACCAATATATTCTCAGCAGTCTATTGGTATAAGCTCTTTGGAAGCAATTTTTGAATTACTTATCAAAGATTTAAAAATATGTAAGTCCTATGATATAGTGACTCTACTTCTAGTAATTTATTCTATAACTATCCATAGATGTGCCCAAAGATATAAGCATGAGGGTAATTATTGTAGGAGCTGTTTGTAATGGCAAATTACTTGAAATCAAACTAAATGTCTGCCAATAAAATAAGTGGTTAAAGAAATCACAAGTTTTTTTATTTCAGTGAAAAACTATGCAGTTTTTAAAAACAGTTGATGAAAAACCTCAAGATATATTAATTGAAAACAAAACATAAAATATACTGGCCATGTGTCTAGTGTTTATGTTTTAAACTTGTGTATATTTCACAAATATATTTTTGCATATGCATAGACTATTTTAACTTATTCCTGTCCTTTCTGATTACAACATGTTCCAAATTGAGCCTATGAACAAAAAGATGAATGAGTTCCTTTCACATATATCATTTCATTTAATTTCTGCAACATCTGTATACAAATGATACTAAGATAGTAATTTATTTTTTAAATATGGCATGTGATGTATTATGAGTATTACATTCTGGATGCCAAGGTTCTGTTCATAGGGAAAAGCCTAAACTTCCTATAATGATGTAGGACCTTCTTAGTCACCTGACCATTTCCTTCTTTCTCACATTAATCTATATCTTTTTAGCACACTGCTCAATATTCTTTTATTTGTTCCTCCTTTCCACATTTAGGACCTTCTTCCAGTGATGTTTTCAGTGAAATCCTACGTTCTTTTAAAGTGTTAACTCAGTGCTACCTATTAAGCAAATTCTCACTTGTCATTCTCAACAACTTCAATAGTTCCAGTTCATCTAGCGCTCATAGTTTTTTAGATTTTCTTTTCTACTTCAAAAGCACTCTATACCAGTCTGTTATATTTGATTGTGTTATTTCAAGGCCATGAACATATTGAAATTGGAGGCTTGTTTTTATTTCGTTGTTGTTGTTTTTTATAATTATAGATTTCACAGAAGAAGGGAAAGGGAGAGAAAGATAGAAGCATCAATGATGAGAGAGAATCATTGATTGGCTGCCTCCTGCATGCCTCCCACTGGGGATCAAGCCCACAACCTGGGCATGTGCCTTGACCAGAATTGAATGGTGATATGCTGGTTCATAGATTGATGCTCAACCACTGAGCCACACTGGCTGGGGTGGAGGCCCTGTTTTTATTCCCATAACTACCACAATGTTCCCACCAGAATATAGGAACAGATAAAAAATATTTACTAGAAAAATTATTTACCTCAATCTTAATAATTTTTTATTACCCATTGGTTAAAGAATGCTATACTTAACATGCATTTTGGGGGAATGAATATTTTAAATGAAAAAAAATGGTTTATTCATGGGAAATATTTTTGCCTTGCTTTCTAGAATTCAAATGAATGTTCATGCTTCATAAACAGAATGGCTACAGTTTCTGATACAGATTTGGAGCCAGCAGATTTTTATGAATGTGAACCTTATCATACCTTCTGGAATTTTGATGTTTAATACTTTTTCCCATGTTTTCATAGGAACCAGGGAAAATGTGTAGAAGGCATGGTGGAGATCTTTGACATGTTGCTGGCTACGTCATCTCGGTTTCGTATGATGAATCTCCAGGGAGAGGAGTTTGTGTGCCTCAAATCCATCATTTTGCTTAATTCTGGTAAGTTGGTTACATGTGAGAATTTAATTCTGCGTTACTGAAAGAAATGTGTATTTTCAACCAGATGCAAGCTGCATTCTACAAAGGCAAAATCATAAATGGAAAGAAACCACTGATAGACATTTAAAACAACCTATTGGCATTGTTGACTGCTCACTGAGGTGGAACCTCACTGGTCAAATATGATGAATTAAAAACAAAAACTGGGCATTGAATTAAATAGCCTTTTTTTGTGAAATAGTTGCATCTTTTGGTACATATGGAGGGAGGTGTTTTTATTAAAGTGATTCATGTATAGACATATGTCTGTTGACCAGTAGTTCAAGTTACACTGTTGGGAAAATGGTGACCAATTCCAAGCTCCAGGTCTTGGGGAAAGAAGCTTATTTGAGACAGACTACATTTTTGGTCAAAACTGATTAGTTGAAAATATAACTGGCTCAGAGATATAAAATCCTGGTCCTAAAACCGAGGCAGATGGAATGCAGTAAATTGGACTAGCTGAAAGGGAGTTTTTCATTGGTATTTAGTATCTAATTCAACCGTCCCTTCCTATTTATTCATTGGAGAGAGCTCAGCTGAGAGCACATCTCTCTTTTTTTTTTTTTTAATGAGGTTGGCTGTATTATAAAAAGTCATGTCAGGTCACCAGATGGAAATCATGGCTCAGCCTGAACTAGCACCCTAACTCCTCCCAGGAGTGAATGAAGGAACCTTGGGCTTTGTGTGGACATCCTGTCACCCAAGTCTGAGGAGGGTGTGTTATGTTGGCCTTGACTTTGGGGCAGAGGACCAGGGAGTTGAAAGGTGGTTGTGCGGACCTGCTAGGCATGTTTTTCTGGAAGTCTTGAGAGGGTCTCCCAGATGCCAAAATCTCCACAAGGAGCCCCATTTGCAGCTGTTTGCAAGTGGGAGATGCTCATCATGATTTCTGCCTCATTTAGAATAGTTTATTTGCTTGAGAAGGTCTAAAATCTTCCATGGGACAAAATCTGTTTGTTTTCTACTTCCCATCAAAGGTCAGAGGCATTCCTTGTTGATTCGAAGATGCGATAGCAAAGTCAATGCCAGCTTCAAGGCACTATAAGAACCAGCTAGACAGAGCTCAAGAGTAGGGCAAATGAGAACAGAGCAGATGAGCACAACACGGAAGGGTGGAGGGAGGTGGGGAGCTGGACAGATAGAGAGCATGGGACAAAGGTTCTGCACTTGCTCACGGTTCCTTCTGTACAACATAACTTCAGTTCCTCTTCAAAATTCCAACTAGAGGACTGGTGCACAGAATTCATGCACAGGTAGGGTCCCTTGGCCTAGCCAGCAATCAGGGCTGATCTGGGGAGGTCACTGGCAGGGCAATCAGGGGGGCCCCTGCTGACACCACCTTGGCTGGCCTGGTGTTGCCTGTTCGCAAGCCTCTCTCTACCACCAGTGCTGCACCCCCCCCCCCAGCCCGGCCGCCACCACCACCTCCAGAGCCTGCGACTGGGGGCAGCTCCTGTCTTGAGCATCTACTCCCTGGTGGTCAGTGCACATCATAGTGATGGGTCATTCCACCATTCAGTCAGTTTGCATATTAGGCTTTTATTGTATAGTATATTTCTGATCCTTCTCAGATCTCATCTCATTCAGGAAATCTACCACCCTCATTCAGAATGAGCTTTTCTTCTCTAGACTATTGTTGTTCTTATAGTCAGTACCACACAATCTAGCATTTGGTCAGTTGGTTGTCTGATTTCACTCATTTATTTAATAATTCATCATTTACTGATTCTCTACTACAAGCTTTATGTCAAATATATGAAAATGTATGGTAGTTTTGTGTGTGTGTGTGTGTGTGTGTGTGTGTTTTTTGTGTGTGTGTTTAGTTTTTTTACTTCAACCTGGATTGGTTCTTTATGCACGGATGTCCTAATTTCTCTATAAGCCATGAATCTCTTCTTCTGTATTCCTCATAGACTTTAGCCCATAAATGGTCAACAAGCATCCCACCATTCAGTCGCTTAATAGATGCTCATTTGCTGGACACGACCAGGAGGACCTGGCAAGTCCCCATGTTCCCAGGCTATATCTACCATTATAAAACCTATCCTTCTTAGCGCACTGTAGATTGAGGCAACACCAAATCAGTTACTGGTGAAACAATGCCCATCCCCCTGGGTTATTGCCAGCTAATGGGGAAATTATGTCTAGAATGACTAATGTGGTTCGTGGAACACAGCAGACCTTCAATCAAGGACAACTATTGCCATCGCTCTTGAAAATCTCTGGTTTTAAATGGAGTCAGTTCATGCCTTTTTTCAACATAATTAAGTGCTTTTAGTTTAAAGTCTGCCCGTTGGGCTTAACAACTGTGAGGGGACTTCGGGGTAAGACAAACAATACAGATTGCCACTGTGTCCTGAGACTTTGTTATTGTGCATTTGATTATATGGAGAGAAATTTCAGCACAAGACTTATCTACTGGATGATAATTGATTGTTATTTGAATCTTCATATTGGCTGAACTCAAGGAAAACTGAGAGGAGCCTCTTGCTATCACCAGGCACTCAATTGCTGCTTCTCTTCCCATATGTGATCCTCATGAAGCCCTGAGAATCCACTCCTGTTCAGAACAAAACTCTTTCAGTGAATTTTTTCATGACTCAGAAAAAGTCACAGGTCAAAGCTTAATAAGTATAAACCTATACTCTCCAGTCAATAGTTTGGATCGAATTGAACATTTACATCTACCCCTTTTCTGAACCCCTTTCTGACCAGAATTCTTTATATTTCCCATTAATTCAAAGATTCTCATACACTTCATTCCCTGGTGACTTTATCCAGCTGGCTCCCTGGAGAGCCTGTGGGACTCCGGAGTCAGCATCTCTGTTATCTAGTAGATGTACTCTCCTCTCCTGACTCCCAGATCATCCCCAGATACCTAGGGGTCTTCTCTGAGCCTTCTGGATCCCCATATTCCCTTCAGCAGGTGCATCTGTTGCTCCTGAAATGTCTCATGCTACAGAAATGTTGTACTCTTCATTACCTGTTCATCCCAAGCAGATCTACAGATATTTCTCTCTTAGTTGATGAAGTAATGAATTTTTGGAAAGAGCCAAAAGTCATAGAGTGAAAAGTCAAAGGAAAAGAGAATCCCAGAAAGAATTATGGCAATGTGTCTAAAATGTACACCCTGGTGTTCATGAGAGGAAAGGGGGATATGGAATGGCGAACAGGATCATATACATTCAACGTCAGCATGCAAACAGCACCAGCTCTTGTCTCCTCCAGTTCTGGTTCTCTGCTTATATGGCATATATCATCTCGGTGGCTTGCCAAAACATAGGATGCTGGAGGGGATGATGTCATTTGCTTTACCTGTGTGCCCTGGAGACCCCAGTCTGGTCAGGGAAGCATTTATTTCATGAAAAGTTATAACAAACTTTTATCACAATGGATGTTTCCTTTCTTCAGAGCTGAATTCTTTGTACTCTTATTCATTAGACAATTATTTAGAGCATTTACATTTTTTACGTTTAGAAATAAGAGAGTGATTCAGAGTCCACATATTTAGATACAAGAACATTTTGAAAGCGTATTGACTGTACACAGTCTGGATCATTCCTTCTCAGCTGTGAAAGGTCTCTGGCAGGAGCAGGCCTTGGAAAGTGCAAATAGGCACAGTGACTGGTGTGCCCATTCTTGTCCCGGTGAAGGAGACTTCATTGTATTGATCTCTGAGTTCTTTATGATGTAAGCTTCCTCTCCAGGGAGCCTGCTTCTTGCTATTATTTTGAGATAAATGGCACTTCATGGTTATAAAGTGTTTTTTTGTGTTCTCTCTAGCTGACTGGGTTCTGTAGAATATCACTCAACTGTAGGAACCTTTCCCTGCTACTAACTTCTGGGCAACATGGAGCACACCTCATGGAATCCCTTAATTTCCTGCCAACTGGTTGTGGCATGGACTTTGTCATGGGGGAGGCAGCTATGCCACTCACCTACAGTTGGGGGTGGGGAAGTGATGTACTCAGATAAGGGATAAGCTGTGTTCCTGAGCCTCAGGTGGAAAATGGGAATAATGAGACCAACTCATGGAATCGTTGTGACTACTGAGAGAAAGGCCAGCCATATAGTATCTGGCACACAGGAGATGCTTTATTCATGCTCTTGACATACAAAGCCCTCCCTGGCTTTTGACTCTATGGAAAAAAATTGCCATGTCCTTCTCAGCAGATAATACACCCCTGCCTGGAAATTCTAAGGGGGGATTTATTTCACTCCTCACTTTGGGGGATGAAAAATTTCATTTTCACAACCAAGACAACCTCCTTATAAATGGAGTAGTTTTGGGCCCCAGATGGGGACATTGGCTCCTGCATCTTGTCAGAATTTCTAAGAAACTGGTAAATCAACCAAGTGTCTATAGCCTGGGGAAGGCTTGGGAGTCCTAATGTGAATTTCTGGGAGGAGGCAAAGGTAGCAGCCACTTGGAAACCACAAATGCTTACATCATTCTGGATATTAGAAACAGTTTTTAGTTCTTGTTGAGACCACCACCCCCCAGGGGAAGAAACAGATTTTTGTAGTTTTGTGCTTTTAAGAGCACTGAACAAGGAGGAAGCCCTCCTTGATTCAATGGCTGTGTTGACCCGCCTTCTCTAAGGTCCAGGAGTCATGTAAATAGGCATCCTTAAGTCCGAATAATGTGTGGACCCATGTAGAAAGAAAAAACTGCCAAGCTCCCCCAATACTGACTTAATATGTTCTTTGTATTATAATGCTGCTTAAATATGAATTACCATGTGTATTATGCAAATGAATAATGGAGCATAATCTCCAAGTTTATAGCGCTCTTATAAACACAAATCAAACTCGCAAACTAAATACTACCCTGTTTCCCCAAAAATAAGACAGTGTCTTATATTAATTTTTGCTCTCAAAGATGCGCTAGGTCTTATTTTCAGGGGATGTTTCCATGAAGTAGGTCTTATTTTCGGAGGATGTCTTATTTATGGGGAAACACGGTAAAAACTAAAAGGCGAAGTGATAACATGTTGGCAGAAGCTGAGCTGCTGTTAGCACCAGGCGGGGTCCGCTCCTCTACCAGGTGCTCTAGGGATGCCCCCTCTCCCACCTCTGGCCTGTGTTCAGAACTGTCGTGAAAACGTTGCTTGCACGACACGCTGTGACATCATCTGGCTTTGGCAAGAGTACATCATTTATGTGTTTCGTTTGCTCTGTTCTATGCTTATTTATCTGAGATACTTGAAGTACAACCATTATATTCTAAGGCAATCATAAGCATGGGTGAAACATGTGTTATGTGGGACACAAAAGGCATATGAGTTATCTAGGTGGGTGTGTCTCAGTATCCCACTCGTTTCAGTCATCTGGGGGTCTTTGAAGAAAAAAATCCTCCTGCGGGGACCATTTTCAGAGATTCTGATGTAATTGGCTCTGAGCATATCTTAGATGTCAGCATTTGTTTAAAGCTTCCACCAAAACTCAAATCTCATCAGGGCTGAGAACCATGATTCAACAGATCCGGTACATTCTGAACTTAATGTCTTAATGATATTTTAAGGATATCATTAAAAGCACATTTTGTCATTCTAAAAAGCAATTTGAAGACCATTGAGAATCTTTTTAACTTTCAGGAGTCTGTGGAACCTAGTGTGAACACAACTGGTGCAGGTGATGAAATTTCGGCTAAATTAGATAATCCTCTAGTACCTTATAAAACGAAGCATTCTGCAAACGGTCTGGGAACATCTGCTCATGCTCAGAACTGTGCTTGGCGCTGGAGGCACATGGGTGACTAAGATCTGCTCGCTCTGTTACACATTGGGTTGGGCAGGGGACACAGACAATGAACTAATGGTTTCAATGTCATGAGATAAGGGCTGTGATAAACGTGCGCACAGGCGTGACAATAGGTCCTTGTATGAGGACTGGTGCATGAGCTGAGTCTTGAGGATGAGTGGGGATTAGCTGGAGTCAGAAAACAAGTACGGGAGAAAGTTCTGGCTTCGTCACCAAACTAACATGGTCTCACCAAGCTGGACCTCTTTCCACCAGTTTCCTCAAATGGAAATCATAATTCTAAATAGTCCTGTCAACTGGATAAGTTTTTTATGACATAATAAGGCAGCTTAAAAACATAAGCTAATATTACATTTCCATTACAGTATGTTCTTTTTTTTAAGGAAAAATATTTAGTGGTCTAATATTCTACCAAGTTTTTGGTGTCAAGATCTCTCTGTTCCAATAAAAAGACCGGAATTGCACTCAGGCCCTATATTTGGACAGGCCTTAGGTGCCCTTCCCCTGCCCTCAAGCCCGGCATCCTAAACTATCATTTACAAGTAGACTGACACTTGAACCAAAGAAACCAGAGGAAAGCAACAACAGAATACTACCAGTTTCTTGAGCTCAGACGTGAATGAAGATACTGTGTTCTAATGGGTTTGTCTTTCTCCACAAGATACTCACTGGGCAAGTAAAAGAGTATGTATGGTTTCCTAAAACATGTAAAGGGAAATTCAGACTGTCCTGTGAGGTTTTGAGTCCAAAGCAAACATGTCTGCACTTGGTTTGCAAGACCTACCTCCGGGCCTGGCCTCGCTTGTGGCCCAGTGGCCGTGTCCAGCTGCTCTTGGATTGAAAGACAGATGGGCAAACAAGCATCTTCCTGTCCCTGATCATGCCAGGGCGTCCTTGAGGCTGCATCAGCTCCAGCACTTTCCCCCAGAGGGCGCACGTGACTTTTGCTGTGGCAGTAGATTGAGGTAGCATCAGCATTCCTTTCTCCGCGTTTTCACTTGATATCACTTTTTAGATTTTTTTCTTCTGGCAGATGAGAAAGACAGTAATACTCCACTGAACTGAGGACATTCATGACTTTTCAAGCTATTATTTGTTAGCTTACCTAATGTTGGGTGAGGATTTACTGCTCTCCAGGCACTGTGGTAAGTGCTGGGAATGCAAAGTTGCCTTAGGGCCTTCTCTGTGGCTGGGAGACAGTAGCAGTTCCCATTATGGGTTAGGTTATGGGTTAGTGAAGTGAGGCACTCAGGCTTCCTCCGGGAGCCTAGGGGCTGCTCCATCCAGGTCACCCGGGGGTCACGCCAATCTATACTAATAAAAGGGTAATATGCTAATTAGACTGGGAGACCTTCCAGACATCCTTCTGGACCAAGCCATGGTGGCGGGGCCAAGGCAGAGGCAATTAGGGGTGATCAGGTTGGCAGGGGGCGGAGAGCAGTTGAGGTTAATCATACTGAAAGGGGGGGGGCAATTGAGGGCAATCAGGCCAGCAGGGGGGGAATTGGGGGTGATCAGGCCAGTAGGGGGGGCAATTGGGGGCAATCAGGCCAGCAGGCAGAGTGGTTAGGGGCAATCAGGCAGGCAGTCATGTGAGTGGTTAGGAGCCAGTGGTCCCAGATTGTGAGAGAGATGTCCAACTGCCGGTTTAGGCCCTGTGGGACAGGGCCTAAACCAACAGTCGGACATCCCCCGAGGGATCCCAGATTCCCAGATTGGAGAGGGTGCAGGCTGGACTGAGGAACACCTCCCTCCCCCCACCCTGTTCATGAATTTTGTGCACTGGGCCACTAATAGTGATAATATTAGGAGTAATTAGAAAGGCAAGCGCCCACCTCAAGGGTTTCAGGGTCTGAAGATAAACATAGATACAAAAAAAACCCACAACCCTATTCTTTTAACAAATGAAGCTGTGATTTCAAACAGCAATTTAGGTAATCTACAAATACAAAATATATTATTAAAGAAACAGCAACAACCCAAAGTTAACCAGCCATGTAGATGTTTTGATGTTTCTTATTACAATATAGTGTGAGGGTTAAGGGCAAGGGTCTCTAGCTCCAAGTTCAAATATTCTGGCTACTTTTGAGTTGTATGATTTGGCTGAGTTGCTTAAACCCTTTGTGATCTATTTCCTGGTCTATGAACTAGAGAAGGTAACGATGCCTACCTGTTAAATGAGCTAGCTCTTACACTAAGATCAAGTGTGAAACCAAGGCCACCTACTGCAAGGGCCACAGCACACTACACCAACATGGGTACCCCTCCTCCCCCCGGGGGCTCTGCGAGAGGGGTTAGAGCCAAGCACCAGGGTTTGGACCTCATCACAGAGGTGCTTTCCAATTCCTGCCAGAGATTATTCATTCCTGTAAATGCTCAGGTCAATTTTTTATTGAAATTTTATTTACCTATTGCCTGCTTAGACCTCCACTGGATTTGTGTTAGGTACTACTTCCTTTTCTCTCACATGCTGTGTGTGCATGTATTCACATTTATATTTATGCATTTAAATTAAGGCGATACACACATACCTTCTTTAAAAATAATATTTTAATTCGCTGCAGAATTATTCTTGAGGGTATAACATTTTGTATATAACAACTCTGACATTATTATATATAGCAAAGCTGCGATTTTTAAATTTATTATTAGAAATGCTTGGTTTGCATTCTTTTATGTCTGTGGCTCACTTATGATATCACTTTGGACATGTTTCTAGATTTTCTGGGTGAAAGGGTGTAAATATCTTTGAAGCTCTTGCTACATATTGCTTACGGCTCCAGAAAAGTCTACCCGGTTACACTTTCGCATGCATGCAATCTGAGTAGGCTGAGTGGAAGGCCGAGGAGGGAGGTGCTGCTGGCAAGTCCCTGAGAGCAGAGAGCTTCTTCTCCCGACCCCCCTGACCTTCTCCCCCACCCAGGCTCTCCACTGCAGAAGATCCAGGAATTTCTACACAGGCTACATTATAAACATCATATTATCAACATCCCAAGCTCACCTTTTAGAGGCTGATTATCATCTGAGAATTTTATTTTATTAACTTTATTTTTTATTTTTTATTAAATTATTATCTGTGTACATATATTACCATTGCCCTCCCTTCCCATACATGCCCTCCCTCCCCAGAGTTTTGTGTCCATTGGTTGTACTTATATGCATGTATACAAGTCCTTCGGTTGATCTCTTATCTCCCCAGATCTCCCCACCCTCCCCGCTGTCATTTGACAGTCTGCTTGTTCCTTTACTCTCTCTATATCCATCTTTTGGTTCATCAGTTTATAATGTTCTTTATTATCCATAAATGAGTGAGGTCATGTGGTGCTTCTCTTTCATTGACTGGCTTATTTCACTCAGCAATGATGTTTTCCAATTCTATCCAGGTTGCTGAAAATGATAAGAATTCCTTATTTTTTATGGCAGCATAGTGTTCCATTGTGTAGATGTACCATAGCTTTTTGATCCAATCATCTGCTGATGGGCACCTAGGCTGTTTCCAAATCTTAGCTATTGTAAATTGTGCTGCTATGAACATAGAGGTGCATATATCCTTTCTGATTGGTGTTTCTAGTTTCTTGGGATATATTCCTAGTAGTGGGATTACTGGGTCAAATGGGAGTTCCATTTTCAGTTTTTTGAAGAAACTCCATATTGTTCTCCACAGTGGTTGCACCAGTCTGCATTCCCATCAGCAGTGCACGAGGGTTCCTTTTGCTCCGCAACCTCGCCAACACTTGTTGTTTGTTGATTTGTTGATGTTGGCCATTCTGACAGGTGTGAGATGGTACTGCATTGTTGTTTTGATTTACATCTCTTGGAAAATTAGTGACTTTGAGCATGTTTTCATGTTGACTTTACTTTTTAAGGATTGTACAGACACTGTGTTGGTGAATTTCCCTTATTCCAAGCAGACAGGGTGCTCAAGGGATTGGCATTTTATGATTTTATGTCTTATCTTCTGCCTTTAGACCCTTTGCCACTGATTTTTTTCAAGTGGTATTTACAGAAAGAAAAATGTGAGGTTGAATAGTTCTAGGTGCACCTGCCTTTAAAAGCTCACCTAGGGAAGGACACCTGGCTCCTCCGATGGTTTCCTTTGCTCTGGGTTCTGAGGCTTAGGGTGGATGGACACCACCTTTCCCAGTCAACCATGAGCTAGGAAGAAGCAGCTTACCCTGTGACCCCAACACCGCTCCATCCGGGCTCTTGTCCAGTGATCAAGGGGCTCCTGGTTCAAAGAGTGTCCTGTTTGGTGCCACGGAGGCCCCCAGGGCCAAGTGCAGCCTAATCTCCAGATCCCCCCGGTGGGGCGCAGAGAGACATGGGCTTCATGGTCTAGCTCGGAGCTGCCATCAGCTCCAGGGAGGGCTGAGCGTGACCTCAGGAGGGGTCAAGCAGGAGCCATTTGTTTATTCTTTGAAGTTGGCATCAACAGCAGTGATGAGTGACATCTGGAGTGTAAAGTTCATTTTCACCCTGACAGGTGCGGCATCTGCCCTTTCTCTTGGCACAGCAAGTGCTACTCTTTGAGCGAGACAGAAAACTTCACCTTCATGAAGAGCCTTGCCCTCAGCACCTTCTAGTAAATAACACCGGGCTTCCTTTCCATCCAACCTGCGGGTCCTGCATTTCCCCCCAACCGTCCAAGCATCGACAAGCTTGTGAAATGATAGCAATGAAAGGGATTTCGACTTTATATTTTTAATAACATTTTCCTTGACCAAATTATGAGGGCATACATGCCCAAGTCAGGGAACTTGGAAAATACAGAAAAAAACCCCAAGATAAATAATACTCCAAGGAATCATGATCTCACCACACAAGAGTAATCGCGGTTAACATTTTGGTGAAAGTTCATAATTAAAGAAACTCTTCGGAGAGGCCTGGGTCCCCCAGCGTGCCCGCTCTGCACTCCATCTTGCACCCTTCTTTGAAAACTGGATTGCTCCTAAATCATTCCAGGAAAATTATGAGCTTTCTCAAATGTCTCGGGAGGCGAGTCCATTGGCAGGCACTTGTAGTTTCTCACAAGCTTTGAAGTTGGGAAATTCTTCCTGGAGCTTTTGAACATCAGGCCAGGAGTGGGTCTGTTTGGGTTCTGGTTCCAGCGCTGCCACTTACTGACTGACCACGGGGTGACCTCGGGCTAGCCCAGCCAGGCTGCCCCGCCTAAAACCCCTCCCAACCCCAGCACCCACTCTCCCAGTTCCTTAACCTCTGTTTCCCAATGAGTCAAATCATTTAAAGTGGATAAGCAGGGAGGGGTGGATTTTTTTTTAAATTAAAAAATTTTATTCTAATTTTATTTACCTATGAATAGATGTAATGTTTTAAAAAGCAATTTTAGGTTCATAGAAAAATGAAGTAAAAGGTATAGTCGGACATCCCCCTGAGGGGTCCCAGATTGGAGAGGGTACAGCCTGGGTTGAGGGATACCCTCCAGTGCATGGATTTCATGCACCAGGCCTCTAGTCTAAAGAATATATGTATAATCTACATGCCCACTAATTATATTTTTCAAAATAACTAGAGAGAACTATCAGCCATTTTAACTATACATCTAGGAAAAAAGGGAGAAAATATATCTGAAACTTTGTGGCTTAAACATGAAAATCAGAACAAAGAAGGTGTAATCTTCATTTATTAGAGATAGGTGCTGAATATCACAGGGGATTTAAGCAGTGCTATTTAACTCAGACGGATGTGAACATGTGTATTGAGACCAATTATATATTCTTAGTATGGATTTCTTTTTCTGGGTTTGAGGTTAAGTCAGATGAATGTCTAACAGACATTCAAATATAATGTAAGTACACATTATATTTATACTAGTATTGTGTAGTGACTTGCCAGAGAATAGAAGGATGTCTTTTTTTAAATTATTTTGTTTATAATTGCCTATTCCATAAAATTTGAAATGGCTTACTAAATTTTATGCAATGCAAAGGGAGTAAACTATTAATTGACAAAACCTGTGAAAAGGGAAAATAATATGAATAAAATAATAAATCCAGATTAGCACACAGAAGTACATCTGTACAGTTCCTAGGAGTGGGCCACAAATTTGGCTCTAAATTTCCTCTGCTTAGCCAAAGTAAAGAGAAAAACACATTCTGTTATAAAGTTCACAGGCTTGCAATAAAAATAAAATAAATTAGACCAATGGTTTAACATGAAAACTTTCTTAGGGAAATCTCTACAAAATCTATTTCTCACAACTGGGACTTGATAAGGATTGTGCAACTAAAAATTCAAAATGTTTTATTTTAGTGAGAAATGAGAGTGTAGGCCTGGCTGGTGTGGCTCGGTGATTGAGCATAGACCTATGAACCAGGAGATCAGGATTCAATTCCAGGTCAGGGCACATTCCCGGGTTGGGTACTCCATCCCCAATAGGTGGCATGCAGGTGGCAGTTAATTGATGATTCTCTCTCATCATGGATGTTTCTCTCTCCCTCTTCCTCTTCCTGTCTCTTCCTCTCTCTGAAATCAATAAAAACATATTTAAAAGAAAGAAAGGAAAGTGCAGGTATTTGGGGTAGCCAGTCAGGGGAAGATCCATATGTTTTGATGACTAGCTAGGCTGTGGTTAGGGCTACAGGCCTTCTATGATAATTGTTAACTACTCAAGGTATTGGCAGGATGAGCTCAACTCCTTACCATTGCATCACCAAGGGTAAAGGTCAAGGGCTGGGCAAAGGCACCACAGGCAAGTAGGATGCATAATGTAGAGGAGAATTCATAATGTAGAGAGGGGAGGATCCAAATGTGATTTCACCATATGATGAACCACATCAGTCTAATCTCCAATCTGCCTGTTCTGGATCATTTTCCTCCCTAAGCATCTGGTGCCAATGTCCAGGTGTTCTGCTCACTGCTGCTGTGCAATCAGTCAACACAACACTTACAAACAGGTTTGGACTCTACTGGTCATGAATTGGGATAAGGAAAAGGCTTGTGTCTTCCCCACAATGTCTGGGGCCTCAGATAGGGAGACTTACCAATTAGGGGCAATTTGATAGTCGTGAGCTGGAGTCATCTTGAATGCTGGCTGTTGGCTGGGACATCAGTTGGGGTGCTTGCCTGTGGCCTATCCATGGGCCTGGGCTTCCACACAGCCTGGCACACTCTTCCTCTTAAAAGGCATGAAGAGCTCCAGAAACAAGTGCCAGCTGACAAGGCAGAAGCTGCATGACTTTGTGTGGCAGGCCCTTAGAAGTTGAGAAGCATCACTTCCAGTCTCTTTTTTAAAAATATAGATATATTTTTATTGATTTCAGAGAGGAAAGGAGAGGGAGAGATAGAAACATCAATGATGAGTGAAAATCATTGATCAGCTGCCTCCTGCATGCCCCACCCTGGGGATTAAGCCCGAAACCCTGGCATGTGCCCTAACTGGTAATGGAACTGTAACTTCTAGGTTCATAGGTCAACACTCAACCATGGAGTCACACCATCTGGGCCTCTTTTTTTTCTTTTTTCTTAACTACAAGTAAGTCACAGGTCTACCTACACACCAGGGAGGAGTGTAGACATAGAGATACATGTCAGATGGGAAATCTTGTTATCTCAGAAAAATACAACCTGCCACAAAGTGTAAGAGCTGCTTCCTGCTCTGTGCTGTTGCTCTATTGTCCTTGAAACGCCAGGCAACAAAAAGTGAAGTTCAGGGAAGTAAACTCACCCAGGCTGTTTCAGCCTGCCTTTTGGGGAACAAATGCAACCCTCAAGACCTCTTGAGACCAGTCCACCTCCCTGGGACTAGGATTTACACATAAAAACGTGTGAACAGACTCCCTGTAATAGACAAGCCACACATTTCCCATCGATGTATCTTTAGGATGTCTTCTTGATCTCAGAATGCTACTACTTGGAAAATCAAAACCCTGGCTGATTTTAAAAAATATGTTATAGCTATAACTAACAAAAATAACTCTCCTGGGCAAAAATATGCATTCATAATAGTTTTATCCTAAAAGGTAAAAGGCTAGGATATTATGTTTTACAAAAATTAAAAACTTCAGTTTCATATATAAAAGTGAGATAGATGGCTGCCACTTAATTTATTCCCTTAAAGTACCCATTTAAGTTTATTCTCAAGTCAGTTGAGTTAGTTCATCAGTTTCATGACCTGAAATCATCACTAAGAGATTTGCCCTTTGAGTCAGTTTGAATGTATTGACGTACCAAGTATCTCCTGGAACATCCAACAGATTTTGTTAAAAATTATACTAAATTGATAAATGTCACTGAATCATTAGCATATGATTTCATACTCATCTGTGCCAAGATAGTGCTCATGGGTATATAGGAAAACCCAACAAACAGGGCCACCATGTTCTCATGTAGGGTTTTGGCACGAACTCTTATCATCTCTGGGGGATATCCCTCTCCTGCTGAGACCACTTAGACGAGGACTTGGAAGAGTTGGTGATCTTACAAATACTAGTGGAACAGAAAACAATGGGCAAGGATTGGGCAAGGATTGGGTTATCGACAGGTTCTTCACTTTCCAGATTAATAATCATGCATCAATAGAAGAATGGAAGTTTCCTATCTATGGGTAAATAGCACTCAAAGCAATACTCATTTTATTTGATTCATGAAATGAGAAATCAGTTCCTGTGTGGCATAGAGCAATCTCTTTGAAATCCTCAGTATTATGGGAACTGCATCTTTGAGTCATGACTGATTAAACATTCTCACATCCTGGGCTCTTTAACCGGTTCTTTAATTTATTGGTTGCTATGAAATATGTCAGTGTTTAGAATAAATGGTTAACATGACAGGGGGTGTGAGGTGGTTCTAGAACAGGGGTAGGCAAACTTTTTGACTCGAGGGCCCCATGGGTTCTTAAACTGGACCAAAGGGCCGGAACAAAAGCAACCTGACCATGCTGGCACTCTCATCTTGGAATGCTGGTGAAGGAGCAGAGGGGAGAGCAAGAGAACCCTCCACTCTTTCAGCTCTGAGAGCCAGATGGAACAGCCGAACAGGCCGTAGTTTGCCCACGGCTGTTCTAGAATCTAGATCGAAACATGATAATATTAAAATTTGGTAAGGAAAATAACTTTTAACTAAACTATGCAACTAAGGCCTTAGAAATGTGGAAAATTGCAACAAAGGAGGCATTCAAACATCCTGTAACTATCTCTTCCCTTATACAAATTTATTCATTTATTCAATCGATCAATTTTTAAATATTTCATATTTTGCATTAAAGTAAGACAGCTTCAATAACAACCAACTTTAAAATTTAACAGCTCAAATACATAGAGGTTTATTTCCTGCTTCCTTAACAATGCTGGGTGCATGCACAGATTAGTGTCAGCACCTCTTCTATGTGGTCATTCAGGGAGGGACTCAGGCTGACGAGGGCTCTGGAATCTTATTGGGTGGCTCTCCAGGTCTTCCATTCTAACCAACCAACAGGAAGGGGGAGAAAGCGTGGAGGACCTCATGGATGAGGAAATGCATGGAGAAGACATCCTCACAGTAGTTTTGCATCATGCTAAGACACCTTTCACAGAAAGACAATACAGTCCATGTTCTCAAGAGTTTACATTTTAATGGCCAGATGTAAAGAAACCACGGTAGTCATGTGATTCATGATCCTAGATATGCAGCAGACTCCTCAATGGGGAGTTTTTTTTTGTTTATTTTTTTAAGCACTTAGCCTGCCAGTCAGTAAGTTTGGTTGCCAGTCAGTAGGTTTGGTTAGAATGCCAGAGGAGCTTCTGAGAGACAACCATATTTGAGGATCACAAATCTTAGAGAAAAATCTCTCAGATTTACCAGCAAATAATACTAGCCTAATAAAACTTACATATCCCTTTGAGTATCATGAGATAAATATTTAATAGTTTATCTATGCACATAGTTTTTTCCAAATCAATATAATTTCATAACTGTCATACAAGGGAGAAATAATATTAAAGTAATTTAAATAAAATGTATATTTCAATGAGATGCCCAGGCTTGACTCTGGCAAAAAAATAAAGCATAATAAAATAGTAAAATGCTTACTTACATTTCTAGTGAATGTTTGGATATAAGAAGATGACCAAGAGTTCTTCTATGCATATGAGAAAACTGAGGTAGAGATGGATTACCTGAATAAGAAAACTAGAAACGAACCAAAAACTTATTTATATATGATAAGAAGCAAGAAAGAAATTATATTTATTTAGTAATAACATGTCAATAAAACCTAGACTTTCAAAGAAAATATAAATAAATAAAAGGATAATTTTGCACATGAGCTGGAATTTAGTATGTGTATTGTCAAACCAATTCCCTTTGTTGCGATACAGGATGAGGAAGTGCCCAGGTATATAGTAGAAACATATTCTATCTTAAAACCATGTCATTTAAGGCAAACATTCATTTTCTGGAACTTATAAAGATCATATCCTTAAGATAAATATTGGAGATGTGATGATGTATTAGAAAAAAGAAACAATGATATAAGAATGATTAAGAAGTGGAAAATCTCTGGAGGTAGTATCAGCATAAGGCAGAAAGACAAGAACCCCCAAACAATTTCAATATGTAGTTTTTACAAAGTGGACTTCTTATCATGCTGTAAAATTATTTAAAAGCACATGGGAGACAAGAACACAGTATGTCGTTGATAGCTACAATTGGGTAACAGTTGATTCTAATGTTGTTCAGAAAAACCTTACATCTATGTATTTGCAGCTGCGCATGTTACTTTTGTAATATAGCTGCACTGAAATCACTTCAAGTAAGTGCATAGTGGGGACACTTGTGCAATACATTCAATTGGCACACAGCAGACAGTCAATAAATTACCGAATTTTGAGCAAATGTGTTCCATTTAAGCTTTCTTCTCTATAGCCAACTCGCATGCTGGGCCTTTTGTGTACAGCCTAGTAAAAGCTTTTCAAAACTTGTCACTACATTTTTTTTGCTTGTAGTAGGGTTGACTAACCAGGACATTCAATAAAAAATCTTTCATTTCACTGGTTGGGACTGTCCTGCACATCCCTGGACCCCAGCACAACCTCTCCCAGTAAGTGGCTGTGGAGGCTGGGAGCTGTTCAAACTCCTGGAGGACCGTTACCCCTGAAGGCCCTTCTGGGCAAACACCCTATTTGGTTGTGGAAGCAATTCGCAGCAGAAAGTCTGAGAGGCAGACCTGCCCGTTAATCACTGGATGAACAGGGTGAGAAGTTCCTTTTTACTCCAGCTGAGTGACAGCTTTCTGGTCCAGACCGATGACAGCTGTGGGCTTGAGCTTTCTTCACTATTTTCCACTTTGAGCCATTTCCTTTTATTTTGCTCAAGCTGCCATGGACTGAAGGACTCCCCATGGTCCACAGTCACATTTCTCCTTTTGGAAAGAACCAATGTGGCCTTCTTGAAGAATTTGTCCTCAAGCATCTGGCCGTCCTCACCTCTCTAGGAGCAGCTCAACGTGCCTCCCAGCGGAGGTCAAGGGCAGGACACCCTTGACCTGGGGTGTCTAACCTGCTGGACACCCCAGGCAATGTTATGTTTCCTTCCAGGCACGCCGGGTGCATCTGTGCACCGCAGTGCTCATGCCTGCATTCCTCCAACTTCTGGAAGACTTTCTTATCTAGAAGAGTGATGAGGGACAGAGAGGGGGTTCCTGTAGAGTAGAGAGCAAAAGGAAGAAGGAAGAGAGTCCAATTAGAGTGAGAAGAGTCAGTGAGACCAAGAGAGTGAGAAACATTGAATTGAGATCTCATACATGGGGATGTCTCAACAGTCTCACTGCCCATTCCTTGCTACTGCCAGAGTTCTCCACAGACTCTCCCTGTAACTCTCAATGCTGGCTGCAAGGTTCAGACTGTGTAGTAGCTCTGATCTGCCAAAAGCACTGGAAGAACGGACAATGACACACAGATTGTTTTTTTCCATCTTTGGGATTTGGAGCAACCTCGAGAGTTGCAAAAGCTTGCCTTGTCATAAGAATGTTTCTGAAGGTCCTCAGTGTCTGACCTTGGCTCTGTGCTTCTGGGAACAGTGGCACAGCCATCCAGGGAGGCGGAGACCACCTGGGATGTAGAATTGACCACCAGCTTCTTTTCACCTTGCCAAAGCACCTGAAGTATTCTGGGAATTTGGATTTCTTTTCTTTCTTTCAAAGGGCCCTTTAGGGTCAACAGGCAACACACATGGCCCATGTTTGGCCCCAGTAGCCCAAAAGGGATGTGTTGGCTGCGGTTGTCAATTATTGGCATTTTGGTAGGCCTGTATTTCTATTTCTAAGTGTATTTGCTCAGCTAGGAAGCATTTGCTGACGACAAGCTGTATTGGTGCCAAAACTCTTCTAGAAAACAGGCTTGTTCTGAAAATGGCTTGCCTCCTAAGGGTCGTTGTTAAGAAAATTATTTCTCCACAGGCAATAGCTGCAATTAAGACATTAACTTTTAGAAGAAAAATAAGGCTTGGAATCTTTGTCATATAACCCAATGTGTGCACACAGTAGGTTCTTCATGACAGTATGCTGAAGGAAAGGACCTATGTGCTTGTCATGCGTGCACGTTGAGGAAGAGTGGGGACTAACAGCCCCAGAAGAAACTTCACACCCTGGAGTCTGAATGGCAAGGCTCATACCTCCCTTGAAAAGGGCACAGAATAATGTTGGCTTCAAGACCAATGAGCTTCTAGCACATTCTGCTGTAATCCTGTGTGCATGAGTAGGAAGGCCAAGTGCTGTACCTTCCCAGGTAGGGGCAGTTTGCTCCTTGAAGAAGAATGGGATTATTGGTGGATGAAGCCAGCATCCTGAGTGGTAACAAAAAAGGGAATTGGTAGAAAATGCATCATCCAAGTTGGATTAACTCAGGTCTGTGGCCTGGGCAAGTTCTCAGGATAACCAGCCAGATGTAAAGCCTTTGAGAGGTACAAGGATAGAATGTGTGTGATGACATAGAATGGGGTAAAAGGCAGGGTCATGGGGACTCAGCGGAGGCCACCCCAGACTCCTAAACCAGTGCCATAAACTTTCCCTGACAACTGTTACATCTGGGCCAATTTCAAGGCTACTGGACATCTGCCTCATTTTTTTAAATGGACACATTCTTTCTCTATCAACAGTCTTCATGGAACATAAGTGAAGTAATCCAGCAATTTCCTTCCCACTGTGTGTCTGCTGCTTACTCATTCTGTGTTCTCTTTGCTTTGGACCAAAGTGCCTCTTGGTACCAATAGCTACATTATCCTATTCATCTGCATGTAAGCCAAGATCCTGACTATTCTGGTTTTGTTGTTGTTGCATTTGTTTAAAGCTTAGCCATTTTCCATTCTGGGCAGTTACAACTCTGTTTACTATGAGTTCCTCTGTGTGTGTAAATGTTTTTCCCATTCCCAACCTCCAGCTGCTGTGAGAGCCATAACTCATCCCCACATTATCAGTACAGAGTCAGGGGATGATGAATTGGGGAGGCTTAACTTGAAGGTACTAGGGAGGATGGGGAGGGAGAAGAAGAAATCTATTTATGAGAGGCCATGGGGCTGAATAGAAATAAGACCCAAACAATATACTAACTACATATCACCAGGAGAAAATATCACATCTACTTCCTGCAAGATGCTATCATTATGAAGAATGAAGCTTATTCTGGAGTATTTACTTGATAGGAAATCTATCCTGTGGACCCAAGATAAGACTGACCCATCTTGACATCCTCCCGATCTCATACATCCCAGCTCTTTACCAGCATCCTTCTGGTCCTTGGGCTGAGCTCACAACTTAGTGGAACAGTCAGGGTTCTTTCCTTTGTTGATGACTCACACTGCATTGAGCATAATAGGACTTTATGGATTCATGTTTTGGGTCAAATGGGTTCAAATGTCCCCCTTGCTGTGTGAGGGAAAGGTGCTGACTCAGCATTATGTCCCACGCACACCGTCAAACTCCTGGGCTTCATCCTGTTTGAGTTTCTCTCTCACTCACTTCCTCTCTTTCTCTCTCTCCCTCTCTCTGTACGTTCAGGAGTGTACACGTTTCTGTCCAGCACTCTGAAGTCTCTGGAAGAGAAGGACCATATCCACCGAGTCCTGGACAAGATCACGGACACCTTGATCCATCTGATGGCCAAGTCAGGCCTGACTCTGCAGCAGCAGCACCGGCGCCTGGCCCAGCTCCTCCTCATCCTCTCCCACATCAGGCACATGAGGTGAGGCACTCCTGGTTCCCCACAGGAAAAACATAAAGAAAACAAACCCCCCAACTAGACATTATAGATTCCCCCAGGAAGGGTTGGTACCTGGGTGTGGACAGCACACTTGGAACAGTTTCTGGCATGTAATAAGCATAAGTGCTTTGGGAGGATAGAAGAAGGAGGCTTCAAACCTGTTTGGGGCATAGGGCAAGAATAAGAGAAGGCTTCACAGAGAGAGTGATATTTACATTCAATTCAAAGCATGGGGTAGAGTGCGCAGTGTGCATGTCGGGGGAAGTGGGCAAGTTTGGTCATTCACGTTGTCCCACCTGATCAAAGGAAGTCTTTGAGGACACCCATCCTCTGAAGGCACTGGGCATGTCCACAGTGGTTCCTGCGTCACACTCTCCTTACTTCACTGAGAAATCCTAAACAAGAGACTCTGTGCCCAGATGTGTTATGGAGGGTCAATGTTGACCCCTCCATCCTTCTTAAATCTCTTCTTGTCACCTCCACTGCCATTACCCTATTCCAATCTACCATCATTTCCTTCTGAGTGTCTACACCAGCCACCTCACACTTCTCCCTGCCTACAGTCTTGATCTTTTCAAATTCATTCTCCATGATGGAGAGTGATCATCCTAATAGCAAATCTGGTCATGCTGCTTCCTTACTTAAAACCATGCAATACTTAAACCCTTGCTCTTAGATAAAAGTAGAAATCTCTTTATTTTGCCCATGCTAATCTTTTATGCTCTACCAGTGATTCTCAACCTTTCTAATGCCATGACCCTTTAATACAGTTCCTCATGTTGTGGTGACCCCCAGCCATAAAATTATTTTCGCTGCTACTTCATAACTGTAATTTTGCTACTGTTGTGAATAGTAATGTAAATATCTGTCTTTTCTGATGACCAGGTAGAGTAGGTGACTGCAGCTGGAATACACATTTCCAAATCTTTGCTATCTGTTTTCTTGGATGAATATCACAAAGGGGGGGAGGGGATGTGCCAGAATAACATAATCTTCCACCACATTTCCTACCTTCTCCTTGAAGAAATGTATTAGTTTTCAGTCTGAGCTAGGAATTTCAAAGGTGTTGTGGCAACCCTGTATTGTAGATCAACATTTTTATTTGTTGGTAAGAATTGCTGAATTTTAAAATCCATTGGTAGCTTTTCAGCATTAGCAAACCTAATTCGTTGATACCAAATAAACCTGCATTGAATGTGCTGACCTTGGCTGGTGTTGATGGGAAGGTGTGGATGAGGGGAGGATGAGGGAACAGCAGCGAGAGCTCTACAGAGCTATTTTAATTGTGTGGAAGGTGGAGAGAAGTTGCTATTCTGCTGAAAGCTTTGAGCATTCTCTCTCTCCCCTTCACTGCTTCTCTCTCTCTCTCTCTCTCTCTCTCTCTCTCTCTCTCTCTCTCTCTTTCACACACACACACACACACACACACACACACACACACACACAAAGTATTAGAATTCTGTATTGTTAAGCTTGGGCCTAGCCATGTATTTTTACTCAGAGAATTTGACACTAGATTTCATCTAACTGTAAATGTGATTCATTAGGTTGCATGAGCCGGGGGACACTTCACTTTAAGGGAATTTGAAGTAAAACAAACAGCAACAACAAAACAAGCATATGCCACTTAAACCCATGGTTTCGGTGGTTGTGCTGTAAGGCTCGAATAGCTTGGCTGCTGTGTTTTCATGGCAGGGCAAGCCTCCAACTGGTGCTGACCTTTCCCCTGCTAAAAATGCAAATATATTCTAGAACATTCTCTAGGTCCTGCCTACTCATGCTCGTTTTTAAAATTTCAAGATAGATAATAGCTGTTCTATGCTTTTCCTGGTAGTGTGGTGGAGACAGAGCAGAGTGGGGCTGGTGGAGGAGGACAGAGGAGAGCGTGGTAAAGGAGAAATGCTATGTACCTGCATTTCCCTATGTCTATTAACTCCCTAGTTCCGGACATTTACCACATTCCCTGCACAGTTGTAGGCCTATCGGATGGGCAAATTGCTGCCCTTCGTGGAACTTGCAGTGTATATGTTGATGAGTGTGTGTGCGTTGAGGGGTCAAGAATAAATATTAATACAGACATACACGTAAAGAAATTTCAGGTAGGAACACAGAGTCACGTCACAGGGGGTGGCTGGGCTGCAGGGGCTGAGGCTGTGGCCTTTCTGGGGAGTTGGATCGGAAGGCCGGGGACGTGCACTCGGGGCAGCAGGACAGCAGGTGCAGACACCCTGAGTCTGGAAGGAAATGTGCTTCGTTTCTTTCAGCGGACAGCACGAACCCAGTGCGGGGAGAGGCGGGGGGTGTGCTGACAAGTGGGGGCAGCCACTTCAGCTACATCCTGTAGAGCATGAAAAGACATGTAGATGCTATTCTGAGTTAAGTGGAAAGCCCTTTTAAGCAAGAGACCTTCTTGAACTGTCTTTCACATTTTAAAAAAAGTCCCTCCGACTGGGCTATCTCTCTCCCCCCAGTTCTCTGTTGAGCTGCATTGCAGCTAGAAGGGAATGGAACTTCATTTGAGTCCATGGGAGGAAGTGGCCTGCACAGCACAGAAAACCCTAAAATGGCTCTTTAAACAGGAAGAGCGACTGACACATAGGTGTTTGGAGTGTTCACTGTTGCTATCTGGGAGTGTCAGGGCCTGGGGTTTGCGATGGTCTGACGCATCCTCTCTCTGTGTCCCTCCCGGCCCCCGCAGTAACAAAGGCATGGAGCATCTGTACAACATGAAGTGCAAGAACGTGGTGCCCCTCTACGACCTGCTGCTGGAGATGCTAGACGCCCACCGCCTGCACGCCCCGGCCAACCGCGGGGGCGCCCCCATGGAGGAGCCGCACCAGGGCCAGATGGCCACCACGGGCCCAACTTTACCACATTCCCTGCCAACGTATTACATCAGTGGGGAGGCAGAAGGTTTCCCCAACACGGTCTGAGAGCTCCCCACCCCCCCCCCAAGTGTCTGAGAATCCCCGCAGCATTCTCCCCACGTCATACACCACCATAGCAAAATTCTGCTCCTGAACACACTCCGGCTTGCACCCAGCACCACGGCTCCCTACTCTGAGTGGCCTGCGTCTGCTGCTTGCTCGGTCCTTAGCGGCACACCTCCTTTTGGGAACAGCCAAAGGGATCCAGGGCTAACCTCTCGGTGAGAGCTCTCCTTCTCCCTCTGCTACGTGGCTAAGCGTGAGGATGCCCGGAGCTGGTCATGACTGAACTCGGGCTCCGAGCTGGGGCTCAGATGAGTGTGCATTGAAGCTACCTACCGAGAGCCAGGCCCGGGGAGTGGACGTGGCGCCTCTGCGAAGCACTTTCTAATGAATCTAAGCCACAGGAGAGAATCGCGAGTGGCTCCTGTACCCGCCGACTTGGAGAGAGCTAGGTGGAGGGTTTATGGTAGCATCCTCTTGTATTCCTATAGTCATGTATCTTTTTATTAAACACCTTCAAGCTTTTGCTCTGTTGCTTGGCTGTAGCTGCCTGCTCCGTGATTGTCGATTCATTTCCCCTATAGGAATACAAGATGCGCACAGGGAAGGAAGGCCCCCTAGCTGTCCACTTCTGACACTGCACCTCCGGACTGGCCGAGTGCTCTCCCATTGGCTCCCGAGAGCACTCGTCCAGTCCTGGGTCCCGGTGGATCCTGCTTCCCCAGAACCCGTGGAAAACAGCGAGTTGTCCCAGCTAAGTCACCTCCAGGGCCCCCCGAGGGGGTACATCCTTGATTTTTTCTTTTTGTTTTATAAAAGGGATCCCTCTCCCCACGGGACTCACCTGCTGTGCTGTGGTCTCACACGTACCACCGGGGACGCTCTCCTTGGATCTCCCTGGTGTGTAATTTGCATGGAAGGTGGAACCAGTCATGGGTAGTGCCCAGCCACCAACCAAAATGGCTTTAAAGGAGAGGGCACCCTAGTGACCCTTGAAGCCCTGGGACACTGGCCTACAGGAGCACATGTGCACGACTGTCGGGACTAGAGCAGTGTGGAGAGCAGGGTGGACACTGGATGGCACTGGGAGGCTCCGGGTGGCCTGGCCACACTGCGCTGTGGCCGCCCTGGGACTCGGGGGCTGGCCTCCTTTTCTGTACTTCCCCGCATGGCCCTGATCGGAAGCAGCAGCAGTGGGCAGCGGCGTCCCTACAGTTGGCCCAGCACACTCTGAAGCCGTGGTGAGTGTGTGGGGGTTAGGGGGCGAGGAGAGGAGCACCCCTCTTCAGGCGCCTGGGCTTGCTCAGACTACACGTGCCCTTGCTTACTAAGAGGCCATCCGAACAGAAGGGCTTGGCCTGGGGAGGGGGAACTGGCCCTAGGGCTCATTTCCTTAAACTCCACCAGCCAGGAGAGGGAGGCTGGCCTTGAGCCCCAGGAGCCCATTGACCTGGAGATGAAGAAGGGGAGGTCCCACACCAGCCAAGGGCAGCCTTCCCCAGGCCTCTTGCTTGTAGAGAGCACTTTCGGGTTTCCTCTTCTCAGCTAAACAGCAAGTTTGGTTTCTGCCAGTGACCTCCCCGTCTGTCATCTGAACCCCCCCGGGAGGTGACGTGTGGCCCAATAACCCAGCCCAGCTCCCAGGGCTTCTCCGGGGATGCCTGTTCCACCGAGTGGATTTCACTCATTTCTAATTGCCCAGCCAGTGGCCGCCAAAGACCTGGGAACCAGGGAGGGTCGGGGGAAAGAAAAAAGGGGTTTCCATACATGCGTATCTAAATGTGGGGGCAGTTTTGTGTGTCATCATTCAGAATATGTTCAGTACGTAATTCCTTTGTTGTTGTTTTGTTTAATAAGCACCTTATATAGTATAATATATATATTTTTGAAATTGCAATGCTTGTTTATCAGACAACTGAATGTAGTACTTCTGTTCTGGATTTGATTTGACTGGGTTAACATGCAAAACCAACAAACATATTCAGTTTTTGTTTTATTTTTTTGTAAGTAATCATTGTTGCCTAAGGCCTGGTGATTATTCATTTAAATGAAGATCACATTTCATATAAACTTCTGTATCCACAGTAGACAAAACAGCACTAATCCAGATGCCTATTGTTGGATATCGAACGATAGACAATCTTATGTAGCAGAGATTATGCCTGAAAAGGAAAATTTATTCAGGGCAGCTAATTTTGCTTTACCAAACTATTAGTAGTAATATTTTTGGACTGTAGCTAAATGGGTCAGTGGGTTCTTTTTAATGTTTCTACTTAGATTTTCTTTTAAAAAAATAAAAACAAACAAAAAAATTAGGACTGTAGATGATACAATACCAGCTAAATCCAAACAATACTACAGTGGAGGGTTTTACATTATTCATCAGATGTCGTTTGTAATCATGTTAAGGTACTACTACATTTGACATGGGCAGAGAATACCAGATGGCTAGAGTGTTGGCCAGGAGTCTCAGATAATTCTAGAAATCTCTTTTCATTCTCATTTGAAGTGCCGCTAACAGACGGCTGACCCTTTGCAGCTACCGTTGCTGTTGGGGGCAGGGAACATGCTGTGTTTTCCCCTCGCCACGAGGCAGAGTAGAGTTTAAAAGACATGATTGGCCTGGGAAGGGGGTACCATGAGCAAGTGGGTGCAGGGAGTTGGAGAATGGGAAATACAGTCCTAAGAATCTGGAAAGAATGGAGAGTCAGATCGATACTGTTGTCTGGGGTATGCACCAGGGTTCAGACTTCGGCCCTGGAAACCACAAATAACTAGCTCTAGCTGACAGCCATTGCTGAAAGGACAGCTCATGCTCCAGGGAAGAGCAGGCGACACCCACAGTCCGGCCCAAGGAAAGGGCAGTGGTCGGTCTGTGCCTCTTTTGGCCACTGCCGAGCCCTAGGCTTGCTGTCCAGAATTCGGTAATGCCGTCACGCACAATCCGAGAGGCTAGCTCATCCAAAGAGAAGATTCCATGTGGGTTGTAAAATCCCCAAGGAAGTGTGGTCTGTGCGTAGATTTCCCAGTTAACGCTGTGTGTTTCACCATGCCAAGATCCCATGTCTTTCGGGAGCTGAACAAATAAGGGACTTACTGAGACACTGAGAATTCACTTCCGGTCACGTCCATGTGTGCTCACCTGTTACATCTGATACATTGATGTAGGCTATTGGCTTAGAGTATACCCCTACATGGAACCCATTCCAAATCTTGTCCTATTTCTGAGGTGGACCACGCACTCTGGGGATGATCACTCGGATCATTGTCTTGTCTACATTCAAGGCCAACCTGCTTTGGGAAGCTGGTTATTAAAGGCAGATAGAGCCATGCCCTCGGTTAGGAGGCAAACCTTGGGTGGATGGCCAGATCACACTGCCCACTCCCTTAGGTGAGCTCCCCGAAAACGTACTTCTCGCCCTAGGCTGCAGCAAATGAATTTGACTGTGGCTCCGAACACCCATCCCCTCATTCGTCTGACTACTCTGTGCCTGACTGCATTTCTTCTCCCTTTGGTTCAAAGCGAGGGTGGTCTCTCTCTAAGGCACTGGCGATTGTTTTCTAAGTAACTGCTGCCTCTATTATGGCACTTCAATTTTTGCACTGTCTTTTAGAGATTCAAGAAAATTTTCTATTCTTTTTTCTTTTTTTTTTCCTTTTTTTTGCATCCAAATGTGCCTGAACTTTTAATATGTGTAAATGCTGCCATGTCCCAAACCCATGTCGAGTGTGTTTCCACAGAGCTGTGTACCCTGGAGACAGCATGAAGCCCCATGAGCAGGTGCCTGAGACACGGACCCCTTTGCATTCACAGAGAGGTCATTGGTTACAGAGACTTGAATTCATACGTGACATTATGCCAGTTTATGTTCTCTCATGACTTGCAAACAATGCTTTTCTGTGCACTACATACTCTTCGGTGTAGAGCTCTTGTCTTATGGGGGAAGGCTCCAATGCCAAATTGTGTTGGATGGATTAATACGCCCTTATGCCGATGCGTTCTATTATTGATGTGATTCTGTTCCGTTTGCAGCTTTGCTTTGTTTAATGAAACACACTTGTAAACCTCTTTTGCACTTTTAAAAAAGAAAAGAATCCATGGGATGCTCAAGCACCTGTAAACAATTTTCTCAACCTATTTGATGTTCAAATAAAAAAAATTTAGACAAAAGACAACAGGTTTTTCTTTTCTTGTAAGCTCTGCTTCTTGCCAGTGCTTTACCACTGACCTCCTAAGACCACGATGATGAAATGCGTCTACAGAGCACATGGATCCTGACCAGCAGTTGGAGGCCAGGCTCCCTGCCCACATCTGCCACCCCTTCTTCTTCCAGGCATGGGAGGAAGTGTGTGGACACTGGAGTCAGGCACACCTGACCTCGAAATGACAAACAGGTTTTATGATAGACTAGAGGCCCAGTGCACGAAATTCGTGCATTGGGGGGGGGTGTCCCTCAGCCCAGCCTGCACCCTCTCACAATCCAGGATCCCTTGGGTCGGGTCCTTAGGCCTGGCTGGAAACCAGGGCCTATGGGGGCTTTCCTTCCCCTGGGTGCTGGCAGCTGGCCCTACCCCTGCTACTGCCACTGCTTGCCATCGATGTGGTGCTGCTGTCCCTCCCCAGCCACCAGCTGCTTTCCTCTGCAGGTGACAGGCATGGGGTGTGATTGGTTGGATGGCCTTGGTCTCCCTCTGTGGGGTGGTCTGAGCCTCATCTCTGCAAGCAATCATGGGGCAATGGCTGGGCCTCCCGACCAATTGCATCTCGCCTGCCTTGGCTAGCCTGGCACCAGTGTGTGTCATGGCATGGTCATCTGGAAGGTCATTCGGACAGTCATCTGGACAGTCATTCTGCTCAAGGTCGTTTGGTCAATTTGCATATTATACTTTTATTATGATGATAGGTTTTCCACTTCCTTGTCAACAAAATGGTGATAGGAAGACCTAATTCATAGGGTGGATGTGTTCACTAAAACTGGGGTTGTTTTCTAATGCCTCACCTCAACCCCTTTCCAGTGAGAATGAAAAAGGAAGCTTGAAAGTAATTTTTAATGAATGAACGGGTGAATGGATGAATGAATGACCCGAAACTTACATAATTCACTCTAAAACCTCCTCACCCATCACAAAGGTAGAGCAGGAATGACCGCTGCATCCCCCCCCCGGTCTCCATTTCATGACTCCTTGCCTTTGCACAGTTGCCTGTACATCCCCTTTGACCATTCTCTCTGTGATTTGCCTGATGGCTTCGGAGGAAAAGCAGTGTGACTCATTGAGAGGCAACATAATGCTCCCACAGACTCTGCTGCTGCATTCCCAGGGGGGACCCTCACTCTGCTCTTTATTGTGTGACCCTGGGCAAGGTATTTCCCCCTGCCTCGCTCTCTTCGCCTATCGAGAGAATGCCACCGCCTGCTGCGAAGGGCTGGTGTGGAGAGGACGTGGGTTAATGCGCGGAGAGCGTTGAAGGACTGTGGTGGGCACTGAGCTGACTCTCCCCTCCCTTCCCAAGCCCTCTCCAAAGGCCTGTCTGCGCTCATGTCTTTATTTGGATGAAGTTAGGTTCTTCCCGTTGTTTGAGTCATTTTGATTTCCAAGTAACTCCTTTGTTTTCTTGTTCTATCATCTGCGGTCAAGTTCCTCTATCCTGATTTTCTTCGGTTTCCTCCTGTCCAAAATGGAAATAAGAACAATACCACCCCATAGGGCTACTATGAGGATTAAAAAAGAGAAATATCTAAAATGCCTACTATGGGACCACTGTTGTTACTGTTATCACCCTGTGAACCCTGACGCTTAATGGGATAATTGATAGGTGTGGATTTCCATTTTCCATTTTGTCATTGTTTCATGATTCTCCTTTTTGTTTCTCTTTTCCTCCTTTTTGGCCCCTCCTTTTTTGTTAAATATTTTAGGGTATATTTTAATTTTTTCTGTTGATATTTTTCTCACTTGGAATTAACAGTGTGCACCTTGAGTGAGCACAGTCTATTTTAGCCTAATATTAACTGATACAAATAAAAATCTTTGCTCCAGCCGAAACTGGTTTGGCTCAGTGGTAGAGCATCGGTCTGCGGACTGAAAGGTCCCGGGTTTGATTCCAGTCAAGGGCATGTACATTGGTTACGGGCACATCCCCAGGGATGTGTGCAAGAGGCAGCTGGTCGATGTTTCGCTCTCATTGACATTTCTAGCTCTCTATCTCTCTCCCTTCCTCTCTGTAAAATATCAATAAAATATATTTTAAAAATATCTTTGCTCCAGCTGAAACCAGTTTGGCTCAGTGGATAGAGCATCAGCTTGTGGACTGAAAGGTCCCAGGTTCGATTCCAGTCAAGGGCATGTACATTGGTTGCGGGCACATCTCCAGCGGGGGTGTGTGCAAGAGGCAGCTGATGGATAATTATCACTCATCGATGTTTCTAGCTCTCTATCCCTCTCTCTTCCTCTGTAAAAAATCAATAAAATATATTTTAAAAATTTTTTGCTCCAAAATAGCTTTCTTTCTCCCTCCTTTGTATTATTAGTGTCCTGTATATTCCATGTATAAACTGTATATTATAAACTCAACAATTTAATGTTGTATTTACTGGCTAATACAACTTTATATCATTTAAAGAAGTTACATAAGAAATGAGAAAAAATAGAGAGACTTTGAAGATATTAATCTCTGTGTTTATATTTTCAGCACTTTTCACTTCTTCCTGTGGACTTGAGATACCTTTGATGTTGTCCTCCAAGTTTCTGAGGCTCTGTTCATTTTCCTTTTATTTATTTTCCCCTCTCTGTTCCTCCAATTAGGTGATTTCTATTCTCTGTTGTCAAGGGGACCGTTTTTCTTTTTGTTTTTCGTCTGCCACCTTGAATTTGAGGTTGAATTCTGATAGTGAATCCTTCATTTCAGTTATTGTCCATTTCAGCTTCCACATAAAAATTTAGTTCTTTTCCCCTATAATTTCTATCTCTTATCAAGGATTCCTATTTGTTGCCTCGTTGTCGTCACTCTTGGATTCTTGAAACATGATTTCCTTTAGATATTTAGTACATTTACATTAGCTGCTTGAAGTCTTGGTTGGCTAAAGCAATGTCTGGGGAGGCACATGCGCAGTTTCTTTTGGCCTCTTGCACTTAATGAGAATCGGTCACACTTTTGTTGCTTCTTTGCATATCTTACCATTTTTACTGAAAACTGAACATTTTAGACACTATTGGTAGCAACTCTGGATTCTGACCCCTCCTCAGGTGGTTGCTGCTGGCACTGCACTCTGTGGTTGTGTGTTTGGCAGCTCACGTGGGTTAAACGTGTGAAATTGTCTCTCCTACCGTGTTTGGCCTATGGTGTTTCCGCTGGGTTTTGCATTAGTTTCTTGTTTTGGTTTCTAAGCCCGACTTCCTAGGATTGCCTTGTGTCCGCATAGCTCCGCGGTTACCTAATCCCTGGACGGAGATGGCCCAGCAGCTGGGCCGCCGGGTCTCTCCTCAGCTGCTGGGTCTGCGTGCGGAGGGGGAGCATGCTGGGTTGTCAGGCTGTGGTCAAGTCTGTATCAGCTTCTTTCCTGGGAATTTTCTGGTCTCCGCATGTTACATAGCCTCAGCTAGGAACGTCCTGCCACAGCCACGGCCGCAGCCACAGCCACAGCCGCAACCACAGCCACAGCCGCAGCCACAGCCACAGCCGCAGGGTGGTGCGGCCTGAGCCTCCTGCTCACCCGCCCAGTCAAGTGAGCTGCCCGAGACCATGGCCCCAGCAACAGAGCTGCCAGTCCCCCTGGCGTGCCCTGCCCGGCTCCTGACCAGACCGGGCGGGTGCGGGGAATGGAAGCAGCCCAAGCAGAAGGCTGCGGGTTTGCGGGGCATTTTCCCGAAGCTCAGCAGTTGTTTAGGCATAAACGCCGCTCATCGTGTTGGAGCCTCTGGTCACTGTGCAGAGGACTGACGTGGTGTTTTCGTCAGGTTTGTGGAGGTTTGTAGCTGCTTTTTGGGAGCGAGGATTTACCCATCTCCTCACCTGCCGGCCATAGGTAGAAGGTCCCCTCTCCACGCACCTGCTGTCTCTCCCTTCTCCTTCTTCTCAAGTGCCAGGGAACAGACTGCTTTGCCACGTGTTACCTCCAGTGTTCAGCGAGCTTTGGGAATGTCCAGCAATCTGTGGGCCTTTTGTTTCATTATTTATTTCATTTTTTTACTTTTTTATTGATTTCAGAGAGGAAGGGAGAGGGAGAGGTAGGAAGATCAATGATGAGAAAGAATCATTGATCGGCTGCCTCCAGCACGCCCCCTACTGGGGATCGAGCCGGCAACCAGGCATGTGCCCTTGATGGGACTTGAACCTGGTACCGTTCAGTCCACAGGCCAATGCTCTCTCTATCCACTGAGCCAAACCAGCCTGGGCAATCTGTGGGACTTTGAAACCTACCCTTGGGGTGTGTCAAAGTCGGAAGGCCTGACTGGGGTAGACTCAGCTCTCACAGTGGCTCCAGGTCACAATCTCCAATGTGACATATCTTAAGCCTTTGGGGACATTTCAATCCGGGGTTGCTCTATTTAGACTTGCTGCTCCAAGAACACAGCAAATTCGGAGGCGGCACATTTTCATTACGATTATTATTTGGACTGTGGGCATTAAAAAGCTAGTTTTGAGTTCACTATAATGGTGGCGTAAAATTGGAATATTTGTGACCACCACAAAGACCAAAGCTAAGGCAAGAAGAGAGGTGATGGTTCAGGATAGAAACGCACTTTCTACCGGAACCGCCTGCGGATTGTCTGGGCCGCCTGCCGGCTGGTACAGGTGTGGGGCATTCTCCGCCACCGGAGGCACCCGGGCCTGGGCGGGGCCACCTCTGAGCCACAATGCTGAAGCTCTCTCAGCAGATGGAATGATCTTTGATTTTCCTTTCAGCTCTGAGTTACAATGCATGTGCAAGCATACGCTCAAGAGTACCAGTTAGCCCTAGCCAGTTTGGCTCAGTGGATAGAGCGTCGGCCTGTGGACTGGAGGTTTCCGGGTTTGATTCTAATCAAGGGCACATACACAGGTTGTGGGCTTGATATCTAGTAGTGGGTGTGCAGGAGGCAGATGATTAATAATTCTCCTGTTTCTCTCTCCCTCTCACTCCCTCTCTGAATCAATTCATGTATGTGTGTGTGTGTATATATATATATTTATTTATTTATTTATTTATTTATATAATTATATATTTATATATATAATTATATATTTATATATAAAAATATATATTTATATATAATTTAATATATATATATATATATATATATATATATATATATATATATATATATAATTTATTTTTTTAAGTACCCTTTATTGGTGCTTCACTATGCCAGGAACTAGTTTTATATGAAGGCAGAGATATATTTAAGCAAATACTAAAAAATCCACATACACACTACATTTTACAAAAACAGAATTTATTGGAAATCTCTTGGCCCCTTCCCCAAAAAGAAGGGGTACTGATGGAGCTCTATTCACAGAGGAGGATCCTGGGCACCCCCAGACCTTAGGTCCAGAACACAAGGGTGAGATTAGTGGAAACCCTTCCGGGAACCAAGCTGCGCAGCTGGAGCCTGTCCTGAGGCCTCACCACCACCAGGTGAGGGCCCTGCCCGCACCACGGACTTGCTGACTCGGCCTGAGGCCCGGCTGGACGCACAGACAAGCCCTTCCTGGCGGCTGCCGGCCTCAGCATTGGAGACTGGGCGCCTCTGGTGGTTGCAGTCCGCCTGCCCAGGGTCAGTGTCCTGAGGGGCTGGGCGCAGCTCCAGCTCCTCCTCCTCCAGGCAGTGCTGGGGGGCCGGCTTTGAGAAGTTGGAGAGTGAAGCACAGTGAGGCGGGCCGCCAGCGCCCCCTGCAGGAAGCCCGGGAAGACGTCACGCCAGTGGTGTTTGTGGCCAGACAGTGAATGTAGCTCAGGAAGAGGGCAAAGGCCACGGGGAAGAACTGCAGGGGGGTGAGTTAGGTAAGGGGTGCGGGGCTCAGCAGCTGTGTCCACTTCCAGCAGAACCGCCTACACACAGAAGCCCAAGGACCTCATCAGGACGCCCCAAAGGAGGAGAGAGAGAATCTGGACTGGTGGCCTGGCAAGGCTTCCCTGCACACCTTCCCACCTGCATGTGGACGGAGCAGCTGGCGGGCTCCAGGCAGGGAGACACAGAGCCGGGACGCTGGCCTCAGACAGCCCAGCAGGTCCTGGCCAGGTCTCCCGGGGCTGCTCCCCTCAGCCCACACAGACTGTCCCCGGCAGGGAGACATGAGCCGCCCAGTTGTCAGAGTCTGAGCGGGAATAGAGGCGGCCCGTGTGTACCAGGTAGCTCTCTCCAGACCAGATGGGGGTGATGGTGATGGAGTCACTTTGACGGAGGAACCCTTGCTGGTACGGGGCATTCAAGAGCAGCAGGATGGCCTGGCCGGCGTGGCTCAGTGGTTGAGCATGGACTTATGAACCCAGCGGTCATGGTTCAATTCCCGCTGGTCAGGGCACATGCCGGGTTTGTGGGCTTGATCCCCAGTAGGGGGCATGCAGGAGGCAGCCAATGGATAATTCTCTCTCATCCTTGATGTTTCTATCTCTCTCTCCGTCTCCCTTTCCCTTCCTCTCTGAAAGCAATAAAATATGTTTTAAAAAAGAAAGAGCATCAGGACAGCGAGAGTCACAGAAGGTCCACTCTGTGGCCCCGCCACCTGCCCTGGGCGGCATCTGTGGGCCCATCCATCCCACCTGGCCTCGGGGCCCCGAGGGTAGGTAAATCATCCTTTCTGTACAAATGCGGAAACCGGGATAAACACCCTTTGGGAAGGTCCCTGTTCCAGGAATCAGAAATCGCTGAGGGCAGACATGGGATCCCTCTGACAGTAAACGGGCCCTTCTGACCCGGGGCCTGAGCTCCCTGCGGGTCGCTGAGTCACAGAGCAGAGGGGAGAGCTTCCTCAAGGCCACAGACAGTGCTCCTCCTCCAGGTGAGCAAGCTTCCACACTTGGTGAGTAGAGAAAAGCGGTCAGATGAACTCTGAAGGCAAAATGGGACTCTTCAGAGAAACGCTGATGCCGCATGATCAGAGGTTCTGCAGACATTGATCCTCTCTCCCCGGTGGGTGGCCTCGGGCGGGCAGGCTCTCCTGCTAGCACCCGGGCACTGGCGCCAGTGCTGTGGTGTCACTTTTCCTGCCCGGTCCTGCCAGGAGCGGTGGGTGAGCCCAGGAGAGATTTTCCGCTGGACCTTGGCCTTGGCTAGAGCTCTATTTCTAGCGATGACCGGAGACCTTGCAGGAGGAGGCAGCGGTGGCGCCCTCACAGCAGGAGGCCTGTTTCAGGGGTGATGGCACCTGCGCCGGGCTCCCTCCCTCCCCTGGTCCCAGGGCCAGCGGCCTCTCTCTGGGCCCAGGAGCGAGACCATGGCAGATGGCCAAGCCCTGGGTGTCTGTGGAGAAGGGAAGATGTAGTGGCTTTCATCCTAATAAGATGAAAGTGGGGAGAGAAAACAAAACAAAACGAAATGGAAAGGAAGCAGTGGCAATCATTTTCAGAAGTGATTCTGAAACTGGGTGGGAAAGGCTCATGGCCGGGCCACTGACTGCAGGGAAAGAGCCCCCGCAGTGGGCGACTCGGGCGGCTCTGCCCGGGGCCAGCGACCCAGCGGCCATGGGACAGACGCGCTCCGGGTGACTCTCCAGGCTCGGGGCCCCGCGCGACCTTTCTCCGGCACTGCAGCTGTCATCAGAAGCTCTTTTATTGAGAAATCAATAAGTGTGGGAAAGGCCAATGGAAGGCCGGTGAGCTGGTAAACATTTTTATGGGCTGATTGATGATTGAGTTCACCCGGGGCGCAGCAGAGTTTAAGCTGAGGGTTTCCACACTTGCCACCAGAAAGAGCATGTGGCAATACCCAGGGCCCAGACCACAGGCAGGAGGGGAGCGGGGGAGGGCGAGGGGAGGGTGAGGAAAGGACAGGAGGGGTCCTGTCACCGCCTCTGGGAGCTGCTTTGCCTTGCCCCAGGCCCTCCAGCACACCAGGGGCAGATGGGTTTCTGGGCTCAACCGCAGTCCTTCCTTCTCAAGAAAGGGAAGGAGTGAAGGTGCCACTCTGGAGATGCTCGATGCTTCACTAAGAATGGATTGCAAACGATCCATTCATGTATCTTTGACATTATTATTAAATATTTTTATTATTAAATATTTGGCTTTCTTTTTTTTTAAATATTTTTTATTGATATTTTACAGAGAGAAAGGGAGAGAGATAGAGAGCTAGAAATGTCGATGAGAGAGAATCATCGACCAGCTGCCTCTTGCACACCCGTTACCGGGGATGTGCCCGCAACCAAGGTACATGCCCTTGACCGGAATCGAACCCGGGACCTTTCAGTCCGCAGACCGACGCTCTACCACTGAGCCAAACCGGTTTCGGCAAATATTTGGCTTTCTTATCCGGGGATCAGGCTGATGGACTGATTTTACCTGCAAGCAGGGTGACTTGGGGGAAGGGTGGTGGTTTAGAAGTTAAGGTTTTTCTTGAGTTGATGAGTCTCCTTTGGAGGAAAGCTCTTCCCCTAGGATTCAGCAAGAGTCCGGGTCCGGAAACCTCCTTGTGGGAAATCGGGGGCTTGCACCACCTTTGCTCTTATTCCCTGGAAGTAACACACAGCACGTTCCTGATGGTCACCCAAAGCAGAGTCAGCCACCAGGATTCCGCTTTGAATAAATGACCTGTAGCCATTTCTTTTGGGCACACCAAAATTGTGTGTTGTTTAACTAACAAGTAAATCAAATGTCTCTTCATAGCAAACAGAAGTCTCTCTCTCTCTCTCTCTCTCTCTCTCTCTCTCTCTCTCTCTCTCTTTCTCTCTCTGTCTTTTAAAATAATCACTACTAGAGGCCAGGTGCATGAAATTTGTGTACAGGGTCCCTCAGCCCAACCTGCACTCTCTACAATCCAGGAGCTCTCAGGGGATGTCCTACTGATGGCTTAGGCCCACTCCCATGGTTCTCTGCTCTCTGCAGGGCCTGGAGGTTTCGCTGCAGCCATGGAGATAAAGCCTCCATGCCCTGCTGTCTGCTCTCTTCCTGCTGCCGCCATATGCCATGTGAAGGAAGCCCCAATGCCCTGTAGTGTGTTCTGTCTGCCAGGCCTGCGGACTTCACCAACACGCTAAGGAATCCCCCAAGCCCTGCTGGCTAGGTTCTGTCTGCTGGTCCTGGGTCTTCCCTGCTGCCACCGCACTAAGGAAGCCCCCAAGCCCTGCTGTCCGGGCTCTGTCTTCCAAGTCTAGGGGCAGATCCAGCCTCACCACTAGGTCCCCACGAGCCCCGGTGGGGCTGATAGGCCCAGACACTCCAGCAGTGATGCTGAGGGGACTGGGTGCTGCCATCTTGTGGCAATGGGGGCCACTATTTTTGTCACGGAGCGATGGTTAATTTGCATATTACTCTTTTATTAGATAGTATTACAGTAATTTGGACCTCAAAAACAAATCATTCTCCTTGTCACAATATAAATATTTAAAATGGCTTCTCCCTTCTCATTACTCTATTCATTGTTGTGCCTTAAATTTCCTCTCTCAATTTTTCCTTGTCTTACATAATTAACATTTTCCAACAAAAATGGGAGCATATTATAGAAAATATTCTATATATTTTTAAAAAGTAAGACTATATGGTAGAGATCTTCCCCAAGAAATAAATATGGATTGATCTCATTACAAAAATTGCTGTGTTATAGTAAATATTGTGTGTGTACTATCTTTTACTCAATAAGGCCCCTGCTGACTGACATCTAACTTGCTAAGAACTAATAATAAAAGAAGTTACCTTTCTAACTGGCTTGAGACAGTTGTCTATTTATTTAGAAAATAACAAAGAGATTCCTTAATTTACATAAACTATGAAGTGGTTCCAGATTGATTATAGACCTACTAGAAGAAAATACAAGCAAACATTTGCATAAATCTTGGAGTGAAAAGCCTTCTTCTTTTTTTTAATATTTTTTATTGATATTTTACAGAGAGGGAGGGAGAGAGATAGAGAGCTAGAAACGTCGATGAGAGAGAAACATCGACCAGCTGCCTCCTGTACACCCCCCACCGGGGATGTGCCCGCAGCCAAGGTACATGCCCTTGACCGGAATCGAACCTGGGACCTTTCAGTCCCCAGACTGACGCTCTACCACTGAGCCAAACCGGTCTCAGCGTGAAAAGTCTTCTTAATGTAGACTATCCAGAATGTACAAAGGAAAGGGAACCTGTTAGATTTGATGGCATAAAAATTAAACCTTTCTGTGTAACTAAAGGAACTGTATAAAGTTAAGGTGGGTGACACACAGAGTTAATTTTTCTAATATACAAAGAGTTTCTTGGAAATAGTATAAAAGAGTAAAATAACAAACACTATAAACAATAGAGAATAAAACAGACTTCCCACAGAGGTAATCAAACACAGCAACATACAATTTAAATATAAACTAGTCACAAAAATGCAAACTTCAAGAACAAAGAGCTACTGTTGCCCTCACTTGGGCAATATTTTAGAAAACTGATAACATCTAGTCTGGCCTCTTGAACTTGTGTTCACATGGGAATCACCCAGAGACCTTCAGACGAAGGCTGCTCCCCAGAGACCAGAATTCACTTGATTTGGGGTGAGGCCTGGAGTTCTACTTTTTAAGAAGTCCCCTGGGGGATTCTAATGTGCAGGATTCGGTCATTAATAATTCGGGGATGGCTCCCCTAATTTGGAAGCCAGGGCTCTAGATTTAGGACGGGTCTGAGGAAAAGGGTTCTCTCAGGGGCTGTGGGTGGGATTGTCAACCATGGCAACGTCTCGGAAAGTAATCTGGCAGAATTTACCAGATGACATTTAGGATGTACATACCCTTTTGACTCGGTAATTCCACCTGCTACTGTGCATCTGAGGGGCACAGAGGCAGCACGACACGGAGATTGGCACACACATCCAGGCTGGGGCGCCTCCTGCAGGGAGAAGAGGAAAAACCTGGGAGACAACAACAGTTGGAAGAGACCGGCCTTTCTGATGCAGCAATGATGGGAACATATGCATTGCTGAGCCCCTGGAATACTTTTAAGTGAAAACTGCCAGTCACAGAGCCATAAAAACAGATCCGATTAAAAAAACAAAAACATACGAGTGTGCTGTTTGAATAAGAAAAACCATAGGCACAGAAAGGTCATATCACATTGGGAGGCGATTGATTGAAATATAGGGGAGTGTTCATTTGTCTTTACAAAACAGGAGAATCTTTTGCAAATCAAACGATTGATTTTTTTTAAATTAGCTTTTAAAACAGAAAAGAAGAGGAAGAAATAGTTTTTATGGTTTTTCTCCTGTGGAGTATTAAAAATTATAACTAAGTAACTAATATACTATGCTAGTGCATTAAATTATACAGACTTATATGTGTATTACATTTCCAAAATATACACATATGCATTCTTTAAATCTATACTCGATAGACAGCAATGGAGAGCTAGATCAACCGCACAGGATAGTGTCCAGAATAAACATCCAGGTTCATGTGGAAAACTGTTACTTGAGGGAGCTGACATTACAAGTCAATATAGAAAATATTTGGGTTTCTGTGGGAGGAGTGATGGGAGGATTGCTCACACCACCTGCCATTGTGGCCGGCTGTGGAGAGGGGAAGGTCCCAGGATGGGGAACCCGGGCTGGTGGTAGCTGGAGGCCACTGCTGGAGCCACAATTGGTGCATTGCTGCTGGGGACGCTGATGCCACTGACCCGGGCCACACTCAGAATGCCGCCGGCCTAGATGGACCGCCCAGAGCAGAACACATCCCCACAGTCACCCTCCACCTGCAAATCCGACAGGGGGTGTGGGGTTCCCTACAATCACACTCCATCTGCATATCCCATGGGTGTGTGGGGGTCCCTACAGTCACCCTCCATCTGCATATCTCACAGGGGGTGTGGGGTTCACTACAGTCACCCTCCATCTGCAAATCCCACAGGGAGAGGTGTGGGGGGTCCCTACAGTCATCCTCCATCCGCAAATCCCACAGGGGGTGTGTGGGAGTGAGGGTGAGCTGTACTGCGTGGTTTGAGGGATAAGGGGGTGGCTACCTGGAGCTGTCCTGGATGTGGGCAGCATCACCCTCTGAACCCAGCAGTTACCTCGGGAATGTGTCTGGCAGGATGTAGCTGGGATGGGGTGGGAGGGCACCCCTGGGAGGTCCAAGATGTCTAGTCAACCCAGAGACCGTGGTTTCTTCTCCACTACCCATGGCATCAAATGCAGTCATCTGTGCACAGCTTACAGAGGACTTTCTTCTCCTGATATAACTGGGTTTTCAAATTCAGTTACATTCCTGATCTTGAATTAGGTAATGGCTAAATAAATAAATAAATAAATAAAGCATCACAAGGCTGATTCACTTTACTATGACCTTCATATTTTAGAAAGATCAGACCCAACTGGCTTCCTTGCTCCCCAGACAAAGAGTTCTTCATCGCCCGACGTGTCCAGCTTTCTTAGCCTCCAGGATGCTGCCGCTGCCTCTGCCTCACGAATTCATCTGGCTCCGCCTCTGTCCAGCGAAGGACCAGGCCTCTCCCCGCAGAGGACTGTGGGAGGTGCCCCAATGAACCAGTCTCTCCTCTTCCTCATCTGAATGAGGGGTCTCCCTCAAATTCAGGTCCCTCTGTGGTACCCCCCAATGGATTCACTGTGGATGTGTTAAAACCCAAGGGAGAAGTTAACAGGAAGCCAGAAACCAAAGAAAAGGTCAGGCTGGTATAGGAAGTGAGAGAGGTTGATAGGGTGTAAGTGGGCACACATGTAAAAACCGTCTCCTCCTGCAGGGCAAGGAGCAGCAGCCACTCCCCTCCAGCAATAACTGCCCCTTATGAATGGGAACCCGGGTCACCAAGAGTTTTCCACTCTCAAGAGAAGCCCAACACCTTGGTTTTATATAAGTCTTCCTCCTCCCGGAAGTAAGTAGTGGATTAAAATTCCATGAGCACCAAACAATTCCATGAGGGCCACTAGTTGGCAAGATCAGAGGGGCAGAACCAAATCTTATTGTCTGTGGACTTGACATCAGAAGTTCATAGGCTGTTGTGTACCCTTAGGATGGAGTGGAGGCTCCATAGGAGGCTCTTCCCGTTGTACAGAGAGGGCAGAAAAGAGAGTGCTGAGAAACCAGAGTTGAGGAGCTATGATTGGCTGTGGGACGAGGATGGAGAGATGAGTCACCTAGAGACCGATAGGTCCAAATATGTGTCACCTCTAATCATCCTTATTCATTAATGCGTGTGTATGTGTCAGTTTCATTCATTCTGCAAAATGATAACTCAGATTGCATTCTGCTCAACGGGGAAATTCAGAGTCAATTCTCTAGGAGAGGAAGAAAAAGCACAGACAAAATATTTTATAATATCTATAATAAATGCAAAGAAATCAATACAAACAAAACTTGGCTTTAGCAAACTGTACATACATAAATATCTCTTTTTTTTACTATAACATTCAACTTTTTTTTTCACATAAATCCTTCCACGATTTTATTTATTACATCCAGTTTTTCTTTATACCTTTTTTAAAAAAGTGCCTTTTAGATTTACAGCTTGTGCTTCTAAAGCAAAGATTAGAATATCATGCCCCAAAGAAAAACAAGGCGAAAAGAAAGCTGCCATATACGCTCTTCAAAATTGTCTGTTCCAAGGTTCAGCACTGGCTGGTTGGTAGATTGTTCGATACCAGTGTGCGCTCAGGTGACGTCATCCAATGAATGGATGGGGCACACGGCGGGAAAGTCGCCCGGATGGTGTGCTGAAGTCCTGGGTGTGCAGAGAATGGGCCGAAGGCCCAGGACACATGCGTCCAGAGAACACTGGAGGTACTTCATCTCTTTAGTACCGAGGCTCAGAGTTTCAAACAATATCTCTTCCACACTTTTTCCTATTTGCTCTCCTTCTGCCATTGTTTATCATCCACCTTGGAAGCCATGATTTGGACACATGGCTAACGCCACCCCTCCGAAGGCATTCGCCAGCATTCAGGTGCTCCTTTTTGCTCCTTTGGGTTGGCTCTGGGCCGAACCTTCCTTACACAATCAGCACCACTGCAGATGGCATCTGCTTGCTTCAGAGGGGAGGAGGGCCGTTCGTGTATCTGAGCATGGGATGGAATGATCGGGCAAAATTGTTGGAGAGGGCACAGCTGTAGTCTTCCTCGGACATTGGTACCAGGCAGGCGAGCCCGATGAGGAGCAGCAGCAGCAGCTGAAGGGGAAGGGCCGCTCTGAGCACTCTGTACAGGAAACCTCGGCCCGCCCGGGCTGGCTGAGGCTCAGAAAGGGAGGAATCGGAGCCACCTTTTATGGACCTGAGAGAGGAATCAACAGGAAAAAACTCAAATATCTCCAATGTTGGGTGGATGCTGCTTTTTAGCTCCCTCACCTTCCTGGAAGCTACAGGACCGTGCCAAACACAACCCCAGCTGCCAATTGGCCGCCCGCCTGCTGCAGTGTGCCCACGCCATCCCCCCACCCGATGAAGAAATTCTTGGAAATTGGACTGATGAAAAGTTAACATTTAGTCAGTCGACCAAAGGTAACTAATTGAGCTCAAATTCCACCCCTTAATTTGGTAAAACATTTCCCACCAACAAAGACAATTGCTCTGTACGCATTCTACCAGCATAACTTAGGTCGATCCAGATTCATTAAGATGTGGATGTTTGGTGCAGTGTATTTTTGGGTTAAGACTACCAGGAGCACTGATGGCCAAAATTAGTTGCTGTTAGAGTAATTTGAAGTATCCCGACTAGTCCTCCTAGATGTGCCAAACTCCATGCAGCGAGAACGGCCCAATCATTTTTGCACAGACCCATGAAGCTCAACTAATCTTAGAGTACCCTAGTTTCATCTTGCACTGACTCAGCACTGACTCAGCATCTGTCCCTGGCATCAGTGGGTTCTGACGCTGTGTGAACCAGGATGGCAATAAGGTCGGTCGGTATACAGAACGCTGGTGTTGAATGGCTTAGAATCTAGGTTGATCCTATTTTTTTATTAGCTGTGACTTTGGGAAACAGACACAATTTTTTTGAGGACAGATAGTCATTTTGTCCTTCTACTCAAAGTTCTACGTTTTTCCTGTCTACATTTATTTCTTCCTATCTACTAAACTGTGCATTCAAGATTAAGCATGAATTTCACATTTCTTAAGAAAGACTGCCTGAAAAATATTGAATATGGAAGTAGGTTCTAGATGGGGGTGAGGGAGCAGCATTTTTTCTGTGGGAGCATCCTTTAATGTTTTGTTTGGTTACTCGTGGAAAAGATGAAGAGAAGAATGTTATTGAAAAGAGACATTTTGCACACACACAAACACAATACTGTAGGAGCAAAAAGACTAAGTGTACTGACAAAACACATTCCCCCACCTAGTAAAAATTCCCTAGTGGCAGTAATATCACTAAGGATGAGGACGAGGAATATGAGGTCTCTGGAGAAACATGAAGGTGTGAAAACTGTGTTGCTTCCTCTGTATGTTTTTCTAAGAAAACACTAAGTTTCCAGCTGGACTACCCAAAACTCTTTCATTTAAAACCATAAAAAAATATGAGAGGCAAACAGACCAGGCCCCTGGAAGCCCCATAGGAGCATGTGGCCCACTGGGTTGCTGGCATATGTGATGAAAGAAACAGGTTATCGGCCAAAATTGGGACTTGGTTTCTTTTCTGAAGACTATAGCTAATGGCTGTGTAACCTTGAACAACTCACTTTACCCCTAAATGCCAACCTCTTACTCAGCCCCTTCAAGTTAGACTAGATGGCCTTCCAATGTGAAAGTTCTGTTTCTTATACATGGGATGCCTTCTACTAATTAGTCAGTGTAAACAGTGGGCCAACTGAGCGGCCACAAGAGTTCAATCACCATCTAGTGGTCAAACTGATTAACTCTCCTTATGTTAAGACCAATGAATTATTCCTAATGAGCTAAACAGGAAATTTGCATATTTTGTGAAATACAGTAGAGGGTAAAAGAACAATGGCGCATGTCTATGAATGGAAGGGTAAACTAGGAAAATTCTTGAGTTTTCTAATTATAAAATATTCATGGTGAGAGAAGGCCTTATACAATATATAACCCATCTCCCAATGTTGTAGATGCTGGTAAGGATAGTTAACATTTATTTTTCTAATTACCAGGCAACATTCTAAGCATTTATCTTGGGCTCTCTCATGTAATCCCCAGAATAGTCCTCAATGTGCTTGTTATCTTCATTCTATAGATGATGAAAAGGAGGCTCAGGGAGGGGGAATAACCAGTGACTGACAGCTTATAGTGGCAGAATTAAGATTTCAACTCTAGAATTTTAACTTCCAGAATTTGGACTCTCTAGAAAATTAAATGACTTGCCCAGATCCCAGGATTAAAGGAAGAGATCCAGCAGGCACTCAGAGTTCCAATGTCCCTGCCTACCATGCGCACAGCAACATTTGTTCCCTGACACTGATGAAGGTTCATATGGGTTATATTATTTTAGATGTATTAGAACAAAAAAGAGAGAGAAAAATATTTGTGTCCTCAAATGTTTGGAAGTCAGTGGTGCCTTCATGTTGAAAAGAGATGTCTCTAATCATGGGCCCCACAGTATTACATGGATCATCAAGCTAGCACATGCATAGGGGGGCATTTTGTGTTCAGCCAGTTGCACGATCTTGGCCAAGCAGCAAAGTCTTTCTGGACTGGCCTTATTTGCAAAGAGAAAGGGTGCATTAATAGCCTAAAATCTCTTTGGCTCTGGCAGTTCATGATTCAGTGGTTTGCCTCAAAGCATCTTAAGAAGGAGGGGATATTGGCCCATGAACTCTGGGTTTAATTTTTCTTCAAAATACCTTTTCCTTTTCTCTTCCAATGTGCCCTCCCCACCTGTCACTGGATGAGTTATAAGCACAAAAGAGAGCGCCACGTTTCCTCACCACTCATTTAAAAAAAATGAGAACGATTATTTCTGACTTCTTTTCTTCAGGAAACATGTAAGGGCATTCGTGATGGCTAGATTATGCATATAATTGATAATACAATCTGACTGACAGGGCTGAATAGCCCCTGCTTGCCAATTATTAGCTTAAGCCAAAGATCAAGATCAAAACACAGGGTGCCCGTTGTCGAGTCCACGCCTGGGAACAGGAGGAAAGGTCACCCACCATCTTTGCAACGTGGGCTCACATGTGACAGTCTCTGTCTAAGGACATGGCACATTGAACAGCATCAGAGCATTCCTCATTAAACTTTAATTACCACGTGCCTTCTAGTGCCGAAGAAGGCCCACCTAAGGAGGAGCAATGGGCTGAGACAGGGACAGAGAGAACTCGCAGTCCTTAGTGAGCCTCCATGCAGTTGACTGCTCTTGGAAATGCCCAGTGTATCTGCTGAGAAAAATGCTACCGTCTGGGAGCAATGACCAGGGTTTCAACACGCCCCAAGTCTTAAAGCTGCGAGTACCGCCAGGTTAATGACACCAGGGTAAAAGGGTACTATTAATATTTATCCACTGACCTACAATCACCTCTGTTTCAAGAGCCTTGGGAAACTTGACAAGGGCAAGAACAAAGACACTAGTCACTCATCTCTCCCCAGGGGCCCTGTTACATAAACAGGTGCCAGTCTAGAGTGCATCTATAAAGGAAACATTAAATACGTGACCTTATTCAAGGACATTCATCATAAGGGATATTCCAGATAATTCAGCCCAGCAAAAAATGTGCTTATTCTCATAACTAAACATTTAGTTTATTATTTTTCTCACTCATTTAAAATTTCTGGGTAAACAGTTGTCTAGATGTCATTTCCTCTCTTTCCCCAAAACACATACAGTTGTGGAAAAAAGATGGTAGGGGAGGAAGTCATACATCATACCACATACCACACACCACACAAAACACACAAGAAAGCATGATCAAGAGGTGCGGGAGCCTGACCAGTATGCACAAGAGTCTGACTTCTCTCCAACGTCTACACTGTGGAGGGGAACAAAATGGGTTAAATCTGTGCATATGTCACTCAAACACAGAAGCAGCTTGCAGCTCATTCTGTGACTTGTCAGCTAACCCTGGCAGGTTGGTAACAGGAATTTGCTGCGAGGGGTTATCTAGCTTGTCTATGATCTTGTTGCCTACCCTTGTGTGCACGGTCTTTGTTCCCTGGACGCGTGGTTCAGCACCCACATTTCCAGAATCAGCTCAGGATTTCATCCTCCTATTCCCAAAGGAGCACTCCAGCCTAAGCCCTGGAATCCTTCCCTGTTCTACCCGCCAGCAGCCCTGAGCTAGAGGGCAGCGGTTAACAAGACAGAATCCCCCTTGAAGTCAGGTAGACCTGGGTTCAAACCTACATCTTCATGCCTCTAATCCTCTGTGTCCTTGTCTGTCAATCTGGGACTATAGCCATGTCATAGGGATGGTGCGAGGGTTAAAGGGTATATCACCCTTTGTGTGGTGCTTAGAACACATTAACGCTAAATCAGTGTCATCAGTGTATTATTATCTGTACTATGAAAGCAAGGGCGTGCTGACTCACATCCTCAGAGGTTGGCTGGTATTAGCCTTTTCTCCCGGGAACATTCCCGATTTCCCAGAAGTACTTTCAAGGACGTACTGAGTTTCCCAAAGTGCCCGGAAAACACTGGGGATGCACACCTCAAGCATTGTAAAGGCAACAAGTTAGAGCCTTACCCTAGAGCTGTCCTCAGCCCTGACGGGGCCTGGCCTACAGACAAGGCTGCTGTAGGCTGAGGCTCTTTGAATGCTTTGAGTAAATAGGTCCCCGGGCTGGGGTCCGGAGGAAAAGACTTAAGAACAAATTTTCACAAGAAACTGAATAGTGTTGTCGAGCAAACCTTGCCTGAAATTTGGCTGCCTCGCACATACATTAAAACGAGGCGCTTTTCCCCTCCTTTGCAGTGTTTCAGCCAGTTATTGCCACTTCTTTTTGGGTCCCAGTTCTCGGGTGGAAGGTGCCAGAGAGCAGAGGTGCCCTGGCGATCTTGCATTTCACAATTCTAAGCTTTGGAACTAAGCCACCAACTCAATCTATCCAGACCGCAGAGGAATTATTTCTTTGCCTTGCTGGAAATTGGAGTGAAATCTTCCCATTTTTCAATTTCAATGATCGGCAGTAGGGTTGGGAAGTCTTATTGGCGATCAGGTTAGATCCGTGGTCGGCAAACTGCGGCTCACGAGCCACATGCGGCTCGTTGGCCCCTTGAATGTGGCCCTTTCACAAAATACCACGGCTTGGGCGAGTCTATGTTGAAGAAGTGGTGTTAGAAGAACTTTAAGTTTAAAAAATGTGGCTCTCAAAAGAAATTTCAATAGTTGTGCTATTGATATTTGGCTCTGTTGGCTAATGAGTTTGCCGACCACTGGGCTAGATCATTTCAAGTGGAAGAAAAGTACCAGGTGGACCACCAACAGCATTGCTTCAAAAGCATGTTTCCTAAATGCATTTAATCTAAAAAAAATAATGAATAGTTAATACAAATGCATGCCCAGATGGTTTCCAAAGGCTTATGGAGCTCCTTGTAATTGATTTAGGGAATCTCTTCTTTCTGACAGTTTGCAGCTCTGCTAATGGCGGGACCATACTGTATTAATTTTGTAGGCCCAGGGCCTAGCCATAGTAGCACGAATCCATATGTAGGCTTAGAATATTTTTAAGAAGACGCAGAACAGTGACCATAAAATCAAACTGCCATATACAGCAAGCATGCATCTGATATTAATATCTGACTTTAAATCCAAAGAATATAAGGGCCTCTCCCTTCAATCTAAGAAGCAGTTTCTTCCAATTCAGCTCCTCTCCTCTTTCGGGCAGAAGACATGTTCCCACTGCAGATCGTTGGGGTCAAGACGCTAAACTGTTTGTGCTTCTGCAAGTACCTTTCCCATTTGCTGAGGCAGTGCAAGGTCAAACACAGGGCACGCTCAGACTTCAGTGTCAGGGAACACCCTGGCACCTGGGCTGCGAGTGGAGTTCATTCATTCCCCACAGACTCTGCATTTCAATGGCGGGACTGGGCGCACCCCACTCAGAGGTGCCAAGGAGCCAAGGAAACCGAGAATGTTCAACGTGTTCAACCACAACCTTTCTGGCAAGGCGCTTGGCGAAGTGTGCCCTTCAGCCGAAGGACTCCAGGCCCCCCGAGGAGCAAAGTGAGCCTTGTGCTGTGTGCTCAGAGAGATGTTAATAAACAGTGCTGGGCGGAGCAGAGCCGACAGGTGCCTTGGGGATGCCACTGCGAGAAGGTGGCTGTCCCAGCCGCAAAGCCCTTGAGGAGACACATAGCCCTGGCTGCCCTAAGAAAGGAGGCCTGTGACACTTTCAGAAAGCCCCAGCGGCTGTCTGGAATAATGGGGGGGGGGGGGGGGGGGCGGGGGCGGCAGAGGGACACAGTGTTTGGAAACCCGCAGGTGGTTGCTAGGGGCGTTGTTGAATAGCATAAGTGCTTTCCCCTTCTCATTACCGTCACTCATGCCAACCCAATAATTGGTCTCTGGCATCCTAAAGGGATGCTGCGTGCTCTCCCATAGCAATATGCTCATGGCACGGTGGCAGTGTCAGGGGAGAAGACGGACCATCGAGAGCAATGATCTGTCTGTAGCATGGTTGATTTTTCTTGGAGGGCATAAAAACCATCAGGGCACCTGAGGAAGTCCATCATACCCTCCATTCACATTTCATTCTTGATATTTTGTTCTGGACAATCACCCCCCCCCCCAATGGTCCCCAAACCAAACCAAACCAAACCAAAGGGAAGGGAAAAAAAAACACAATAAAGGGACGCTTAATCCCAGAAAGCACACCCCGGCACTTTCTGCACTCGTTGGGCCCAGTGGGAACGACCAAAGGAAACAGCCACTCCCTTCAGGGCCTGGCTGGGGGGCACGGCTATTCCTCAGGAGTTGTGCATGGCTCCGCACGTCCCCCTCCCCCGGCCCTCCTCCCAGGAATGTGGATCCCAGCTCAGCGGTGCTGGGTTTCCAGAGGGACAGGCTACTCTAACGCTGAACTGCCTGGGACTGGAAGGAAGAGTCAGCTCTGAGGTCTGTGTTTCTATCTGGACCGCTGTCTGGGGAAGCGGGCGCTGAGTGACGGGGCGCACAGACATCACACCGGCAACGAATCAGGCAAAGCACCGCTAGCTGCGGACACAGGGCGGCTGGAGAAGGTATGAAGCACAGGGTGGCGTGGGTGGGTGGGCAATGGGCAGGTGCCCGCCCCGGGCAGGAGGGTGAGTGAGTGACGGAGTGTGCTGGGTGAAGACAGATTTCAGGGGAAGCAGAGGAGAGAAGGAGCTCATAAATGTTCAATAACACCGAATTCGGACTTGCCATTTGGAGAATCCCAAACCCACAATCTGGATAAAACATGAAGAGAAAAGAAAAAGCCGGGGATGTTAGTAGATTTTATTCAGATGTGTGGGTTTCCGGGAATGGTAAAATAATTCATTGATTGATTACCTGTCTTATTGTCAACTCTAGAAAGAAAGAGGATGATAAAAGTCTGCCCCGACTCAATCAGCAGCTACGTTATGGGACGTGTCGGATCCTAGGTGCACATAGGATACCACTGGATGGAAAGTTCCAGATGGCCTATGTCATGTTAATCCAGATTTTGGTGGGTGGGGTCCAAATAGCTCACACTCTGAGATTCGCTTGCACTTTCCACATGGAAAAGCCTCTTCAAATTTATCCCGAAAGGGTGTGCACTGAAATGAGCAATTTCTCAACTGCCCCGAGGCACACCCGAGGGAGGCCTAGCAACACCACGGGCAATTTCCATCATCCTCTTGCAGTTCTAGAACAGCGTGGAAACCAGGAGAACAAGGTACCTGCTATGTGGACTGCTGACAGAGGGTCCAGGCTGGGAGAGACTACATTTGCCTCGTGGCTGTTTGCAATGAACAGGGGGTAAAGAAAGAAGAATGTTCAGTCCAGGCAAATAAAGACAAGCTACTGATGAAAATTAAACTAAAAATGCAGCAAAGGAAAAACAAATCAAACGGAATGATCAGTACCCACGGTTAAGGAAACTGGCTTTTCTTTTGGGGGAAGAAACGAGGTAAGTTTATGTGGATGCTATTAGTCATCGGAGGGACAGAACTTGTGGGCATATGTCTCCTCCCACGTTTCATGGTAGAAATTAAAGTGACTGTGCTAGCTCGCATCTCTGTATACTTGCAATAAAAATAAAGCTCAGTTCTGGCTGGTGTGGCTCACTAGGGCATCGTCCCACACACCTAATGGTTGCTGGTTTAATTCCGGGTCAGGGCACAGGCCCAGGTTGTGGGATCAATCCCCAATGTGCAGGAGGCAGCCAATCAATGTTTCTCTCTCTCTCTCTCTCCTTCTTTCCTCCCTCTCTAAAATAAATAAAAACAGCGGAAACCGGTTTGGTTCAGTGGTAGAGTGTCGGTCTGCGGACTGAAATGTCCCGGGTTCAATTCCGGTCAAGGGCACGTACATTGGTTTCGGGCACATCCCCGGTGGGGGATGTGCAAGAGGCAGCTGGTGGATGTTTCTCTCTCATCGACGTTTCTAGCTCTCTATCTCTCTCTCCTCCTCTCTGTAAAATATCAATAAAATATATTAAAAAATATAAATAAAAACATATTTTTAAAAGTAATAATAAAGTTCAATATACCATGCCACACCATATTTTTCATATCTTATTGAACACCAAAATAGTACCAAAGTTCTTGATAGATTAAAAAAAAAATAGTGACAATGGTAATAGGAATTTGTTCTTCGTAAAGCGATGAAGACCTAACAAGTTAAAGACTCAAGTCACGTTAAAGACTAAAATTTGAATTGAAAAGCCAGTATTCCTTCACATTCTTAAACTAGGATCTATAGGAAACTAGTGAATGTAGTTAAAAAAAAATCCTAAAGGAAGGTCATAACATTTATCAGCATAGAACTTAAGTGTTTACCACGCACACAAAAATTACAAATTAATGCTTCTAAAATCTAAGGACAATGGGATGATAATAAAAATGAATGTCATCATAAAGCAGGACAAAAAAAAATAACAAAACAAAAACAAGCTTCTAATTACACAGAGAAATCAAGGAATAGAGTGGAGCAGGGGCTGACTCTGCTTCTGTGTGCCAGGGCGGCAGCCCCCACAGGCCTTGCGGCTGAGTCACCTGACGCTGTCGCCATTTTGGGGGCCACACGGTCACTGAAAACCTTCAGGACCACTCAGGAGCTTCCCTGAGAGTCAACAGATCCTCCGCTCATCTTATCCGTCCCATGGCCTCATGGGCGCTCTGGTCGCCCTCTGGCAGACGCACCTCCTCGGTGGAAGCTAGTTTCTAGGTGGGCGGTGGCCGTGGTGGTTTGAAGGGAACCACCAAAGGGACCAGGGAACGTCATTCCAGAGATGGCCCTTGGAGCGGGAAAAATAGCATGTCTCCCTGCACTCCACGCCCACGTGGAGCCCTGATGGTTTTGAAAAACAGAACTGCTCTTTTCTGTTCCTGACTGCAGGTGATGAGGGTGCATGGTAAGGTTGAGGAAATAGCACTTCCCTGGGTCACGGAGTGACTCCCTCGTCTGGAGGGGGACCCCTGCTCTGGGGGAGAGCCTGTGGACCCTGGTGGGTACAGATACTGTCATTCCCCAGCGTCCCTTCCCAGGGGCCAACGGCCAGGAGAAAGTTACCGTTCTCTGTCTGTTTGGGGTGCTTCTCCCTGACGTAGGGCTCTGCGATCCCGAGGTGTCCAGCTCGTCAGCAGAAGACCAGGAGGACAGGTCCTACAGAGGAAATAGATTCTTTTAATGACTCCACAGCCCAGGGCCACGATGGCTCTGCAACATATAATGTGTCTCCTATCCCATCCGCACCCATCCCCCATACAAACCAAGCCATCACTCCTCGGGAAAAGTAGAATCCAAACTACAAGAAGATCGGGACCTAGGTCTTCTGGTGCAGTGGTCGGCAAACTCATTAGTCCACAGAGCCAAATATCAACAGGACAACTACTGAAATTTCTTTGGAGAGCCAATTTTTTTTAAAACTTAAACTGCTTCTAACGCCACTTCTTCAACATAGACTCGCCCAGGCCGTGGTATTTTGTGGAAGAGCCACACTCAAGGGGCCGAGGAGCCGCATGTGGCTCGCGAGCCGCAGTTTGCCGACCACAGTTCTAGCGTATTGGGCTTCCCTGGCTGTTCGTCCCTTTTGGAAAATACAGCTACCAGATCATTCTTACTGTGTCACTCGTATATTTATTGTTTCTCAGGGACATGGATATGAGTGAGTCTCAGCGCAGGAGGGGAGGGAATCTGCCTTAGAGCTGCAGGTGGCTAGGGCCAGAGAGACCAATTCATTTGCGTTAGAAACGAAAATCTCCCAGGAGCCTTTGAGCATCAGTGGGCTGTTCCCTGACATTCTGAAAGGAGGGCGCAGTGCTGCATGCTCATACAGCATTTCACTGGGAGCGAATTTTACCAGGCACCTCTGCGCCTGCAAATGCACTTCCCAAACCAACACCTCTCTCCCGATGCAGCAGAGGGAAGGGAAAATAACACAGTACGTGAGCACGGGGCATTTTCTATGAATTAAATGCTGTTCATGTCAGGAGAATTCAACCTTTTAGGCTGAATCATATGCAAATCATTGGTTGTGATGAATCGTGGCTATGGTACAGAAAATTCTTAACTACACAGGGTAAAATAAAATGTCACAGCAGTGGTGGTACAAGGTTTGCAGTGACAATTACAGGAGGTCCCCTGGGTGTGACAGAATCAAACGCAGTGTCCTATTATAAAAAAGTTTATAAGTCCCACCCAGATGGCGTGGCTCAGTGGTTGAGCATCGACCTATGAACCAGGAGGACATAGTTCGACTCAGGTCAGGGCACATGCCCAGGTTGCTGGCTCGATCCCCAGTGTGGGGTGTGCAGGAGGCAGTCAATCAATGATTCTCTCTCATCATTGATGTTTCTATCTCTCTCTCCCTCTCTGAAATCAATATATATTTTTAAAAAGACTATATGTCCATTTCTTATTTTGAGACCAGACTTGCAGGAGCCATGACAGAGAGCAGACACTCTAAGGCATTCTGAAATGGACAAGGATGATGCTTCCTTGATGCCTGTCAGAAAGGCTGCCCAGTGCTGGCTGCTGAGCGCTTACCTGCTGACTGCTCGACATGTCCAGTAACTTCTCCAGCTCCTTGAGGTGACGGCTGACCTCCTTCAAGAGCAGTTTGAGCCGATTTCCAATCACATGGACCTTTTCTTTGGCTTCTAAGCAGTCGGTGCCTTCTGCGTTCACCAACAGTTGGCAAGACATGTCTTGCAGCGAGGCCACTTTGAGCTGGGATTCCAAGAGCTCCTGCCTCATTTGCTACGTATATAGCAAGAAACATTTCTCTAAGGATTTCTGATCATTAGGGAAAGTCTTTACAGCACAGAAGGACATTACTTTAACTTACTGGACACTTATGCCCGAGCCTCGGAATGTGGAACTCACACAAGGAAGGATAGAGCTGCCCATGGCACTTGGGAATCAGGGACCTGTGTTCTAATCTTGTCTCTGCCTAAACCATTCCCTAAGACCCCTGAACCTTTCCGATGTGAATTTTGCTCCTTTGGTACAATGATGGTATTATTTCTTGCCTGAACCACAATAAATATTCTTGGGTTCAAGTCAGTAAATACACGTGAAAGTACTTAAAATAGAAAGTATTATGCAAATGAGACACAAGATAGTCTTTTAAACAGAACAGTAAAACATCACCATAAACGTATCAGACCTCCAGTATGTCTAGATACACTCAAATATCTTTTCAAAATTAAAAAAAGATATGTGGTGATTTATCATTTACAACTTAAAGCCCAAGGTTCAAAGTTTGGTGGAAATGCAGTCGCATCGCTATTTCTTCTTGTATTCTAAGACCTTTATGGTGCTGAATTAGAAGCGACCAATTCTGCTGGTTAGGTTAGTGAGTGTTCAATGGTAAGAAATAACATTTACAGAAACGGCAGAAAGCTACAAAATTCAACTCATTTTCTCCTAATGAGATGCAAATCTGCTTCTGTATCGTTTATGCAGTCACTTAAGTATGCTGTACATTATATTGTCCGCAGTTCTTTGCATGAGAATCTACCCAGAAATTCTGCAAGCTTCCTTCAGAAGTTAGTTCTAGAAAAAGTTTCTCACTCTCCAAGAACTGGTATGCTGTCTTTTTGTCAGATCGTGAAAATTAGTGACATCATCGCATTTCCCTTTCTGTCTGAACTTTCAGAAAACCTGATGTTAAGGTTAATATAGAATTTGGTTCACTTAATTCCTCTGACGAAACCCTAATGCTCTCTATTTCCATAGTTGGGATGTCCTTTTATTATAAACCACCGCGTCTACTTTTGGGACATGGATGTAACAAATACAGTTTAAGTGAAAACTAAGTGTCATTCACCAAAGACCTGCTTTACTAAAAAACAAGCTAATGAAGATTAGAACAGCTAAGATTTCTACAATTGAGCCACGGCTTTGGAACCAGACTCTAAAGCTAGTCCATCTCCTCTTCTATGCCCGTGTTTGATTCACAGAAATTGACTTAGAGGCTAGAACTCAAAAAATACAACCACTCCTTTTCCTGCAAAGGAAAGGGATCGCTGCTAAAACAAGGCGCTCACACATCCTACCGTAAGCTGTTTGTGTTGGTCCTGCAGGATTTCTGCATCGAGGTGAGAATCGATAGGAACAATTTCATTTTTCCTCCTGTCGATGTTCTCCAGCATGAGAAGCAAGCCATGACTCATCTCATGAAAATCCTGGGGGAAAAGCACAGAGCATGAAATCATCTTGACTAATGTAATTTTCTCTCGCTCACAGCTTACATTTCTATTTACAACTGCTACCACTGGCAAAGACAAGGTGGTTTTAAGATCTCAGACACAACTCCGTCCTGAGCAAGGTGCCTGTGCTGCTGTGATTATCAGAGCTCACATTCTTCCCAAAAGCATCTAATTTATCACTAATTTATCACGGGAGGGAAAATGCAGACATAAGGACAATTGGTTCAAAATACAAAATACTGTAGAGTTTTCGAGGGCTATTATGTAGTTTGGAAGGAAGCAACTTTGCTTCCCTCTCGTCTCCCTGAATTCAAATCTTCCCATCTTTTTAAGGCCTACATCCAATCCCTATGCCCTTCATCCATCCATTTGTTCATTCATTTATTCAACGTATAGTCCCCGAACATCTTCTGAGTGGGATGCACTGTACTAGGAGGGGGTGCAGGGTTGAAACAACAGCTGGGATACCTGCTGTCAAGGATCAGGTACTCTTGGGCACATATAAACCTGGGGAGAAGGCTTCCTTTTATGCTCAGAATACAATGACCAGGCCCTGCATGATCTCATTCCTGCTCACCACCTGATGGTTCTCGTCACTCCTGCCTCTCTCACTGCAGCATTCTGATCACACTGGCTTCTTTTCTGCTCTTTGAGTCACGAAGCCTTTCCATTGGTTCCATCTCCTTCATGGAACCACCCTTCCAAGGTCAGCTCAAAGATGCTGAGGACGTCCCTGACCTCCCTCCCAGAGCGGCTTTTCTCCGTTACCCGGATCAACACCTGGAGGCATCTTGGTTAACCACTGAATTGTGTTTGTATTGTCTGCTTTCCCCAACAAGGGAGGCTGTGGTGTATGGTAATTGCTCAGGGCAGTACCAGTCACATAGTGAGATTGGGCCAGGGTGGCAGGAATGAGTATTTGCTCACTCTGATGCTCAGAAGCAGTCTTCCCATGTGCTCAGTAAGCGTCTGTTGAGTGAATGAACACACTGAGTGAGCAGGAGGAGTGGGGGGTGGGGCTGAGATGGGCTTGTGGGAACAGTCTCTCGTTAGCTGGACAGAAGACAGGGTCTGGCTGCTCTGAACGGCTCCTCACACGCCCACACCCTCTAGTCCCATAAAAAGTTTGGGCACCCCACTATCGCATTCCGATATTGACTACAGGGAGCAACAAGCATCCCTCTGGGGACCTGGTAAACCCAGTCACAGACTGGGCACTGCCCAGCCGGGCACGTGTGACTGACAGGAGCACAGCAGCCCCCAGCCCCGCGCACCTGGCACTGCATGAGGGCGCCCTGGAGCTGGCCCCGCCACTCCTCCAGCAGCGAGCACACACGGTCCCAGCGCGCGTCCATCTGGGCCAGGCGCTCCTGCAGGGCCCGGCTCTCCTCGCCGCCCGTCCGCGTGAACTCGGAGCTGCACAGGTTGATGGAGAGGATGATGGCTTTGCGGTGGTCCACGGCTTTCTGCAGCTCCTACGAAGAGGAAGGGGAACCCCCAAACAAGGGAAATAATGAGAAAGACATGAAAAACAGAGTGTAAGGCCTTTGGAAAGGCTTCCCCCAAATAAAAAAGATCCATGAATGCAAATGGGGCCTTAACAGGATGTGCAGCTAAGCTCAGGGAGGTCACGCCTCTGAGGACCAGGCTGCAGTCAGGAGAGACGGGTGAGATGAACACTTGACAACACGAACAGATCTCAGTAAAACATGGGGCAGAGTGAGAGAGTCAGAAACAGCGTGACACGTGCAACACAGCAGCATGTGTGCCATTTAAAATACATGCGCTCACACACAAATCTTATTTTGGAATGGATATACAGGAACAAAGAATACTCATTTAATATTTCAGAATGGTTGCTGTGGGTCTGAGGAATGAGGATTAAAAACCAGTGCACGTGTGTGTGTTGGGGGGCAGGATACAGAAATAAAATGAAGAGGCATTTCGCAGGAAGCAGCCATGAGCCTGTGCAATAGAATAAGGAATACGAGTAACTTGACCCCCCAGCATGGGATTTCAACAACAAAATGAAACAACGCCGGGCTCCAGCCGCTCTGAGCAGCAGGAAATGCACTCTTTGTCCCAGTGCAAGAATCCCATTTCAATAGACCACTGGCACTCCGAGTTCTGTGCCTGAGAACAGCATGGGAAGCTGGGTGAGAAAGCAGATTCCCGGGCCCTGGCCTGCAGCTGTTGCACCTTCATCGGCACAGACAGTGGCTCCCAGGCTGAGGACACCGCCTACGTCACAGGCCACCTTCTGGTGATGGCTAGCAGAATGAGTTGGGTATTCCATCAGCTAACCAATTTAGTTTGAAAACACACACACACACACACACACACACACACACACACACACACACACACAAAACCAGGTAACTGATTTTTACTCTGTGCATTTCCTAAAAACCTAGAAGTAAATTCCAAGAACTTGAGAGCATGATTATGTATGAAGGGAATAGCGAGGTTGTTCAAACATGCCCAGAGCAAGTTAGGGTGAGTGATCCTGCAAATCCCACCCACCCAGGCCCCGTTTTCTTAGAATTCCTCACTTTTTCTGTGGTGTTTCTAACTTGTCTCAATTTTTCCATTTTCAAGAGAATCTTAACAAACTGAAGATAGAGCCAACCACAGAGGCAGCATAAGACGGAGAGATGTTGCGGAAAGATACTTGGTGATGCCACATGTTTACCCTCAGGAAACAGATAGGATTATGGGGGAGGGGTGCAGGCTGACTGTCAATGCCTCACTCCTCTGCCCTCACCTCACTCAGATCAGACTTGGACCAGCATTTGCTCCATCTCCTTTAAGAGGAATTGCTTTTGATGCAATGACGCCTCACGTGTTCCAGGAGAGAAACTCAAGGAATTTAAGTACTCTAGAGAAAAAAATGCTTCTTATGCCCAGCTGGCGTGGCTCAGTGGTTGAGCATCGACCTATGAACCAGGAGGTCACGGTTCGATTCCCGGTCAGTACACATGCCCGGGTTGTGGGCTCGATCCCCAGGGCGTGGCGTGCAGGAGGCAGCAGATTAATGATCCACTCTCCTCGTTGATGATTCTCTCTCTCTCCCCCTCTCCATTCCTCTCTGAAATCAATAAACATATATATTAAAAAGCAAAGAAAACATGCATCGGATAATCTGGGTGACGCAAACTGCATCTCTCATCTGACCCTTCCCCCGGAAACCGATGGGGCTGGGCAGAGGCTCCTCTCAAAGAAGACTCTTGAACATCTGAGGGGAAGACTGAACTTTAAGACACAGCCACCACCAAAGCGCGCCACAGAACCGTCACTTCCAAAGTCACAGCGTGTGTCACTTTCAGAAGCAGTGCACGTAATCCTCCACCCAGAGGCCCGGGTAGCTGCCTTCTGAGCAAGAGCAGCCTCGGTGCTCTCCAGGCAGAAAGACAGACTCCGAGGGGCCATCGGATCGGGACTGGGCCCTCACTCTGCCGCACGCTTACAAAAGGTGCAACACTAACGCATCTCAGTCGCTGGGCTGAGGGGGATTTCTAGGATCTAGGGATGGAGTAAAAGGAAGTGACCTCATGACCTGCACCCGACCAGGAAATGCCACAAGTCCTGCTGCCCCCAGATATCAGATGATTTCACCGGGCTTCACATGTTCGCACACATCATTTCTCTCCAGCTTTAGGTGGGGACTTGTCAGACCCTAATATCTAACCTCTTGAATCTCCTTAGAAGAGGTGACATAGGCCCTAGAGGTATCTGGGTGGTGCAAAATTGTCATGGATCATTTTGAAACACCAGTTTCGTGAAATCATACATGATTATGTACACGGGCTACTTCTACAACATGGCCCATCTCCCCGTCCTTCCAAACCTTGTCTGTAAGCTCTGATTAGGGAAGGCTGCGGGGGGCGGGGGGAAGGGGAAGAGCCTCCCTCTGACCTTCTGCTGACCACTTCCCTGCTGCTGCACGTGCCCAGCCCCCAGGGTGGCAGCTGGCCGGCCGCCCTGGGGAAGGCGGAGGGAAGGCAGCTCACCTTGAGCTTTTTGATCTGCTGCTCGATGGACTGGATGTCGGTGCTAAGCTCCAGGCGCCGGAGCCGCTCCAGCTCCTCCTCCGTCTCCCCCAGCCAGGCCCAGATGCCGTCCAGGTCGGAGCCGAACTGCTGCCACCTCTGCAGGTTCTGCTTCATCCGCAGCTCCTTGCCCAGGGCCTGCGCCTGGATGAGCTCCCACCGGTCGATCACACCTGCGGGACGGGCACATGGCAGCATTCTCTCTGCGGGCCGGGGTGGGGGGGAGGGGGTGGGAGCGGGCATCGGCTGGCTTTAAGGGCACGGGGAGCAAGGGACCCCCGGCATGTCTGTTCCCGCCAGCTGTACAGAACGGCGTCACGGCTATTCTGATCTGTATTTTTAATGCTGACGGAGTCAAACACAGGTAAGAGCCATAGGGGTTTAGCACTGCAAAGAGCTTTATGAAGGAGCAAGCAGAGGGTGCCTGAAGAGAGCCTGCAGTTCTTGGCTTCTCTCTACAAGAGAGCTCTGAGAGGGTACAGCTAGGATGCTTGACAAGCCGGGTCGGCGTGGCTCAGGGGTTGAGCATTGCATTGACCTATGAACCAGGAGATCCCAGTTCGATTCCCCGGTCAGGGCACATGCCCGGGCTGCAGGCTCCATTCCTAGTAGGGGGCCTGCAGGAGGCAGCCCGTCAGTGATTCTCTCTCATCACTGATGTTTCTCTTTCTCTCTCTTCCTCTCCCTTTCTCTCTAAAATCAATAAAAAAATATTTAAAATATAAAATAATAAAATAAAATAAAATGCCCAACTAGTGACAGTGGGGACAATGCCCTGAAATAGAGGGGTCACAGGTGCATTTCGCCTCCCTCTGTCACAGGAGGTTGTTGGGACACGGAGACAAGTTCTTGGGATGGAAACGTGTAGAAGGTGAGCGACACTGTGTGCAACCCACGTGCCTCTGAGCCTTCCGCGCCCCGGACCTGCCCCGGGCGGCACCCGCTCACCGGCCGTCTGGGCCTCCGTGCTGTTCAGGTTCACGAAGCCAGGGTAGTTCTCCTCCTCCTCCTTCAGCTGGTGCTCCAGCCTCCGCACCGAGTCGATGCTGCCGCTGCACTCCGCCAGCAGTTTCATCTGTTCGGACCCAGAACACAGGCCCGGTCCGTCACCAGCTCTCACCTCCCCGAAGCGCAAGGGCTTCTGGGAAAGGTCTTCGTCAAAAAGCACAGTGGCTTTGCTACTCTGCTCAACAAGGCCAAGTTCAAAAGCATGCTTCTTAGACAGGGGACACCTCCATAGACACATAAAGCAAGGCTCGAAGATGTACTCTGCATGTGTGGTTTTGCGTGGGAAGCCCTCAAAACATTTTTGAAATTAAGTTTATAAATCAAGACAGACTAGGCCCTGCTTGGGTAGTTCAGCTGTTTAGAGCGTTGTCTCCATATGCCAAGGTTGTGGGTTCGACCCTCCGTGAGGCACATACAAGAAGCAACCAATGAACGCTCATAGAAATGGAACAGCAGACCCATATTTCTCTCTGTCTTCCTCTCTCTCCTTTCTCCCCTCCAAACTTCCCTCCCTGCCTCTCTCTTGAAGATCAATAAATTAAAAAAATTAACAAGGCCAAATCAAACCCATCTTGGATTTAAACCCGGAGCCCTTAGCTGGCATTACGTTACATAATTTCTGGCAAGTTGCTTCCTCTTTCTTTTTTTTTTTTTTTTTTTTTTTTTTTTTGACTTTTTAAATAAATCTTTATTGTTCATATTATTACAAATGTTCCTCATTCCCCCCCCATTGCTCCCCTACACCAAGTTCCCATTCAATTCTCTGCCCTTTCCCCATCCCCCATTGTCCTCATCCATAGGTGCAGTTTATGTTCAGTCTCTTCCCGCCCCGCTCCACTCCCCATTTCCCCAAGAATCATCAGTCCACTCCCCTCCCATACCTCTGATTCTATTATATTCACCAGTTAATATTGTTCATCATTTTTACTTCCCTTGGTTTTTAGACTCACTTGTTGATAGTTACATGTTTGTTCATAATTTTTATCTTTATTTTCTTCCTCTTCCTAAAGAACCCCTTTTAGCAATTCATATAATTCTGGCTTGGCAGTGATGAATTCCTTTAGCTTAAATTTATTTGTGAAGCTCTTTATCTGGCCTTCGATTCTGAGTGATAGCTTTGCTGGGTAGAGTATTTTTGGCTGTAGGTTCTTGTTATTCATCACCTTGAATATTTCTTGCCATTCCCGTCTGGCCTGCATGGTTTCTGTTGAGAAATCAGCTGACAGTCGTATGGGTGCCCCTTTATAGGTAACTACCTGCTTTTGTCTTGCTGCTTTTAATATTCTCTCTTTGTCTTTAGCTCTTGGAATTTTAATTATGATGTGTCTTGGTGTGGTTCTTTTTGGATTCCTTTTGTTTGGGGTTCTGTGTGCTTCCTGGACATGTAAATCTATTTCTTTCACCAGGTGGGGGAAGTTTTCTGTCACTATTTCTTTCAATATGTTTTCGGTATTTTGCTCTCTGTCATCTTCTGGGATGCCCATAATTCTGATGTTGGTTCGCTTGAAGTTGTCCCAGAGGTTTCTTACATTATCTTCAACTTTCTGGATTCTCTTGTCTTCTTGCTTCTGTGGAGGAGTGTCCTCTGGCTCTTTGTGTTGCAAATCTTGGACTTGATTCTTACAATCTTCCATTCTGTTTTTAGGACTCTGTATAATATTATTTATTTCAGAGATTGTATTCTTTATTTCTAGTTGACCTTTTATTATTTCTTGTTGACCCTTTATTATTTCTTGTTGATCTTTTTTCATATCCTCATAGGTCTCATTTATTTTATCGGCCTTTTCTAGGAGATTGTTGAACATCCTTATAAGCGTGGTTTTGAACTCTATATCCCGTCGCTTTTTGTCCTCCATTTCTTTCGTTTGTGATCTGTTTCCTCGTTTCAGCATTTTCGCTGCTTCCCTGAGTTGGTAGGTTGGGAGGATCAGCTGTGTCTATGCCAGGAGACAACCTTATTCCACTAGACTTGGAAACCTGCAAAAGCCTCTCTGAGTTCAGCTTGGAAGGGGCAGTTTCAGGGTGGAGCCTACAGCCTTGGCTTCCGGTTAGCCCCGCCCTCTGAGGTTCCTGAGTCTCAGTGTTCCTCAGTGTCCTTTGGTACTCGCTGCAAGCACCTCTGAGAGAAAGGCGCCCTGGAGCTTCGCCCGCTTCCAGACAGTATAGTCTTTCCCCCAACAAGCCCACAACTGGGGTTCAGAGCAGTTGAAAGTGGGGTTAAGAACAGTCCGGAGCTTATGTCTCCTTCCCGCTAGGGCAATCTCGCGGCCCAAACAACAGTCTGTCCTCTGTGCGCGTAAAGTGCGCGACTCAGGGGATCTGCTTTTCGCTCCCCTGAGCTTCTGCCTTACAGCCCAGATTCCCCCTGTATGAGGCTGGAGCCCGAGGGTCTTGCCCAGGACTGGGGTTCAGTGCAGTCAGAACTGGGGCTCAGCACAGTCCTGAGCTTTTGAGTCCTTCCCGCTGGGGCAATTCAGCAGCTCAGCGAACAGTCCCTCCTCTGCGCGCAATGTGCGCGACTCCGGGGCTCTGCCTTTCTCGCCACTCGGCTGAGCTTCCGCCTTACAGCCCAGATTCCCTCTGTATGAGCCTGGGACCCCCGGGGTCTCGCCCAGAACTGGGGTTCAGTGCAGTTGGAGTTGGGGTTCAGCACAGTCCGGAGCTTTTATCTCCTTCCCGCTGGGGAACGCCAGCCAGGCACTCAGCCGCCCCTCCTCTCCGGCTCCGTCCTCTCCCCGCGCGCTCACCGCGCCTCCGTACCTCAGGCTTTTACAGCTCCTCTGGTTTTCCTTCTGGTTTTCTCTTTCCTTCTAGTTGTAGAATTCCCAGTCAGTCAACTTTCCTGTAGTTCTGGATAGTGTCCACTCTATATTTTAGTTGTATTTTTTTAAATTGTTGAGGGCGGCTGCAGTTAGGCTTTTACCTCTGCCGCCATCTTGTTGTGTCTCTCCTGCTTCCTCTTTCTTAAACGGAAAAGTGGAAATAATAATATTCCCACAAATCTCAAAGGAACATTTTTGTGCCTTAAGTAATTAAAATACTTAAAAGCATAAAGCAATATTAAAACCAGCTGCTTTATGAGAAAATGGAAGCATTGCTTAATAGGTACGAAGGGAATAAATTCTAATATCAAAGGAGAAGCTTCCAACGTCATGCTCAGCAGCACGAAATTCGAAGATTAAAGGAAGGCATCACTTCAAGGCACGCCTGCCCTACTGACCATACAGTCACTTTTTAAAGCCTGTAACGAATCACACTGCTATGAAGTGACGTTGATTGTTTCTGATTGAGGTTGACTATAATCTCAGTGATGTCAGCAGCGACCTCAGGAAACTATATTACATTTTGCACAAAAGGGGTTTCGCTCTAATAGAAGTCGGCTTAATAGGCCAGTCTGGACAGGAAGTGAACTCATAATTGGTCAACCTTATGTAATTGTGGGGATGTGAACATCAGCATATACAACTAGAGTGGTTCTCTTCTCTGATTTCAGAAAGCAGTATGTGAGGCTGTGGAAAATTAAGAATTCTTTCCGGCCCTTGCCGGTTTGGCTCAGTGGATAGAGCATCAGCCCACAGACTGAAGGGTCATAGGTTTGATTCCGGTCAAACACATGTACCTCCGATGCAGGCTCAATTCCTGGCCCTGGTTGGGAATCAACCAATCATTGTGTCTCTCTCACATCAATGTTTCTCTCTGTCTCTCCCTGTCCCTTCTACTCTGTCTAAAAAATCAATGGAAAAAATATCCTTGAATGAGGATTAACAAAAATATTTCTTTCCTTTTTTTACTAGGTAGTCTCTGGGGTGGGAAAAGAAGGTATGAGGCATAGATGAGACTCTCTTGCTTGAAAATATGTAGAAAAACAGGTAGTTCTCTGGGAAAAAATATTTGGTCAGTAACTTGAGCAGAGCAAATAAAGTCATTATATACTTTTCTAAGAGCTTAAAAAGGGGGGGGGGCAATAATATATACACTCTCTTGCTATCTTTTCCACAAATTCCTCATTAGAACTGTTTTCTCCAGAATGAACATACTAAAAACAGAAGACAAACACATTCCCAAGGCCATCTAGTGAATCAATAAACCAAGAAAAGAACTAAAAGAAATTCCTCGGTAGTAATCTATTAGCTAACATCTGTTGCTCCAAGGATAACGATGGTCCAAACACGATCGGCAGAATTGGGGAAAATGCCGAATCACTTTTGGGAGCCAAAGCATTTTATTACTTTCATTTAAGCGGATCTCACTAAGTGCTCAGGGCGAAGGAACGGGTGGCCATTGCAGCAGGTGAGGGGGCCAGGGCACGGTCCAGCTCACCTGCTGCTAACAGGGCTTTGTTTTGCACATCCACGCCTCAGGTCAAGGGCAGCATGGTGTTTGGAGAGCTCACAAAGCCTCCGTGTCCCAGACAAATTGTCCTCTGTCACACAACTGTGACTGCCAGGGACCTGTCCGCATCAGGGTACTCACGTAGCCGCGGTAGCTGGCGTCCAGCTCGGGTCCTGTGGGAGTTTTGCTGCGGATGATATCTTCTGTTTGCTGCATCCGGAGGCGGCTGTCGTCCAGGGCTTGGCCCAGTTGTCGGATCTGTGACTCTAAGGCACTGGGATCCCCTGCAGGGTCAAACATAAGATTTTTTGTACAAGCTTCGCAAGCGTGACCTTTAGGAAGTTTAAGGAATTATTGCAGTTGAAGCTGTATAGAAACGGCATGGGTGAGGGCAATTATAAAGCGAGTTTAGTACTGACGTGCTGGTGAGCGAGAGGTTTAAATGACCAGACCGATGGATGTGCTTCACTAAGAGTCCTGGCTGGCTGGATACTGCAAAAGGGGATCTGCAGCCCTGGCTGGTTTGGCTCAGTGGATAGAGCGTTGGCCTGCGGACTGAAGGGTCCTGGGTTCGATTCCGGGCAAGGGCACATGCCTGGGTTGTGGGCTTGCTTCCCAGTGTGGGGCAGCCGATCAATGATTCTCTCTCAGCTACTGCAGAAGGCAGCTGACCAATGATCCTCTCTCAACATTAATGTTTCTCTCTCTCTCTCTTTCTCTCTCCCTTTCTCTCTGAAATCAATATAAAGGGCTCTGCAGTGGGTTCTATCAGCCCTGGGCCTGCCCCCTTTCACAGTGGACCCCCTGAAAATTGGCACACTGTGAACTGTGGAAGGCCTTTCTGAAAACCTTGTCTGCTCCCCAATAACAGCAAGGAAGTTGCTTCCCAGACTCCCCCTGCCATCAGCGCGCCCTCTCAGATTCCCCCCTGCATCTCAGCAGAAGACAGTGCCACTGAGGTGCCCGGTGGCTGCGTCACTCACTTAAGGCAGGACTTCCCGTTAGCCACAGAGAGACTTGCTCAAGAGAGGTATGCATGGAAACCGCAACCTGAGCGATGACTTGATTTGTTTAAAACTTAAGTCAAAGGCTGGAGAAAGCTTAGATTTTAGTATTTCCCTCTGGACTTGCTCTTCTTCACACCCTAGAACTCCCAGCTCAGTCTCCGTGCAGGGATGCCATACCCCTCAGCAAAACTCTTTGCTTGCATGTGTGCGTGCATGCAGCGGTGTGCTTGCATGTGTGTGCTGCAGACTTTGGCCTGGACAAGAGCATGGATTATCAGAGTGAAGCCGGCACAGGGTGAAAGCAGAACAAATATCAGTAAGCCTCAGGATTGGTTTTCTTTTTTTTTTTTTTTAAGGTCTTCTAAATACACCTGGCAGAGGCCTCACTGGGAACGAGGCTGTCATCACCTCATCAATGATACTTTGCTTCCCGTCCTTTTGTTTTTAAACATTTAAGTGTGAGCTGATAGCCCAGCAACTCGTACCACATCACTGTGTTCAAACCCTCCGCTCCATCCTCCTCTAAATTACTGACCCTGAACTACATCTCGTTTGTCTAGTGCAACGTCCAGCAAAGCTGGTTTCATTTTGCTTTCTCTATTTTTTCTTGCTTCAGGAATCCTTCTGTCCTGAAATGAAAATCATCGAAGCCTTCAGGTACAGTGGAATACAATTTTCATTCCAAAGTCTTTCTAGGTGGTCAGACGCACTAACTAGCATGTACACGGAGCTGAACATCTGGTCTGAGTCCGTGTCTAAGATGTGACCCCTGCGAACAGGAGGACCAGCGGCGGCCCGAGGTCACCCATGTGGCTGCTGGCTCCACCTGAGCCTGGGCCCTGACTCCCGCCAGAGGGAGGTGGGCCACCCAGCCAGGTCAGGAAGTCAGGGCTGCTATAGCCCCACAGGGCGCAGGGCACCCATGCTGAAGGCCAGGGCTTCCTGGAGTCCCCTGTTCTCTGTGGTTGATGGGCACCGCAGGGCGCACCTCATGAGCCTGATCACCTCATCACTGCTAAGCAGGTGAGAGGTCCCTGCACTCTTTGGATCTCACTCTTGGTGCTGATTAGCCTCACATTTGTTTTGTTTTGCTTGTTTTCCATTTTCCTGGTACAGCAGTCAGAAGAGAAGGCTCTGCTTTAACATGCTTATGCCACAGAGCCAGAGAGGGGCAGGCGGTGCTAAGAGGGGCCTGTGACAGGTGAGGGCGGAGGCTGCTTTGGCTGGCACGCCTACCAGAGTTATGTCTGATGGCGCTCTCTGTGAGTTTTACATAGGCCTCGGGACTTTCGGGGATCATGACATCTGCAAAAAGAGCACAGTCTAAGTTGATGGGTAAGTTCTGGAAACGTGGATTCCCTTGCGGCAGGAAAACAACTTTCCTGGGGAGAAAAGGAAGTTAGTCCTTGTGGACAGATAGCTAGCTCCTGGGCACGTTTTCTTGAAGCGAATCCTAGGGAGGGCTCCCACGCGCTGGTCGAGAGTTTTATGAGCCTGGCACCGTGTCCAGCGCTCAGGTACCCTCACAGCAACCCTACAGCGAACGGGAGGGTCATTCACATTTTATGGATGAGAAATCGGAGGTCCAGAGGAATTAAGTTACTTATCAAAGTCTCCAAAGCTACTAAAGAAACTTCAACCCAGACAGTCAGATTCCAGAGCAGGGCTAAAAGGCCAGTGGATGTAAGGTGAGCTGCACATGTAATGTCTAACAGCCAGGTTCCAAAAGTAATGAGATAGATGAAAATGTCGTTATTACTTTACTAAGACAATACATCTAAATTATAGCATGGAATCAACATATGCATGTGTAATATTCTTTCCTTGGGTAAGTCTTTGTACTTCATGTATTCCTGGGAGTGTGTCTGACACAGCAAATCTCAACAGCAGCCACGTTTCAGTGCCCAACAGTCAGTGCTCCAGGGGCTTCATGCCGAACAGCGCTATCTTACATACCGAATGCCTAACTGCCAGACAATACCGTAAGACCCAACAGAAATGAGAGAAGTCACATCTTTCCCTAAGATACCAGAGCCAGAAAATCGCCTCTATCCCAATTCTGTCAGCCATCCGCTGTGGAGGGAGGAGACTGCTTTAGATTTGCCACATCTCTTATCTTCTCGCTACTTCCCAACGCTGCTCCTTTAGTTCAGGCCGCCATCCCATCTCTGTCCTGAGTCAAAAAACATTTCCATTCGGACTCTCTTCCTCCCAATGCACGTCCCTCCATCTAGTCTCAAGACAGGTTCTTTGAAAATATGCCTCTGATCCCAACACTTCCTGCCTTAGGCCCCTGCTGTGGCTCCCTGTTACCTGCTGGCTAAGAGCCAAACTCCTTTCCATGGGACCAGGCCGCCCTATGACCAGGCCTGGTTGGCCTTTCACCTCCTCCTTGTCCACTCTCTGCTTCCCAATCCACAGCTGTCACCGTGGACAAACCTCAGGTGGCCAGCAGTTCTGTGGCTTCTCAGAAAGCTGGGATGAGTGCCCTCTGCTTTTCCCCTCTGAACTCTGCTGCGTCCACCTGACCAACTCCTGCTCATCCTTCAGGGCTCGGCTCCAGGTCCCTTCCCTAAAGCCATTCCCCAAAAAGCCGGGTTAGGTGTCCCCTGGTTGTGCTTCTGTACCCGCCCATGCACATCATATCCTGGTGTCTCACATGTCCTACTTATTGTCCATGTTACACACTTGAGTGTAAGAAAAGGAACTGGTGTTCCCAGCGCTTAGCAAAGTGCTTGTCACATTGTAAGACCCTAGCCCCGTGGTCGGCAAACTGCGGCTCGCGAGCCACATGCGCCTCTTTGGCCCCTTGAGTGTGGCTCTTCCACAAAATACCACAGCCTGGGCAAGTCTATTTTGAAGAAGTGGCGTTAGAAGAAGTTTTTGGCTCTCAAAAGAAATTTCATTCGTTGTACTGTTGATATTTGGCTCTGCTGACTAATGAGTTTGCCGACCCCTACACTAATATATGTGGGATAAGTCAATGGCCATGCCAAGTTTTGTCTTTGATAGTCACACAAATATTCAATGTTCCCTTACATACACTTTCCCTTCATGGGAGAAGGAAGAAGAAGGGTCTGCTGAGTCACATGTTTCCAGTACGACATCCACTCCCTTTCATTTCCTTTAAGCTGGTGTACAGGAAGCACTCTCTCCTACCTGATAAGCCAACAGCTCCTCTGAGGTAGAAATCTTTGTCTTCTTGGCCCTCGTCATCCTCAGAGGGCAGAGTTCTGGACACGGCAGACTCCAGGTCCCGACTGAGGTCATAGTCATGGTCCCACTCCAGGGGGATGGAGTCCACACTGGCAGGGGTGTCTCGTCCTGACCGCTCGCTCCGGAGGGGCTGGGCGAGGGAGAGGGAGGGGTTGGAGGAAGGCTGGGGGGACAGCACGCTGTCCGCAGAGGTGTCATGCCAGCGGAGGTCTGAGAGAGCTGCCGAGTCCTCCAGCTCCAGCTCCCGGTCAGAGAGGTCGTGCTCATCGTCTGGGAGCTAGAAAGGCAGTCAAGCCAACTCCGTTACCCCAGCGACCAGGGGACCTCTCTCATGTCTTGTCCTGCCTCTCGCCAAAGCTCAGAGTTCAGTTCACGCTTGTTGGGGTCATATTCCTACCTCAGTGGGGGTAATTTTAAACTTCCTATCGCCAAGTAAGCAAGAATCTTGTGATCACTTTTAAAAAGGACTTATAAATTAATCTAACAAAGCCTCGGTTTTATGGGTACTAAAATGGGAATAATATTAAAAGCTACTGCCTGGCTGGTGTGGCTCAGTCGATTGAGTGTCATCCCTTGGACCAAGAGATCCTAGGTTTGGTTCCCAGTCAGGGCACATGCCCAGGTTGCGGGCTCAATCCCTAGTAGGGAGCAGCCAGAGGCAGCTGATCGATGTGTCTCTCTCATTGATGTTTCTATCTCTCTCTCCCTCTCTATCTCAAAATCACTAACAATGTATTTTAAAACAAACAAAAAACTACTTCAAAGAATCGGTATAAGATTAAATAAGATAATGTAAATAAAGGTAATTTATTACTATGCATGCTACACAACACAAACACAGTGGCACATATCAGAAACAGAAGAAAATCACTGATGAAATCGTAGCTGGTTCGTTTTAAACTTATATCCCAGACACAAAATACAGTTAACACTAAAAGCTAAAAATATTCTGGTAATAACATCTCCAAGCTGAGATGTGATTATGGCAGTAATTAGGGGGATGGAAGAGAAAAAAAATTGCCACAAAACAACCTCATCAATTGCCGAAACTGGTTTGGCTCAAAGGATAGAGCGCTGGCCTGCGGACTGAAAGGTCCCAGGTTCGATTCTGGTCAAGGGCATATCCCTTGGTTGCAGGCACATCCCCAGTAGGGGGTGTGCAAGAGGCAGCTGATCGATGTCTCTCTCTCATTGATGTTTCTGACTCTCTATTCCTCTCTCTTCCTCTCTGTAAAAAAATCAATATATATATATATATATATATATATATATATATATATGAAATAACCTCATCAATAGAGCAACTGTTAACGTTTTCACATTCATCTCCTTTCTTCTAAAAGCTTCTTTATCTTCCATAGATGATATGTGCAGAGTACTCTTCTAAGCTATCTATCAATCTAGCATCTATTTATCAGTCATCTATCCATCCTCATTTCATGCCCCCAAAAATCCTTTCTACAAGGCAGGTACTGTTATTAAACCAGTTTTACAGTTGAGGAAACTGAGGCAAGATACATGAAGTAAGTTGCCGAAGGTGACGTAGCCAACACGTCAGAGCTGCAACTGGAACCCAGGCATTCTGGATCCAGTGCCTGGGCTCTGAGCCACCGCACAACACTACGGAACCCACAGCACGGTTTCTCTTTGGATCTGAGGACAATGAAAGACTGGTGCTACATACAGGCAGGCGGATCAGCTTCTTGTGGTATCTCTCCACGCGCCCGAAGACCTCCTGGCAGTAGCGCCGAAGTTCGTCCAGCTCCTCCTCGATGACCGCCGCGTCCAAGGGCTCGCTCTTCTCAATCAGCTGCTCTCCTTGGGCAATGATCTGCTCGATCTTGTTGTGGTTCAACGAAATTTCCTGCTGGAAGGCCTAGGCAGGACACGTCTCACAATTATTCCTCACATTGACATGCAATAATGATAAGCTACATCCTTAGATACACCACGAAGGGAATAGTGAACTTACCCTATACTATAACAAGCCAAGAGGCTTTTAATTTATAAAAATATTTTTTTCATCCTGATAATATATGATTAAGAGCAACTTTCTGTCTTATTGTAATAATCTAAGGTTATAGCCATCATGATTTTATGTAGTTGTGAAATCTGTTTAACTATCTTGTGAAGAAAATTTCATAAGATGCTTTGCAAATTATTCAAATTGTTAAATACACTTCCACTTAGAGAATCCTTTTATCTAATGGAGTGCATGTCCCTTCTATTTAAAATTTTAACTTGCCACTGTAGTTGAATTATATAGTGAAGTATATAAAATATGTTGAAAATTAACTTGGCATCTAAGAGTGTTGAATATGTGGAATGAAATTCCAATATGAGAAAGTTGTAATTCTCTGAAACATAGAGGTCAAATAAACTATTTGAAGGTGACAAAAACAAACCAAAACACACACATGTGCACACACACACACAACTAATCCCTAATCAGGAAAAAATATTCCCAATACTATGGCTATCAAGTTAATAAATAAAAGCAATATTGCTCCCAAGAGGACAAAGAAATGACTAATAGATATGTGAAAAGATGCTCAACTTCATTAGCCATTAGGAAAATGCAAATCAAAACACACATGTTACAATGGCTATTATAAACAAGACAAGTAATAGTAAGCTTTGAGAAAAATGAACCTTCATTCACTGTTGGTGGGGATGTAAGCTGGTATAGCCACCATAGAAAACAGTATGGAGGTTCCTCGAAAAATTATGAATAGAGTTGCCATATGACCTGGCAACCCACTTTTGGTTATATACCAGAAACATTTATTCACAAAGATATATGCATCCCTATGTTCATCGCAGCATTATTTATGGTGGCCAAAACATAGAAATAACCAAAGTGCCCTTTGATAGATGATTGGATAAAAAGGATGTGGTACATATACACAATACAAATCTACTCAGCCATAAGAAAAGATGTAATACTACCATTTGCAACAACATAGATGAACCTTGAGAATATCATGCTAAGTAAAATAAGTCAGACAGTAAAAGTCAAGAAATATAGGATTTCACTCATAGGTGGAATAAAAAACTGAGAGCAAGAAATGAACAAGCAAGAAAAAGAAGCACACAAAAACTCACACAGATGACAGTGTGGTGGTTACCAGAGGGTAGAGGGGTGGGGGAACTAAAGGGTAAAGAGGGTCAAATATATGCTAATGGGAGATGATGTGACTTTGGATGTTGGGCAACATGAAGATCAAGTATCCTAGAATGTACACTTGAAATGTCTATAATCTTATTAACTAATATCACCCCAAAAATTAAAAAAAAAACTGAAAGAAGTTATTGTTTTTGTCACCAAAGGATCCACACATCTCTTCCCCTTCAGCCTAACCAGTGGGGCTCAATGGTTGAGTGTTGACCTATGACCAGGTGGTCACAGTTCCATTCTGGTCCAGGCACATGCCTGTGTTGCAGGCTCAGTCCCCAGTGTGGGGTGTGCAGGAGGCAGCTGGTCAGTGATTCTCTCTCATCATTGATGTTTCTCTCCCTCTCCCTTCCTCTCTAAAATCAATAAAAATGTATTTAAAAACAACCTCCCCCTTCAGACTTTATTCACACTGATAATTTGAAGAATCACTGATCTATTACCTTGAGCTGCTTTATTTTAGCGTGAACATCACACTCGGAAAAATGCTCAATATTAGTGAGCTGTAAATCCATCTCCGTCAGCCACACCAGAATGCTGTCCCTTGCCGTCTCAAACTCCTCACGCTGGCCAATGAAATGCTGGGTGTGAAAAGAAGACAATAAAAATGACAAAGCCCTCATGCTGAGATGGTCCCCCAATTCCAATGATCTGGAAAGTAATTTTCTTAATAATCAATGAGAATCCCGCCATTCTTTACCAAGTAACCCTGGATTCCCCTATTGCCACCCCACTCTTACAGAATCACTGCGCTTGTGTCTTAATACTGTGTTCAAATGGCCCCATCCCGCCCCCTGGGCCTCTGAGGTACCGAGGGGGCATAATAAAGACCTTGAGTCTGCGCAGGATGGAGCTGACGCGCTTCTGCAGGCTGTCCCATCGCTGGTTGCCTTCGTGGACCATCTGCTTCAGGCTGCCGGCCGCGTCGGTGCGGTTCTCCCGGGCCAGGCGGCGGTACTGCTTGTTGATGAGCTCCAGCTGGGTCAGGCTCTCGTGCACCTGCCGCTGGAAAGCCTAGGGCCACACAGAAGCGCTCAGAGAGGGACACCCATCAGGGGCTCTCCGCTCGGCAAGGGTGTCAGGGCTTCAGACTGCAGGGGCGGAGGTAAGGGGAGGTCACCCTGTCACAGGGCAGGCCCAGGCCAGTCTCTAATGAGCGTGGGGATCCCTTATTAAAGGGAAATGATGTAATCAGCGTGGCTTAGGGAGAGGGGGTGGAGCATACAAAAATGTACAAGAAAATGGTAACTACTGATAAATATATGTGTATTATATACAAATACACATACATATATCACATATATACTACATACTTCTACCTATAGAATTTACACATGTATATATACAATATAGCATTTAAGATAACAGCTAGAACAAAATTTTGTAAAACAAACCTGGTACATCAATATTTATGTATGCTGAAATGAGTTTGAAATGTCCACAATTCCTGATGTGAATACTGAGAAAAGATATCTGGAAAAGAACTTTATTTATAAAACATGTAATTTCTTAAAAATCCAGAAATTGCCTCAATTCTGGTGTCCATTAAAAAGATAAAACTACCTTTTGCAGAGTGTCCTTTAAGTGCAAGCTATTGTGACTTTTTAAGATAAGCAGTTTAGTAAAATACAAGTAATTTTACATTGAAAAAAGTTTGGTCCATGCTCTATTTCTTTTTTATTGCTTTAGTTTTTATCATACATTTAAAAGTGATGTAGCATCTTACCCGGTACTGTTTTATTTAAAAAAAAAATTTTTTTTAGAGAGGGGGTGAGGTGTGTGTGTGTGTGTGTGTGTGTGTGTGTGTGAGAGAGAGAGAGAGAGAGAGAGAGAGAGAGAGAGAGGAAGAGAGAGAGAGAAAGAGAAACAACAATAGATTGGTTGCCTCCCGTGTGCCACACCGGCCACTGCTATTTAAATTTACAGTACAGAGTTTCTTAAGGTAAAATACACTTTTTCTTTCTCTCTGCAATTTTTTTTTTTAATAAACTCATGTGTATGACTTACAACTGATTTTCATCTTGGCCTTAGACAGAAAATTGTACAATTAGTTGGACCATCCTCATCTCAGCCCCAGCGTTTGGCTTCCTTTGGCCCATCAAACTATTTATATCTGCTACATCTCTGCTCTGAAATGGCTTTTCTTCCAATTGGTGCTTTAAGAGCCTTCATCCTAGTAAATCAATTATTCTTTTTTATCGAAGTTTAAATTGTTACCCTGGAGAAGGAGATGGTAAGAAAAGTTCAGCTTTTGCCATTATTAGAAGTCACTGGAGTATTGGCAGGCACAGTGGGTGGGTACCTCAGCACCCCCAGATCTGTCCCAAATATTCATGTCAGATTTAATTTTCATGATATGTTTTTGTCTTGTAAGAAAACTAACGATAAGATGAATGATAAAATCGTTCATTGCAGGAGCTGACAACATGTCTAACTCTTGCTGTAAAATCTGAGAGTCTAAAATAGCATCCAAAAGTATCTTATCTAATCTTCTTTGTAGCATAAGCCAATTCTAGAAGTCTTAATCTTCCCGGAGCTGAGTGTGCTGAGATGCCAACAGGAATATTTCACTAACGTTGGGTCACACAAGATGACCTGCATCTACTCTTGAGCATCTGTGGCATTTTACCAGAGGTTTTCTAAGGAAGAACCTTTTAGTTAGAAAACATTTTCCCCTGGAATTTAGGTATAGTTACCTTCAGATCCATATTCAGATGGCAGAAGAACACTTATTTATTTCACGCACTATTTAAACATTCTTATAAGTTCAAATACCTGCCCATCCCTGACGCTCAGATTTTAAACCTTTCTAGAACAAAAAGCAAGCTTCATAATTATGATCACAGGCCTCAGTAAATACTGTAAGGTAAAAATGAATGCATCTGGCCCTATCCAGTTTGGCTCAATGGATAGATTGTCCGCTTGTGGATTGAAAGGTCCTGGGTGTGTGATTCAGGCCAATGGCATGTGCCTGGGTTGTGGGCTTGATCCCCAGCAGGGGAAATGCAGGGGGCAGCTGATTGATGATTCTCTCTCATCATTGTTGTTTCTATCTCTCTTTCCCTCTCCCTTCCTCTCTGAAAATCAATAAAAATATATTTTAAAATAATAATAAAAAAGAAAGACCAATGGGAGTTACTTTTAAAATAAAATTTAAAAATTCATTTTTTAAAATGAATGCAGCAGGACTAGGTTTGATTTTTATTCTGATTTTTAAACACCTTGGGGAGCTTTGGGCAGAGTGATGAACGAAGAATAATTTTGTGAGACACACGCATCAGAACCATTTGCTGTCAGCATCTATGAGTACATAAGTCCGCAATGAAGGGAGAGGCAACTCCAAATTGAAAAATGGTTGACTTCATGCTATGCCTACCGAGAAGTCCAGGTTTTGTCCCATCACAGTGACGGGCAGACTCAGAACTGCACGCCAGGCAGGGAATGGGGGTCGGTTATTGAATGATTCCTGTCTTTGTGAGTGTGATTAGACTGGCTATTTTTGTCCCCACGAAGTTGAAAAGTCTCCGTGACTCAAGAATGGCACTGCTCTTCACTTATAATTAGAAGTGGCTCCTGATTAAAATAGTTTATTCAATCTGGAGCCAACTCCATTTTATTACTGATTTAAATATATATGTATACATATAAGTATATATATATATATATATATATATATATATATATCCATGCTCCAATTAGGTACAAATAAATAAAGAAAATATATTTGGAAGACAGATTTTTATAGTATGGAAAACCATCATATTTTAATCTTAAATGGTTGATTGTGAAGAATAGAAACTAAAAAGAATGCCAAGATCTTTTGGAGAGGGGTGTGTGTATGTGTGTGTGTGTGTGTGTGTGTGTGTGTGTGCATGTGTGTGTGTAGAAATCATGATATTTGTTTTCTAATAAAATTCCTCTTCATTACTTTATTTTGTACTGTATTGTAATTCTCTTCATTATTTTATACTGTATTGTAATTCTTTCATTTATTTATATTTATTTTTGTATTTGTAACTCTTGATCATAAAATAAAAGCCTCGTATCCCACCTCTTTGCCTGTTATGAGATGGCAGTAAAGATGGTCACAGCCCTGTCTCCCAGCTGTCTGAGCAAAGGAACGCGTGGGTGAACAGGTGGTTTATGTCCCGGGACGCCGCCTCCAGCCGGGGACTGCCAAAGCGACAGCGGGACGAGAGACTGGGAACGAGCCCTCACCTCAAATTTCTTTAGTTCTTCCTTGGCAACCGTATAGAGCACCCCGGAGGAGCTGGGGAAGGCGGCTGTCTTTTCGGAAGTCTTGAGCCAATCTTCAAAACGCGAATAGTCATCCAGAAACTTCTGCCACAGCTGCCATGTCTCTTCAATTCTGAGACAGAACACGAGAGAACAGAGTCTGGCTGTTGGGGACCGCACATCCCCCAGACCCCGCCACGGGGTAGGGAGGGGAGGCCAGGGCGCAGCTGCGGGCCCAACAGTCACTGCGCTGGGGCCAAGTCTGAGGCGAGTGCAAAGGAGACAGCTGGGGGAGCTGACATGAAGCAGCTGCTTTGTGTGTTTTTTTTAAACACACACCCTGTGGCTCTGGATGTGGGATTAGTCACACCGATCCCTACATGCACACGATGGGAGCTGTCCTGGGAAGTGCAAGAAAGTGTGGGAGCGCAATGCCACGTTTGCAGGGCACACATGTGTGCAAGGCTCTGCTGGAACAAGGTTTGAAAACCCACTGAAGCCCAACAGCAAACTTGCCCTCATGGGAATCAGTCTAGGACAGCAGGACGAAGAGTAAGCTTTTAAGAGTTCCCCAGAGCCGAAACCGGTTTGGCTCAGCGGTAGAGCGTTGGTCTGCGGACTGAAAGGTCCCAGGTTCGATTCCGGTCAAGGGCATGTACCTTGGTTGTGGGCACATCCCTGGTAGGGGGTGTGCAGGAGGCAGCTGGTCCATGTTTCTCTCTCATCGACGTTTCTAGCTCTCTATCTCTCTCCCTTCCTCTCTGTAAAATATCAATAAAATATATATTAAAAAAAAACAGAGATTACGGGTCTTAAAGCACTACCATGATTTTCTAACACAGCATTGTCTTTTTCGGGCTTAAAGACAAGCCCATGGCTGTATCATTTAATTTTTAACAAGAGAATGGCATTGTTCAACCACCAATTCTGGAACTTATACTTATTCCGCAAAGGCATATTTCTCTGAATTATATTTAAACAGTTAGGTCAGGCGTCCTTTGGCTTGTTATCTTTGCATGCTACCTTTATTTCTGCTTGTTTTCCCAACTAAAAGCGGACAGCGACAAGTCTGGGAAACCCAGGCTAATTTTGGATTTTGCATCCGAAAGGAAATAGTGACCAATGGCAACTCTGGGCAATTTTTTTTTCTTTTGGGTGCTTCCTCTTTCCCAGTGGTTTGCACATCCCAGCTTACTTGAGCCTTCTTTCCATGGACATGGCACAGATATTTCTCCACCGCCGGTCCAGATTCCGCGTGGCCTGCTGGATGGAGTCACACTCGGCGTCTGTGGCACACGCGTCGCAGTCATGCAGTAGGACCTCACACAGGTTGAGGACAGATGCCACGCCCGTGCTGTGCTTCTCTATGTCTCTCTGAAGGTCCTGTGGGGAATGAGACAGGCTCTATTGCAATCCTGGCGTACACATGGGGGAGACTGACTGACAAACGGTTAGGCCCAAGGTTGACAAATATTCCCTTCAATGCATGAGACTTCAACTTCATTTATAAAATATGGCAAGCTCAAAGCATGAGTAAATGAATCTAGAAATATGTCAGCTATGTAAGCAATGCCAAAGTAGACAGTGAACAAATGAAATAGATCACATTAGCTATATCAAGAATAAAATGAGCTCTTTTGGGATTAAAAAAAAATAAATCTAGACGACAGTGTAGTGAAGGCCTAGGAGGGGCAGGTTTGGGCTGGAGGGGGTCAATGGGGAAAAAAGGGGGGGCATCTGTAATACTTCCAACAATAAAGATAAATTAAAAAAATATAAGCCTTGCCCCAGATTCAACTTCAGATATGTCACTTCCATTCCCATGGATAGATTGATCAATCAATTGGTCAAAATAATACATGTGTTCCTGTTAATAGCTGGCACTCAAGATCTGGGATTTGATCTCTAAAGACATGTTAATTCTACCCTGTGTAGAGCTACTGTGTGTTTAAAGACCTAGGTTGTCTACTACGTATGATGACATCATCATTACCACCAGCAGCTTCCTCAGTGAGCAATTTCATTATTTATTTATTTGTTATTTATTATTTTTTCTCAGTGATCAATTTTAAATGAAGGAAATAGAAATAATGGTAAAGAAGGCATTGAACTTTGCGAAATCTTTATATTAACTGCAAAGACTATCAGCACAAAACATACATTCTTTTTTTCTATTGAGCTTTTAACTCAATGTATTCAAAGTATTGCATCACTAAAAGTGAGTTCATTTTTTTTACTTGCCTTTTAAATAAGGTCTTTAATATATTTTCCTTTTCTTTGGTACAGCTCTAGAATATGCTTAGCTTTTGTCTCATTCTAAAGATAAGTCCTCCATTCACTCACATAGTTGGGATTAATATTCTTGTATGTGCATTCTCTCTCACCTTTTTTCTCCTGACTAGCTGGGCTACAAGGGAGGGGGGTGTTGAGGATATCTGGAGTATAATCACTCCTTATTCAGACTTTTTTTTTTTAAATAACAGGCAACTAAAAAATAAGGTTTAATTAGAAATGATAGCATCTGAACTAGTTGAGAAAAGCAATATAGCAAAAAAAAAAAAAAAGATGTTGTGAGATTAACACCAGCTTCCCTAGTTTCACATAGTTCTCTGAGTACAGCTTATTCAGACTTTTAAGCAATGTACTATTTTAAAGCCTCACAAACTTAATATCTCCACATCCTGAGTCTTTGTGGAACTCTGTGGCATGAATTACCTTTCTCCTTCCTCTATCTGATAACACCATCACTATTCATATATTCAAACTTCTGTTGGATGTCTGGCATCTCTAGCACCTCTTCTGTTCTCTTTGCCATTTTTACCTGCCCCCCCCCCCGACAACCCCTCCCTCACCCTTCACTATTGGGGTTTTAGTAGTGGGTGGGGCTATAAGTGCATATAATCAATTTGCCATATTTAATTAGATACTGTTTTGAATTTCTTACCTTTGCTAAATTACAATAATGGCCATCACATTTTAACTTTAGTTATCACTTGTAGTTAGCATTACCATGTGCTCCAGGAAATTTGAATTATTGACCCCTGCCCCCCAAAGTTCAATCATCAGAATTTCAAACATCAAAGAGCCCATCAATTTTAATCTTACAAAAAGTGAAAAAAATACCATAACAATTGTTTGTAAAAAGAAATGCTAATTTAAATATCAAAGTAAACCCAACACCTAAAAATGTATTTTAATACCTATTCTCATTGGTTTAAATAGTTTGAAAAATAAAAAATATAAACTATTTCACAGGACTGCAGAAATAGGTTAGTTTATATATTTTAAACGTTTTTAAGTTAAGAAACTTGGCTATAGTGGCCTAAATACTAATAAAAATAACCAGTGTATGGACAGAAATTTAAAGGACAATCTAATTGCATGGAGGAGCAATACTTCATGGGGTTGATGGCATTTATTTATGACAACTGGAGTCTGCTATGCTTAGTAAGGAGAAGCAAGGGGAGTGGGAGGTGAAAATCCCCTCTGGATGTATTTTTCAAGGTCATCCTCTTTGCTTCGCTGGGGTGTGCATTGTACGCCAGAGGGATATGCTGTCTTTGGTACACATATGAAGGTGAAATTACTGTGTGTGGTCTGAAGGTCATGCACTCCTCCTTGCAAAAGAGAATTATTTTAGACTCTAAAATCTCTAAGTATGCACTGTAATCTTTCTCCAAACACTACTATATGACATTTTAAAAGACTTCTTTCTGGCTGGTGTGACTCAGTTGGTTGAGCATTGTCTCATTCTCTAAGGGCAGTGTTTCCCAAACTTTTGACATATGTGGACCCCTTCTATAATTTTCATAACACTGAGTACCCCTTGTCAAAAAAAAGGATGTATTTTAATAACAATCAAAATATATTTATTTTTATTTTTTTGGTACATATACAAAATAATAAAAAAACGAAAAATAAAATTATTCATAATAAAGTGTAAATAAAAGTTATATTATAAATAACACTTATTTGGATCAATGAGAAGGATGAAATTGACTTGACTCATGAGAACGAAGAATTAGGTGCAGCTAAGCATGGTGCAGTGCATATCCCCACCAAACTCCGGTGCAATGCATACCCCCACCAAACTCTTCCCGTACCCCTGGGGGTACGCGCTCCACATTTTGGGAAACACTGTCTAAAGGGATGGCTGGTTTGATTCCCAGTCAGGGCACAAACCAGGGCTTCAGGTTTGATCCCCAGTGGGGGTGTGCACAGGAGACAACTAATGGATGTTTTTCTCTCACATCAATGTTTCTCCTTCTCTCTCCCCCTACTCCCTCCTTCTCTTTAAGAAAAGAAATCAATGTAAACGTATTTTTTAAAAGAATAAGGTTTCTTTCTAACTTTATGGTAGTGAGCTAGTGATCCACAGATAAACAAAACAGTCAGCATTATGTTAGATACATCACTGCAGCTCGACCTACCCTACCATCTTAGGGTGGCTTCTTGATCCTCCACCAACATTAACCCTGTGATGGCACATCTTCTTAGGAGTTAGCACTGTGGTAACATGTAACTTATTTGCCCCGGACACTTGCCTGGGTAGGGCCTCCCCTTACTCACTAGACCTGCCACGTGGCCGCCACACTTCCCATCCCGAGTCACCTCTCACACCCACCCTCCGGCCAGGCCAGGAGAACAGATATTCAAAAGCCTGTTTATTTTCTTCAATTGTTTTCCGTTTTACCTGCTGCTCCTGGAGCTTCTTCTGTATTTCTTCTGAGTTGCAGGAATCGTAGACTATGGGTTTGGCCAGCTCCGACTCAATGTGGGCCAGCCAGGTCCTCAGGCTGCTCATGTTCTTGTCCAGCTGCTGGACGGCGACCAGGGTCTCCTTCAGCTTCTTGATCCTATGGGCAGAGAAAGGACATCAGCTTCAGAGGAAGGCCCACTTGTGCCTCCCTCCTGAGCAGAAGGGAGCCCTAGGTCTGAAGACAAATTGCCAAAAGCTCAAGTCCATCCCCGCTCAGCCACTGAATGGCTGTGTGACTTTGGGCAGTTGTATAACCTTCTTGTGTTTCTGTTTTCCATCTATAAAATGGAGATGAATGCTTTAAGACTACTTGTGAGATTTAAATGAGTCTACTGCTCCAGGGTATATGGGGAAAAAATCAGTAAGTATTGGCTATGATTACAGTCAACATAGCGGTAACAACATAACAGGGGTAGAACTCTCATGGTTGTCACAAAAGTTATTTCCATAAATGATATACTAACTTATACTCCTATGAAGATTGCCTGGCAGAAAGTAGAGATTATGAAGGCACAGTGTCATAATGCCAAGGAGGCAGGGGACAGAGAGGATGGAAGGGGGGTGAAGGGAGATGAAGACATTATAAGAGATGAGACTGGTGGGTAGACTGGAGTAAGGTGATTTTAGTGACACAAAAATGGGTTGAATGCAGTTTTAAAGATGAATAGGAACTTTGCCAAGATTAGCAAAAGAGCGATAACATCAGTCTTGATTTTCGGTGTGAAAGTTTGAAGGGAGGCTATTGTGAGAGCCCATTCCGGAAGTAAACAAAACAGCTCCCATCAAAGCCTCCACTTGGGAAACAGCGAGAACAGAGGTGAGGACTGGATTGCTTAATTTATGAATAAGGCAGGGCGTGAGGCAGAAGGGGTAAACATGTGTTTTGCAGTTGGGTGCTGTCTCAGAGTTTTAGGAGTTAATGGTGCCTTAAGTTTGGGATATGAAGAGCCTGAGGGATCAGGTCAGACACATGAGGAAATGTAGTTTGTAGGTCCAGAGGAGAGGATGGAGTTGGTTGAAATGATTTAGGTGCTGTTGGCATAGAGTTGGAGTCCTATGAAAGTGTGTGGTTAAAGTATGACCTGAATGCCTCCTCTATTTTTTAAATATATTTTTATTGACTTAGAGAGAAAGGGAGAGGGAGAGAAAGATAAAAACATCAATGACAGGAGAGAATTACTGATCAGCTACCTCCTGCATACCCCCTAATGTGGATTGAGCCTGCAACCTGGGCATGTGCCTTGACTGGGCATCAAATTGTGACCTCCTGGTTCATAGGTCGATGCTCAACCATTGAACCACCCCTGCTGGGCGGAATGCCTCCTATACTAGATTCACCTGGTTTATCTCATATAAATGCAGATTCCTGGATCCAAACCCAGTCCTACTGAATCAGAAACTCTGTGCCTGTGGCCAGGGAATTTGAATAGTTCATCAAGGAAATAAAACAGGCTCTGTTTGGGTTGCTATATACACTTAAGGTCAGGGAGTATTGCTAATGATTTTAAGAAAGTACGCAGTGAAGGTAACTATGGTATGGAACATGTAGAATAATCTGGCTACTAGAAAAAATTGATTTGTTTGTTTTGTTTAATGCAGTTCAATATTTGAAATAGCTTTAGAACTTGGTTTAGGCAGAGGATAAGAAATCATGAAGAAGATGCCAAAGACAGAAGAAAAAGAAGAGGAATTACAGGAGACTATAGATAATGAATAAGGATGTAAGAGGAGATGGGTGAAAAGCACATTAGTTTATAAAAACGGACATTAGTTTATAAAGGTATTTTCCAAGGGAGGGCAGGGTATGAGCAAGAGTTTGGGAAGGACACATAGTATTTCTCAACTCAACTATTATCAAGAAACAGCGGCAAAAATCAATTATTGGATTTCTGGTGAGAACCGGTCATGGCTGAGTGCACAGAGATTGCTCTCAAGAGAACAGTGATGTGGATGATGAACACATGATCCGTGATTTCTGGTACAGCCTGGCTTAAAAGTCAGGTTTGCTTTTGGACCCTCAGGCCTGCCTTTCGGTTCAGGAAATGTCACTGCCTTTGACACTGCTCATCATATAGATAAATGGCAGGTGAGCTACACGACACCTCCATCTTTGAAGTGTCAACTTGGCTCTATTAAAGAGGTACCTACTAAACAATAGTCAAGAGCAATATGACCTTTTAACATCCGAGGGATATGATATATTTCAAGGCAGAGATCACAATAGAAGGTTCTCAAAGACTGACAACTTGTACTCAGAGTCAAGTATTTCTCAGCTCAATTACTTTCAAATAGTAAAGAGGTGATTCTCAAGCTAGAACTGTGACAGGAACACACAGGGGCCTTTCAGAGTTCACATGCCCGCTGCTCACTTTCCTCCTCCCCACACTCCTCCCCCGATCACTCTGATAGGCTTCTCAGGTCAAGAGCCACCGCTATGAAGAAAATATCTCAGAACCTAAGTATTTGGGGCATTTTTATCATGTTTTAATTGCATAAAATGGTTATCGCCACTTCTCTCATAGTTTCTCTAAATCTATAAATCAATGTTTAACAGACGAAAAACCTAGTCATGATACAATCACTTTTCCCCTGTCACACAAATACTTTTAAAAGAAGTTTCATTATGGCCAGGGTAATAATAATACCCTTATTTCATTAATTATGATAATAGCAATAATGCCTATATTTGAATAACATTTCAGTTCATAAAGCCACTCCTAGGTGCATTACCTTATTTATTTAAAGTGTATTTAAAAATTAGGATCGTCTTTTACAAGATAGCCTTATTAGGGAATAGAAAGCATGTATTGTAATATATGTATCACTTCCCATAATTCCATTAAAAATAAGACTTCTCTAATTAACTTTATAAATATAAATCATACCCTGTCTCCAGGGCACTTCAAAGTATTGGTCTTAAATAATAATCCCAAGAACTTTTACATACAATCCATTTATCATTTTCTCATGTCTAAGAAATGATAAATGGTTTGTCAGCCAGGAGATAACAGTTTTGTTTTTTAAAAAAACAGATTTTTATTGATTTCAAAAGGAAGAGAGAGGGGAAAGGAGAGAAAGATAGGAACATCAGTAATGAGAGAGAATCATGGATCAGCTGCCTCCTGCACACCCTACCCTGGGGATTGAGCCTGAAACTCTGGCATATGCCCCAAATGGGCATTCAACCCATGACCTTCTGGTTATAGGTCAATGCTCAACCACTAAGCCACACCAGCTGGGCAAATGACAATTTTTGAATGGCTCCTGAATGCCAAGCTCAAATGTACATTCTAGAAATGCCCACAGCATGGCCTTGGGATTTATCATAGCCTGGCCACCTATTCTAGTGGCCCAAACAGATTATAAGACAAATAATAATCAATAGAGCCATGGGAACAAGACTGAAGAATAGATCGTTCCATTGAGATGTGTGTCCTGGTGTTAGACACCTGTAAGAATGTCCTCTCAGAGTGTCTCATCCTGGCCAGCCTCCTGTTTTCAGATCTGGGAAGACCTGGATGCTAACCATGCTTGGGATGGGGTTTTAGTACAACCTCATCATGGCATCAGGGTTTCGTTTGGCACCAGAGGATGCAGGAGGACCTCAAGGCTTGTTTCCTCCATGCACCTATCTTAACTCCCTGCAGCATTTTTGCTCATTTCTCTCCCCCACGGTTAGTTCCTTGGGAAAGTGGGGCTGCGAATTCCCACTTTTGTTTTTCTTTTCTCCCTCCCACAGTAAGCGTTGCACAAAATTGTGCATTACTTAAGTGCATGCTAAACATTAATTATCACTATTCTAAGTAAAAGACCTTTACTTAGTTAACATATTTTCTTTTTAAATGTGTTTGATATTAATTCGTTAATATGAATTGAATCTTTCCATTTTCCGCTAGGTCCAACATTTGCGAATGGTTTATTTGTACTAAAATTGATTTTCTTGGTTCAAAATTTGCTGACAAAAAATGATTAAAAGATCCAAGAAACAAAGAGATGTGAATTAAGACTGTTCCAAGGGATATTGTCTATACCAGCCAAATTGTTTACAGGGTTAGCTATCCTATACAGTATTGAAGGAGTTCCAACAGTCAGAGCAGTTAGTGTGCAATGTGTCAAGGGCATCGTGACATGGAAATGCTTGTTCATATAGTCCATTAGGGACAAGTTCCTCTTCCGAATGAATGTGTAAATCTTGGTGAAGTCAATGGGGTGAATATTTAAGTGGTTCTCCTTTTTCATTTTTTAAGCAAGTGTATTTGACTACAAATAGCAGATACATTAAGTGTGCGAGAGAAGAATGGGCAGTAAAACCCTCATACAGCCCCTTGAGTTTATTAGACTTGGTGTTTGCAGGACAAGGATCATTCCTCCTTAAGCCAAAGTGCTCCACAGTTCCCGCCTTTCTTTAAAAAAAAATCCTTGGAGAAAGTGTCACAATATCTTAATGCAATCTGTCATTATAAAAAGTTAAAGTTTGAGAAATATTCTTTTGTTAGCATGCAGGATTATAATTCAAAAATAGATGTTCACTGACGTCATAGGGCTGGGTGCGTTTACAAGCCGGTTAAATCTGTAAGTCCCTGAAGCTTATGGTTCTCTTTCCACAGTCCTTATGGGCACTTGACCTTGCTGGGGAAGGAGCCTGCTACTAAATCCAGTTGTCGAGCTTCTTAATGCTTTGCATTGTCCCATGAACACACACACACACACACACACACACACACACACACACACCTTATAGATACATCTCACTACATTCCTTCAAACTATTTAGGTAGAACACAACCACAAACCAAAACCAAAAATTTATATCCTTAATATAACAGAACCAGAAGGATCACTAATAAATCCTATTCAACAGTAGGAATTTATTAGGGGGGTGTGTTATGGAATAAGAAAAGGAATTTTAAAAATTAAATGAAAATTACCCAGACAATGATATTCTCATTGGGAAAACCATGAGGAAAACATATGCCTAGTGCCCTGTTACTATTTCAGAGATACATTTCTACATGTTGCATACATTTCTAAAACTTTATACCAGTTAGCGACCAAACCTAAACAGAACCCACTTTTTCTCACACGGGCCCTTCAACAATGAGCAGGTTTGTCCTTAAATAAAGAGAGAGCTGCCAGCTACCCCGGTGCGATCTGGCCACGGCTGGATTTGGGTTTCCTCGGGAGCCCAGCCTTTAAATAGCAGAGGAAGGACTAACTGGATCTCTTCCTGCGTCTCGGGCTCCCTACTGTAGCCATACCCTCCGGATGGGTGACGCATCCAGTCCAGAGACACCTGGCGTGCCAAGCCTTCCCTGGGCTCAGCACCCTCCTCATCCAGCCCCACGGGCCCAGGAGGGGGACCAGAGCACCAGCCCCCGGGTAACTCTTAGGAGTCCCGGGCCAACAACACTCTCCTAACCCAATCCTCTCTGCTTCATCCTGGCAACCACCACAAGGACGCAGTGGGACTCCCGCCTACCAAGCCCTCGGACCCAGGAGCTACGCACAACCGCATAACCAAAAGGACCTGGGAGATGCCTGCCTGGTGACATCGCAGTCGCAGTCCGGGAGATCTGCGTCCTCGCCGCCGTCCTCCGCCATCCTTGGGGCACGCAGGCCTCCCGCCACCACCATGAAGCTGCCCCTTGCAGAAGTCAGCTCTGCAGAGCGAAGAGGCTAACTGCCGCGTGGGGACGGGGAGAGCTTCCCCGGCCTGTGTTTGCGACTATGAAAATGCTCGCCCCAGACAAATGTGGGTACGTCTCTGCCCGATAATATGACACTGGGCAGTGACAAGTGGTCACGCTGCTAAATAAAACCCACATTCATTAGCATGTGCCAGGCCTGAGCTCCTGGAATGCGGGCCATGAGTGTGTGAGCAGGGGAAGAGGTGGCTGGGGTAATCTGCAAGGAGGGGGAGGCTCAGGCCTCGGGGCAGGGGCAGACCACAAAGCAGGCGGGCTGCAGACACTCCGTCGCCCTGCAGGGACCGGCCACTTGCCTAGTGGGCTCTCTGTTAACTCGGGAAGGAGAGCTGGAAAGCTTAAATCATCCACATGAGGAGACACAAACACACAGAGCCCTCCACAAGTACAGCCCACTGCGGTAGCAAAAAGGAGCAACTTCTCTTTTTCTTCAGTTTCCTTGCCAGCCAAGTGGTGTAAGTAGGAGTTTCAGGGGTTGGTCGGGAAGGTGGGCTGGAAAAGCTGGTCCCTAGCAGAGTGCTTGGTTTTGCCCGGGAACAGACTATGTGCGCATGACAGATAATGAAGAAATGTTATTCTCCACTTACATATTCGAAGCCTTTGTCCTTTGAAATAATGTGATATAGTGTGATAAAAAAATAACATGTTTGCTGTAAGGTGATTTTTAAAAAAGTATCTGTTCATCTGCTTGGTGGAATTTTAGATAACTGTTTTTTCTTTTGTGAATTTCAAGTTGCCAAATTTTCCGCTCTGAGTCTATGTTAATTTCATAATTTTAGCTTTTAAAGGAAATAAACTTCAAATTATTAAGTACTGGTAATTTAATGCAATGTGACTCATGCTGGCTGCTTTAAATCCTTCTTGGACTGAGGCATACAAGCACACAAATAAATAAATACATTTGCTAAGTGAATTGCAAGTAAAATAAAAATAAAAGGTGCTGGCTCTGGCTGTGTGAGCGGACTCCTTTTAAAGAAAGAGAAACACTCTTGGTAAAAGAAGCAAAGTTGTATTTTACATAAGAAATATACTCCAGCCCTAGCTGGTTTGGCTCAGTGGATAGAGCGTCCACCTAAGAGACTGAAGGGCCCTGGGTTCGATTCCGGTCAAGAGCACATGTCTGGGTTGTGGGCTCCACCCCCTAGTAGGGGATGTGCAGGAGGCAGTCAATCTCTCTCTCCCCCTTCCTCTCTGAAATCAATAAAAGTACTTTTTTTTAAAAAAAAGAAACATACCCCAGAATACTTAGTTATAAATAAAAATTATTTTAAACCTTTCTATTCAAATGTAGCCTATTGTGATTTTTTAAAAAATAAAACAATCACTCCTCTAAGAAGTTATATTTTACCAACAGTAATATAAAATGAAAACTCTGGTTAGAGGAATATATTAGTCATGAATTTATTAACAGTAGACAAGCTATTGCAACAGAGCAAATAGCCTGAGTCTGACAATCCCATATCCTGAGGTGGGAAATGTTCAATAGTGCATTTCCTACTGTAAGAAGCACAGAACAACTCATGCTGCGAGACAGACTTCCTGTCAGCCCGGAGGTCCAGAAAAATTGTTATGTGGATTTTTGCATAGGGTTCACTGGCCAGATGAAAGGCAGGATCCTCGAAGACAGTTTTATAGGAATTATAGTGGTGACTGGTTCTGATGTTGACTTAATGAAAACCAGGGCTCAGAAATGCTTTCAATTGTCTAAGCCTGCCAGCGCTGACCAATAGAAGTTTCTGGGATGATGGGAATATTCTTTGTCTGCAGTGCCCAGTCAGGAACATAGCCTTCACCCTCATGTGCATTCTGAACATCGGAAATGTGGCCAGTACAACGGATTATAATTAAAACTAAACTCTAGTTTACTTGTATTCCATTTCAGTAAATCCAGATAGCCACATGTAGCTAGTGAATGCTAGGCTGAACTGAGCAGGCCTAGAAAGTATGAAAAGGATACTAAAACGTTATCCACTGAGCCATGAAAGTAACTGAGCAAATTTTGTTGCCCTCAAATACTGATAATGCTTGGTGACAATTTAAACAAGCAATGCAAATGTTGTACTCAGAATGGTCAACCCATTGGTGATCTAGGAAGCCGATACACAACTATGCATTCTATTTATATGTGGTGGTAAAATTAGTATCAGTGAATACTGTCTCTCTCTTTCTTCATCTTCTTTCTTTTTTCCTTATCCTTCTCTTTCCTTATTTTTATTAAATTTATTGGGGTGAATTTGGTTAATGAGATGATATAGGTTTCAAGTGTAGGCTTCTCTGTTGCATTGTGCGCCCAAATCTCTCATTTTCCCTCTTCTATGTTTCTGTTAGTTGGGAAGCTATTGACCCGAAAATATGATCATCTTCAAAAACAGCCTTTCCAATTGCCACAAGAGCACTGGAAGACATAGAAACACCAAAAAGCAGAACTATGTTATGCTTTGTGGTAATGAATCAGTGTAAAAAAAAGTTGGAAGAGGGAAGAGAGGTGAGTGAGACTGACGCATGGAAACTTAATATTTCAGCTGGCAGGTCATCCTGGAAGATGGGTGTGGAGGCGGCCATTTAGCCTGTGCATGGGCGAAGCTCCGATAAACATGGAAACGGGAAGCTAATGTGATGGAGAGTCATTTAGGAAAGGCCTCAAGGAAACTGTGAACGCCTCCAGGACAAACCAATGGTCAACATCTCATCTGGCCCGCTTCAGAAGGAGACCGTTAGAAGTGGACAACATATACGAAAGTCTCCCGTGGGAGTTAGATCTGTGTGTGATGAGACTCCACAAAAGAAGGAACCTCGACCATTTTTGTTACTCTAGTGCAAAGTATGTATACCTTAGAGATATTTCATTGACTCTAATTTACTGGTGTGTATTTTTTTCTTAGAAAAATGAACTAAATAACATGTAAAAATTCTCCCTTGAAAAACCTGACATTAAAGTTATAAAAACACACACATGGCTTTGAGGAAAAGGCACCTAACTCATTTGATGTAATATTGGCTAACAGCTGGGCATACACTAAGTAGCTGCTTAGGATTAAATTATATCATATGTAATTTAAAACATCTTATACTACATAGTGCGTACCCATATTGTTCTATACCATTGAGCCACTAAACATTAAAAAAAGACTATTCATGTTGCCTGGATTACATGGCAATGCAAGCCGATCCATGAGTCATAATTGGACTGAAAGAATCCAGGGATGTTTATCAAGGAGGTGACTTCCCTAACAAGGGTATTTATAGCACAAGGGGGTTCAATTTCTCCTTCTGAAATAAGATTTTGTCCTCAGTGACTGAGAAGCCCAGACTATAGCCTTGGTGTTCTAAAACTATGTTTGACTGAACTTTAGAGTAGCTTTATTTGAACCGTATGCCCCATCTCTTTTTGGAAGCATGACTAGAGCACGTGGCTCATCATTTTCCTTGATGTCTTTGCCTGTGTTTCCACCATGAACCCCTTGAAGAAAGGGCCTCTGTCTCTGTATTCTCAAAAGCTCTCACTGTGACATGGTCAGTCCTTTGCAAACAAAGGATTGGGAAATTAGATTGTTGAAATAAATAAAAGAACCCAATTTCCTTGTAAATTGCATTTTCTAGAACAGAGACAAGGAAGTCCTGCGTTTGGCAGTCAGAGGAGAGCACAGGGCTCGGGAACACGGGCTGTGGAGTCGGGAGTACAGGCTCTGCCACTAGGGATGTAAGTGACCAGGAGCAAACCTAAGCCTCAGCCTCTGCATCTGGGAAATGAGTATGATAACAATGCTGCCTTCAAAGGGCGTGTGAATAACATGTGAGTAGATGTGTATGAAGCGTGTAGCATGCTCATTGGCACAAACAGGGTTCAATAGATGTTAGCTATTAGGGGGCTGTTGTTAGACATTTTAGTAAACATTTACTGCTTTTTTGTGGCATTAAAATAAAATACACAACAATCTCACTTTCTTCTTGAATTTGACCCTCTTTCATATCTCCTTTATAGAAAAAACACAGAAAGTGTTTTCAAAATTAGCATATGGAACTGCCGTGCTCACATGCAGTTTGCGTGGGCACACAGTGGTCTAAAGGCACTCTTTCCTGTCCGGTTTTACACAGCTTGGCAAAGGCAAGGATCCCAGGTGGCAAAGGCGAAGGGATTGGGAAGCACAGATTGGTAGTTACAGAGTATCATGGGATGTAAAGTACAGCCTAGGAAGACAGTCAATAATATCGTAATAACTATGTACGGTGCCAGGTGGTTACTGGAAACATCTGGGGAATACTATGTAGACTCGAGTATATGATTGCCTCACCACCATGGTGTACACCTGAAACTAATACAAAATTATATTGAGTGTAAATACACATACACACACACACACACACACACACACACACACTTTTGACTAAATACTTTAAAAAACAGAATATTGAAGATAGCTTCAAAAAGGCTGTAAATCAGTAGCATTTGTTACATTACAAGCCTCCTAAGTGCCATACAGAATATCCATTCAAGTATTCAAGTATTCATTCATCCATCCATTCATTCATTCAAATGTTTATTGAGCCCAAGTTACATCCCGGCTCTTGGGGTCTGTGACACACAGTGGACAGGGGGACAAAGGTCCCCGCCTTCATGGAGCCTACATTCCAGCATGGAGCAAAGTTCACGTTAAACAAAGCATCTTCTTAGTCATTCCCTCTTTTCATGTCAAATGCCAGCGTGCCTCATTCAGTCACATCAGACGTTTACAGGCTAGTAGAGACCCTTGTATATTTTGATTTTTGATTTTTATCTGTTTTCCTCACCCTGCCCTTCTGCAACAAAAACTGAATGCCAATATTCCTCCCAGAGAGAAGGTAGACAGTTATTAAAGCTAAGGAAAAGTATGCAATATAGCAGCTGGTTATTTTTACAACTGAGCAGAGTGGCAATGATTAGAAGATTTCCTTGCTAACCAGAAATACAGTAGGTATGTGATAACTTTTTTTCCCCCCCAAACCGGTTTCCCTCCCTCAGCAGCAGGTGAATACCCAGGAAGGTCTGCAAAAAGGTCTTTCCCGGGAAAGCGTTTTGATTGCAGGTGACTTTCAGCTAACTGCAAACACCACCATGCTTCTGAAACAAGGAGCGCTTTTAAAGTTAATGCAGGTGGCATTTCTGAGAAAAGCGTGAACTAAATTGGTGGGGTCAAGGACCCCGAGAGAGGAGCTGGGTTGCCTTCAGTGGAAGGCGGAGGGAACGGGTCAAACTGCGCCCGGCTGCCCGCCGCTGCCGGCCTCGTTACCTGGCCGCCATGAGGTCCAGCAGGTGCTGCCAGCGGTCGTTGACCTTCCCCAGCTTGTACTCGATCTCCGCGGCCTTGCTCTCGTGGCTGGCTCTGGCGAGTCGCTCTCCCATTTGCTGGAGCTGTATTTTGTTCTCTTGGGCAACAGCAATTTCCTCTTGGTAATCCTGCGCAAGAAATAGCGGTCCCGGAATTTAGAAAGCGTATTCCTGTGTGTGCAGCCCGGCTCTCCTGGGAGCTCGGCAATTACAGCTTCCTAATGCTGGGAAGTGGCTCCCACCTGAGGATCACGGTTTGAATATCCGCCCATGGTGGAACCTGTCATTTGCAGCATGTATGCAGAGTCCACACTGAATTTTTATGTAGGCATTTTAACAAGGGAATAGGGGGTGCTTCCTATTTACATAAAATGGGCATTAAAAAACAAAGGAACACACATAGATTAAAAAAAAAGACAAAACTTGGAGGATTTTAATGCTGGGATATTATACCTCCTTGTAACCACCAACCTGATGTTATAGTTAGAATCAGTTCTCATACAAACAGCTGCTTCTATGGTGTGCGTGTGTGTGTGTGTGTGTGTGTGTGTGTGTGTGTTTGGCATATAAATCATATAAATGTAAGTGTACCTGTGTGTTTGTTAATCGTTATTGATGCGGAATCTTTTTTTTAATAATATGTGTTTTATTGATTTTTTATAGAGAGAAAGGGAAAGAGATAGAGAGCTAGAAACATCGATCAGCAGCCTCCTGCACACCCCCCACTGGAGATGTGCCCGCAACCAAGGTACATGCCCTTGACCTGAATCGAACCCCAGGACCCTTCAGTCTGCAGGCTGATGCTCCATCCACTGAGCCAAACTGGTTTCTGCTGATGTGGAATCTTTTAAGAGTAGTACTTTTGCCCTAGCTGGTTTGGCTCAGTGCATAGAGCATCAGCCTGGGGACTGAAGGGTCCCAGGTTCAATTCCAGTCAAAGGCAGATGTCCAGGTTGCAGGCTTGAACCCCATTAGGTGGCATGCAGGAGATAGCCGATCAATTATTTTCTCTCATCATTGATGTTTCTATCTCTATCTCTATCTTTCTCCCCCTTCCTCTCTGAAATCATTAAAAAAATATTTTCTTTAAAAAAAAAAAAAGAGTAGCGCCTTTGTTTTAAAGAGACATCCTCTATAATATCTCAATGTTTTTTTTTTAACACATAAATCAATGGCAAATTAACTCTTAAGACTAATAAGCACTAGTCTTAGAGAATCAATGGGTCTCAATGCTCTTCCTTTACCCGTTTCAGCACTAGCTCCTCTTCAGGATTGCTGTGGATGAGGAGAACAGGCTACATGTGACCTTCCTGCAGCAGACAGACCACTCAATGCTGTGAATAAAGTAATGGTGAAGGTACCTCTCTCCACCTCTACCTGCTCTTCCCATCCAATGACCCTCCTACTCTCTTTCAGAGTGACAAGACCCAATCTTTCAAATCAACTTTTTCATTTTTCACTTAGGCTTCTATTATGGAGCAAATATTTTATCAGCAACATAATATATGGAGACAGCTATTATAGGAACATAAACACCTTCTCTTGCTCTTAAGTTAGTGTGATAACAGAGCTACCCTCTCAAGTCAGTTACCTAAGCACAAAGACCCACCCCCCCCAAAAAAAAAAAATGAGAGGAGCCAGTGAAACTTCACTATATCCCAGTATTGAGTACTATCCTTGGGCCATACCCCCACCTACCCTCCTCTTTATATTACTTCAACATGCTGGGATTCAAAGACCAATACGTTGGATGTACTTATTAATAGGTATAATATTTCACTACACATTTGAGATAATTGTACTGAGAAATATTTATTTCAAATGAATTACTCTAAGCCTAATATTTATACATCTTTCAGATGAAAATGTTTTTCACTGTTAATGCTACCCTGTTTCCCTCAAAATAAGACAGTGTCTTATATTAATTTTTGCTCCCAAAGATGCGCTAGGTCTATTTTCAGGGGATGGCTTATGTTTCCATGAAGTAGGTCTTATTTTTGGAGGATGTCTTATTTTCGGAGAAACATTAATATAGTGTCTTGGTTACAGTGTCTTGGTTACAGTCTGTTTATTAATTGAGCACTACGAGGGGTGGACCCAGATGCCGCCAGGTGTCCCATACCTTCTTGAGCTTCTCTATCATTTCTTCAATGAGGATGTCTCCATTCTGGGAGACTTTGCTCTCCATCTGAGTCAGCCATTCGCAGAGCTCCTTGTTCTTCTCACTGAAGACTGCCCATTCGTTCAGCCTCTCGCTGACCTGCTGCCGCCGGAGGGAGAGCTGGAAGGTTGAAAAGGAGCAAAAACGCACAAGGATGGTCAGAGTGGAGCTCGGACCCAGAGGGAAGCAGCTAGCAAACTCTGGGAGGACCGAAAGGAACAGTCGTGCATCTGCTTAGGGGCTGCTCCCTGAGGTCAGTCCTGGGAACACTGCTCTTAAACGCAAGTGGGAGGCCTGAACCCTGTCCTTTCCTCCCGGGGAGACACGGGCACAGTCACATGTTACAGGTGCTAACACTCCAGCTTCACCCGACAGCTGGTTCCATGTAGACAGAATACAGGATGGTGTACTTTTACTAAGAAAAGCCGAAGTTTTTAGTAAAACTAAAAATAAAGAGCAGTGTATTTACCTGGGGTGGATTCCGGTAGGAGTGAAAAAGACTAAGATAACACAGGTTGCAAGTTTTGGGGACAAATGTCACCAATGTTAAGCTACTCCAGACAGCACCAGGAGAAGATTACTCTCCCTCCCCCCTCTCCTCTTTCCTCTAGAACTCGGACAGCAGCGTGCACAGTATCCGGGATCCCTATGATTTTGAATTTTCTAGTGAATCTGACTTTTCCTTTTTCATTCAGAGAGTCAAGAGTGTAGCTGATGGCTCTGGTTCAGTGATGTCCAAGGTGAAACTATATTTTCCGAATTGGAACTTCTCAATGCAACCATCCTCCCACCCCTTCCACCCCCCCTCCAATAAAAAGTAGACACTCTTGCCCTTGAGACTTAGGATTAATAGGTCTTGCTATGTGTACCATCCTCTTCTCTCAAATCTTGGCCATAGACAAGAGTGAATTCTAGGGCTTTTCTCAACCACATCTGCAGGAGAGATGATTGCCTCAGGGAAAAAGAGTCTATTTCTTTGAGAGGAAGGTAGTACTATCCACATTCAAGAGATAGGAACAGAGGTTAGATGCATTTGAGGCATTTATTTATAGTTGGTACGAGGTAGAAACAGTAAAGCTTGAGTCTTTGATACAGGCTGTAATATAACATTATGATCAAATATCTGGGCACAGCTGAGATTCCAAACAGTCTTCATCATTTACTTATGAATTTGTCAGGGCGAAGTTAATAATCTTCTCTTAATCCTTACTTTTTTTTATTTTTCATTTGTGAATTAATCTTAAGATTGGTTCCCAAACTCAATAAATATTTATTATCTATGTAGATGGTGATTATCAGAGGGAAATGGGGGTGAGAGGAGGTAGAAGAGGGTATAGGGGAGATAAATGGTGATGGCAGGAGACTGAACACACAATACAATATATAGTTGCTGTATTACAGAATTGTACACCTGGAGCCTATATAATTTTATTGACCAATGCCAACCTAATAAATTCAATAAAAAATGTTTATTGTTTGCAGTAAACCAGTGTCTACCAAGCACTGTCCAATATACTGGAATACAGTAGGCTCACACTACAATACAAACAATAAAATAATTTAAGAGAATTATCAGTAAATACGAAAGACTTAACAAAAACTGGTCATTGATATGCTACAACCACTGTATATGACTCAAGGACATCATTTGAGTTTCTCATTTTTTTTTTCTCCTTGACATTCATGCATTCTATCGCTCCACCAAGCAGCTAGAATATAGGTATATCTCTAGCGCTGATTAACACCGGAAGTGTGGCTTTCGTTTGCTTACGGAGAGCAAGAAACAGGTAGGCTCCAACTAAGCTGCACTTCTGGTTACAAATTGGCGCCAAAAGTTTTTAAAAAAATTTCATTCCTAATGGGGACAGCGTTTCCCCTGTGGTTTGTAAAACTAATATTTCAGCTACATGATAAGGGAACACTAACATCTCTTTCTTTGGGTTCAGTTGAAACCCTCCAGTTTCCCCGCTTAGCACTTACATTTTCTCAAGGGCATACACATCCTGCTTTGGCCAACAGCTGACGAGCACTGGCTAAAACCTCCAGAGCGAGGCAGCTGAACAGGAAACACATCCTCCTCTACTTCACATATTTTTACCATGACAATGTGAAAAACACCGAGCTATGACAATGAGGATATATTTATGCCTCAACTAGAATTACACACATATCTACAAACCCAAAGAGGAATAAAAGCAAGCGTGACCTATGGCTGCTCAGCCACAGCCGAGCATCTGGGGGACCTGTTTGAAAACAGGACACTTTTCTATATGAGCTCTCCTCTGCCGAGTCTACTTACGGCGCATCTTCTGCATCCTCACCCAAGTCCTGGGTGCTCCCCCCTGCTCACCCACAGCTTCCACTGGGACCTGCACAGACTCCCTGCTCTTGGCAGAGCAGTAGTGCTATGTTTCAACCCGTCTGTAACTTTGAAAATGAGACCTAGACACAAGCTTACTTCCTTTTGTGGTTTTATACTTGCTAGAATGTCTCCGGAAACACTAAATCAAGACCTGGTAACTAATCTACTAGTATCTACCTCCTTACACTTCTGTCTTGGAGGCGCCTTAGGCCCGACCATGAGTAAACGCTCCCTGATGGAAGTAATTGTTTTAGATTGAAGTAAGGTGGGATAAGTAAGCTTTAGCTTCGTGCCTTAAGATACTCCATATAGAAAGTTTTTAGAAATACTGTATATTCAACCTGCTGCTTCTTTTCTTAATTTTTAGTCCACTCCCAGGTGCAAGTATTAATATCGTCATGGCAACAACAGTTTTCAAAATGTATTTCCAAAAAGCCTGCTGTCTGTATACAGGGCTGGGCAAACGGGGATTTAGAGTGGTTTGTATAGAAAATAATACAACGATTAATGAATAATAATACAAGAATAAGCTGTTTCATGTACTCACAACTGTAAACCAACTTTAGCTCCACCCTGGATAAGTCAGGTGAGCAATTTTACAACATTTTCCTTTTTTATTCTTTCAGCTCGAGATATAATTGACATATAACATCATGTACATTTAAGGTGTAGTGTGATGACATATGATAGATATTAAGAGAAATGGCTATGACAAGGTTAGTTTGTACTTCTATCATCTCCCTTAATCATCTTTTTTTTTGTATGGTGAGAACATTTAAGTTATACTCTCTGAGCAACTTTCAAGTACATAATACTACATAATACAGTTTTGTGACTGTATGATATTCTGTGTTATAATAGTCACTGCTGTGTACTTTAGGGCCCCAGAACTTACTCATTTTGTAACTGGAAATTCATACATTTTATATATTATTGTATTTTTAAAATATTTTTATTGATTTCAGAGAGGAAGGGAGAGGGAGAGACAGAAACATCAATGATGAAGTAGAATCACTGATTGGCTGCCTCCTGCAAGCCCCCTACTGGGGATCTAGCCCATATCCCAGGCATGTGCCCTTGACCAGAATCGAATCTGGGATCCTTTAGTCCTCAGGCCGACACTTTATCCATTGAGCCAAACCAGCTAGGGCTCTTATAGCATTTTTACACAGTACATTTCCTTAAAGCAAAAAGTGTTAGATAATCATAATCTTCTTAACTTCCAATGTATTCAGAAACCTTGACATTATTTTATATTTAGAGGAATGCAAACATAAAGACATAAGATAAATGTTCGAAAGTCTTACCTAAATTATAAGCATATAAACACTTAGTTGTTCTACACACTGGAAATAAATAGTCTTTGTCTTTCAGAACTTCATAATCTTGCAATCAAGTCATAAAACTTAAAAAAGAAGAAGAAGAAGAAGAAGAAGAAGAAGAAGAAGAAGAAGAAGAAGAAGAAGAAGAAGAAGAAAAGCTCTGGCCAGTTTTGCTCAGTGGTTAGATTGTCAGCTTACAGACCAAAAGGTTTCAGGTTCGATTCCCTGTCAGGGGCACATACCTTTGTTAGAGGTTCAATCCCTGGCCCCAATGGCATGAGCAGGGAGAAACTAGTCAAGCTCTCTCTCTCTCTCTCTCTCTTTCTCTCTCTTGCTCTTCTCTCCCTTCCACTCTCTCTAAAACATAAGAAGAAGAAGAAGAAGAAGAAGAAGAAGAAGAAGAAGAAGAAGAAGAGCACACTGATCATGATGGCACAGATCAAAAGGGATGTGGGAGTTCAAAGGACTCTTTCTAAAGTTTCATCTCTCTGAAAATTTTACAGACATCCATCAGTCAGAGAAATAGATCTAGTCCAAATCATTATACACAACATACTGGAAAGTATTGAACCACCAAGTAGGGCGAGATGTTGCTGAATTTCGAGAAAAACAACTAACATAAAAGTAACTCAACAGAGTTGCGATCATTTTTCATTAATGTACCCACCAAATTAGCTTTCACTTATGTGACATACCATGATAAATTTTTACATTTAAAAATATGTAACGTATTGATTTTGGATTAAAAAATTCAGATAATAATAAAACATGTGATTGACATTATCACACTCCAGGTAAATGTCTCACTGTCTTCACTGAGAATATGGAGCTCTGTGGAAAGTGACTAATTGATTTTTAACTCAAGACATTAACACATTTATGAAAATCATCTCTTACGTTTCTCCTTTTTAAAAGTATAGCGTGCATTCGTAGGACACTTTTCACAGCTTTACCAAGTGCGCTTCAGAATTTTCCTCTTGCTCATGGCCTGAGAAATGTCTGGGTTTTAATCTAAACAAACAGAGGGAAATTGACCTACCAACAAATTTCTTGTTAGTGTTAAATGAATTAAGAGGCTATAAGCCTCTTGAACTCTGTTTTCATGTTTTCTGAAGCAAGAAGAGAAGCATTGCTAACGTTGGGAGAAGTCGGACGAAGGGAGAGATATCTATGGGAGCACACCTGGCTTGAGAGGGGAGGACCAGCAGGCTCCTTCTCAAGTGTCTCTTCCTCATCCTCCACATCTGCTTCTCCCCAGGTAGGGCCCCTGCTCCACCCCTCTGCCTCTTTTAAGCTGCCACCTTTTCCAACACATCTGCTCACACCCTCTACACCAAGCATGTCAAACTCACGGCTGGCGGGCCACATGCCTCACCTCTGCTCCCATCCCAGTTCAAGATATATCCTCTTCAACAGGCATTTTCTTCATTCTCCACAATCCACATTGCCCTCAATTTGCTTACATCTCTATATATTGTTTTATCTTGTTTATACCCAGTTTTTCCTTCACCATATAGATCCTTCTGACTGATTTTAGTCTCAGCTCAATTGTAAACTTGATACTAGCGGCATCTACTATAGCTTGTAAAATTCACAACAATTATAGTGACTGGTCTATGGGAAAAATATGCATCACAGCCTATTACGTGCCAGGTAAGACAACCAGGTACAAGAAGGAGCATGGCAGACATGGTCTCTGCTTCCTGGAGGGTGTGGTCTCAAGACTTAAGGTCAGGGCCTGTTCTTCACTTGCGGGCCTTTAATCAATGTTATTCCCTTTGTCTCGCATGTCTTCTTGGTACCTTTCCACCAATCCTTTCCTTTCGTTTCCAAATCAAAACTCAATCTGGGGTCTCTTTCAAGGGATTGCACACTTAGAAGGCAATTATAACTTGAATTATTAAAAAAAACATGATAACTTGGCAGTAACAATATGCCATGGACAGAACCAGTCCCAAAGTATTATCTAAACCCGCACAGAAAACAATGGTTTTCACGCGTTGAAAGTAAGAAACAGACCACCAATATCTACCTAACAAAACCACAACCATGAACCACAGGACTGTGCTTCCTCTTTAAAATATTATGCAAGCCAGTGAAAGAGAGAGCACAATCCAGTCTGAATGAATGCATCTCACATGCAATGGTAAGACATAATTTGCCTTCATCTGAAATATTTTTCATTAGTTATTGGGGTTACATCGATTCACAAAACCACATAGATTTCAACTGTACAACTCAACAAAACATCGTCTGCACACTGCATCCTGCGTCCATGGCCCCACGTTCATCTGAAATATATCTGTAATTAACAGATTTCTCCCTCTGTGCCTCCTGTGAGCCATGAGGCCCATCCCAATGTAGATCACTTGACATTTCAGATCACAGCCCTTTCCCATCCACGATGTAAAGCACACTTACTACCTACCTTCTGTTTTTCCTAAGTCCGACTCTCCCAAGTTTTAAAGAATAGCCATACTTTTAATATCAAAGAAAAATTCTCATATGCACGCATTTTATGATTTGAGACTTCTTGTTTGTTATTCTTAATCCTCACCTGAAGATATTTTTCCATTGGATTTTAGACAGAGTGGAAGGGAAGGGGAGAGGCATTCCACCTCTCTTGGCTAGTGCGGAGTCCAGAACTCCTCTCACCTGGCGGCACAGTTCTTCCCACTGCCTCTGCAGAAGCTCCCCACGTTCGTTCAGCATGGAGACGTCCTCAGCGCTGATGTAGGCACTGAGGGTGTCCTTCAGTAACGTCAGCTGGGCCAGGTCATCTGTCCAGCTCCCCACTGCAGTTTCCAGTTCCTAGGTTAAAGGCAAACCAACAGGCAGACTTAAATACTCATGGACATCCATCCTCAACAATTTCTGAGATGTATTCGCAATCCCTTCTTGATACAATTACTTCTCTACCCCACTCTCTGTTGGGACATCTAACTCGGTATCTAGTTATTTTCCTCTGCATAATTTGATCATTTTCCAAGTTCTGATAAAATATCTGGTTGCCTACAGAATCTTTCCACCATCTATTCATAGTTTCTTTACTTTTACACAGACTTCATAAACTCCTAGCTCATCTATTTTTCTAGCTCTGAGTTACTGATCATATTAATAAAAATATATATTTTTAAAACTCAAGCTCTTAGATTGAACTTTCAAGTTCAAACACATTCTGTGATATAGAGTTACAAGGTAAAAGTTGAGAAAGTCTAGTGATAATTTTACTCAAATTAAAATAATGGCTGAATGCGGTTTTTTTGCAGGATTAGATATTTCTTTAAGTAACTTGTCCAAATACATATCTTCTGATTTTGGGGAGAGCCGATTTAAGAAAAAAAAATCATAAAAAAATATTTGAATAGGTTGACATTAGTTTTTGCGATGTTTGAACAGATTTTACAATTTGTATAACTAATGCTTTTTGCCAGCTGAGGATCTTAGATTCCAGCTAATTTAATATGTAAATAGAATATTTCACATGGCTTTTCTCTCTCTTTTTGTCTCTTCACATCGCAGACAAGTTTCCAAAGGCAAAGGCAATTAACGGCACTGTCAGAGGCTAACGTCCTGGGCAAATGAAGTTTCAGCCTGAATTTTCCAGGTAATTAATTGTCTTGCTCTGCTGCTGAGGGTGGTTTGGGGGAAGAGTAGAAGGGAGCTGGACCAAAGTACAAACTTATAATCTCCAAACTTAATAGTAGGGCATGTTTGCAAGTGCCATGTATTTGGGGAGATGGGATTCCATGGTAACAGGATTTGGCTGAAAGATCAAATCATCCAGGTATATTAAATATGTAGCATTCCTGTTTATATCCATTGACATATTAAGTTGCCATGCCCCCCAACTCAAACAACAGATTTGGTATTTAGATTAAAAAAGTAACAGCCCAGCCAGTGTGGCTCAGTGGTTGAGCATCAACCTATGAACCAGGAGGTCAAGATTCAATTCCCGGTCTGGCACATGCCAGGGTTGCTGCCTTGATTCCTAGTAGGGAGGTATGTAGGAGGCAGCCAATTAATGATCCTCCCTCATCACTGATGTTTCTCTCTCTTCTCTTCTCCTTCTCCTCCTTCTCCTCCTCCTTCTTCTTCTTCTTCTTCTTCTTCTTCTTCTTCTTCTTCTTCTTCTTCTTCTTCTCTCTCTCTCTCTCTCTCTCTCTCTCTCTCTCTCTCCTCTCTCTCTTCTCCTCTCTCTTTCTCTCTCTCTCCTCTCTCTCTCCCTTCCTCTCTGAAATCAACAAAAACATGCTTATAAATAAATAAATAAATAAATAAATAAATAAATAAATTCAAAAGCAACCCCACCACCAGAAACGAACCCTTTAGACTCCCAGACTCCCTGGCTGAGTCCACGTGGTAAAAATAAAGCTTTTGGACTCAGGCAGCCTTGATATTTACTAACTTTGAAAAGCTACTGAACTTCTAGAAGTCTCGGTTTTCACACCTGTAGCAGGGAAACAAAAGGCTGTTCTTGTGAGCTGTGCTCATGACGTGCAGCCACTGGCACAGGGAAGGCAATAATAAATGCCCACGCCTGCTTACTGACGGTTTGGTTTCTTCAGTCATTCCCCATGCTTGTACACTCAGGGGTTTAACACAAACTCTTTTTCAACCTTGGTATACGTGTGCATTCACACCTTGTGATTTCATTTCACTCACCATCCATGATGTTGGCACACTTACTACCTTGTACTTTTCCCAAGTCTGACTCTCTCAAGTTTCAAAGAACAGCCATAATTTTAATATCAAAGAAAAAGTCTTACATGCACACATTTTATGAATTTTAGTCTTTTTTGTTGTTAATCCTCACCCGAGGATATTTTCCATTGGATTTTAGACAAAGTGGAAGGGAAGGGGAGAGACAGAGAGAAACATGAATCTGAGAGATTCTCTTTCTTTCTTTTTCTCTGAAAAAAAATTATTAAAATCAAACAAACCAACCAAAAAGCTCAACGTAGTCATTCACCTTGCAGCGCATCTGCTCCGCAACGAGCTCTTCGTGGTGATCCGGCAGAGGGTGGGAAAGCTTCTTTTTGAAAGTGCGCAGTTTCTCCAGAGACTCGGCTATTCCACTCTCACATTTCTCCCAGTCCTAAAATGGGAGGAGAAAGAAATTCTATGTGCTCTTTTGTAGGACCCTAGGAGAAAAATACCTTCTGAATTCTCATACATCAATTATTATTTTTTACCAGACATATGTATTTCTTTTGTAATAAAAAAGTACAAAAAAAGAAAATACAGAAATCATAATAGAGACTTGACTCTTTACAGCACCCTACCTACGGATGAACTCTTATCTGTTGTCTCAGTGCCAATGCAAATTAAATGCAACTAAATAAATCCCCTTGATTTTGTCTAATAGTCCTATTCCTGGCTTCCCTCTCCCTCACAACTTGGCCCAGGGATCCCTCCCCACAACTCAAGTTACTGAGTTCCAAAGACAAACAACGGGAGTTGCTTTTAATAATTCCTATGGTGCCAAATCACGCTGCATTTTTCCTTACGTCATCTTTTCCATCACTACCCATCCTCTTGGTCTGGGTAATTTCTATGTTCTCTCCCAGTGCCTTAAAACAGCAACCCAGAGGTGCTATTTACCAAAACTGTCTTTAAGAAGTGCTGACTAGAGTTCTCCCATACTCAAAATGCCTTTGGGTTTCTAACAGAAACTGAGAATTTGGCTCAAGATTCTGATTTCACTTTTAGGGAATTTCCAAGAGTATGTCACCTCCTTCCCTCTTCCTAGTCACCAGGAACAAACAAGCAAGCAAACAGTGGACCTTGGTCAGAATTTCTCTGGTTCCCCTATTCAAATGCCTCTGTGTTCCTAGGCCACACTGAGTTCATCAATGCTAAGCAAAATGAGTAGAAAGATCCTCTTTCTACTTAAATCGAACAGCATTCTCAACTAAGCCATCGCCCATTTTGAAAACCTATCAATCCACAGTCAATAAACATTCATTGGTCCAAAAGGGAAAGTCAAGTCCCTATTTATTATAACAAAATTAAGAGCGATGGTAAAGTAGGTGCCCACGCAGAACTTAGAATTATAATGCTTACATTTTTGGCACATGTACTTAGCGTATTAAATTAGGAGATAAAAATAGATAAGCATTTTGTTATAGCTGTGGGGGGAAAGATACAGTAATATGAGGCTGTCCAAACATTAAAATTTAGCTTCATAAACTCCTTAGGCAAGTAGGACCTCGTGGGTGATTTAAGATAAAATCAACTTTAACAAAAAAAGAATGGGGACTTCCCTTTCCAAGGATGACTTGGATTCTGAAGCTATAGCCAAGTCTCTTTACTACATGAATTATAAGGAAATAGCGAAATGCCACAGTCTGCAAACATCGATCAAAATGGCCGTGTTTCAGACGCCAACAAACAGACTGACAAGAAAAGCAAATGCAGTGAGTCAACCATCTCGCCTTATTAGGTCCTAGGAATGTGTCCAATAATCCCAGCGCAGATAAAGAAAAACATATGATTAACATGTTCGCTACAGAATGACTTGCAATGTTTTTAATCCTTTCCTGAAGGCAAAGCTGAAGAAAAGGGAATCTGGCATATTGTGTTACTGATGAATTGTGCTGCGTTGCAAATAATTGTTCTTTAAAAAATGTCTAATGGCATTTTTGATTGTTTCCCACACCCAGGTAATATATCATTAAATAAAATTTAATAGGAAAAACCCAATGGGTGTGCACACTTTAAAAAAAACACTACCCATAAAATGTATTCTATTCACTTGAATGATCGCCTTTGATCCAAAAAGTTATAGGCCAATTTAAATAGACAATCACATTAAAGTGTTGGTGAGTATCAACATATTTGAATCTTTAGTATTTAGCTGTGTTCACTTTTTTTAAAAAAAATGATATTATTAACAATGACAATTAGCATCATTTATTGAGGGCTCAATATGTGCCGCCATTGATTTACCTTCAATATTTCATTAAATCCTCATAATGCAGTATGAAGGATCGTACCCACTCTACAGATGAGGAAACTGAGGTTGAGGGAGGCTGAGTCAACCAGATTTCTTGGTATATTATAGTTTTAACTTGGGTTTACCTAATTTCAGAGCCCATACTCTTTTTCAACTGCTGATTAAATGACATATTTAGAAATGGCTTGGAAAAGTGAGGGAGAAAAGCAAATTGTGGGAAATCTGGATAAACCTACATTTCCCTAAACTTGCTGCATGATCATCATGCAATCGGAATCCAACCACAGGCTTAACACAGCTCCTGGAGCTGTATCTCATAGCAACACACTTGGATAAGCTAGGATCAAATCAAGAGCACCTTGCTGGACAGCTCTCTCCTTGCTATAAAAACAAGAGATATCAATCTTGAAAACCACTGTGGAGTCATAGACTAGGGAGTGGAATCTACTCTTTGCATTCCTGTCTGGGCTTATACAGTCATCACATTGCTCCTGGCTGAGCACCGGCCATCCATCAGAACTCACCGCTTGGATGGTCTGGTTAGACTTAAAACGATTTTGTTGGGGGATTTTCCTGAAAGCCACACTGCTGCAAATGGAGAGACTTTTCCAGTGTATGCAAGACAGGACAAAGTCGTAAATAAGACACGGGAGGTCAGAACACCACAGGTTGACAAGGACCTGGGCGTTATCTGATTTGCAGGACACCCACGGGAGGAGCTTGCAACTCTGCTACATCTGCGGGAGGGAGGGCTGGACCTACTTTCAGCAGGAAGGCCAGCTTTTTCTTCTGCTCCTCCAGACGCACACTGGCGGCTTTCCACTTCTCCTGAATGTCCATGAGCTCGGCCTGCAAGGCGGCCTGGGCCCCGCTGTCCGCAGAGATCAGCAGCTGCTTGCCCGCCTCCACGGTCAGGATGTAACTGCCCTGTTGTCGCAGGAACACTTTCTCTTTGAACTGGAAGGAAGCACAGCTGTTTACTTTCTCATTCTCTCCTTCATCGGTTCCCTATTCTAAGTATGTTTTAATGGCCCTGGATTTTTGCGGACACAGCATGCCCTCTGTTATCCTATAAGCTTTTACAGAGCAAATACTTTGTGCATGAATAAAACTACATGTCAATAAATGAGAAGTCACCCTAACTGGTTTTGCTCAGTGGGTAGAGCTTCAGCCTGTGGACTGAAGGGTCCCAGGTTCCATTCCGGTCAAGGGCATGCACCTTGGTTGAGGGCACATCCCCAGGAGGGGATGTGCAGGAGGCAGTTGATTGATGTTTCTAACTCTCTATCCCTCCTTTCCTCTCTGCAAAAAAATCAATAATATTTTATTTTCTCTCTCTCACAAAATTAAATGAGAAGTCAATAGGGAGAGGCCTAGTGTCTGCTCTGGTTAAATAAAATCATGAGACAATATGAAAACTGCTCTGTAAAATTTATGCACAGGGAGCACACAGTCACATTTGTGTGTGTGTGTATGTGTGTGTGTGTGTGTGCTTTTAAAAAATTTTATTATGATCTTTATATTCCTTTCACAGAAAACATTTGTAATTCATATTTAATATAAACAAACTCATTCAAAGAAAGATCAGTGATCACATATCTAACCCACATGGAGTACCCAGGGTCTCCCTCAAAATAGTAATGCCTGTGTGAGTCTTGAAAGACATATGAACACAACCAGGCTAAGGACCTGGTGCCATGTGAGGGCCAGGAGTTAGGGAGGGGACACCTCCATGCAGAGGAATGAGGACGGCTGAGCTGCTGTGCAAGAGAAATACGAAGTCAGGGCCCTGGAGGCGGTTTCCAGTGGCTGGAATGTAGGGTGCATCTAAGAGGAAGAAGATGAGGCAAGACCACCTCGCATAGGAATTTGGTTTGGAGAATATAAGCAACTGAGATTCACAGGATATTAAGCAGGAAAATGGCGTGTTTGCTGAAAGCAGTAGCATAGAAAATGCAGTTAAAGAAGAGCATGGACTGATCTACTACTACAGGTTAGAAAGCTATCATCTGTCTAGGCAAGAAACCATGAGCGCCTACTCTAAGGCAGCGGCAGTAGGGACGGAAATGAGGAATATTAGACCCAGGAAGGGAGAGAAAAGGAAGAGTGTAGCTTTGGCTCCTGACTGATGGACCGCTAGCTGGTGATGACATTTCCCCGGATCGGGAACATGGGAAAGGGACTGATGGAGAATGGTTGGTCCAGAGAACCCAGATGTTGTTGGAACACACAGAGTATGCTATGTGTGTGATGCACATACACATAAATCTTAAAGGCATTGAATTACATGAGCTCAAAGCTCAGGGCGTAAATGTGGCCAGAAGATACCAATTTGGCCATTCTTTGCTGGTAGGATGTCATTGAAGCCACATGTGCACATGAGGTCTACAAGAGAAGTGAGGAGGAGGAAGAAAGGAGAGAGCAGTGACCTTCAGAGGAAGAGGGACCCCGGAAGCACATGGGGACAGATGAATGAGAAGGCCAGAAGGTATCTGTCCAAGAAGCTGGAATCCCGAATCCAACTCCCCAGCTGGTGAAAGGGAGGGGCTGGACCAGGAATGGACACACAGGACTGAGCCCTCTCTTCTTTGAAAGACTCCAGGGAATTGTTTAAATGGCTCATAAGTAAAACAAGCGGAGTCAAAGCCAGGTTGTCCTCCCCTTCCCTCTCCATCGCTGATGGGATCCAGGAGCCGCTGGGTGGCCTGGTGTGTGAAGAGGAGGGAGTGTTTGTATGAAGCTGGAACCTACCAGACTTTCAACATTAACCACGGCCTTTGGAAAGCAGTCATTTTCTATGTGTCTGTTGACATCTGGGAACAACGCTCGTCTTCATTCCAAAGCCACTCCAGAACCCCTCTGAGACACAGAGGCGGGGAAAGGGTGCGGAGTGGAAGGCAGGAGAGGTTCAAACAGTGCTCTGCCCTCACCTGCACGTCATCGAAGAGGGTCCGCGCTTGCTGCAGGGGTATCGGGACGTTCCCAAGACCGCTCACGGGGAGATAGGACACTTCGACCAACCACTTGCGAAGCTTTTCTGCCATCTCCCGGTAGCGCTGCCACTGGCGGATCTGGCTGTCGATGATGCCTCTCCTTTGCTGGGCCCTGCGAATCACTCCCTGCCACTGGTGACTGAGGAGGCTCAGTTTCAGGTTGAACTCGTCCCTGGGGAGCAAAGGATCACACAGGGGAAAACACTGGGACCATGAATGAGGTTACGTGATCAGCCACCGGCCACAGGCTCGATGGCTGTAGGCCCTGAAGAGCCATCTAGGGCAGACGTTTTCAAATATCATGCCGTGCTCTGTTATCAGGTCTATTGCCAGCACATTTGAAAATGAACAAGCCCAGCTGGTGTGGCTCAGTGGTTGAACATCGACCTATGAACCAGAAGGTCACGGTTAGATTCCCAGGCAGGGCACATGCCGGGTTGAGGGCTCAATCCCTCCCCAGCAGGGGGTGAGCAGGAGGCAGCCGGTCAATGATTCTCTTAACATTGATGTTTCTCTTTCTCTCTCTCTCTCTCTCTCTCTCTCTCTCTCTCTCTCTCTCTCTCTCTCTCTCTCCATCTCCCTCCTCTCTGAAATCAATAAAAATAATTTAAAAAAATATATAAAAATGAATAACAATTAAAATATCGGGGCCTGAAAACAATGAGTGCTCTCTCATGTTTCAGCACAGGCTGAGGGCATATGGATAAGGTCAATGTCAAGTGCAAGAAGGAAGAGGGGGCAAAGGGCAGCAGTTGCGATGGGAATGGCCCCCACATGCTCACTCTGAGCGCACCTATAGGAATGCTTCCAGCATGCCCATAGCACCTGGTGTGTGCTACAGCAGGAGAAAATGGAGAGCAATGCTTTTTATAACCTCTATCCTCAGCTGGAATTATAAGCCACTTCGAATGAATAAAACTGGGTGATTTTAGCTAGAGTCAGGAACCACTTAAATAAAATTGTTATTTAAAAATCAAAAACAACAACAACAACAACAACAACAACACTGTATCCCATGAACTCTCAGTATTCCCTCAAAATAAACAGCCCTGGTCATTACGATACAAAGGTTGTCCATATACATAAAGGTATTAAATTTCACTTTTAATTTAATTTAAATCAGGTAAATAATACCAGATTTTTTAACTTTTTCCCCCTACCTCTGTATTTTCTACCTTTAAAAAATGTTGCCTCACCTGGCCAGCATTGGTCACTGGTTGAGTGTCAACCTGTGAACTAGGAGATTCAATTCCCAGCCAGGGCACATGCCTGGGTTGTGAGCTCCATCCCTGGTGTGGGGTGTGCAAGAGGCAGCCGATCAATGATTCTCTCTCATCATCGATGTTTCTATCCCTCTCTCTCCTTTTCTCTCTGAAATCAATAAAACTATATTTTAAAAAAATTAAAAATGTTGGCAGTTATTCATTGAGTTTCCTTTATCCTTCAACTTGCAGCTCTGGAACTGGTTTGCCTAGTCCCCAGTAGAATGAGTTTCTTTATAAGTGATACTGTTCTTCACAGGCCTTAGTGCTCATGTGGAACATCACTCATTCTTTCTCTATCGTGTTAGTTTTGCTTTTCTTCTCGGGAGATGCGATTTCTCCTCCTGCAGATCTCAACTGGACTGACTCTTCGGGGCTCATAGTCTTGGAACCTCCTATTACCTAGGGCCACTGGGAACTCTTGAGTTGGTGACCACAAGTGCTCTCCGTGCTTCTGTTTTTAAAAGAACATTTCTGATAGTCGCCATCTAATTGCAGAAGAAGCAAATATGATGAACTGGTTGATGAGACCTCCCTAAACGCTACCAGGGTCTCTCCTCTCTGAGAACGTGTGACTCCAGGACCCGAGCATACCCTGCGCGTGAGAAGGACCTTGCCTACCTGCTACCTACCAGGCAGCCAACCAAGGTCTCGCTGGATCCTCAACCACACTCTGCAGAGCAGAGCAGTCCTGAGCTACCTGCCAGCATGAACTGCTTAAAGCATGACACAGTTCTCTCGGCTGACCCTGAGCTCTACAAAGCAGACGTTATAAATGAGCTCTTAAAACACAATGCATTTGTAATCTGAGGCCTTCCTACTGTCAACATGTTCTAACCAAAAAATTTTTTTTCACTTGCAAATTTCAAAATGATTCTCCAGTCCAACCCTCATAATTTCATCCCTTGGTGTTTTTCCCTAACTGATAACATTGAAAATTTAATAGATGTTGGCTAGCGCATGCCTTTTAAATTTTATTTTACTTAATGACTCAAAGTTTTGTAATATTGTTATAGAGTTGCCTAAAGGAGGATAAAGCAAAAGATAAGTTGATTGCATCTAAATCTGTCTTTTTTGGAGAGACTTAAATTCTCTGTAAAAGTTCACATTAAATTTGGCTTTCTTAGACTAGAATAAATACGGTATCACATTTTGTTGTTCCAAGTTTAACCAAAGAAATCTTTCATGTTCTTCCAAAGAAATAGTCACTTAAAACTAAAATTGCTTCCAAAGCATTAAAAAAAAAAACACAAAAAACAACAACCCCACAGCTTCTTAATAAAAATAATGATTTCTTTTTTAAAATAATACTGTTAAATATAATCACAATTACTGATCCTAAATATGAGAAAGATATACACATGTAATAAAATAAATGAGGCTTATTCTGCAAATATCACCATGGAGTCTAGATGGGAGAGCACAACATGGTTCCCAGGAAATGGAAATGTATATGACATCAAGTCACATACCTCAGAGCTAATGTGGAGAGAGGTATTACCCCTACATTTTAATTTTTTAAAAAAGTCATCTTCATTGTTGACAGTATTACAGATGTCCCCCTTTTTCTCCCCTTGACCTCCTAACCCCTGCTCATGACCCCTTTCCAGGCCTTCACCTCACTATTGTCTGTGTCCCTGGTATGCCTGCATTTTAAATTAAGAGTCTTCTAAGTAAAGGAAGAGAAAGCAGGCTGGTGTAATCTGATCTAAGGCAGCCCACCATTTTCAAATCTGGAGGAATTTTCAAGGTCTGAGAGAGCTGGCTGGTCTCAACTCAAAACCAGATACACCAGTTCTAGGCTCGGTTCTGTGCTACGTAGTTCTGTGGTCTTGGTCCAATCAGTTCACATTTTGGACCTCAAGATTTCATGTATAAGTTAGAGGGATGGTCTAGCCATCTCAGCACTCCTTTTAGGAATAAAATTCTGCAATCATAGAAGAATATGAGAAGCATATCTTTATATACCATTGATGCCTCATTGATACAATTCATCCTGATCTATTTATTAATCCCAGTCTCTTACAGATTACTAGCAGAGGTTGGCTAGGTGATTTCCAATTACACTATGTCCTTTATATCATGTAATAGCAGTTCTTTCAAAAGATTCAATCCTCAGTCATTTCAGAGATTCATTGAAGACTCTCTTCCAATTATGGAGGCGCGGCTGCAGTACAATTGCCTTGGAAAGGTTGGATATAGGCCTTCTAATCTGCTCATTAAAAATAAAATGACTAATTTACTAGAACCTTTCTTCATAATAATATATCAAAGGTCCTACCTGTCATCAACTTGACCTTGTTCCAGAAGACGCTGTCCATCAGCAATGATCGAGTGCAAAACTTGTTGACGACTGAACATCTCAGCTTGAAACAACTGTTATTAAAAAAAAGCCACACACACAAAACCACATAATTCAGAGTTTCTAATTTTAATGACCCATTCTCTAATAAGTTTCCAAAAGTTCTGATTTAAGTAAGGTTATGAAAAATATATCCAGCTCAGTTGGGATACATGTTCTATCCTGTAGTGCAGAAATAATGTAGTTTTAAACCATCCATTAGGATAGGCTTAAAGTTTAATTTCTGTTTACCAAAACTGACTAAAAGTAGAATTATGTTCCTCTCCTTTCTTTCGAAATCACCTATAAAGTTGGTTAGCACATAAATTGTATTCCAGGTTCTTCTGTATGCAGAGTATGACCTGTTTTCAGACAGAGACTAGCGTAAGACCTTTTAAAAAGTTAAAGAATGAAAAATAAAAGTCTTTTTTTTAAACTCACTATTCTTCAGTTTAATTGGGTCAATAAAATTATTTCAATACTAAAAAATTCAACAGAAATGATTCCAACCTTTTTTTCAATTGTTGTTTAAACAGGTTTATTGAGATATAATTAATATACTATATAATTCACCTATTTAAAGTGTGTCATTTAATGATTTTTATTATATTCACAGACTTGTGCAACCAATACCACAATAAATCTTAGACCATTTTCATTACCCTGACAAGGACTCCATACTCATTAACAATCACTCCCCATTTCCTCTCAATCCCCACCTCTAAGGAAGCTTTAACCTATTGTTCATTTCTATAGGTTTGCTTACTCTGAACATTTAATATAAATGGACTTATGCATGTGCTATCTTTTATGATTGACTTCACTTAGCATTATGTTTTCAAATCTGATCCATCTTGCAGTATATGTCCATAAAGCTTTTCATTTTTATTGCTGAGTAGTATTCTGCTGTATAAATATACCACGTTTTATTTATTGATTCTTCAGTTGGTGGATATCCAAGTTGCTTCCACTTCTTGGTTACTATGAATAATGCCGCTATAAACAATATTCTTGTGCAAGTTTTTGTCCACACAGATACATGTGTGGACATATATTTTCATTTCTCCTGGGTGAATTCCACTTAGGAATGGAGATACAGGGTCATGTGATAACTCTACATTTAACTTTTGGAGGAACTGCCACACTGTTTAAAAAAGCTTCATTATTTTCAATTCCTATCAGCAATGTGCAAGGAATTCTCTATTCCCTCCCTCGTCTACACTGATCTTTTCCAGTATAGCCATTCTAGTAGGTATAAAGTGGTATCTCATTGCACATTTCATTCATTGTATTTTATTTCCTCATCAGTTAAATCAATAAAAATGGACTTAAAAATACCTCACACATATTTAAATTCTTGATTTCTTAAATGTGAACAAAATGCTTCAAAATTCATTTTATTCTCTTTTAAATTCTGCAGCAAGCCTTTTCTCTGCTTGTAGATAAATCTTATCTCCCTGTTTGCATATATTTTATAAACACGTGGGACAACTTAGTCGCACTAGTAAGTAGCAAAATAGAGGCCTACAGCAAAATAACTAATTTTGGTTTTGTATCTAGTTTTCTATAGTGTTTCTTGAAAAAAATCTACTATAATCTGGTCAAGAGGTGCACTTGGAGATTTTGGTAGCTTGATTCCCTAGTATAAAAGGTATATATGTTTTTTAAAGAACACACAATTTTCATTTATCAAAGAAGTTTTGTGGAAGCAGAATCTCTATAGCAACTAGCCTTGGCAATATTAATGGAGTCTGTAACTCGATTTGAAAATGGAATTCAACTTTCTGAACCCCTCCCACAGTCATACCTGCCTCCCCTCCCTACCGCTGTTAAGTAGACCTTGACTACACTTGTGACACTATCCATTGCAGAGTATTGAAGCCAGGCACTGGCTTATAACCAAGGATGGGGCAGAAGTGGGCTACAATTGTGGAGTTAACCCATCACACTCAAAACAGTGTGTGCATTTGAGCAGACTCAGCACAAGATTCAGCCCTCTAATTCCCCCACATGGCACTTTGTAGCATCTGTAAAGGCCTATTTAACTGGCCCCAAATCTACCAGCAAAACTCACCTCATGGGCTCTCTGCTGCTCCAGAAGATGCTCATAATTGCCTGAAATCTCCACAGCTAATTTTTGCTCCGTCTGAACCAGGAACTCCATCCACGTTTCGCATTTTTCCAAGAAAGTCTGATGTTGTAGCAAAAATGACTGCAACTTACTGACAGAACAAAGGAAAGAGAATAGTGGCTATGTTGTTGCTTATTCTTCTATCTTTGGCATATAAAACAAGATTAAATAATCTCTGCCTCTGATTCTAATTTGACTATCACAAACCTTTCACATTAGGTAGTAAAATTTAGAAAATGAAAACAAAGTTTAAAATGGTACATTTTAAGAATGATACAATGATGTATCTTTAATATATTTTTATGTAAAAGGGCTTGCTATTTTTTGAATAAAAAGAAGATTTAGTACATTAAACCTGGAAAAGCACAATTTGAGTTTCTTACGTTTAGTTCCGATTTGGGACATGGGAAAGACCTAGGCTTTATAACTGTACGTCAATCATGAACTTGTTTCTACTGACATGTCACAGCAGCCGAAACATCTCCCGGAGACTCTACCTGAACCTCTCTGTGGTCTGCGAGGAGATGAGCGACCAGTGCCGATTCAGACTCTGCATCCTCTTGATTTCCTTGTCATTCAGGGGTAGCCTGTAGCCAAGCTCATTCAGGCGGTCTAAATCTGGGGCCATGCTGCTGAATTTTAACATCTGCCCCTGAAAGCAAGATTCAAGAGCGGGGTTAGCACCGTGGCCAGGAAGGGGAGGGAGCTTTCCCCGTGCTCAGTGGACATGGATTTCAGGAAGAGGCCGGCTGCTGTTCTGTGCATTTCCGGGCCCCTGCTGGCCATGGCGAGCATCACAAAGAAAAGCTGCACCTTCCAGTCAGCATCCGGGGCTGCCACTGCCTCCTGGCCATGGCTACTCTCTACCCTTTGGGGAACAGTTAGGAGTTCACGTGTATTATTCACTGGATTCGTTTCCTAATACAGAGTAATTCTTCATAGAACTGATAAAGAATGAAAATTATGCTGATGGCTGAGAAGGCTTATTACTTCTTACCCTTTATACTTTCTTTATCCCTGCTGATCTGACCCTTTATTACTTAATCATAATAGTGATAGTAATAATAATTAACATTTATTGAGCACTTATTTGAACTGAGCATGGTTATAAGAGCTTCATCAGCCGAAACCGGTTTGGCTCAGTGGATAGAGCATCAGCCTGCGGACTAAAAGGTCCCAGGTTCGATTCCAGTCAAGGGCATATACATTGGTTGCGGGCACATCCCTAGTGGGGGCTGTGCAGGAGGCAACTGGTCGATGTATCTCTCTTATCGATGTTTCTAGTTCTCTATCCCTCCCTTCCTTTCTGTGAAAAATCAATAATACACACACACACACACACACACACACACACACACACACATATATATATATATATATTAAGAGCTTCACAGGTGATACAAAAACTCAGTTTTAGCCTCAAAACAATCCCTTAAAAGACTACACTACTATTCCCACTTTGCCATGAGGGAAAAGAGACCCAGAAGCTTTAAGTAAATTGCTCAAAGTCACCCCTCAGCTAAGGGGTAGAGCGATGTAAGCAAGATTTGCTGGTTTCTTGCTAGACGGCACACAATCCCACTCCATACATTATCTTAAGAGCTTCAGCTTTCAGTCTTTGGTCCCAGCCCCAATGTTGGTGACCAACGACTGAGAAACCAGTCTGTGCTTTGAGCCTCTGTCCTCCTTTCAGTCCCAGGACACGGCTGCCTCTTCAGGTCTGCCAGTGGGCATTCTCAGTCCCATCCGGGAAGCCAGCCACAGGAAGGAGAAAAGGCCAGGGCATTGGATGTAGGAGCTTTCCCTTTGCATGCTCTGCAAAAGACTCCTCACCCTGGAGAAGGGACCAACTCCCAATAGAAAGTTAGGCCTATGTCCGCAGTTCTGAGTTTTCCTTTTGGAGGACAGAAGATGGGAGGTCTGGGACGAGGACTTCAACACACTTGCCTTGAGTTCTTCCATCCTCTCCTGGATGGTCGAGAGGTCAGACGAGTGGCTGGGGTCCTGGCCTTCAAGAATTTCTTCAGCTTCTACTATCCAGGCCTCCAGCGCTTCTAAACTCTTGGTAAAGGTTTCATAGTCAAGAACCCCTGCCTTTTTATTACAAAAGAAAATCAATAGTTAGAAATCTAGTGAATGGACATGGATACCGAAATTATATCTCAGTCTATTGTTCAATTGCAATGGGACAGGCAAGGTTGCAATGATTTACATTTTCTTCTTTTTAATAATATAATTTTCTATAACCTAGACTGAGTTACTTCTATGTAGGATTAATTAACCAGTTAGAGTCACTCTTAAAATATATTACCAAACAGAAATATATCCCGATTCTTGCAAAAACTTATGAGTTTTAATATTAAGCCACTTAGTGTTTATTAAGCGAACATATTTTACTCAATGCCATGGAAGAAAGGATTGGTTTAGGGGCACAAGTACTTTGTAAAGAATAGCGTAGCTAACACTGGTTTGGCTCAGTGGATAGAGCTTCGGCCTGCAGACTGAAGGGTCCTGGGTTTGATTCCGGTCAAGGGCATGTACCTTGGTTGTGGGCACATCGCCAGTAGGGGGTGTGCAGGAGGCAGCTGATCGATGTTTCTCTCTCATTGATGTTTATAGCTCTCTGTCCCTCTCCCTTCATCTCTGTAAAAAATCAATAAAATGCTGAAACTGGTTTGGCTCAGTGGTCGGTCTGCAGACTGAAAGGTCCCAGGTTCGATTCCAGTCAAGGGCATGTACATTGGTTGCCAGCACATCCCCAGTAGGGGTGTGCAAGAGGCAGCTGATCGATGATTCCCTCTCATCGATGTTTCTAACTCTCTATCCCTCTCTCTTCTTCTCTGTAAAAATAAATCAAGAAAATATATTTTTTAAAGACCCCAAAAACAAAAACCCAAAAAAAAATCAATAAATTATAGTAAAAAAAAAAAAAAAAAAAAAAAAGAATAGTGTAAAACGCCTGCCTTTCCTTACTCCCACTGAAAATGCCAAGTTTGTTTATATTTTTATTCTGTGGTCTTGAAGGAGGCAGTGTCCGGATGATGAAAATTCTTCTTTCCTGGGTCTACACCCAGAAGTTACAGAATGCCCACTTGACAACACGTGCTGAGGGGAGCGCCATACCTGCAACGCCGCCTGCTGTTTGCACAGAGCCTGCTCCAGGCCGCACAGGTGCTGGCTCAATGCCAGCTGGTCCGAGTGGATGGCCGCTGCCGCGGAGGCGTCCACCTGCTGCTTCAGCTGCTCTCCCAGCTCATGGAGCACAAACAGGGAGTCCTTGGCGGCGCCCAGACCTCTGAGGAGGTCCTGCGGAAGAAGGAAAAACACCCATCATGAAACCACATGCTAAGTGCAGTCCAGATAATAAACCATCCGCAAAGGGCCACACATCTAGATATACTCTGTTCTTATCTGACAAGTTACTACACGAAATCACCTTCCCCTGAAGGAAAAATAATCAAGAATCGAGTCCAATTTATAAATCCAATTTCCACTGGCTTATCATTCTGACCCTAAAAGGTGGAGGCAAGAGCTGCCATGGAAAATCCTAGAAGTGCAGCTCACCCCTAGCCCTGCGCACCTAAACCATCGCGAGGGTTCCACACCCCACTAGTAAATCCAAAAGGCACACGCAGCCAATGGCCTGGCATTTTCTCCTTCTGTGGCTGGCTTCCCGGATGGGGCTGAGAATGCCCACAGGCAGACCAGAAGAGGCAGCTGTGTCTCGGGATGGAAGGGAGGACAGAGGGCTGAAAGCACAGACTGCTTTCTCAGTTGGTGGTCACCAAAGTCGGGGCTGGGGCCAAAGACCTAACACTGAAGCCCTTTCAATAATGTATGGAGTGGGATTGTGAGCTGTCTAGCAAGAACTCATGTGGATTAAAAAATTTAAAGAACACATTTACTATCTATACTAATAAAATTGTAATATGCTAATTAGACCGGACAGCCAAATGACCTTCTGGATGAAGCTGTAGCTGTGAGGGCCAAACCCCTTGCACGAATTTTGTGCATCGGGCCTCTAGTTCTATTTTTTTTTAATAATTATATTTCATCTCTGGATTCTTTTTATATATTTTATTGATTTTTTACAGAGAGGAAGAGAGTGGGATAGAAAGTTGGAAACATCAATGAGAGAGAATCACTGATCAGCTACCTCTTGCACACCCCCTACTGGGGATGTGCCCGCAACCAAGGTGTATGCCCTTGACCGGAATCGAACCTGGGACCCTTTAGTCCATAGGCCGATGCTCTATCCTCTGAGCCAAACAGGTTTCAGCTCGAGTCTCTAGTTCTGATCATAAAAGCCACAGAGACTTTTATTGTAGAACACAGGGAATGCAACAAAACATACATACACAAGAAAAACAAATCTACAAGTAGAGTCACTAACAGCAAAAGTGGACAGTTTTTCCTGATTCTTCATATATTTGATATCAAATTGAAAAGACAGTGCCACATTTTATCTCTTTCTACACAGTATTATAGGCCCAAGAGATGAATTTATCAACAGTATCATCTGTACAATGGGTGGTCTAGTGACAGAGGTTGTGACACACCCTCCTATCTCAGTGGGGTGTGCATCCCCAGCAATGGTTCTGGTGCGCTGGGCTAGGGGTGAGCTGTACTTCCATTACTTTTCATGGTAGCTCTTGCCTCCACCTTTTATGGTCAGAATTATAAGCCTGTGGAAATCTGGTTTCTGGTTTCCATCTTCCACTAAGCAATGGCACATGACAGACTCTTCCACCTGCTGCTGGTTCCCCATCGGACATGGAGGAGAGAGCAGAGCCCGCTGAAACACACGCAGGGCCTGCTGTGAGAGGAAGAAAAGCAATGGCCAACTTTACTCTTGACACAGCTATCAGATAAAGGAACAAAGATTTGGGAGTACCGCACTCTAAAACAGGTGTATCTCCACTTCAGAGAGCTGAAAGCTGAAAATGACAAATCTTGTTAAGGATAAACCTTCAGTGGATGGAGAAAAGCAGAGGAACTATATTCGCCATAAATATTGAACGTTAGCTTTCAAGTGATGATTTGTTATTCATGTATAGGTATTAGACTAGGTTAAACTTTTATTTATTTGCTTTTTATAACTTGCCTAATTCTGATCAACTGAATGGGAAAGTTTGTCAGAAGATATTGGAAACAAATTCATTAAAATAAAGAGAAAAAAAGGACAACTAATAAGAGCCATGCACTGGGGGAAATAAGAGAACTGTTCCCGAAAACCTTAAGTAGGTTACTGGCAGATACAGTGAAAAAGAGGACTATTTAGAAAGCTATTAAGAAGTACATCCATAAATCAGGAGAGAAGGACTTCTTTGTACCATTAAATTCTTAGAAGACATTATGTTGATGATTATCCTATAACTAGAGGCCCGTTGCATGAAGATTCGTGCAATAGGCCTTCCTTCACCTGGCTGTCGGCACCCGTGTTTCTCCAGGCACCCAGGACCCAGGTCTTTGCTCTGGGCACTGTCTTCTGCCTTCGCGTTGGCTGGAGTCTTTGCTGACTCTGGCCAGAGTTTGCATTCTTGGCTTCACTCTGGTTGGAGCACTGCTCCTGTAACACCTCTCGTACCCCCACCCTCACTCTTCCCCTTACAGCAGATGTCCTGCCCTGCCTAGCCACTCTGTTCCTGGAGCAGCTGGGAGGTGAGGCCACCACCATCTTTGTCTTGCTGCTTTGCATATGCCTTCCTGATTGGCTCGTAAGCATTGCAAAGGTATGGTTAATTTACCTATTTCTCTTTTATTAGTGTAGATAATAAAAAGATAAGATGCAAACTGACCCTATCAGCAGGATGACCGGAACGACTGGTCACTATGACACACACTGACCACCAGCGGGTAGATGCTCAACCCAGGAGCTGCCCCCTAGTCAGAGTGCTTCCCTAGGGGTAGTGCTGCTCAGCCAGAAGCTGGGCTCACTGCTGGTGAGCTCAGCAGGGATGCTGGGAGCCTCTCCCATCTCCACGGCAGTGCTAAGAATGTCCGACTAATGGCTTAGGCCCTCTCCCCCAGGGGACAAACAAATCTACAAGTAGAATCACTAACAGCAAAAGTGGACAGTTTTTCCTGATTCTTCATATATTTGATATCAAATTGAAAACACAGTGCCACATTTTATCTCTTTCTACATAGTATTACAGGCCCAAGAGATGAGTTTATCAACAGTATCATCTGTACGATGGGTGGTCGAGTGACAGTGGTTGTGACATACCCTCCTATCTCAGTGGGGTGTGGAGCCCTAGGGATGGTTCTGGTGCCTCTCCCTGGGGGAGAGGGCCTAAGCCATTAGTCAGACATTCCCTGAGGGTTCCCCAGCTGCCAGAGGGATGTCGGACTGCCAGCTTAGGCACCATCCCCCAGGGACTGGGCCTAAGATGGCAGGTGGACATCCCCCGAGGCAGTCCCAGACTGCAAAAGGACGCAGGCTGGGCTGAGGGACCCCTCCACGCTGAGTGCACGAATTTTCATGCACCGGGCCTCTAGTATAACAGATAATGAACCAAAATGGATGAGCCCTTTAGCAATAGATTTTTAAAAGATAGAACATTAGTCTCCCTATGGTCATTTCTTTATATTGACCATCTCCGTAGGAGCAGGCAGCCTGAATCACTCACATGGAATGTAAAGAGAAATGGGAAAACAACGCATCCTTTAAAATGTAAGTGAGAGGGGCCTTTACAATCTGACGCACGCGTTCTGAAAACCAAGCAGGCACCTTGATACATAAAACCGTTCTTTGGGTGGGTCACTGTCTCCCACACTGAGACACACCAAAAGCTTGGCCACACCAGCACTCGCCCTGCCAAGCCAGAGAAGTCCAAGAGAGGCGTGTTTGGAAAACAGACCACGATCGTGCCCGAACGTACATTGCAGTCTTGAACCCACGTAGCCACTTCGTCATCGGCGATGTCCTTGCTGGCGGCCGCCTTCAGCAGCTCCTGGGTGCGGGCCGCCTGCTGCTGGGCCGCCGCGGCGCACTGGGCCGAGTAGTCCCGGTGCCTGCGCCACAGCTGCAGGAGGGCCCTGCTGGCCTGCAGCTGCTCCGCCACCTCCTCCAGCAGGCCGTTCCATCTGCAAACGAGAGCCAGCACGCGTGGGCAGATCCCCCCCCCCACCTCGGGCCAAATGCTCTGGCTCCCCGCTTCATGTTTCACGATCCTGCCTCATGTGCGTTTGGAAGTCATGCAAGGATGTCTCATTTCCATTGCACATCATAAAAAGCGCATGTCACACTCACTCCCGGGCAGACTGCAGGAATGAGGCCCATCTTTGGGTACAAAGCGGTTCTGACTCCTCTCTAAACATCCCCCACTGCTTTTCCTTACCACGAACTTCATTTTGTCCAAATGAAAGCGTAAGTGGAATAAAGTCTACACAGCCCAAATCCAAAACTCCGGCGAGTTTAAATCGTGTCACTGCTTACACTGTGGTTGTGCCACACACAGTGCATGAGGGTGTCACGTTGGCATGCTCCGTACCTCAGAGTGACTTCCTTTAATGTATTGGTAAGCATTTCTGTCACAGGCGGGTGACACTCTTTCAACAGCTGGTTGGTGACAGAGCCAAATTTCTGTAAGCTCTTCTCCTGTTTTTCTAGATCATCCTGAAGATTCTGCCCAAAGGGGGGGAAAAATACCACAGATAAAATAGCAGTCATTGGATCTAAATCCTAAACACTTAAACACTAAGTCTAAAATAATTGGTAGCTGTTTTCACGAATATGCACCTTTGCATATAGAAACAGTGATGTTGCTGCAAAGCTTTATAGGCAAGGATTACTGATAGTCTCAGTTCTGATTGCAACCAAGTGATGGTCTCAGATCTTAGCACATCTCCAGAGGTGGGGGAAGCTACAAAGTCCAGTCCTATTTAACGCTGGCATCTGATTGCCATCAAATTAAAATATGCCAGGTAAAGCTGAAACCGGTTTGGCTCAGTGGTAGAGTGTCGATCTGTGGATTGAAAGGTCCTGGGTTCGATTCCGGCCAAGGGCATGTACCTTGGTTGCGGGCACATCCCTGGTAGGGGGTGTGCAAGAGGCAGCTGGTCGATGTTTCTCTCTCATCGACGTTTCTAGCTCTCTATCTCTCTCCCTTCCTCTCTGTAAAAAATCAACAAAATATATATATTTTAAAATAAAATAAAATATGCCAGGTAAAGACCCTGAATTCTTTCATCTCTTAAGAGAGCACTTGCAGGTGTTAAACAGGGACCAGGCTAAGTTAAAAAGTACTTACAACCTGCTCGAGGTTATAAAGAACACATTTACTCTCTATACCAATAAAAGGGTAATATGCTAATTAGACCAGAGAGACCGGATGTCTTCCGGACGTCCTTCCGGACAAAGCCATGGTGGCAGGGCTGAGGCAGAGCTGTTAGGGACTTTTAAAGTTACTCTACTCAAAATAAGTTTTAGTGATTCTTAGTTTCTGCAACAAGAACTTAAGCTTCACATAAATTATGCAGACACATTTTATCCTTCTTCCTGACCGCTGAACTCCCCTCCCCAAAGGTATGCCCTCAGGAAGCCCGCCTCTGAGGTCAGCAGCATAGACAGTGGATCTCCAAGCCCAGGAGGTGCGTGCTGGGCCCGTGCTGGCATCCCACCCCTGAGGGCCTGACCTGCCGGCCCACAGTCTGCATTCTGCAGCCGTGGAGAAAGAGCAGTGGCAGGCGGGTGTCCAGGGCCCAGGGTGCTGGGAAGTGAGGGCGGCAGCTAATCTGAGGGCAGCGGCCTGAGCTAGGAGGGGAGCTGTGTTGAAGTCAAACAGCCACAGTGCCACGATGCCGCTCTAGATGGATGCATTGGTGATAATGTCACAGGAAATGAAGCAGCCAGTGCTAGAAACAGAGGTGTGTGCACACACTGGGTAGCCCACAGAAATTACACTAAATAAATACAACACAGTAGTCTGAAGATGTACCACTTTTGCTATCTTTCTCTTTGCTTTCTTTGTGATCCCTTAGCCCAGGGGTCGGCAAACTCATGAGCCCACAGAGCCAAATATCAACAGCACAACGATGGAAACTTCTTGTGAGAGTCAAATTTTTTAAACTTAAACTTCTTCTAACGCCACTTCTTCAAAACAGACTCGCCCAGGCCGTGGTATGTTGTGAAAAGAGCCACACGCAAGGGGCCAAAGAGCCGCATGTGGCTCGAGAGCTGCAGTTTGCGAACCACAGCCTTAGCATATGTTTGGAGAAGCAGGGTACAAAGAGAAAAGGGAAGGCAGAGAAGGCAGTGACACGGGCCAAGGAGATAGATGTGGGTATAAAATCATTTTATAAATTACATCCATATGGGTATTTAGATGTTAGAATTTAAAAATCATTTCATTAGATACCGTTAATCCAGAATTCAGTATCCACAGGCACGTTTGGATGAGTAACAAACAAAGCCAAGTTTTCAGTTTGTCTGTATTGTTTAGAAATATATCTGCAGTTGAATTATGTAAACGTTTTAAAAATAATTAAATGTAAGCAACAGACAGCAATATTTCAGGATGACGTCCAGATTTGCCCATTTTCTCACATTGAAAAGCGTGCTGGGGGCAGACGGAACTCAGTCCTTACCTGGAGATTGTCCACCTGAACTTGCACAGCTTCCAGAGAGCCGACCAGCAGCCGGAAGCGGGAGAGGGAGTACCTGGCCTCCATGAGGCGGCTGTTCAGCTCGTCCAGGGCCTCCTTGTGCTGGCTCCACTGGTCATGCGCGGACCTCAGCAGCATCTTTAACTGCCCCGCCTTTCCGAAGAGAAAGACCCTTCTTAGAACTGCATAGCACTTAACGTTACAAAACACAGGCTCTAGGGGTGGGAAACATGAATACTGGAGGACTTTATCAGGGTTTCGGGCATTATAAATGAACTCAAACAAACAAAAAAGATTTCAAACATAAGATATAGCAATGTCGAAACCGATACCTCACCTTCTTTTGAACACTTGGTCTAAGTCAAAATTCTGAAAGAGGTTTTATACATAATCTTTATATGTAATATATATTATATACCTGTATTATATAAAAGTGATAAAAAGCCAATGAATTTAATACTACAGTTTAGGAAATGAGTGTTTTGACTAATGCATTAACTCGTTTAATCTTTGTAACAACTTGATGAGGTAGACAACATCATCCCCGTCTTACAGATGAGGAAACTGAGCCACACAGATGTTATGAAAATCACCTAGGATCATACTGCTAGAATGTGAGAAGTCTATATTTGAAATGAGGCAAATCTGGTCCCAGGAAATGATATCTATCTATCTATCTATCTATCTATCTCACTTATGTGCACATGCTCGAACAAATGAGTACCTTGAGACCAAAACTTCTGAGAACATTTCCCCTCATATTTATCTGCAGCAGAAAAGTTTTTAGTTTGTCTGTATCTTTTAGAAATATAACTGCTTTGGACTTCCTCAATGTCAGTCCCAATCTTCTGAATGCAATCTTTTCAATATGGAGGACCTATGACCACAATTAAGAAAATCTACAATAATAAAAGCATAACATGCTATTTAGACAGGACATCCTTCCAGACAACCTTCCGGACGAAGCCAAGGCTGAGAGGGAAGCACAGATCCCAGGTGCTGGGAGGCCTATTCTTGCATGAATTTCATGCATCAAGCTTCTCGTAGATTATATAATAAACTAGAGGCCCAGTGCACCAAATTTGTGCCGGGGAGTGGTGTCCCTCAGCCCAGCCTGCACCCTCTCCAATTTGGGACTCCTTGAGGGATGTCCAATTTCCCGTTTAGGCCCGATCCCACTGGGACTCTGGCTTCCAACACCTCACCTGCCTCTGCCTGATTGCTCCTAAGTGCTTCTGCCTCCCAGCCTGATCATCCCCTAACCACTCCCCTGCCAGCATGATTGAAGCCTAACTGTGACCCCGTGGATATCTAGGAAAGGGTAGGGAGACCCAGGTGGATATGTGGGAGAGGATAGGGAGTGACCCAGGTGGATATGTAGGAGAGCATGTGGTGTTCCAGGCAAAGGACACAGCCAGTGCAAAGCCCCTGAGAGTGCACCAGGCCTGTGGAGTTCAAGAGCAGGGAGAGAACAGAAGCCAAATGAGCCTGCAGGACAGACAGCTGCTGGAGATGGAGACGAGGTAAGAGGGACCCTGAAGGCCAGGTCACGTGGTCCTTCAGGTCCTCACCAGGTTTTGTCCTCATTCTAAAGGAGATACGGAGCTCTTGGAGGGTTTGAGCTGAGGACTGCTGTGATCTGGTTCCCATTGGAACAGGACTCCCTGGCATGGAGACCATTGAGAAGGTTACTAGTAACCTCACGGTGAGCAGTCGCGGTGACACAGACCTGGGTGCTAACTGCAGGGACTGGGCAGAGTTAGATTCTGGAAATACACCTGACCTGTTTGCTGATGGACTGGATGTGAGGTATGACAGAAAGACAGGAGTGAAGAATGACTCCACAGTTTTCTGCCTGAACAACTGGAAGGGTAGAGTTGTCATTGACTGAGATGGGGAGAAAGTATAGGTGTGGGGGGGACAGGAAGTGGTTTGGACGTGGGAATTTGAGAAGTCTACTGGTCATGCAAGAGGAGATGTCTACACATGGGGTTTCTCTCTCGACCCCAGCCTCTGACTCTATCTAGATTTCAGGAGAGAAATCCTGGCTGGGGATACACATTGGAGAAATGTGTGCGCCTAAATGGTATGTATGGACATGGAGATGAATGAGGTTGTTGTATATTTATTATAGAAAAGATCTGAAGCTAGATTTTTAAAAAAGAGATTAATAGCCTGGCCCATGTGGCAGTGGTTAAGCATGGACCTATGAATCAGGAGGCCATGGTTCAATTCCCGGTCAGGGCACATGCCCAGGTTGCAGGCTTGATCCCCAGTGGGGTGTGTGCAGGAGGCAGCCAGTCAATGATTCTCTCTCATCACTGATGTTTCTGTCTTTCCCACTTCTTTACTCCCTGAAATTAATATATATATATGTATATATATATATATATATATATATATATATATATATATGTGTGTGTGTGTGTGTGTGTGTGTGTGTGTGTATATGTATATATACATACATATATATATATATATATATATATATATATGTATGTATATATGAGGTTAATAAAGTGAACTTAAGTACAAAGAGATGATGTGCAGATTCATATCAATTACTCAGTTACTTCAGAAAAACCAACAGCAGGTCATGAGCGTGACATGGCAAGCAGGGCTTGGAGCCAGCGCTCACAACAACTTTAGCATTACCATGTGGTCTAAATGTGCCCAGGTCTGCTTGAGCTCCCGCAGCGTGCTCACGACAGCATCAGACACTTCTTCTTTCTTGTCCTGAATCAAAGCCAGTCCATTTTGTTCAATCTTCTCCACCTCTTTTTCCTTGGCTTTAATCAAATCTTCTAGATCCTGAAAGATTAAAAACATAGTCATTTTAAATTGTTCTAGTATGATGCACTGAAATCGAGCCATTATAGTCTCATATCCTCAAAATCTCTAAATAACCCAAAACCTTATAATTCTCAGGACAGGGTCTCCATAGGGAAACTGTTTCCTGCATTTAAATTCTGTAAACTGCCTAATTCCATGATAAATTAGCATAACTTATCAAACTAAAATTTGATTGCCTAATAGATAAGGAAATGGCACCATGTAATTTTTTTCCCCCAAGAAGCTACAGGAAATAGTGAGAACTGGTAACATGAATATATTCTTAAGTTAATGTATCTTGGTGTTGGAAAAATTATCCTGTCCTAACCCATAGGGTAAAATGCAATGGAATGGTATTCTGTACCCCAGTATCTGAGGTTTAGTTATATTTCTGCTACAATGGAGCTGTGGCACATTATATATATTATTTTAAGCTGTTGAAAACTAGGCAAATGTAAATAAATAAATAAAAACTAGGCAACTGTAAGACAGTATTATTATATTCTATCACTTGATACTCTGCCATGCTGCAGTGCAAATTTGTTTCTCTCCTTAATTAGCACAAAGCAACTTTTGTCATATTGTATTAATTGGAAATTCATGCATTTAGTAACCAGAATAGATCATTTGTGTTTTTAATATTGGTTTTTAATTTCCACTTTATAATTATGTCAGTATTTTGACAGTTTAGATAGTTAATCAGAGGATGACTACAGTGATTACTAGGGTTATGGGTCATTTATACAGCATAGAAAACATAATTAATTTTACTATTTAAAGCTATTTATCTCTACCGCCCTGAAATACTAAATAACCATAAATAATCCTTCCAATATGTCTTTAATATGATTCTAAAATTCACCCACTGGAATTAAATGTATCCTCATTTATCCAGAGATGTACTTTGTTCAGTGAGCCCTGTGGAATTAATGTCCCATTGCCCAGAACACCTCTCTAAAATGCTCTGTACCTTAATAGTGCCATAAAAGCAAACCAAGTAGGGGCAATAGGGCTGAAATATATATTTTGTGCAAAATGAAGTTGCGATCCTTCCCTTTCAATAATAATTAAAAGATGATTCTGTTTCTGATCAATGAAGGGAAAGTCCAAACCCAACATGTTTTGCTATAATGAATCATTCTTAACTTGAGTTAATTCCTACATAGCAGTTTCTATGCTGATGTAAATGAATAAATCACCTAGAAAGAGTGGAAAAAATAGTCAAGAATTTTCAAACAAAGTAAAGCTTGAATCCAGTCACCAACTTAAGCATGCTGGCTTGAATTTCAAACTTTGGTCCAGAGGAACCATTTCCCAAAAACGACAATAAATTTTGATCAAGGCTTATGGTACTGCCAACAAAACATGCCAGTTAGGAAAAAAACAACTCACTCACTCACACACACACATACACACACACACACACACACACACACACACACGCACGCACACTCACACACAGACTCAGTGATGCCCCCAAATAGCTGAGCAGAGCTACATTCATTCTGTTCTTTGTTTAGAAAAATGACTTTTCATTTGAAATCGCAAGTTGGCCTTGGCATCGCGCTCCTGGCCCCACACCCCCAGCTCTCCTTCCTGACACCGCCTGAGGTGAACCTCTGGGAGACTAACATTTGGGTCCGAAAAGGAGTAAAACTTGCCAGGCGTCCACTACATTTTCCAGATAAGAATGTCTCTCTCTATTGAATAGAGCACATGGACATGTAAAGAAACGCAATGGAAAATGGCAGGAAAACAGAACGGAGAAGAAGAAAATGCTAGGAAAGTAAAAGAACAATAGGACAGAAGGAAGAAAAAAGAGAAATTAAGGTATCGTTTCAGTCTTTCCATAGCAACGTCTGTCACCACAATATGCAGGGGAGCACTGATCCTGCTCATGTCAGCACGTGAATTATCTTTTAACTTTAATGTTACCGTTTTAACTCTTGAGCTCATCAGGTATACATTTTCATAATCCAAAGTCAGAATTTGAAATTCTGACTTATTTGCACCTTTTAGAATTGATGCCTGAATTAGAAATGCTACTGGCCCCTGGAGAGGTCCTAGGTTTGATTCCTGGTCAGACTACATGCCCAGGGTGCAGGCTGGATCCCCAGTGCGGGGGGTGCAGGAGGCAGCCGATCAATGATTTTCTCTCATCATTGATGCTTCTCTCTCAAATCAATAAAAAAATACTTTTAACTGAGATAATGCAATGATATGTTTTTGGCCTTCCATCTTTTACACACCCATCTTCTGATGTGAAGCTTTTTTTTTTTTTTTTTTTTTTTTTTAGTTTCAAGCTATTTCTCTATGTGATGGTTTCCTTTGTCATTTTTATGCATCTCTGACTGGCAATCCATTATCTTGTCAGCCCAGCACAAGGCATCTGCTCTTCCTTTTCTGAACCAAACAGCTATGCTCCGGAGCTTAAATATACCCGACTCTACATGTGCCCACAGAGGAAGTGCTTCTCAGAAGGGAGTTCATTACTAAAGGCCTTTCTTCTGGAAGTCTAGAATATAAAAACTAACTTAGGGAAAGGGGCATTTCAGCAGAATTACTTCCCAGTTGAATCCTCAAGCTGTTCTTAGGAAATGCTACCAAGAAGCGCCCCAGCTAATCTGTAACACATTACAAATTATTGAATTAGTTTTAAAAACAACTATTGCAGGGTTCACTGTGGCAGCTCCCATGTCTTCTGTAGAAACAAGAATATCTGAGGAAAGAATAAGTGTTCTTGGGTCAGTGATTGGCAAACTCATCAGTCAGCAGGACCAAATACCAACAGTACAACGACTGAAATTTCCTTTGAGAGCCACATTTTTTAAACTTAAATTACATAGGTAGGTGCATTGTTATTAACTTAACTAGGGCACTCCTAAGCTGGCCTTTGCTAAAAACTCAAGGGGCCAAAGAGCCGCAAGTGGCTAGTGAGCCGCAGTTTGCTGACTACTGTCTTAGGTCAATGGGGAACATTTAGAGTGTTCCCACTGTACCTGAACCTGCAGTCCTTGCCACTACCGGAGCTAGCACGTGACTCAGTAGTCACACTATCACCTGTGAACCTCCACCCATCATGAGAGTTGAGTCGCAATCCAATCAAACCTCTTGTGTTAACTCTATTCACAGGAAATACAGGAGAGAGAAGAGCAACTTAAATGGCACTTTAGGGAAATACACAGGCTGATCCTGGACCCGGGCCCAGTCTATATTTTCTCTGGCAAGTTAATAGTATCAAGAAAATATCAGCGATTTAAGAGAGCTAAGGAGCACAGGAGCATGTAAACACTGCTGTATCTTTACGGGAATAAATTAACTAGAAATATACATTTTATAGGAAATTTAGGAAATAGTGTTATGGGTTGAACATTAAAAATATTAAGGGAGCCTTGGCCGTTTTGGCTCAGTGGATAGAACATTGGCCTGCAGACTGCAGGGTCCCAGGTTCAATTCCCAGTCAAGGCACATGCTTGGGTTGCGGGCTCCATCCCCGGTAGGGGGTATGCAGGAGGCAGCCAATCGATGACTCTTGCATTATTGTTGTTTCTATCTCTCTCTCCCTCTCTCTTCCTCTCTGAAATCAATAAAAATGTACTCACAAATATTAAGGGATTATGTTAAACTTTTGGTGGTGATAATGTTATGGTTATATAAGAAAAGTCCATTTTGTAGAGCTGGGAATTGTAGCATGGAGGAATAAACTGGCAGGCTATTTGGTATTAACTATGACATCTTTCAGATGAGAAGAAATAGGCTAATATGTCAAAGTCTTGATAATTATTAAATCTGATCATCAGTATCTGATGATCACAGGTCAGGAACATCCTCTACTTATGAGTGTGTTTAGACATTCTGTTTTGAATTTTATAAAAAGAGGTGAAAAGACCTAATGGACAATTCTTATATGCTAACAAAATCAGAGAAATTTGTAATCGAATGCAACTGTTCTCAATATTTAACTCTCAGTTCTCAAGAAGGGCACTTTCATTTGGGACACGCCATGAAATTGTGGACTGGAGCATGTCAGCCCCCTGGACAGTTAGTTACCTGACAGTCTTTCATTGCATTCTGAACTGAAGCCTGGTCTCCGACTCGATGCTGTTGTTTTAGCCTCTTTTCCTGGGTTTCAAACCACGTTCTCATACCTTGTACATTGTTTTCATATTCTGACCACGATTCCAGTAAGCCTTCCAACAGCTGGATCTGAACAAACATAATGAAATAAAATTTACAATTTTATTTTAATTTCAAATCAGTGGCAGGTCACTATTTCCTCCAAATTGAGAATTCATAAATTCATAAGATACAGCCCACGGTATGTTTGATTAAAAATAAATGTTACAACATGCAAATCAATGACCATGTTGTGGTAAGCAAGTAAAGATCTTAAGTCTACTTGAAACGAGGGCAAAAGAAATTGAGAAGAGCTTTTAAAAAACTAAAATTATATGAAATATACAAAGGGTGGAGGGTGCATAAGACAAAGTTATTGACATGATTAAAGGACATGTAGAGCCAGCAGTAGCTGGTTTGGCTCAGTGGATAGAGCGTTGACCTATGGACTGAAGAGTCTCAGGTTTGATTCTGGTCAGGGCACATGCCCAGTAGGGAGCATGCAGGAGGCAGATGATCAATGATTCCCTCTCATCATTGATGTTCCTAGCTCTCTCTCCCTCCCCCTTCCTCTCTGAAATCAATAAAAACATGTACATATTTTTACAAACAAACATGTAGAGCCATATATGTATCCTTCGGTGGCATTCTCTCTAGCAGCATCCCCAGCCCAGCATCTGTCGCTATCCTACTCATACAGTGACTTTTCTTGATAGCTTCTATCTCTTCTTGGAGTCTTCATGAAATACTGCAGCGGCGGCCGACTGGCTTACCTTCTCAGCTACTAGACCCTGCAGGATCTGCCAGCTTTTATTCATCGCTCCGAGTTGCTCAGCGAAATCAGTCTTGTCGCTGCGCTTGCTCTCCACGTCCTGAGTGCTGATCTGCAGCACAGACTGGTTCACAAAGTCAACTGTCAGTTGCTTACAGTTGATGTCTATCTTAAAGCCCTGGAGCGAGGAGGGAGGAAAGAAAGCGAGGTCAGCCGTGGGCATGTCATGTGTTTTCTCAGGAGCCGGGGAGCTGTCAGTAACCAAAAGGTTAATATCATCACTTCCATGGGTTAGCCAAATGGCACAGTCTGTGTGCATGCATCCAACCCATTATTTTCAGAAAATGAATATATATAAGATATATATGAATACAGTAAATATGAATTACATTTATAACTTTTGAATTTATAAATATATTTGAATTTATAAATATATATATATGGCAGAGGATGTAGAATTGGATACATTTAATGATTGCACTATAAAATATTTATAAATTATAGTATCGATTTTTATGACTTCCTAAAATGAAACAAAATCTTATTCAGAATTATTCCTAACACCAGACCACTTTTCTATGCCTTTCACTAGGGAGGCAATGTTCCTATTCTTACATACCTATCCGGTCGCTATGGACGAAATCTATACCTCACAGCCTAATTGCCAACACAGGAGTTCTTATGCCCCTTCAAATGACATACCGTATTTGCCGGCATATAAGACGATTTTTTGGCCCTGAAAAATATGCCTCCAAGTGGGGGGTAGTCTTATACGGCGAGTATATAAAAAACTCTGTATTTTGAGTGGAAATGTTAGGGGGTCGTCTTATACGCCCAGTCGTCTTATACGCCGGCAAATACGTATTTTTCAGGGCCAAAAAATCGTCTTATACGCCGGCAAATACGGTAGTTCCAAAACATGAAAAGGTAGAGATAAAACATGAGCAATCAATCACCTTATATTTCTGAAGGTACTCATCGATGGCCTTGTGGCCTATGGCATTCTTTATATCCTCTTCATCCTTCTGAATTACATTCTCCATGAGAGAGATCCAGGTCATGACTTCAGAAATGGCATGGCGCGAGGGCAGCTTATCCATCTGGAGCTGCCCGAGGAGGAGAGGGAGTCACAAGTATTAAAATTCAAACCCGGCGCCCATTAACCTAAACACCCCACACCAGCCCTGCATAGGTAACTCTTCTTAATGCCATGTTTGGATCTGAACCTCATTGGAAGCTTGGCATGAAACAGCAGGCGAACATGGAACAGCCATAGTCATCTTATGTTCACTTGCCATCCAATACTATAAACATTGTATAAACACTGGCTAATTAATCAAAATACCAGAAAGAAGAAAATATTATTGTTATTTTATAGCTAGTTTTACGACTCTCAAAAAACGTAACTACAAAACACTCAACAGATGTATCTTATTAATTAGCTCATAAAATCTCTGTGTATTTTGACTCAAGAATGTTAAAAGGAGAAAGAAAAATACCACAATACCAACTATCATTTTCGAGGGCTTTGGCACTCTCATATTTATTCCTAAGAGCATAGCCAACTTCTCCAGTCCCTAAAATATACTTGCAAGTCTGACTCTTACTTAATACATTATACATTTATGCAGCTACTTATTATAATAACTTGAAAAAAAACATAAGCAATCATTTAAAATATTTATGGATTTCTATGAGGTGCAGTATGATGTAGAGATAAATGTGGGATGTACAGTGGCTGATTAGTAGGGTTAAAAATTGGCATTAAACCCATCTATCTCACCGTATCTACAGAGATGAGCACAAATGAGAGAGAGACATAAACTCTCTGGGAGTTCAGAGGAAGAGAAACATGTCTCCAGGAAAGAGGAGAACTGACTTCCCTTCTCTAACTTCTCTTCCCTTGTTGAATGAATGCCAGCTGCTGTATTGTAGGTAGGATCCTGGGTCTTTTACACGTATTATTATTAAATCTTCAAGTCTACCCACTTTATAATGTAGGCACGGTGACCCACACTTTAGTCATGAGAAAATAAGGAATTTAAGCAATACTGGGGAGGGACTGTGGTACACACACACATAAGCACACACTCTAAAGAAGCCCGTGGGCCCTCCCAGCGTGGCTCAGTAGTTGAGTGTCAACCCAAGAACCAATAGGTCATGGTTCGATTCCCGGTCAGGGCACATGCCTGGGTTGTGGGCTCCATCCCAAGTGTGGGGGGTGCAGGAGGCAGCCAATTAATGGCTCTCTCTCATTGATGTTTCTCTCTCTCCCTTTTCCTTCCTCTCTGAAATCAATAAAAATATATTAAAAAAGAAAAAAGAAGCCCTTGGAAGATCTGGAATCTATAAAGATGTCATTTGGTGATGGGTTATCTTAATACGCGGTACAGAGGAAGAGAGAAAACACAAGACATCCAAGATGAAGCTTATTTAGATCCGTGAGCGAAAGCAGATGAAGGCAGCTTTCCGTCCCATACTGCTCAAATCGGGCATGCCCCAGGAAGCCAAAGACGCGTGCTGTACCTGGTGCAGCTTCTCCTGGACAGTCGGGATATTGGTCAGCAGGTCCGCCCATTGGCCATCTATGTGTGACAGCTCGGACCGCAGGGCGGCCGTGTCCACTTTCTTTAAGCGAAGGAGCTGGTTGCCAGTGCTCAGAACGGACGACTTCAGGGAGGATTTGGCATCCACTTCCTTGGAAAACTCCTGAAAGGAGGAGCAAAGTTCAAGTCAGGATTAAAGAACCTGGCCTTTCCTTTAAGGAAAAAGAGACCAATTTATGACAAAAACAACGTTTCTTTACATCTTGCAGGGGCGTTGTGGTAAGCATTGCAGAGAGAAAAACCAAAGCAGCCTACTCCCTCCTGGAATCAGAGCTAACAAGGAAGCCACTACCTATCATAGCCTGGAAGAGGCGATGGGGAGCCCCGGTGTGCCGCCCAATTACTGCACACAGAGTCCCCACCAGCGGTTCTCCAGGACTTGGCGTGTGAAGTTTACCCCCTGACAGGTGGTCTCCTCTCTTCCCGTGCACATCAGCCTCTCCCATAGGCCTGTAGATAGCACATGTGAGTCCAGTGCTTGACACTCTTACCAGGAAGGCGTTCAGGTGATCACGGACCATCTCCAGTTCTTGGGGGACGGTCACAGATTGCTGAGTCCAGAACTCCAGCCTGTCTTTGGCAGTCTGCAGCCAGTGAAGGAGAGCCGCGGACTCACTCTGATATCTGTGAGTATATTGATGAGCCTATTAGGGAAGCATCCAATCCCCACTTTCTGCTAACCCAATTTTATGTTTTAAAAATGTTTACTGAATTTAATAGGAGTGGCATTGGTTACTATGATTATATAGGTTTTAGTGCGCAATTCTATAACACATCATCTGTATTTTATACTGTGTGTTCACCACCCCAAGTTAACTCACCATTTATTCCCCCCTTTACCTTCTTCTATCTCGGCCATCCCTCTTTCCCTCTGTTAATCACCCTCCTGTTGGCTGTGACCCAATGCTAATCTTAAAGGAGGCATGATAGGTTTGGGAGAATAATGCCCTGTGTTCAAACTCTCAAGTTCTTATCCCTTCATATTTACGCCTGAGGCAAGTCAGTCTCTCCAAGTTTCAGCTCTCTCTTCTCTAAGCTGAAAATAAAAATGTATTTCCCCTATCGGTTCATGTGGAGGCTATTCAGACCCTATCAGATGACTGTTATTAAAAGCTCTTGAAAATAAAGATGGCACAGAAATAGAGTATTTCACTAGGTAACATCACCCCCTCCACTTCTCTTGAATACTCTTGTCCTTGAGAAACTTCATCTTCTCAAATCCACTCTCTTTTCTTTCCCTCTAAGGCTTTACTGTGACCACCCACGTGCGGTCAACAGGTGAGGAGGAGGTCAGCTCCAAGGTAAGGTACCCACCTCCCTACCCACTTTGGATTACGTATTTATACGATTACACGAGAATCCAATCGGGGGCTTTGGGTTTCTCTTTATTTGCCAGACTATGTGATATGCTCCTATAGGGACCGTGATATCTTTTTCAAGTCCTGTACCCAATAGCCTTAGGAATGCTCTTTAACACTGATCTAAAAAATGGGCCAAATGGTCCTTGCATTACCTGGTCCAGTGTTTCAGTATCGTTTCCAGCCTGTGAAGTTCCTTAGACACTTTGTTGGTACTGTTTAGCCAGTGTTCTCCGAGCTGGTTCAGCTGGCTCTCCAGGTCTGAGCAGCTAACGGACATCAGAAGGCGCTTCCCGTCATCCAGCGCCTGGTATAACTTGGGCTGGTATTCATTAAGGCTGGATTTCAAATGCTGAAAGGATGAAAAATACCGGGTCAGGAGTTTGGGCAATGCACTTTATCTTTTGAAGGATCACGGTTTCTCTGGCACCCATATGTCCCCATCATCCTTAGCCAAACTTCAATTATTTGCACTCAAGTAATGTTGGAACCTTTGAGATGCTTCACCTACTATATCTAAGTACAGATGTCCTTTTATTTTATTTTTTTGGTGGTGACTTTACATGCATGTAAGCCTATCAAACTATAATTATTTCACCACATACACTACAGGACAGGCCTGGTGGAAGCTGAGTGTTCAAGAGGAGTACTCTGTCATTTTTTAAAAAACACCTGCTAGCCGAAACCAGTTTGGCTCAGTGGTAGAGCATCGGTCTGCGGACTGAAGGGTCCCGGGTTCGAGTCCGGTCAAGGGCATGTACATTGGTTGCGGGCACATCTCCAATAGGGGGTGTGTAGGAGGCAGCTGGTCAATGTTTCTCTCTCATCGACGTTTCTATCTCTCTATCTCTCTCCCTTTCTCTCTGTAAAATATCAATAAAATATATTTAAAACAAACAAACAAACAAAAAAACACACCTGCTAATGCTCATCAAACAACAAACTATGATTTTTTTTCAAGATAGTGGGATAGCAGGATAAACTACAGAAATGCTTGGTGGAGGCTGAATTTTCAAAAGGAGCTGTTATTAAAAGAAAAAGAAAAAAGAAAAGAAACCTTTTTATAGTCTATTATAAAACCAGCACTTAAAATGTATGTGCTTGCAACAACGTCAACTGTCTGAAATCAGAGTAACGGGTGCTTCATATTTGAGTGCACGTTTGTTTAGTTTCTGTGAACACCGTGGCTGCGTTTCAGAAGGAAGCGTGGCAACTTCCCACACGCAGAGGCCACGTGGGCGCTGACCTGGTAGAGGGCGATGCGATCCAGGAGCCTGTCCTCGCTCTCCTCCACCAGCCCCACGCTGGGGGTGCCGCTCTCCACTGCCTCCAGCTTCCCGCGGAGCTCCCGCTGCTCCTCCTCCAGATGGGACCAGGTCTGAAACGCAACAGCAGCCCATGAGCGAGGAGCCCTCACGGAGGAACAGCACTCCTCTCCGTGTGCAAGCTGTGCACTTAACAGATTCTCTTTGAAGTTCGGTCGGGGCGGAGTGGGGGTCGAGGTGGGGGTTTTGCTTTATGAAGCAGAGGATGGCTCTGAAGCCAGGAATCAGATGGTGACCTGAGAAGCATTATCAACGGCCCGTGGCATCTGTAACTAACTAGCAGCATGAGCAAGTGACTGCACGAGCGTGGACAAGACGCTCAGCTTCTCCGAGCCTCATGTTTAACATTTAAACTTGGGAATGACAATATCTATGTGGCCCATTCCGAGGGTTAAACAGAACAATGTACACATTATGCCTGGAGCACAGTAAGCGTTTGATTACCCGCTTTTCCTTCTTTACCACGGTAATGAGGAATGCGTGATTTAACTAGAAGGAATAGGCTTGTTTACTTCACGTAGGAAGGGAACTAAATACATTACACCTGCAAATTTAAAAGAGCACAGACATTTAAGAAACGTGAATACAGAGCATAGGCATTCTACTAAGGAGAACGCTCACGTGACTTTTTTTTTTAATTCAGAATTTTATTTTGTTTTATATTGGAAGTCTTTTTGCCAATCACTTGAAGTTCACTTCAGTGATCTATAGCAAAGGTGAGCTGTTTTTTCAGCCTGCCTCTCAAACCCCATCCCTCATCCTGCCCAGTGTGAAGAAGGTCCCATGCAGCTGCCTCTGAGTGTGGGGAAGGCTTTATCAGGATGCGGATGGGAAACTCAGAGGGGGCAAGGCAACACGTGATGCTGCTGCTTCTCAGAGTTCCGAGGTTACAGGAGGCAAATGGCAGGAATCTCTGCGCCCTGCCTTCCTGGGCTGCTTGGCAGCGGGGGGTCTGCTGCAGGGGAGGGTGCTGCCTCAAGCGTCTCACCTCTAGAATGTACTCCAGCTCCACGCCCCTTTTGTGAGCCCCCTTCAGGATGGCTGAAGCCTGCGCCATCACTTCTGCGTGCAGCTGAGTTTCCTGCAGGGCCGCAAAGCTGATGATCTTTCTGAAGAGTGTCTCTGTCAAAATCATGTGGGACTCCAGACCCTGGAAGTATTCCTGCAATTTTTCAGGTAGAAAGAGGTCAGCGGCTCATTCGTATACTACCGTCGGATAGCATTGCTTCACACGGGGAAGCTGATGGTACCAGCTGATAGGTGAGCGACACTGTTCCATCACTGCTGGCCTCCAGCTTACCCCGGTGGAGGCAGGGGCTCCAGGCTCCTGACTGGCCTCTCTTGTTCCCCCACCATGACCATCACACATGGCTATGCCCTCCACAGAGCCCTCCAGATGTAACCAGCCTGTGCTGTCCGAATCCTTCATCCCTGCGTTCTGGGCTTCCTTCCTGTCCTGACCCGCCTCTCACTGACCCCACCATCCAAACTGGCCTCCCTGGTCCCTCGCACACCTTAGCTCCCAGTCCCCATCGGGGCCTCTGTCTATACTTTGTACTCACTGAGAGGACCTCACCTGACACACTGACAGCTTCCTCCCTGTATGGCAGGGCGTGAGTGGTATTACATATTCTAAATTTCCCTCAGATTATACCTACATACAAGGAAACTGCAGACCTTGCACGATCCTACAAATGTGTTTTCAATTGCCCCTTTTTCTGCGTCAAAGGACCCAGAGGCAGGGATAGGGTTTAACCCACTTCCTATTCTCAACGCCACAGGTAGAACCGAAGGACCGAGAATCTATACAGTAATATTTAGCATGTGCTATGTGCCAGGTACTCTTATCGGCACTTGACTAACTCATTTAGTCCTTACAAGTCTTTGAGGCAGGCAGGTGTATTTCTCATTTTACAGACGGGGACACTGCACTGTGTCCAGTCTATGTAACTTGTCCAAGGTCACTGCCGAGCTAGCTCCCCCTCAGAAATTGCTCTGGTCAGGAGGAGCTAGAACCATCTTTTTAAATCAACCCTCAATTATTATACCATAGAAGCTTCAAGTTGGAAGAGAACTTGGACGTCACAGAGCTCAAATTCATGGGAAGCTGAAATTCCTTTGACAACCCCGTCTCCCCCTGACAGCCTTGGATGGGCTTCTCGTGGCCAGGAGGGCTGTCAGTTGGAGGCAGCTTACTCCTCTCAGCACTCTTCATCTATGGAGCTTAATTTCTCTGTTATTTATAGTCATTGATCCTAGCCTCTTCTCTGGAGTAACTCAGGGGATGATTTTATTATTAGGGTCAAAGATTTGAGAAAAACCAGCTGTGAACTTTAAAGCAATGTTTTCAAAGCCAAATGATAAGGCCTTCATAAATCACTAAGTCTTGGACAAAAACCTCTGGGAAAAATATCAAGAAGTCTAATAGTAATAAATAAATAAATAAGTCTACCTTGAGAAGCCACCGAGAGCTACATGATGGTAGAATGTTAACTATCTGTAACCCAATGGGATTTTGAAAGTTTCCTTACAGGAACTTCCAGGAGCCTTGGAGTTTGGGGTTATGAACTGGAAAAATTGCTCTTTCTGCGATTATTGCTAATCATGCAAGAGTTACCTTTGTGTGTGCATTAAACAGGCAAGGCTGAATTAAGGAGCGGGGTCTACCTTGAACTTGGTACGGCACTGACTGCTGGAGCAATCGCAGGCGTACCAAGTTTGATTATGGACCTGAAGGATACTCTGCGGCCACAGCAACTAAAGGGGCATGGGTTTAAGGCCCTAAGAGCAGGGTGCCACGGGTGAGAGAAAGCAACCCATTCGCAGAGCAGGGCGAGGAGTCCTTGGCCAGGCAGAGAGATCACCCAGAACTGGATGAACAAATGGGCATAAAATGCACAAAGGGAAATAGCGGTTCAGAAGGAAGCTGGGCTCCTTTGAAGAGGGTCCCTGCGTTCCCCAGTGCATGAGGTGAGAGAGCCTGGCTGATGCTGTGAGGGAGGATACTTAAAATGACTGCTGAGGTTGGTGTTCTTTTTTAACTGATAACATTATAGAGAACAGTCTCTGTGATCTTTGTGTTCTACTGAATGCCAGTGGGTTTGTGTACACATGTGTCTACCATTTTAAAGATTCACATATACAAGTAGGAACTCCTAAAAGATTGAAAATACTGCGCTTGCCGAAACCGGTTTGGCTTAGTGGATAGAGTGTCGGCCTGTGGACTGAAAGGTCCCAGGTTCGATTCCAGTCAAGGGCATGTACATTGGTTGCAGGCACATTCCCAGTAGGGGGTGTGCAAGAGGCAGCTGATCGATGATTCTCTCTCATCGATGTTTCTAACTCTCTATCCCTCTCTCTTCCTCTCTGTAAAAAATCAGTAAAAAATATATATATTTTAAAAATACTGCGCTTTACTCAATATTTATCGGTCAGTGAGACTATGCTTGCACAAGTACATTCTCCTTCTCTTTCTACCTTATGTTTGTCAAGGAGCTGTTGGACTTCCTCTTTGGAAGACACGATCATTTTCTGGTCGCCTGCCATCTTCTCTTGTCCAGTTTCCAGCAGGTCGGCCAGATCTTGCAGGGCCCTTTCGTATTGACTCTTGAGTGCGAGGTTCTGGTTCAGTCCACTCCGCCGAGAGCCAATGGTCATCATCAGTTCATCATACATGTCCTTAGAAACAGACACAGCAGCATTCACTCAAGTGATGTTGAGGCTCCAAACCCACAACCCCAGGACACGCCTTCAGGTGTCTGTCTGCCTATGGGGATGCTCTGTGTATCAGGCATCCGTCCACCTGCCTTACTCAGAATCCTCACTTCATAAACTTCTTTCAAACAAGATAAGCTATCCCAGTGGTGCGGCTCAGTAGTTGAGTATCGACCTATGAACCCGAAGGTCATGGTTTAATTACTGGTAGGGCACGTGCCCAGGTGTGGGCTTGATCCCCAGTGTGGGAAGCAACTGTCTCATCCCTGATGTTTCTGTCTCTCTCTCCCTCTCCTTCTTCTCTGAAATCAATAAAAATATAATTTTTTTAAAAAAGCTAATTTTTTAACATTACAATGGATATGCAAAAAACACTGCCTAGAATGACACATGGGATAGACTTAACCAGTCTTCTTGGAATGTCAGTATTTGTGGTGAGATGTGGGATCAAAAATTGTTCATGGAGGTGAAGGGAAATGCCCCAGAAAATGTAATTCTGATTTTTATAATGTTCTCAACATTCATATACTTTTAGAGTAATGGAGTACCTTTAACATTTCGGATACTAACTAATAAATGGATTTGGGACTATTCTCCAAATAGAGAGCTTGGGAAGCAGAAGCACTTACTGGGAGCTGGAAGACTTCAAGACTTGAAAAGGCCGTGTTTTTTGCCAAATGTGGTGAAATAAATAAATATCTTAACTGGAAAGGCATTTTAGGAGACGATGATACACCAAACACAGAATTTATTAGAGCCTTATGGACCTGATTAATGTGCCATGTGAAGGTTTAGGGGCCAACAATGTCCGAGCTGGAAAGCTCAACTCTAATGGCTGTTTACAGCCCTGACATTGGATCTTACACCTGACGTTCACCATTGTCGGAAACCGTCCAGAAAGGACAGAGTGGGGGGCAGTGGGCTCATGACATTGTGAAATGTTAGACAGTGGAGTGAGGTACTTAAAATAAAAATGCTCTTGTAAAAATAAGAGCTATTTTATTTTCTTAAGAGGAAGGACCTGTGAACCTGGACTGGATTCATGCTAGCACTTCTTCCATGCTCTGCAAGAGGCTTGCAGAGCAAATGTGTGCGTATGTGTCACCATGCGCATTGTTTTCCTTAATATATCTTAACCATGTTGCCCATCAAAGGCTAAATTTTTGCTGGTGTGATATCCCAGGCTCGGCCTACCACCCTGATAGCAGATTCTTGCCTGAAGTTCCTATCCAGGAAAGCAAGTAACCTCAAGTTGCCCTCTGCTCCTGAGGGAGGCCAGAAGGTCTGTTTAGATTTCAGCTTCCTTCCTGTTTAAGTTTATTGTTTTGTTTTGGAACTGACACAGTGTCTGATAAAAACCACTCTTTAAGTACAGAGTAGATCTTCCTTTCTTAACTTTTCTAGGTTGGACTGATAACAATTACATTTTCTATAGTAGAAAAATAATATGGCACAACTAAACTATACCACAGTGGTCAGCCATCGGAATGATAACAAATGATGAAAGACAGAGAGAGAGAGAATCTTAGAAGCTCAGGAATACAATTTTTATTGCATTAAATATAGTAACATTTCAGAAGATTTTCTAAGAGTTACTTGGAAGAAAGATTAGAACTTAAATGATCTGAATTTTATAGAGAAAAACCAAAAAATAGAGAAAATACTTTTTTCTAGCATTCTAGCTAGGGTGCATCTTTGAATGCTATTGGTAGACAATCATACCTGGAGTTTGGAGAGTTCTTGCAGGGCAGGCTGCTCAATCTGCAATTTGTCGCCACGCTTTTTTAATTCAGCAATTCCTGCATCCAGTTCCTTCAGCCCATCTTCAGCCTGCTGTATTGCCTATGTAAAATTTATGATATTTCATCAAAACTCCCGTGAATAATTTCCCACAAAAAATATAACTACTGTGTTTCCTTATCTAGTCCTCTTCTGCCCACATAAAACAATACAGCCAACAAAACTCACTGCAATACAACATAAAAACCATGGGCACATGATGTGGGAAAGAGAAGAAGGCCCCTTTTTATGCGACCGATCAGCTATCTTAAAGATGAGGAGCTAAGAGGGACTGAGAATGGAGGGTTGGGAGAACAACACCTTCCTCAAAGAAAGAAAAATTCATGAATAATGACACCCTAAAAAGAAGCATGATGTATGACATTAGAAAAAGGTATCTGCCTGGGATTGTCTAGAGGAGGGAGAGGGAAACTTTTGTCTGCTAAGGGCCATTTGAATATTTATAACATCACTCTTGGACCATACAAAATTATCAACTTAAAAATTACCTGCTATATTTGGCCAAACATTTCATTAACTCACCCCTAATGCCTTGGCATGGCCAGACCAAATGATTCCATGGGCCCTATACGGCCCGGGGAATGGATATTCCCCACTCCTGGTGTAGGGAATCATGTTCTGGTTTCCTGAAGTGCAGTTCTGAGCATCTTTGAAAACATGTGACTGCATGGTTTTCCCCCCCAAAAAACCCCAGAAAATCATACAATTGGCAAGCATTACAGCGGCTGCTAGTGCTAAGTCTTATCTTCCCAGGGCAAGGTGTGTGGAGGCAGAACAAGATCTCATCTGGGCCTTCCAGGAGCTAACGGTCTGGTTGGGAAGCCAGACTAAACATGGGGCAGCAAAAGCATTATGTACTAAATAAACTTGACACAAGCCATCCCTGTAAGAGCACGTTGGAAACGGGAGATCCCAGTGAGTCCTGGAGCAGAATGAGTAGGCTTTTGGAAGAAATGCAACCTCGGTTGCCCTTGAAGAATGAAAAGAACATGAATTCCAGATGGCAGATAAAAAACATGTGCCCCGTTTTCTTTTCTGAATCCCCACCACCACCACAGCAAGTGTTTTGTTTGCTTGTTTTTGGGGGTGTGTGTCTCTCCTCCCCCCTCAATATATCTACAAGAACAAGGCAGAAGGAAAAAAGACAATGCCAACAAAATTGTGGAAGCTGGAAATCAGAAGGATAGATGATAATTGACTTAAGACATTCTAAGAAAGCTGAATTCTAGTCCAGCAGGGGATCTTCTTCCCCAGGTTTACAGCCACAGGGGTCTCTGGCACTCCGGTGAAGTGGGTGCTGAATGAGGAGGGCCGGTGAGAAGCTCTTTAAAGAGAAGTTAAGTCTGGCTGGTGTGGCTCACGTGGTTGAGTGTTGACCTATGAACTAGGAGGTCATGGTTTGATTCCCAGTCAGGTTACATGCTTGGGTTGCGGTCCCAATTCCCAATGGGGGGTGTGCAGAAGGCAACCGATCAATGATTCTATCTCATCGATGTTTCTACCTATCTTTCCCTCTCCCTTCTTCTCTGAAACAATAATACTGTGGGGGTTTTTTGTTTGTTTTGTTTGTTTGTTTGTTTGTTTTAAAGAGAAGTTAAATTCCCAGATCTCTTTCTCATTCCACACTGCTCCTTCCCTTCCCTGGTGAAAGATGGAACATTGATTTTCTGGAAAAGGTAAAAAAACAAGTAGTCTCTGGACTGAGGGGCACCGGACACAGTTGTGGGCTTGAGTACTTGATTGAAAACAGAGGGATAAAGTGAATGCCCACTGAATGGTGAATGTGGAGTCCCTGTTTCTTCTAGAGAATGGCAGCCAGAGTTCTACTCTCCAGAGAGGAAGGAGAAAAAGTATGAAAAGACCAATAGAAACATCTAAAAGTTTGTCACATGGATTCTCCAGCAAGTAGCCCACACAGACCCCCTTCAGTAGATCTCAACATTGTCAAGCCTTATCCGCTCATCATAGTTGCCCCTTTGCTGTGTAGTCTCACATCCTAAACAAAAGAGTCAGCAAAGAATTTCCTGAGAAATGTCTCCACCATGGAAGACAGAAACCCAAAGAAGCAAACAAACAAAAGTAACCAATTATTCAGGAAAAATAAAACTTCAGTGAGGAAATAATAGACCCAGAGAGATTACAAAGGATAATGCATTCATTAAAAAAACCAAAAAGAAATCAACAGGCCTGGCCAGTGTGGCTCAGCTCATTGGGTGTTGTCACACTCAATGAAAGATTGCTGATCTGATTCCAATCAGGGCGCATACCCAGGTTGGGGGCTCCCTCCCTGGTAGAGGTGTGTAGGAGACATCCCCGATGAATGATGGGAACCCTGCCCTTTGACCATGGCACTGTCGTGCTAGCCCTCTGGAAGGAGGATCTGGCCCCCACACTTATTCTCACTGTCCAACATCCCCAGCGGTTTCCCACTGCCAGTTCCCGAGGGGAGACACCCAGTGTGTGTGAGATGGCCCACGAGGGTGAGACACTGTATTTCATTTACATCCAGCCACATTCATTTTCAATTCCCACTTCTGTTGCTGCATGTGCTTTATAACACGGTACTTGCTTACAGTTTATGAATGAGTAAATATTCATGTATTTGTGGCATGTGCTTGTCCAACTAGTGAGGTGTGCGATCAATGAAGTTCAGACACTAGTGATTTATAGACTAAAGTCCAAATTCTCTGACACACAATGGCTTTAACTGCAAAGTGCCTCCAGTGACCTCACCCAGCCTTATTTCCCCTCAATCACATTGACTCCTCGTAAGCTCAGCTACCAAGGGCCACACACTGTCCTGCGGAACTCTGACTGTCTCCCTGTGCCTTTGTTCTTGCTGTCCCTTCCTGTGGATACCTTTCTTCCGGTCCCTTACGTCCAGTTCCAATTTCCCTTTGTAGTAGACTCTTCCCTGCCCTCCCCCCTCTAGAGGCAACCTACCCCTCTCCCGAATGTGCACAGTGCCACCGGGGCAGTCTGACTTCCTGCCCAGGTCACTGACATTCACGCCTAATCTCGTTGTTAGGGGACACGCTTCTTCAGGTCAGCAGCTGTCACTGCCACCTTTTCCCAGCTCACATTTCCCAGTTCCGTGCAGGCCTAGGTGAGAGAGTCAGTGTAACCCGGCCAGGGGTTTAAACCCAGCTCTCACAAACAAAACAGGGACAAACAAAGCCACAGATCTCACGCAGATGACTTGACATTTCACAGTAAATCCCATCGGCTCTATGCGTTAGCTCTCCTGGAAAAAGGCAGCTGTGAATACCTCTATCTGCTCCGCCACGGGCTGTTCGAACACATTGGCCAGTTTCTGCAGAAGCATGTACTTGCTGTCAGCCAGCGACGTACACAGCACCTTCAGGTCATTCTAGGGGGCGAGAAACAGGAAGACTTAGCATGTGCACCGGGGAATTCAAATGGTTATAAACGTAACACACGCTCTTAGAAATCATATACAGGTGTGGGGACTTTATGTCCAGAGAAATCAATGCTGTTCTAGGGGAAGGTAAGAGAAAGTGGTAACAATTCACGTTAAGTGCTAAATTTGACTTTTGAATTATCGTTTACACAAACCATTCCCTATGCAATATACAAGGAGGCAAGGCATCCAAATAAAAAAGCACTACTGGTCACCCTGAACTTCTTGTTATGTCTGAAATCAATGTGCACATTTAAACATCCCAGCAGAAATAGTACACTAATGACTTCCATCTAGTAAAACAACCTATTGATGTTACCCTGATTTGGGAGGAAAATAAAATTCCTAAGAATAATATGATTCCTTTCTTCCTCTCTCCTCTCCTTCTCTCTCTCTCCCTCACTTCCTGCTTTCCCGTAGTTTTTTTTTTTTCTTTTCATTTATTTTTATTGTTCAAAGGATTACAAAGTAGTAGTACATATGTCTCCTCCCCCCCAACCTTCCCCCAGCTTCCCCACATATGCCTTCACCTACCACCACTGTCCCCTGACCCCCCCCCCCCGTGTCTTGTACCCATTGGTTATGTTTATATGCATGCATACAAGTCCTTTGGTTGATCTCTTACAGCCCCCCGACCCCCAATTTCCCTTGCCTTCCCTCTATAGTTTGACAGTCTGTTCAATGGTTCTTTATCTTTATAACTATTTCCCCCTATTTCTTTTCTCAAAGAATGTGCACAAGCTTATAAAAAGCCATCCAGAAGTTTAGAAAAAACTATGTTCTGATGGCCAAAAACACATTAAGAGAAAACACCAAGATACTTTTAGTCACACCTTTTGTCCATAAACATTGCTCACTTAAAAGTCCAAATATGCCCTGACCAGTAGCTCAGTTGGTTAGAGCAGTGTCCTGATAGCCAAGGTTCGGTTTCAATCCCCGGGTTCTCTCTTCTCTCTCTCTTTCTCTCTCTCTCTCTCTCTCTCTCTCTCTCTCTCTCTCTCTCTCTCTCTCCCTTCCTCCCTCCCTCCCCCTCCCTAAAATAAGTCAATAAATAAAAAGTTCATGTATTTATATTGAGTTAGAGTTGTACAAAAATCAAATAGCTACCAGAATTTTGGTATTCAGTTCTAAAGGGATTAATGAACTGGAACAAAGCTGGAATGATAACATGTTTAATCCTGCCCTTCCCCTCCCCATATCAGCAAGTATCTTGTAGGTTGGCAAATGTGTCTGATGGGCTGGGTGTCCGTCACAGGGTGAAGTTAATCACATCTTCCTCACTGGGGGCAAGTCAGACACAAGTGCCTGTCACCAAGATAAAAACCTGGCCATCTCACCAGGAGAAGGACAATCATAGCAATGAAGAAAAATCAACTTTCATCATCACATAGAATGTCAGGCTAGCCCTAGCAGGTTGGCTCAGTGGATAGGGCATCGGTCTGTGAACTGAAAGGTCTCATGTTTGATTCTGGTCAAGGGTACATGCCTGAGTTGTGGGCTTGATCCCTAGTAGGGAGTATGCAGGAGCAGCCAATCAATGATTCTTTCTCATTGATGTTTCTATCCCTGTTTTCCTCTCCCTTCCTCTGTGAAATCAATAAAAAAATATATTCAAAAAACAACTACAACAACAATAAAAAACAAAATGTCAGGCTAAAAAGCAACATCGTGAGTGGATTGTGCAGTAAATTATATTTTTTTAAAAAAAAGCAATGGACAGGAGAGTCAGAAAGAAGCATATGATTCTAAAAGGCAGTAGCTGTCACTCACCCAAACCCACACCAATCTGAAAGCCCAGTTGCAGACTAAATAGGAAAATGTAATAACAGCACTGGAAAAATCGTGCTAGAAACAAGGGTTTTGCTTATGAGATGTGATATTGTTTGCAGCACCACAAAACCCTATGAGGCAGTCAGTAGGGTGTGATTTAAGAGTTGTGGACACTGAGGCTCTGAGAGGCTGCTCTGGTTATAGAGCAGTAGGCAACAAAGCCAGAACTTGAACTCAAGGGGACTACTGTCTTTGGAGACTTTGTTCTTTCTTTCCTTTTTTTATTTAAAAATATATTTTTATTGATTTCAGAGAGGAAGTGAGAGATAGAAATATCAATGATGAGAGAATCATTGACCAGCTGCCTCCTGTACGGCCATTACTGGGGATCGAGCCCACAACCCAGGCAAGTGCCCTGACCGGGAATCAAAAAGTGACCTCCTGGCTCATAAGTCGGTGCTCAACCACTGAGCCAGGCTTACCAGGCTGGAGACCATTCTTTTATTATTCTTTAAATAAATGTTATTGATTTCACAGCGGAAGGGAGAAAGAGAGAACGTTAAAAACATCTATCAGAGAGACACATTGATTGGCTGCCTCTTACAGACCTGCTACTGGGGATGGAGCCCAAATCCTGGCATGTGCCCTGACAGAGAACTGAGCCCAGGACCTCTTGGTCCTCGGGGCAACGCTCAATCCACTGAGCTACACCAGCTGGGCTGGAGACTTTGTTCTTAATTTTTTCTCTTTTGACTTTGCAAAATGAATATTAGAACAAAGCTTAGCTACTAGGGATCTTGTGAAGATTAAAGACAAGAGTACAGGTGGAAATATTTTGTGAATTAAAAAAATGATACACAATGTTTGTGGCAATTTTACTTTGTAGTTTTAAGAATGTAAATGACCTGAAGGCAGTGGTAATTTGTCCCTCTAGAACAATCATTGAATGGAGGCATGCGGCCCGCCGGTCGCAAGTTTGATATGCTTGCTCTAGATATAAACCCAGAAAATTCCTTGTGTCTTGGCTAATGCTACATTTATTTAACATTTTACAGTATTTTTTTAAATTTAAAAATGTACATAAAACTCTTGGCCCTAATTACATTTTATAAAACGTCTATGTCTGTTAGAAATAAAATTCAATTAAAACTTAGGCATTCCCAAAGGGAGCTTTTTATTAGGAATGAAAATCAACAGTAAACAGTTATCAGCCACTTTTGCATTTGCTGAAATTTATAGTCATAGGAAAAGTTTCATAAGCACACACTCAGTTGGCAACGGTCTCCGGTCTGGGGCTGGGAGGCCGTCAGCCCGGGGAGTGAGGGCCGGGAGGTAATGCAATACGTTTGAACGCAGGTGGATCTAATTAGGCCCCAGTCACTGGCCGTGGAGTGGGCCTGGGTATTGGAGTCCCGGCTCCCCTCCGTAGTGCAGCCCTGCCTGCAGGTTTCTCTGGTTATACGTCTTAAACACTGCTATTATCAACTGGAAATTGTAATTATACTGTGCCATAAATATGACTTTTATTGGTCGAATTTAAATTCCTAGTTCAGCCCTTCGTGTAGCTAGCTGCTTTCCCCCCGAGTTCCATTTCTGGGAGAATAAAACTTGTAATCTGAGTTCAATCCACTAGTTTTTCTGTAATGTCCTTGCTCCTCATTGTTCATTGGAAGAATTAAAATATACCATATTGCCGAAACTGGTTTGGCTCAGTGGTAGAGCGTTGGTCTGCGGACTGAAAGGTCCTGGGTTCGATTCCAGTCAAGGGCATGTACCTTGGTTGTGGGCACATCCCCAGTAGGGGTGTGCAAGAGGCAGCTGGTCGATGTTTCTCTCTCATCGACATTTCTAGCTCTCTATCTCTCTCCCTTCCTCTCTGTAAAATATCAATAAAATATACTAAAAAAATAAAATAAAATAAAATAAAATATACCATATTGGTGTATCAGACCTCAATCAGACATCCTGCTTAGGACATCCTCCCTGGCTTCTGCTTAGAGCAAACGGATAACTCTTTCCGAGGAGGATGGGCAAACTCTCGACAATGTCTCACCTGGAAATTTAGTACTTGCTGAAGTCTTTCCTTCATCTGATGGCATCGCTGATCTACTACCGAGTCTAACAAGCTTAACCTCCCCAAAAGACACCCCAAAGTGTCCTCGATAACGTCGCGGTGATCACTGTTCTCCGGAAATGCTTGGGAAAACAAGTTCTTGTTCTTATCCATTTCTTCAGACATTTCCTTAATATCTTTGGCAAGTGTCTAGGGTTGATCAAAAAGAAGAGCATTTTAGTGTTCAGACCCAGGAATCTATATACAAATCAAGTATTTATCCCCTTAGGGAGTCTAGTGCCATGCAATGCCGCGTACACCCACAGGCATAGTCCGGCAAACTTACCTCTTGGTTGGAGAGGCAAGTCTCGGTTTCTTCTGGTGTAAGGGCCGTGGCCAAAAGCAAACGTTCTTCAACGTCATCCAGCCACGTGGAGGTAGCCGAAACTCCATCATACAACTTCTGTTCCAAGTGAATGTTCTGCCTCTTCGTCCCTCCACCCTGGAAAAAAAGAAGTGGAAGAAGGAATGAGTTCGTGTTTTGAGAAATCAGAGAAAATTACCAGGATGAAACTTTGGAGTTTAGGGTCATTCATTAGGGTTGGGTCTTAAGTGTTGATGCCCCGGGGAGGGAAACCTCACGAAGACCAAGGAAGACCAAGATCCATGAGCAAACTCAGAGCACAGCCTTACCTGGGATGAGACCTCCTCAAAGGCCTGGTTCAACCCATCCAGCAAGGACGTCACTGCGGATTTGTCGTGGGCCGGCCCGTCGCCTTTGTACAGCGGCACGCCAGCCAGGAGCCGGTTTGGCCTGCTGAAAAGCTGCAGACAAACAGGGGCGGCTTAGGGAAGAGCCCATGCACCGTGTCCAGGTCCCTCAGACCCAAAGGGAAGTCCTAGAATGTGCCCCGTTCATGCCGCTGTCGTGGAACGGCCCAGGTGAGTGCTAGCCCAGGACACAGGACTGGTGTCTGTTGTCAAAAGCCTGCCGGGCCGTGGCTGAGGTGAGCGTGGCAGGCCTGCCTGGGCTCAGGCCTCACTCACTAGCTCTCCAAGGTGTCCATTCCTCTGACTCTCCGGCTTCTGCTTGGAGCAAACCAGTAGCTATTTATCTGGGACCTTCTGTTGCTACGTTCAATTCCATTGGCTTGACTGACTGAGCCAAGTCCAACATCACTCAGTACCTGCCCATCTTGCAAAGCAGCCTGCACCTGGCTTACAGGAGCAATCCCAGCTGACCGCTGGCTTCCCCTGTCTTTTAGAGCCACCGAGGCCCCCATTGTGTCTCGTTAAGGTCTTCTGAAACTATTAAATACTTGAAGTAGCCAGGAAAAATAAGATGACTTGACAATTTAGTTCCAGATTTTTGGAATTCCCTTTATCCTAGACCAGTAGTCGGCAAACTCATTAGTCAACAGAGCCAACTATCAACAGTACAATGATTGAAATGTCTTTTGAGAGCCCAAATTTTTTTAACTTAAACTTCTTCTAACTCTACTTCTTTAAAATAGACTCGCCCGGGCCGCGGTATTTTGTGGAAGAGCCACACTCAAGGGCCAAAGAGCCGCATGTGGCTCGCGAGTTGCCGTTTGCCCACCACTGTCCTAGATGTATACACAGCCCTAATTTACATCCATAATTTTCAAAGTCATCAAAAAAAGGGGGAGACACAATTTAATGATTTATGCTAGTGAGTAATCAGATATGGATTATCTCTGAGGAAAAATGGTACCCGGATATCAAATTTTCACATGTAAACATGCAATTACCAGAGGAAATGTGACATGGGCTTGTCAAGAAACATGTAGGGCCGAAACCGGTTTGGCTCAGTGGATAGAGCATCGGCCTGCGGACTGAAAGGTCCCGGGTTCGATTCCGGTCAAAGGCATGTACCTTGGTTGCGGGCACATCCCCAGTAGGGGGTGTGCAGGAGGCAGCTGATCGATGATTCTCTCTCATCGATGTTTCTAACTCTCTATCCCTCTCTCTTCCTCTCTATAAAAAAATCAATAAAATATATTTTTTTTAAAAAGAAAAGAAACATGTAGGAAGGATCATGTGTTTTGTACATTTGCATTGACAATGAAAATACAGAGGTCTGCACAGTGACACTGTCTCAGCCGCGCTGGGCATCTCCTACAGGAGTGAGCGCAGAGGGAGAAACATGCGTAGGTACCACTTGCTCATGCTCCTGGGCCAGGGCATCCCGCAGCAGCCTCTGCTTGGCGCTGACTTCCTGCTGCAGGCTCTCCCACTTCATCCGCATCTGGCCTTCAGCGGGGGCCTGCTCTCCTTCCGCCCCCAACTCCTGGGACGACACAGCAGGTTTTTCACTATTAGAGGAATAAACAATCCAGGTTTACCATGCGGGCAAAGAGCTGATCACTTACTGCGTGCGCGAGCTGTGGCCTCTGAAATTACAACCAGATTACTTCAGCTATTAGCTCACACCCCCCAAAAATATAAATTTTTAAAACATGAGAGACTAACCATCAACAAATATAGGATCATGCAACTGAGGCCGCGAGGATCATTAAAAAAGACATTGAAAATAGCTCAACATTAAAGATAAAACTACTAATTGGGGATCAGAAAGTATATGGATTCCTATTCTTTGACAAATAGCCCACAAATTAAAAACCGTAAAAATGCTACTTGGTCTCTGTGAGTTTTTACCCAGAGTGCAAAGGCCAGGTTTTAAGACGTGGATTAGGGTTCAGGGCACGAGAGGAAGGCACCTGTGCCTCCTCCTTCAGGGCAGGCAGCGGCGTGCCTCTGAGCATGACTGTGGCTCTTAGGGCGGCACAGAGCTGAGGTTTAAATCCCTGCACCATATGCTCTACACCTGAAACTAATGTAATGTTAAGTGGCAACTAATTAACAGACATTAAAAATAAATGCACATCAGCCCGGCCAGCATGGTTCAGTGCTTGAGTGTCCACTTATGAGCCAGGAGGTCACGGATCGATTCCCAGTCAGGGCATGTGCCCGAGTTGTGGGCTAGATCCCCAGTGTGAGGTGTGCAGGAGGCAGCCAATCAATGATTCTCTTTCATCATTGATGTTTCTACCTCTCTCTTTCCCTCTCCCTTCCTCTTTGAAATCAATAAAAAATAAATAATAAATAATAAATAAATGCACATTTGATCTGTGACATTCACTACTTTCACGACCCCTCTGTGAAGAAGATAGCTCTTCTTATTCTAATGCCACAGAGGAGCACAGCAGCGCTCAGGGCTGAGTTCCTTTTCCATGGTGACAGCAGCTGAACTAGAGTAAAATCCAGACCTCCCTCAAAGCAGAGGGATCATTCCTCTCCACTGCAGCTCCTTTCCTTTCCATCCCTTAGACTCAAGTCTTCACCTTGAAAATTGCCCAACTGCTGTTGAAACCAGTTTAGCTCAGTGGATAGAGCGTCAGCTTGAGGACTGAAAGTTCCCGGATTCGATTCCGATCAAGGGCATGTACCTTGGTTGCAGGCACATCCCTAGTAGGGGGTGTGCAGGAGGCAGCTGATGGATGTTCCTCCCTCATCGATGTTTCTATCTATCTCTCTCCCTTCCTCTCTGTAAAAAAATCAATTTAAAAAATTTATATATATATAAAGAAAATCGCCCAACTTCCTTAGCTTTTCTTCTAATACTCTTCTGTGTATAAAACTCTCCTTCCCCACTCTATAGCAGGACTCTGAGCTCAATGAGTTTGCATGCAGAAATTACAAAAACAGATCCTCAAGAAAAATCAACACCTCTCATGGGGAGAACGATGTTGGGGGAAGATAAGTTCTTACAGGGAAAATGTTTTGCAGTCAGACATTCAGAAAGAAACATAACTTTGTAACGTGTTTCTTATTTGATTTTTTCCGCTATTTGATTTTTAAAAAACAAATTCGTGTATCTTCTCTGGATAGATATGCTGAGCATGCCAAAAAGAAGACAAACAAGTTAGCCCTCAGACTCCCTAGATGTGCTCATGCCACACACTAAAATATTCAAAATGCAAGTAAATTATATATCCGAAAGAGAAAAATAATGATTAAGTTTTGCAGGTGTTTAAAATAAAAGTTGAATCGTGATGTTTGCATTTCTTCAGAGGTGAGGGCATCAGTGACCAGCATAGAAAGAGCGAGTGGAAACCTACCCAGCACCGCCCGAGGTCTCTGCAGCTGAGTGTTGGGTGAGGATTTCCTCCCCACGACTGGCCACTGACCGCAGGAGGCTCTTCTGCTCTGCTAACTGCTGCTCCAGCTCCTGCGCAAGGAAAAGAACAAACACACACAGTGGGACTTCATGGGTGTCCTCTGCAACCATGCTTCTATTTCTACGACAGCCTCAGAGGACTCGTGCAGCACATGTGTGAGTTTGCACGTTGCATAAAAGGTGTGGTGGAGGGAAAGGCTCACACACCTCTCCCAAGTACTCTACAGCTTTCGTGGCTTTTCAGGGATAAAACACCTGAAAAATCATGGAGGGGAAAAAAAAAAAAATCAATGGAAAATGAATATTTGCTGGGCAATAGTGCCCTCAAGTGGTACAATGTGAAATTTCAATTTTCTTATTTTTCTTATTTTTTATTTTTTTTTTATTGTTGGGAGTATTACAAATAGTGGTACAGATGTCTCCTTTTTCCCCCTCCATGAAATTTCAGTTTTCAAAATGAATTGAAAGTCCTTGAGATCAGCTGTTCTTTAATTCCCTCCATAAATTACTTGATAAATTTGATTATCAGTGGATTCAGTTTTACTTTTTCGTATTTTGTGATACATGCCTTTGCTCTTTGAAAAAATAATTTAATGTGACCAATTCATAAAGTTAAGGTTATAAAAATGGAATCATTCTTATTCATCACAGCTCATTATTTTCACTAGGCAATAATTCAATCATTTGCAATCCAATGTTGTGATAGTATCTACTTAAAAGTAGAAAATAAATTACATTTATTTAAAAACAAAAACAGCTGAAACCGGTTTGGCTCAGTGGTAGAGCGTCGATCTGCGGACTGAGGGGTCCCGGGTTCGATTCCGGTCAAGGACATGTACATTGCTTGTGGGGATATCCCCGGTAGGGGGTGTGCAAGAGGCAGCTGGTCGATGTTTCTCTCTCATCGACATTTCTAGCTCTCTATCTCTCTCCCTTCCTCTCTGTAAAATATCAATAAAATATATTTTTTTAAAAAAATAAAAACAAAAACATGTAACTCAGACTTTCACCAATTCTCAGAGGTCTTCCTGAGGTTTTTATTAGATAAAATAGTCTGAAATGGGGCAAGTCTGAAAAATAGAGCAGATAATCTTGATAAGGCAGATTTTAATTGTTACATTACTTGTAAAGCTTTTCTTAAAAAAAAATAGACTTTAAAATGACCAAGCACACACACACAAAAAGAGAGGATAAAACAAATAAACAAAACCATGGAGAAAGGCCCAAGCATTCCAGTGGTCACGGGAGACATGCTGAAGCCTTCAGCCCAGTCCCTGCACAGAGCAGGCAAAAGCACACTCGGTCTTTAGGACACAGGAAACCTGGCCTTCTAAGCTCTCTCTCCAGTGTGAGCTTGGCACCCCTGCAGGCTAGAGAGCGGGAGGAGATGCTTTACCTTTTGTTGCTGGAGACTGCTCTGCCGCTGCAGGGCCCACGTGGAGCGCGCCTGGGCCAGCCAGTCCTGGACTCCGGGCCTCTGGGCGGCAGCCGGGTCCCCGTCGCTCTCCTCCTTCTCCTGAGCTGCTCCCTGGGTTTAAGGAGACAGAAGTCAGGAGTCATACCACCCCAGGAAAGCCCTGACCGAGCAGAGCGGCAGCTGCTCCGGTGTGGTCTCAGTAACACAAACCTGCTGCGTTTGGATGTGAAGTCATATATATGATTCACATAATAAAATCATATATATTTTAAATGGCCCTGGCTAGGTTGGCTCAGTGGAAAGAGCGTCAGCCTGTGTACTGAAGGGTACTGGGTTCGATGCCAGTCAAGGGCACATGCCCAGGTTGTGGGATCATTCCCCAGGGTGGGGCATGCAGGAAGCAGCCAATCAGTGATTCTCTCTCATCACTGATTTCTCTCTCTCTCTCTCTCCTCTCTGAAATCAATAAAAAAATATTTTTTTAAATGGTAACACAAAACCCATTGAACTTACGGCATTTGTAGACGGGAGAACAATAAATAGATGATTACACTCAGACATATTTGAGGGCAGAACTGCCTACTCAGAAGCTGGGCTTCTCAGCTGACTGATGTGGTCACCAGACATTATTCCAGAATATCTTCCAGAAGAACATAGTAACTCTAGACCACACTTCCTCTACCACCACCACCAGGGCCAGACCCCACTGCCATTCGCGGCCACCACTGGCTTCCACAAAGGAGAAAGACAACCCTAGCTGGTTTGGCTCAGTGGGCTGCAGACAGAAGGTCCCGGGTTCGATTCCGGTCAAGGGCACATGCCCGGGTTGTGGGCTGGATCCCCAGTAGGGGGTGTACAGGAGGCAACCCATCAGTGATCCTCTTTCATAACTGATGTTTCTATATCTGTCTTCTCCCTTCCCCTCTGAAATCAATAAAAATATATATTAAAATATTAAAAAATAAAAATAAATAAGGAGAAAGACCAGCATAATTCTGAATTCTCTGGTAGGAATGTATCCTTCCTGCCTGCTTGTTCTGATGGCATTTGCAAGGCCCTAACGTACGTACACATATCCGAATGGGATTCGCTCCCACCGAGAATTTTTCTGCTCACCTACGTGTTTATGTCAGAGGATAAATTGCACAATTTGAATATAGCTCATTCCCTAAGTACTTCTTAAGCACCTCCTGTGTGTCAACTACTGTTCTAGGCATTGGAGATTGTCTTTCAAGGAGCCAGACAGGAGCCTTACTGGGGTAGACAATAAGCAAGTAGCTGGGGACTAGGAAGTGAGTGACTTCGGTCCCCAGAGTCCCCTGTGGGCGGAGCCACATAGCTGTTTATTTTGGAAATACTAGAACAGTAACTGCTTTGGCCAGGAACATTCCTTGGAAGATTAGCGAGGACCGGAGAATGCTAAACATTAAATAAAGCATTTCTTTATAAAGTACTTAATTATTTATATAGGGCTAACTCACTGCTCCCTGGGTGTGAAATGACCTAAGCTTCTTGCAAAGAAAAGATAACAGGAAGTCAAGAGATATTATCATATGCCGGCAAGTCTGTGTCCCTTCATGTGAGAAAGAACCCCTGGGGAGGGGGAGCTACAGAGGAAGGTGATTCACTGATACAAACCGAAGTCCAATTGGCTGAAGAGAATGGCCTGACTAGAGACGGCCACTGTATAGGTAAGTAGCTCTGAGAAATGACGTGCTTACGGCCCCATAAGAGCTGGGAAGCTATTTCACTCCTCCGGATTCTCAACCCCAACTGAAGGGCCCGACTTCTCTAACATCAACAGCCCTTCGTTAATCCCAAATCGATGCTGAGCTTCCTACACCAAGGGGAAGGATGCTTTTCATGGCAATAATAACACACACAGCGCTCCTTTTAGTCCTACACCTGGAAATAAAATTTCTTCCAAAAGGTCTAATTACTTAAATTAAAAAAAAAAACAAGCCATCAAAATGTTACACGCTGGAAACTCGTGAGATGAAAGATGGTAGATGTAAAAGTATTTTAAAAAAGGACAATGACTCATTTCAAGGCAGGCAAGTAGCTTGCACAGTGGTATCCCCAGGATGGCTTACCCCTGCGGGCTGCACCGGGGCTCGACTCAACGTGAAGACCCTCTGTGGCCCGGGGGCACCTGCCAGGGGTGAGCAGCGGGTGGCTGTGAGCACGTGCAGCCCCCCAGACCAGTCTAGCCTTCCAGCATTCAGCAGCGCCTTTCCTCACAAAGAACGTGTTCTGCCAACTGTGTGCTGTCATTCATTATTATGCTCACTGTGATCTGAGTACCTACTGTGAGCATTACCTGCCTGTACATCCTCAAAATGTTTTAAAGTTAAACACTGTTACTGTCCCCGTTTTACAGATGAGAAAGCTGATCTGGACGAAAGGGAAGTTCAGGGTCTCGCCCCAGGTCTCCGGTGAGTCCCCGGTGGGACCAGGCTAGGGGGCCGTTAGAACGGCAGCTCCCAAGTGATGGCCCGAGGACCACCTCTGCCACCTGGCTATGCTTGATGTGGCACACAGTCATTTTTAACTTTTAGAATTAAAATTTTCAAATGGGAAGGTTTTAGATATAAATCCTCATTTCCTTTCTCTGGAAGACGGAGCCATGCTGACTGTGAGTTCCTGTGTGCTGAGAGCTGGAGCCCACAACTGCTCCGTAGAGGCCTGCCAAGGCCCCGGCTGGACCTGCTTCCCCAGTTCACATTCCCTCCCAGGTGGAGGCCCTGGGATGTGTGCCCGTTTATCCCCGATGTGCCTCCGGACCAATCCCGCTGTCCCTTCCATTCCTACCTGCCTCAGGGGCAGGGCCCAGCTCAGGGGTGGGCAAACTTTTTGATTCAAGGGCCACAATGGGTTCTTACACTGGACCGGAGGGCCAGAACAAAAGCAGCCTGACCATGCTGGCACTCTCCTCTTGGGCTGCTGGTGAAGGAGCGGAGGGGACAGCAAGAGAACCCTCCGCTCTTTCGGCTCCGCTGGCCAGATAGAACAGCCGAACAGGCCGGATCCGGCCCTCGGGCTGTAGTTTGCCCATGGCTGCCTTAGGCAGTGAAAACAAAGGTTAAAAAGGAGAAAAATAATAGAGCAGAAAAAAATAGAAAACAAAAAGTCTGGTGATAGAAATTTAAACCTATCAGTAAGCACAAAAAATGTAAATCGACTAAACCTACCCTTTAAAAATAATGGATTTTCTGATTAAATGTTTCAGACCAACAAAATATAGCAAAATTTGCTTTACAAGAAGCAAATCTACAACATAAGAACACAGAAAAGGTAAAATCAAAGTTAAAATATAAACTAGGCAAATATTATCTACCAAAAGCTCTAGTAATATGAGACAAAAATCACTATAAAGGAATGTTAAGGTCTCTACATGATAGTAAAAACGTTAAATTCGCCTGGGATATATGACAAGCCTAGAGTTGTAGGTCCTAAGTATAAGTCTAGGTATATCTGAAAAGTAGAATGTAGGAGGAATAAAAGAAAAATGTGAAAATGTTATAAATCTTAATTTATGAACCATGTCTACATTTTTTAAAATTGTACATTTGCTAGATTTTGCTATTTATTTCTTTTCCTACACTGCAACCTTCAGGTGTACAGATTTAAACTGTCCTTACGAAGCCTATTGGGAAATCCATGCCAAAGTCTGTGTAATGCAGTGTGTACATAAGTCCTCCCCGTTTCCTTTGCAGGGACCGGCTCAGGAAAGGCGGGTCGGCAATGCAGAGGATTCGCTGTCCTTGCAGCATCGCCTCACCACCGGGCTGCAGCCTCACCTGGATGTTCAGCTGCTTGTCGTGCAGGGCTCGCTGGAGCTCCAGGAGACTCCCCTTGAGGGTTCTCAGCTTCACTGCCAGCTGCTCGGCCTCGTCCTTCGTGTGGGCCTTGCCCTCCAGCAGCAGGTTGTCATTGTGGACGGACAGCTCCGACAAGGCCACCACCTTCTGCTCTATTTCCACCAGCATGTTCTGGGAGGGCGGAAAGAGGGAGAAATTCACACACCACGCCTGCCTCTACAAAGACCATTCCTCGCAGTGAAACACAACACTTCCTTACGTCTTTCATCCAGAGAATATGTCTTCAGAGTTTTTCCCCTAGTTTTCCTACAGCCTTGAACAGTATACAGATTTTTAAAAATACATTGAGCTTCTAAGTTTTTCTCTTCAGATCAGATATTATATAATAAGAATATATTAGAAAAAAAACACATGGAAAGCCCACTTTAGATAGGCAAGAGATGAGGAGAAAAGTCCATTTTTATAGAAGGGACCCATGGAAGCAAAGTGCCCAGAGCCCCAAACATCATAATGTGCCCCCAAGTCTGTGCAATAGCCCCCATGATAATTATACAACTGGCTCAAATACTAGATTTAAGTTGACTAAGGAAGTGTTATTATTTGTGTGATTCCATAAGCTTCTAGATTCTAAACATATTGTCAAAAGATGATTTTAGTGCTTTGTAAAAAGTCCTGAAATACATGATTGGAATTATGGACTTTATGTATAATGATAAAAATAGGGGTATCCGAAGGGAGTGGCGGGAGTAATGACAAACGTATTTCGAAGTGCATGTGGCAATTTCAAACGCTAAAGGAAATGCTAGGAATAGATGTCTCTTCAGAAAGAATCTTGGTCTAAAGAATAGAAAACACTGGCATGTAACTCTATTGTTTAGCATCAAAGCAGAGAAGAATGAGAAGAATGATGCCTTCAATACACATAGGCAAATTGCCCAAGGAAGTAAAAAATTCAAATGATAGTAGTCAATACTACGATAAATCTCAATGATAAAAGGAATGGCCAAAATGGAATCCTACCTATTTTTTTTTTAAAAAAAGATGATGTCCACCAATGAATGGTTTTTGTGAATTTCCTCTGATCCCAAATGGGATAAGTATGAAGTCATGCTTACCGATATTTAACCCTACAGATTAGGTAGGATTTTCTAGAAACTTGCTAGTTATAGTTAAATGAAAGAGCTTTTAAGACATACATCACCCATGTGTAAAGTACAATATGTGGATAATCTTTGAAATTCAATGATTGGCACAAGGAGTTAATTATCTATTCTCTATACTTATATGTGTGCTTGAAATTTTTCATAACATAGGGGCAGACAATCTATAATAATAAAAGCGTAATATGCTAATTAGATCTGAGAGCCAAAGGACCTTCCAGACCTCTTTCCGGGGCTGCAAGGGCAGAGGCACGAACTTTGTACATCGGGCTTCTACTCATAATATAATGAAAACCTTAATGTCATTGCCTCTACCTTAATTCCTAGAGACCTCACATCAGAGAAAGGATATTCTCTGATCCAAAAGACACCTCCTTGTGTTCAGTCTGTCTGCCTAAAACTGACAGTTTGTCCAAGTTTGCAAAAATGATATATCAGAATTAGAACAAAAATTGCAACAGAGCACGTAGGGATGCATCCCGCTGAATTCATCCACAGTCTGATGCACTGACACCAATTCTTCTCATTGCCTCTGAGTGTCTTATTAGCACCCAATACAAGCTCTATAAATGTTTTGGTATCTATGACTTTGTTTTTTTTAATTTCCTTTAGGAAGTGGAAGATTTTCTAAAATTGGGAACTTACTGGTAAAATTTCTCAAAAGACTGAGTTGAAGTTTGTATTTCAATTTAAGCTTTTACTAGTATTAGGTATTTGTTTTCATACTCTCTAAATATATGAAGTATATGGCTTGAAAAAAATCATATACCCTTATCAAGCCTTCTTACTATGATGTTTATGATGTTTGCACATTTAAAAATGTGCTTTGTGATGCTGACATGTCCCTTCAAGCTCGTTTCCTACCTGGCAGTCCACCAGCTGGGCCTCCATGTCCAGGGGCTCCTGGGAGGCGCCCAGCGCGACGTCCAGAGTGGCCTTGGTGCTTAAGAGCCAGTGGTCCAGCTTGTCGACCTCAGAGCGGTACCTCTGCAGGGCCTGCTCCTGCCTCTGTTCCTCCAGCTGGTCGTTTAACTTCTCCTAATGAAGGAAGCAGAGTGTCACAGAGCACCCTCAGGGAAGATCCTTAGGACTCAACACAAGAGCAATGGTCCTCGGCTCTGGCTGCACACCAAAATCAACTGTGAAACTTCAAGAGCAAGACAACACACACACACACACACACACACACACACACACACACACACACACAACTGTCTTTGGGCCACATACCAGAGCAATAAATCAGAATTTCTGGAGGCGAGTCTTAAGATTCATATTTTTAAAGAGCTTTCCCTTTGATTCTAATGTGCACCTAGAGTTTAAGCATTGTTACATAATAAGGACCAGTCAGATGATGAGAATGATGAAAACTGATCAAGGATTAGAACAAAACAATGGCAAAGGTGGTGGGTTGGAAATAGGTACACGACCCCAAAGTGGGGAAACTGTAGGGAGTGGCGGGGACTGTGACAAACTGAAGAGCATATGGTCCACCTAGAAACAAAACATCATGAATTACAGGCAATTAATTCCCTGCAAGAAGAGGTGGCCCAGTGTTACTAGTATATTGAATGAAAGAAGAAATTCTTTTTGTTGTTGTTAGATCTCTGTTGTTGTAGCTCAGTGGTTGAGCATTGGCCTATGAACCAGGAGGTCACGGTTTTATTCCCAGTCAGGGTTTCTGCCAGATTCCCAGTAGGGGACATGCAGGAGTTAGCTGATCAGTGATTCACTCTCATCATTGATGTTTCTCTCTCTCTCTTTTTTTCTCTCTCTCTCCCTTCTTCCCTCCCTCCCTCCCTCCCTCCCTCCCTTGCTCCCTTCCTTCTTCCCTCCCTCTTCTGTCCTCTCTGAAATAAAGAAATATATTTTTTCAAAAAAGAAAAACTGTATGTCACAAAGTAACCCAGACACTTGTCAGCACAACTCTAAGGGACATGGACATGCAGGTCTTCCGTTATGTTACCTCCAAAAGCTGTCGTTTCCCTGACGCTTTCATCTTGATGGTGGACATGCGCTCCTCCAAGACGGTGAGCGTGGACTGCAAGGCCAGCTGCTCCGCGGGGTCAGACTCCGGGGACTTGTTCACCAGCTCCTCCGCGAGGGAGGCCTGCAGATCGCTGATTTCATCTTGGAGCATGAGGATCTCATCCATCAGAGCCTGTGGGAAAGACGGGATCACACTCAAGTCCACATTTCCGGGGACTGAGAACTCCTGTCACCAGCTCAGTCTCCCATCAGTTGAGTTGAGTGTATGTATTTCACTTAAAGCCATTTAACCAGCAGATAGGGGGCCTACTAACACAAGTTTCAACATGAAAGTCCCAGACTGCCTGTCAGAAAATTTCTGATTTCAAAACCATGTGTGCCATTAAATTAAATGAATTTGAACAAGTTCATGAATCTTTCTGGTTTTCAGTAGGCTCATCTCTAATCTGAAGGGGCTAAGCACGCTCCGTGTTTCTCTCGTCTTTCCCTCTCTCTTCCACTGTCTCTAAAAATCATTGGAAAAATATCCTCAGGCAAAGATAACAACAACAACAAAAAAGTTAGAGCTTTTAGTGTCCTATTTAAGCAATCTTTGCCTACCTCAAGGTCATGAACATATTCTCACATGTTATCTTCTAGAAGAATGCTATCCAAAGTGTGGTCGTAAAAGTGGCATTAGTCTGAAAAATGTTTGTCGCCAGTTAATGCCTGGGTGACAATATCAGGGGTAAATATATTAGAAAACTTTGTAGCAACCTGACATTGACCTGGTATCCAAGCAGCATTTTATTTTATTTTATTTTACTTTATTTTATTTTATGAAGATAATGAATGGTCTGTGGTGGTTTAGAAAATTTAAACAATTTTTTAAAGGTTATTTACTACAGATAGTTTGAGAAACACTGTTTGAAAACATTTTATTGTCCCTTCACATTTAGTAGGTCTACAATCCACCTGAACTTAATTTTTGTGTCCAATGTAGGTAGGGGGTCAACATTTTTTTTTATATCTGGGTAGCCAACTGACCCTGCATTATTTATTAAAAATGATTCTTTACTCAGTGCTTTGCAGTATTATTTTTGATATAAGCCAAGTGTCTGTGTAGATGTGAATGTGGTTCTGGCTTCCAGTTCTGTTCCATGGACCGTTTGGCTGGCTGGCTGTGCCAATAGCACACTCCCATAAACACCAGAGCTCTGTAAGTCTCACTCTAAAGGATACATCCTTCAACTTTACTCATCTTCTTCAAGGTTGCATTGGCTATTCTTGACCCTTTCAAGTTTCAACAGACATCTTTTCATACATTTGCCATATATTTTAGAATTAGCTTGTCAGTCTCCACCAAAGAACTTGCTGGGATATTATAATGGGACTGTAATGAATTACAGACTTATCTTGCTTCCTATATATTCAAAATGCTTTTTGGCCTGGCCGGAGTGGCTTACTGGTTGAGTGAAGACCTATGAACCAGGAGGTCACAGTTGGATTCCAAGCCAGGGTACATACCCAGGTTGCAGGCTCGATCTCCAATGCAGGAGGCAACCGATCTGATCAATGATTCTCTCGTCTCACTGATATTTTTATCTCTCTCTCCCTCTCCCTTCCTTTCTGAAATCAATAAAAATATATTTAAAAATGCTTTTTGTCCAGTAAATTATTTCATACTACCTTATAATAACTTCTTGGTATTTGATTGCCAAAAGTATAATATTTGCATTATTTCGGTCTGTTTCTTTTAAAGGGTTCTCCATAACTAGTCATACGGCATTGTCTTTCTCTGCATTGGTCCTCTGAATGAGCAAGAACAGCCCCCTCACTGTTTCACACCTGTGGTTTTCCTCACAAGTGCATTTACAGGGCCTTCTACCCACGCCTGTTGGTAGAAGGCACTATTTTCAAAATCTGCATCTCCCCAAAGATCTGCAGGAGGCTTCTCTTAGCTACTTCCCACGGCTGAAGCCCACAATCACTTTTTTAAAAATTTCTTATTTTTGGTACAATGTCTTGGTAACCCACTCTACCCTATAGTAGGTTATTTTGACCAGAGAGTAGTGAAAAAAAGTTCATCTATTTCAGCTGTGCACATAGTAGATGCCCAACAGATCTATTTGAATCCATTCTTATTCTTGACAGAGAAAACATGTATCTGAATCATGAACCAAAAAAACAAAACAAAACCAAAAAAGCTTCCCCATTTAATCACAGTAGCTTTGACCAATCAAGTGTAGCGTGAAGTCACCAGCTTCCGTTTCCAGCTCGCAGGGTTCTGAGGCAGATGTAGGCTCTGAACCTGAAGGCTCTGAAGAGACGTAATGAAAGAACCAGGAACTGAGAGATGCTAGCAAGGTTAAGTTTCGTCCTGTGAGGTGAAGCCTCTCTATTCATGCTTCTGTTTACTCTCAAGGGAGAGCGGATATTTTTGGAAGACAGCTACAGTTTTTAATAGCCAAGCTTCCTGGGGTTTTCTCGATGGGTGATGAAATGTTTTTTTGTAAATGCCACAGAATCATACACTTTTAAACGGCTAATGCTCTAGGATGTGAATTTCACTTCAGTTTTTTTTTACGAAAAGGTCCAGCCAGCAGTCAAATAGGCCTTCACCCCATAGCTGGTGGCCAGCTGCTTCCCCAGGATGTCTGACTCAAAACCAAGGAGAGGAAGATGAAAGGCAAGTCTTTGGACTTCTGACTTGTGGTGAGAGGGGAGGCGTGTGCATGGCACTTTCGTGGTTTAGAGAACCGACCACCTTGAGCTTCTCTACAATGACTCACTCTGGAGAGAACATGGCTTGGTTCAACACCAAACGTAAACATGAATTTCATTGTGACTTTCAGAACTATCTACAGCAGCATAGTTCATTTCCAATGCTGAGTGGCTGTACATTATCACCAAAACACCAAAACAAAATAACCTCAGAGCTCTGTCTACTATCTTCCACTGAGTATGGTGAGGTGGAGACCACACACTCCCACAAAGCATTAGCTGCCTATGACAATGGAGGTCCCATCACAGAAGGACAAGCCAGCATATGAGCCCATGAATATCTTAAAATGTAACCTACCAAACAATGTATAGAGTATAATAGGAAAGTCATAGCATTCCAACCAAATTCAATAGATGTGGACAAAAGTTTAAAGGAATAAGGTAGGAATTCAGTTAGCTCTCAAAAGAAACATGAATGCTTCCAAGAGAGTGTTGGGGAAGAAATAACAACTGAAGTGTTTGTATTAATTTCTAGGAAATATAAAAAGCATCCTGGACTTTCTCACCCATATTCAGCTGGAATTTAGAAACAGTGATTCTACAGTAGTGCTTGGAAATTTTTTAAAAAAATTATTTTGTTGATTTTAAAGAGAGAGGAAAGAGAGATAGAAATTTCAATGATGAGAGAATCATTGATCGACTGCCTCCTGCACACCCTCTGCAGGGGATCGAGCTGCAACCTGGGAATGGTGCCCTAACTAGGAATCAAATGGTGACCTCCTGGTTTATAGGTTGATGCTCAACCACTGAGCCACACTGGCTGGGCAGTGTTTGGAATTTTTTAAGTACCATTCCAGAAGGTAAAAACCAGTTTAGATGCTGTGATACCATGAGCTTTCATGTGGGCAGCTCTGTCCCAGAATTTGTAGAACTTAGATTCTGACAGCAAAAAGTAGGTCAAATGGAAAATATCAGATTTGTGATTACATGAGACATTGCAGGTTACTTCTACTTCTTCCCATCCCTTGAGAGCATTAACATACTTGTTAAGCTCAAATAGGCAGTCATCACTGAATTAGCTACATCTCCTCACTGCTGTGATTGTTAGCATTACCACGCTCAACTTAGAAAGAGACAGAAGTCACAGGGTTGGCCCACATTACAAGAAAAGCCACAAGCTCATTTCTAATTTACAATACTTAGCTTTAATACACACTTTTGAGTTTTCTCTATTAAATGCCTTGACCAAAATAATAATTTGCTGTATGCTTAGTTTGTGTTTTCATAGGAATGCCTGGAGGCATGGAGGTGGTGGTGACTGGGAGCTAATTTGCATTTTCAATCAGCAATTCTATAATGTCACCAGGCAGATCACCAGGGCAAATCACCAGGATCCCGTTTTCATGGAGTTGCTAAGTCCTGGGGGACCCAGGGAAGTTTTTTGTTTGTGTTTCTGTGTCTTTCTTTCTTTCTTTCTTTCTTTCTTTCTTTCTTTCTTTCTTTCTCTTTCTTTCTTTCTTTCTCTTTTTTTTTGGGGGGGGAGAGGGTCAGTCACAGGGGACACAAGAATGGTGAGCCTTAAACAAAGGCAAAAAGACCCAAAAAAGAGAGAGAGGTGAGCTGTGAGACCCTCTCCAGAAACATGGATCTGCTCATCTAAGCTAGTGACACTCAAGTTCACTCTATTCCAGCCTTCAGGTAATTTATTAGTGTTTTGTTTTTAATCCTCACCTGAGGATATTTTTTCATTGATTTTTAGAGACAGTGGGAGGGAGGGGGAGAGACAGAGAAAGAGAAAACCTTGATGTGAAAGAGACACATCGGTTGGTTGCCTTCTGCACATGCCCCGACCAGGGCCTGGGATCCGACCTGCAACTCAGGAACATGCCCTTGACTGGAATCGCAACCCGGGACCCTTCAGTTCACAGATCGATGCTCTATCTATTAATCCAAACTGGCTAGGGCAGCCTTGCTATAATTTATGCCAAATTCCTGTGGAAGCTGTGATGGAATGGAGAGAGGTCCCCTCCAGAGACAGGGAAGCGTGGGTCATGGGTGGGCATTGCAACACAGTAGACAGAGCCCGGGAGCACACTGAGGCTGCGTGAAAAACCCCTTCAGAGGACAACGAGGTGGCCCTGACAATTAGAAACTGGGGCGTCAGCTAAAGAGGACTGTGGACTCAGGGGAACACCACATGGTAATAGACACCCAAGTCCCTGACTATCCTCATGATGGGTTTGGTTTAGGGAAACAGAGGTTAATTTTAATTTTATATATTTATGGCATCCTCCCCAAACCAGACGGACCAGGGGCGACTTTAGGAAACAGAAAGAACCAAAACAAAGGCCTCAAATGAGTGATACGCACTTTGATCTCCATCTTACAAAGTCACAGAAGTATCAAAACCTGAAATCATATTCCCAGTATGCCGTCGCTAGATAAAATGCCTTTATTCTTACATTATACTGCAAGCTCCTATATTGTGAAAGAATGCCATTTTACCTTAGACCACACACATGAACAATCAAGATACTCCAAGGTTACCCTTGGTTCCAAAACTACACAAATGCAAACTAGGGGAAAAATAGCAGTCCCAGTATGATAGATACACATAGCACGTCATGCTTTTATAGCTCTTCATTTGTACCTAAAAATGTTTTCCTTTCTTCTGCCTTTTACAGAAGGGGCTGACACACGCCCCTGGGCTTGGGTCGGGGCAGGAAGCACTTCCCCGCCTCATGGCGACAATATTTAGGTGAATGCATGCCTCGTTATACCTGATCATGCATTAACAGTGCACCTAATAATATGCTAAAATGTGACCCAGATTTCAACATGTGCACTTTCTTATCATGCATTTTAAACTGATGCATTTTGAACAATAGCTTTCTGAGTTAGGCTGATATAATTGTCTCTTTCTGGTAGAATGTTATGGCTTTGCCTAGGTTACATAACTTTTCAAAAGGAATTCAGGTCAAGAATAAGCACCAGATTATAACTTAGAAGCCCTTCTTCTTCAACTGTTTCTTTGCCCATTGAAGTCTGAGAGCTATTTTCTCTTTTTTAAAAGAAATATGTTTTATTAATTTTTTACAGAGAGGAAGAGAGAGAGATAGATAGTTAGAAACATCAATGAGAGAGAATCATGGATCAGCTGCCTCCTGCACACCCCATACTGGGGATGTGCCTGCCACCAAGCTACATGCCCTTGAATGGAATTGAACCAGGGACCTTTCAGTCCGCAGGCCGACCCTCTATCCACTGAGCCAAACCGGTCTCGGCTGAGAGCTGTTCTCTCACGTGATAATGGGAGGTGCTGAGCACATGGTTAAGTTTCTTAGAACAACAATCCCCAAGAAGGTAAGTGGAAGGGCGTCTTATTCTTACAACGGTTTACAACAAAATAAAGGAAATACAGCATGGAACAGACTGTGGGATCTCAGAGGAAAGGTGAGGGGTGGGAAGGAAGGGGGACTGGAGGGATGGGAAGAGATCAACCAAAGAACTTGTATGCATACATGGACACAGACAATAGGGTGGTGGAGGCCTGGGGAGGGGGTGGCTTGGGTGGGCAATAAGGGGTAAATGGGGGGTAAAAGGGGACATTAGTAATACTTTCAACAGTAAAGATTTTTTAAAAAGAAAAGAAACTACACTTTGCATAATAAAAATAAGAAAGCAACATCAATGCATGCGGCATCCTTTCACTAGGTTCAGGGTCTGGATTTCTTTCTTTCCCTCTTAGACCCCTCCCTGAGGCAGGCGTGGAAACCGCCACCGTGTGGAATCTCGTCTACTTGGTGAGAAAGGACACAGTAAACAAGGTCAGTCTGCTCTCCCCCCACACGCTTGGCCGGTGACCAGCCGCAGCAGTGCCCCTATGAAATCAGGCAGGAAACTGAAGTCACTGCTATTTTTACCTGATGCTCAGCCATCTGGCTCTCCGGACTCCTGCCCGGCTCCAGATTCTCACCGAGTTTCAGCTCGATGGCCTCCATCTTCGTGGAGATGGCCTGGAGGGAGTCCTGGTACCTCTGCTGGCGCTCCAGAGCTTCATAGAGGGTGCGCTGCTTCTCGCTGATCTAGGGCAGAAAGGGGATATTACCACACGCTGCCTCGCCCCTTATCTTCTAGGTGAGGACACTGCTTTCCTCACTGAGTGCCCACTGTGGCCCAACAGAGGGTGGCCAGCATGTGTCAACTCTCTGGGTGGATTGCAAAAGGCAACCACGAAGGTCATGGGGGTCTGGTCCGCGTTCCAAGGACTTACCACGTTCTTCAGAGTTTCCCAGGAGCGCTGCAGGTTGTCCAGCATCGCGCTGGTGGAGGGCTCCAGGCCTGGCTCGTAGAGCCCCTGGGATGGCAGCGTGCTGGGCTGGATCCTTGCGGCATCTGTCTGCAACCTCTCGGCAGACAAGGCTCGGTAATAAGCAATATCCTGTGTGGGCAAAGCACAGCGCCGGGGTCAAGGGGAAGGCAGAATGGAGGCTCACTCTCTACGTGCTGTCAGGGGTGGATTCTCACCTGCGCCAGGGACTACAGACTTTATTATTGTCAGTGATTTCAGAGAGGAAGGGAGAAGGAGAGAGAGATAGAAACATCAATGATTAGAGAGAATCGTTGATTGTCTGCTTCCTGCTGGGGATCGAGCCCTCAGCCTGGGCATGTGCCCTTGACTGGGATAGAACCCAGGACTCTTCAGTCTGCCGGCCGATGCTCTCTCCACTGAGCCAAATCGGCTAGGGTGGGGCTACAGACTATTAAAGTGAGCAAATTCCTGTGGCGAGAAGAATGTAGAGGTCATATCAACAAGCCCATTATAGTTGCTTTAGAATTTCAGTTGATGTAAAAAAAAAAATCAAAACAAATTTAGCAATAGAGGTTGCCAAAACTCACTCTTATTTTCTACTTGTTAAATGGAAATACAAAGGATTGAAGTGGTATATGTATTTAAAGATTAACAACTATAGCAAAACGAACAGAAGCCCTAAGTAATCTTTTCTGAACATTTCCTAAAATTCTGCATAATGCATTGCTTAAAGTTCTGAATAATTTGCTTTCAGTAAAATTAAATCTGCAGGAAGCCATTTTCCAGGGATAGCCAGATCTCCCATACTTGAGAGCTCATTCTTCATGGAAATTAATTTAAATATTTTCATTTTCAAAAAGGGAAAAGATAATGGGGAAGTTAAAACTACTCTAAAAAACAAATAAGAAAAAAAAAAAGGTTTTCTTCTAATCAATTCCTGGAAAGTACACAAAAAAAGTGAATGATAAAAACAGAAACAAAAACCAGGCTCTTGACTTATTTTTATTCCTTGGGTTATAAGTCACAGTACATATTTTATTAATATTGGCAAAAGGATCTATTATATCAAGACATATAAGTCATGTGCTCCCAGTTGTTTCTGTGGTTATTTATCTGAATATTAATAGAAATTGAATTGGTGAGTGATGTTTAGATTCTGGGTATTGCCATTATAAAGTTCACTCCTTTTACAGTAATGTTATTGAAGAAAATTATGTTAATTTTAAATGCCTGAACCTTAAGGATAATAACGCCTTGGTAAAATGTAGTAAGAAGGTCCCAGCTGCCTGAGAACCAAGGTCATAGCAGGCAGGGGCCTGTGGTTGGGGTCAGCACGGGAGAGAAGCAGGGTCCCGGAGTGGTGTGAATGCAGACAGACAGCAGTCTGAGCCCGGGGAAGTCAGGGCACCTGAGGTCCAGTTGGCATTCTCCTCCTACGCAGCCATGTAATTAGGGCCAGTCACTCCCCTCTCCGGCACCGTCCCTCTCTGTGCAGCCGGGCTGCTTCTGAGGATTCACTACAGTCCTCGCTGAGGCCCAGGGGACCTAACTACACTGTTGTTGTTGCCGAGGCTCCAGATAAGTCTCCAACACTTCCTGGTGGCACTGGGACATGGAGACGGGTTCCTCTCCTTTCCTAGCCCTGTCACCTCCTTGGCCGGTAACCTGGGTATTCTCGAGTCCTTGGGAAAGCTTTCATTCATTCATTCATTCATCCTCATGCACCTCCACCCCACTTCAGTCCTCCACGCCCTTGGCCACGACAGCCTGTCAGCACTGACTGGGCTCAGCCCACGGGCACCAGTGACATCTAAAGTTACTTAGACCTTCCTTTTGCCAACACCTTTGTTTCCTTCGTTCCTTTGACCTCTGCATCACCCACTTGGAAATCCCCAACCAGAACTCAATATGATTTTACTTTATAGGATGCACATATGTGCGTGCTCTCACGCACACACATGCGTACAGACACGCAATGAAGGCACCCAAGAGATACTCCTAAAATTCTTAAATTTCCAAAAGTGTGCCTGGGTTCAGACTCACCTTTATCTTACTCTGGCCAGTTTCCTTGCTTAAGGCTCGCCCTCCCAGAATCCCATACTCCTTTGCTTTCAAGGGCTCGGTCCCTTACTACCTCTCCCTCTCTCCTGACTTTCTCCTCAGCTCACAGGGTCAAATCTTACCCCCTGAGAAGCCCTGCACACAGCCTTTTTCTCATACTGATTTTCTTGCAGGTATTAGAAATTTCACAAATCATTCATGGGTCTGTTACACATGCATACATCTGAGTACACATTTGTAATCACCATTTCTTACTTTCCTCCCTTTCAGTTTGCAATGTGGCTTCTGACAATGGTAGTTTACACTTGATAGGTGCACTTTCTCACCCATCAACTTCTAAATGCCCCGTTGGCTTCAGTCCTAATCAGTCCCCTGAAATGGCTCTGGACTCATCACCAGTGGCTCCTCCCTGTGAAGTAAAAGGTTATGTCCCAGCCTTTCTCTGGCTGGGCCGCTCAGCAGCACCCCTGCCACTGGCCATCCTTTCTGGAAGCGCTCTCCTTTCATCTCTCGGCTCTCCACCCAGCTCTCTAGCCATCCCGTCTTTCTCATTTGTAGTTTTTCTCCGCTCACTCTTAAACGAGGGTGGATTTATAAGCTCCAGACTCACCCAGGACCCTTTCGTTCACAGGGAGACGCTCTGTTCACTGGGACAAACTAGCTGGGACCATATGTACTCCTTCTCCCCTGACTTATGTTACTGTAGAGGAATGGCATGTGGCCGTAAATGATGGGGTCGATTTGTTAGTGTGACACCAAGCATAATACGTTTGCTTTTTAATAGCTTCCTCCTACAAGAGCTGCCTGACATAAAAGGAATGACATTTAAAAAGAAAGAATTTCTAGAATCACATATAAGTATGTCAGGTTAACAATGTGACTTAATTAACAGTTTCCTTCGATGGAGAGAGATGACAAGTGGGAGTAAACTAAAACATAATCTCACTCACAATTGGGGCATTTGCTTGAGCTCAACAGTTAAAATGATTATGATAAATAATTATCACTTACAGGACACTTTCATGTCCTTTGAAAGACACTTAACAAGAAGCAACATTGAGACTTATATTTTTAGAAAAGGGATATTCTTCCCACAGGGTTAGTCTCAAGCTCGGTGTTTATTGTCCAATCTATATACATAAATGCCAAGGGACCAGAACAACCAGAATGACCTGTCACTATGACACACCCTGCAGCTGGCCAACTGGCCCTATGGGGGTGGAGCCAGCCTGCCAACCTCCTACAGCCCCTCTCCTGACTAGCAATGCCCCCAGTTGGACTCCCCCACCCCGATCGGGAGGCCAGGTGGGCTGGGGGCACAGGCCTCAGGAGGTTGGCCAGCCATCCCAGTCCCCTTTTGGGGTGAGGGAGCCAACTGGGGGCGGGCCAAACCCCACCTGTGCACAGATTTGTGCACCAGGCCTCTAGTTTTAAGAATATTAGGCATACTTTTTTTTTCTAAACAATCAACAGCTGACTGCAGCCATGTTTCTCTGACCCTAAGAATATGTGACCACAGGAAAGAACATTTCAAAAATGAGTAATGCATATTTTAAAATCAGAACTTGGAGAACAGTTCCCCAAATCCTCCAGAGCACCCTGCACTTCCCCATGGGTGCTGTTTTTCAATTTCCTCTCATCACTTCTGTTATTATTGGCCCCACTGCCATCTTTCTCTGTAGATTACAAGGGCCTGGTGGGCAGGGGGCCTGCTATTTTCCCCTTTGCTGCATCTCTGGGACAAGCTCTCATGGAACAGGCACTCAGGATGTAGCTGATGAATGGATGGACTGTAACTGCCCTAAGAGCTACAGAGATTTCAACAAAGAGAACTGTTTAGCTAAAGGCTTCCCCAATTGTATTCTCCTATCTAGGGGGGTGGGGGTGTTCTTTATCACCGAAACACTATTTTAAATGATCGGGCCTGCAACCTAGGTATGTGCCCTTGACTGGAAGTGAACCAGGTGCCCTTCAGTCCACTGAGCCACGCTGGCTAGGGCACTCTGTTTAATATTTCTTCCTTGAAAATACAGCTAAACCTCTTTGGACATTTACATAATTTTTTATTTATTTTTCTTTTCTATTTACATAATTTTATAGTAACACAATTAAAAAAAAAATGGTTAGTTGTTTTGGCCAAATGAGAAAAAGGTAGTATTACTCAACATGCCTTAAATTTTGTTGATTATTGTATGTCTCTTTTATTTCTATCTATATTTCAATGAAAACTTTTGGCATACTTTTATAGCATCTATTTTAATACAATGGTGATGAAAAGCATCTCAAAACAGGATATTATTCCCATTTTATAAAAAAATAAAATTTAAGATTATTGAATGGTAAGTGCAAAAGCTCAAATCTACTTAGGCATTCTAATATGTAAGCTGGCAGCCAGCCCTTCAAATTGGGTGACCATTAGTAAATGAAATAAAAGTATGATATGACAAACCGAAGTTTTCCAGCTTCAAAATCTGAGCTTCGCCTGACTGATTTGGCTCAGGGGTTGAGCTTCGACCCATGAACCAGGAGGTCAAGGTTCGATTCCCAGTCAGGGCACGTGCCTGGATTGTGGGTTCAATCACCAATAGGAGGCATACAGGAGGCAGTTGATCAATGATTCTTTCTCATCATTGTTGTTTTCTATGTTTCCCTCCCCTCTTTCTCTCTGAAATCAATAAAAATACATATTTTTAAAAAATCTGAGCTGGTTGTCAAAACTAACTTCCATACGTGATCACATAGCAATAGAATCACGTTATTTTACATGGGGGACATAACCTTTCCTTTTCTGTTAGGATGAAGGGCTCCATTGCCCAGAGCTGTCAGACACCGGAGCCTCATGCCTTAAAGCAGAGCCTTCTCCAGCTCGCATTTCTGTGACCCAGTTTTCGCTCATCTCACTGCCAGGAGCCCTGGAGAGGAGGTGGCCTGTACAGCCAGGAGTGGCCTCACATGACAATCACAGCTCCTGCAACTGTCACACCACACACACGGTGTGCTCCTCAAAGTCCAGGATTCACACCCGAAGCCCCACAGCCACCCAGAGAGCACAGAGAGAGAGCACAGCGAGGGGGGGGACACCCTGGGGACCCCTCCCCACCCCCCGAGCGGGTGGTAGGTACCTGGTTCACAGAAGCTTCGGTGTTTGCCGCAGGAGACGGGGAGCGACAGGCAGGCGGAGAGGAGATCTCACTGCTGGTTCCCTCCTCCCCAGACTCCTCAGTGACAGGGGACAGCAGAGTGTGACAGCGACCCGCAGTCACCTGTCACACAAAAGGTAGCCCAGAGGACATAAAGATCAATTAGCTGTGTAACAGAAGACCTGGTCAGGCGTAGGTCAAACAGAGATCATTACACTAGGACAAAAGTGAGAGTGACTAAGACCCATATCTCATACACACTGTGTTAGTATTTAAAAGTGTGGTGCTTGCCAAAACCGGTTTGGCTCAGTGGATAGAGCATCAGCCTGCGGACTGAAAGGTCCCGGGTTCGATTCCGGTCAAGGGCATGTACCTTGGTTGTGAGTACATCCCCAGTGGGGGGTGTGCAAGAGGCACCTGATGGATGTTTCTCTCTCATCGATGTTTCTAGTTTTCTCTCTCCCTTCCTCTCTTTTAAAAAAATCAATAATATATATATATATAATAAAAGTGTGGTGTAGGTGCACATGAAGCTAGGAACTATTTGAAAATAGACAGGGCTAGGAGGTGCATATCAGAGTAACAGTTTTGTGGTTGATGAAACAGTTCTCTAATTCATTTTCCTTTTCTTGATTGTTCATACCTTCATAAATAATTTTAGAAAAATGAGTTATACACACGATGGAAGGGTCTATCAAATGAAGCTTGGACTTTTGTGTACATCTCACATTTCAAATATTCTGAGAAGACAATTGCACCCTAAGGCATCTATCGCCTAAGTAGTGGTTATGCACTGGGTTTGGCATAGCACATATGTGTGGAAAATACATATGCATGTGTGGAAACACTGAGCTACCAAAATAATTCATGCATCTTACATGCGAAGTGATGGGGAAATAATGCAGGCAGAAATTAGTGGAACTTCTTTATTTTAACCCAAAGCTTAAGCTTTGGATTTTCTATTTTCTTATTTTTCTAATACTGGCCTTCTGTATTTTACTAAACATTTCTACAACTAAACACACATACCCAGCCAGCCAATGTTTTAACTTGGAAAACACACAATATGTGTAGCATGATTATCCATCCCTCAGAAAACTGTGCAAAGAGTTCTTTTCTTTCTTTCTTTCTTTCTTTCTTTCTTTCTTTCTTTCTTTCTTTCTTTCTCTTTCTCTCTTCTTTTTCTTTCTTTCTTTTGTTCTTTCTTTCTGTTTTTCTTTCTGTCTGTCTTTCCTTCTCTCTCTCTCTCTCTCTCTCTCTCTCTCTCTCTCTCTCTCTCTCTTTTCTCCTTTCCTTTTTTAATACTTAGGGCCTCTCCGTGTTCTTGCTCAGTTATACACAAATGCAGGGCCGACCTTTGGCACGTTAAGTAACCCAGCAGCCTCAAGCAAACAGATTTATGTCAACTGTCATTGTTTACAGTGTCAGACACTAAACACTGGCTCCGGCCCAAATGCAGCCTGTTCCTCACTCCTCATGGGCAAGACCTACTGCTGATCCCCAAAATAAGCCGGCGTGAGCGCGGAGCCCGGAGCCAGGGTGCAGCCAGAGAGAGTGAGAGAGAGGAGACCCGCACTCACCATGACCACCGAGGGGTGGGCGGGGGCGGGGGCGGCGGGGAGGAGCTCCGGGTCCAGGTCCCCCGCCAGCCCCTCCACGCCCGTCACCGTCAGCAGCATGGTGGCGTTCTTCGCCTTCACTGTCAGCATCTTGCACTTGGAGTTCAGGGCGGCGATCTGCTCCTGGTAGCCCTTGATCTTCTGAGCCAGCTCCTGGGGAAACATGTTCCCGCCCCGGCCTGTCAGAGCGGCATCAGGAGGAAGCGGCGCCGGCGCTCATCTTCCTCCGCGGCCGGCCAATGAGAGGGCGGCGCCGCGCCGGGCGGGAGGCAGGATGTGCACCGGGGGCAGCGGTGCCTGCAGAGCCAGGGCGGCCTGAGCCAGACCCCCGCGGGGTGGAGAGGGGCTGGGACCCAGAACACCCAGGCTCCAGCCAGGGACCCTACCCCGGAGGGATGCTGCGTGCGCAGCCAGGACCTTATGTAACCTGAAGAACCTGCCGCGCTCTCTCTTTGCAGCGCCTACAGAATCTGTCACTGCCAGATGGTTCATGCCATGGAAATCAGGTCATGTGATGACTAAAATTGCAAAAAAAAAAAAAAAAAAAAAAATATGCAAAGCTCAGCTCTCTGCTGAGCATTTCAAGTCTGTTGTTGGGACCTGGGCAGTAAGCGAAGGGCTGGCCATGCCTGTGTCCCTGGGGGCTGTGGTTTTGTAAATAAGGCTGAATAGGACACAGGAAAGCCTTTAAAGGCAGATTACTCCCCAAATAAAATGTTTTGCATTCATCACAATTTCCCTCACGTTCTCCACCGTGCCTCAGATGTTTCTGGTGCCTCAGGCAAGAGCTTTGAACTTATTCAGCTCGAATTTCATAGCTTTTCAATGCGTGTCTTGTTGAAAAAAAAATCCGTCTTGACTGATAGAGGGTTTTAAACCTTTTACGGGAAGCTTATCGGAAATATGTCCTGGGCAGCACACAGCTCTTCAGACTCTAAAATATCAACATTCTAGAATAATAAATTAGAACTTTAATTCTAAAATATTGAAAATGATAGTCTTACTTAAAAGCTGTACGCTCCTTTTGAAAAGTGAAAGTGTATATTCTGAAACTTATTCCTAAAACTGCACCGCCGTTACTTCTCCCTGTTCCTCTTACCTGGCTCCTTTGTCTAAAAAGTTTGTACAAGACCGTTTATGGCAAAGATATTAGATGTCAGTGTCTTTAAAATGAGTGAGTATATACAGATATATGTACACACACTCATTTTAAAAACACTACAAACTAGAGCTTTGAACTTGAAGTTTGAACAGAAACAAACAAAATGATGACAATAACGAAATGACATATCTGTGTGCATATGTCTGTGTATATGGACGTGTATGTGTAAACATATGTTTATATGTATACACACATACACACACATGTGTACCATTCTGTTATTGTTACTTTAGCCAGTCCTTCTGACATCTAGGATAGTACAGGGACTTTTAAAACAAGGATTTCAAAAGTAGAAATCATAACTTCTTTACTACTAGGGCTGGTAGACACTTAATTAAACCTGACTGGTTTTAAAAAATATGATAGCAATTAAGTAGCTATTTACTATCTATCTGGTCTCATGGCTACTACCTGGGCACTCTATTAATAATTAGTTAACAGGCACATATAAAAGGCAACTACCAGCTCACTGGGCTCATTGAATTCTGTTCCCATAAGACAAATCCTTGCTCATTCTTACAATGGCTTGCCCCATCAGGTAGGGGAGAGGAATCTAGTGAAGCACAGTGAGTCTTAGTCCTTCCGCCCTTGGTGCCCACATGGAGGACCACTGCCGTTCAGACTGCAGTACCAGTGCATGCCCAGCTGACAGTAAACACCCATTGCCTAAGCAGTTCTCGGCTCTATTGCATGTAAAACTCATGCGAGTTGTTTGTTAAAAATGCAATTCAAGAGATCAACCAAAGAACCTGTATGCATATAGACTGAGTGGCCAGGTTATTATGATCTCTGAATGCACAATAATCTGGCCACTCAGTGCATACCTATATAATATAAGGCTAATATACAAATTGTCCCCTTGACCAGCAGGCAGGCCAGCCAACCACCCATGTCCCCTCCCCCTGGCCAGGCTGGCTGGACCCCACCCATGCACAGATTCATGCACTGGGCCTCTAAAATACACACACAAGAAACATATTTAAAAGCTATGCAATTTGAGCTGAATAAGTTCAAAGATCTTGTCTGAAACACGCGCGCGCACACAGACACACAGTGGCCAGATTATTATGTTCAGAGATCATAATAATCTGGCCACTCAGAATATGTATAACCCATGGACACAGACAACAGTATGGGGAAGGCCTGGAGTGGGGGTGGGGCAGGCTAGATGGGGTTAATGGGGGGGAAAAAGAGGACATATGAAATACTTTCAACAATAAATATTTTTAAAAATGCAATTCTGGTCTCCAAAAGACATTGGTTTCCTATGCTCATGAGAATCTGCACCATATAGTTACAGTTACCCTCCATGACAGAGTGCAGAATTAGCTCTCCAGAACTTTCTTCCGTACTGTACGCCTGCCCATCTCCCATTAACTGTGTGGTTTGGTGGTCCAGTCCACTCTATTAAAACGGAGCACTGACTGGGCTGACCTCTTCCCTATTCTAAGAAAGCATATGCATTTTCAATTGTCACTGGTTATTTCTGAAATGATGAAGAAGGATGAGCGTGACGGTGGGGGTTTCCGGAGCAGTGGCCGCTCCGAGGAGAGCTGCCCTCCGTGCTGGCCCCACACTCAGGGGCAGGCCTGGGCCCGTGGATAGCAACAGGCCTGTGCATTCTCTCCTGTGATTGGGAAGTGGCAGGATGATTTTCTCATTAAATGCAACGTTTGAAAAACCACAGGAAAAAAAATGGGAGATGAATCAGTTATCAGTTATTCTATGAGCTCAAGCTATCCGCAAGGAAATCAGACTCTCATCAAGATGTAGTTCTATTCGCAGCAGACAGAAAGTACAGGAAGAAGCATTCTTCCAAACGTCTATGTTATCGCAAATCAGGTCGACTCCTCTCAGCACTTTCCTTCCTGTGTTTGTTTTATACATACAATGAGCCTTGCCAGGCCCAGGTCATCACTGATTTGAAGATTTATTCTAAATCCCACGGCAAAGCTAACACTTGTCTACACTGAAGTTTAGAACTGGGGGGAGGGACGGGGAGGGTGCAGAGAAGGTGACAAAATGAGCAGATCTCTGATCAGGAGCCAGAACAGTCGGTGGCAGCTGTCTGTGCTGGGAACCGGCTCCGTGACCTTGGGCAGGTCATTTGTTTCTGGGCCCATCACTCTTTTTTGGGGGGTAATGAGGTAGCCTGGATAGACCCTGCTGCAGTGAAGCCAACTTGGAGCCCAAAATACTAGATTAGAATCTGTTTTCCTTGAGGAACTAGATCTGGGGGGTTGGGAAATCATATATATATATATATATATATATATATATATATATATATATATATATATATATATATACAGTTCTTCACCTGGTGGGCAAGGCTCAGTAGATTGAGCATTCTCCCCTGCACCTAGAGGTCAAAGGTTCAATTCCCTGTTAGGGCACATGCCTGGATTGTTGACTTGATACCCAGAAGGGGGCATGCAGGAGGCAAAGGATCAATGTTTCTCTCTCTTCTTCTCCCTTGTTCTCTCTCTATAAATCAATGAAAACATATTTTAAAAAGGTGGGGGGGGGGGGCGGAATTCATGTTAGTCGGCCTCAAAATGCAAAGACAGCCCAAGAGACTGCCCAAGAGCCGAACACGCATGTGCGGAACCGGGAGAACCTTTCTCTCTCATCCACTGGAAACCAGTCACAGACGCTGATCCAGCCAGTGTCCTGCCCCCTTCCCGTGCTCCTGCCTCACCTCATGCTGAGAAATCTGGGCCTGCAGCTCCTGGATGTTGCTGGTGGCCATGGGCGAGTCCTCGATCTCTCTGTGGGCGCCTTCGATCAGCTCCTGGAGGCTCTGCATCTCTTGTTCATATTGCTCATACTGCATCACAGCCTCCTTTGAGGGGAAAGAGGCCACAGCCTTATCTTTCATGCCAATAGCTGGGGAGCAGTGCTGTGCTGCTGTCAGCCAACTACAGCCTGAACCCCTACGGCCTGCGTGTCTGGGAGATAAGGAAATGATGGGTAAGATCCCTCGGCGATCCAAAGACAGCTTCGCTCAGGTATTTCTGACCCTTCTCTCTATGTCGCCAAGATGATTCAGGAACTCAGGGTAATTGAATGGGGAGATGTTCCATCATCCCCTACTCATTGTCCTGAGACGGCATCGCCATGGTCTGGCATGGTGGGAACAGTGTGAAAACACAATCGTTACCCATCTAAGAATACTGAGTGTATGTGTAAGGCACTGGTAACTACTGGGGTAGAGGATAAAAAGTCACTCCAGCGTGACTTCTATTCCCAGGAATTTTCTGCCTAACAAATGGCAAGGTATTATATGGAGCAGGGATAGTTGACCAAAGAGGCCGTTAGGAACATAATGGGAGGATATGTATGTCATGGGGGGGTAAAAATGGTACAGCATGAGCTCTAGCTGGTTTGGCTCAGTAGACAGAGTATTGGTCTGCAACCCAAGGGTCCCAGGTTTGATCCCGACCAAGGGCAAGTACCTCGGTTGCAGGCTCCTCCCTGGCCCGGATCCTGGTCAGGGCACATCCAGGAGGCAACCAATCCATGTGTTTCTCTCATATGGATATTTCTCTCTGTCTTTCCCTCTCTCTTCCACTCTCCCTTAAAATCAGTGAAAAAAAATATCCTCGGGTGAGGAGTAAAAAATAAATAAATAAATAAATAATAATAAACAAATGGTGCAACATGAATTGCAATGATATATGAGGTAAATAGTATCATATTTTCCCAATAAATGATTTTTCTCTCATTAAAGAGACTAAGCATTATACTTGGGTGCACTTCTCAGGCACGAAAATGCATTTGGTGCATCAATAACCTGAAATATGAAAAAAAATTCTGTAATATGTGCTAGCAGGAAAGTCCTATTACAAGGCTCTAGATGATTCTCAGATGAATAACAGGGTAAAAAACATGGCTGAATAGAATAATAACCTTTATAAGCTGCTCTTCTAAATATATCTCTAAAGGATAGTGTTCACCAACAGCTATTTTGTATAGAGCTTTCCCCAGGCTTTTGTGGGTGATCCAAATAATAGCATTTCATTCCCTAATTCCACATACTGTCACAGTCACCACTCCGGGCGGGTTCTGAAGGCTGAGCCCACACAAGCTCAGTCAAGGAGCCATGACCCCGGCTGCTGGGCGCGTGGGGACCCTGTACATGCCTGCATGACGTTGCACTGCTGGATGGCCACGTGCTGCAGCCGGCTGGCCTCCTCCTGCAGCTGCAGGGCCGCGTGGCAGAGCGGCAGGCTGGCCACCACGTCCTCGGGGATGCGGAGCGCGCTCTGGCACGCCTGCACGGCCTGGACCTTCGGCTTCAGCGCCTCCACCTCGCACAGCAGGTGCTGAAAGTGCCAGGGCAGAGGTCACACATTTGTATCCAAGACTTTCCCTCATAAGCAAGAGACAAATTGCAGCGTGTTTACAAGTTATAAACGTTTTCCAAGAAACATTACAAAACTAACGCATAGAGCCTGGTCAGTTGTGGCTTGGTGGTTGAGCATCAACCTATGAACCTGGAGGTCATGGTTTGATTCTGGTCAGGGCACATGCTTGGGTTGTGGGCTCGATCCCAGTGTGGGGCATGCAAGAGGCAGCCAATCAATGATTCTCTCTCATCATTGATGTTTCCATCTCTCCCTTTCCCTTCCTCTCTGAAATCAATAAAAAATATATTTTAAAAAACACTTAGCATATAGAGCTAAGACTATAACTGAGTTTAACAATCATTTTTCCTCCCTCTCCTCTTTTAAAAAAATCTAGGTCCCCCCAGTCAGCTCCCCTGGACTGATTTTGCTCACCTGTCGATGCGAAAGTTGCTCCTTGAGACTAAGACGCCCCACTTCCGGGGAAGACAGGGTTGTCTGGGCTTGCTCCAGAGCCACTTGTAGGTGTTTTAGCTCTGCTTCAAATTGTTTCATGTCCTGTGGAGAAAAAGCAATAGGAATGTCAATGCTTAAGCAGGTGAAGTTCAAGTTCAAGGTGAAGAATAGCATCACGGTCAGAAGGCTCTGTAGAGGTTGAGCATTATGCCTCCACCATAAAACACCATTGTTTGTTTGTTTTTTTAATCCTCACCTGAGGATATTTTTCCATTTATTTTCAGAGAGAGTGGAAGAGAGAGGGAAAGACACAGAGAAACATCGCTGTGAGAGAAACACATCGATTGGCTGCCTCCTGCATGAGCCCCAATCAGCACCCAGGACAGGGAGGAGGCTTGCAACCAAGGTTACATGGTCCTGACTGGAATCGAACCCGAGATCCTTCAGGCTGCAGGCCAACACCTTATCCACTGAGCCAAACCAGCTAGGGCATGTTTTTTGTTTGTTTGTTTGTTTGTTTTTTAATGGACTTCTCAATTTAAATGATGACTTTATTTATTTATTTTTACCTTGGCAGCATCTTGGAGATTCTGCAAACGCAGTTTGATCATCTGCCGCAGCTCCTCCGCCTCCCGTCCCAGCTCGGCCACCTGCTGAGCCATCTTCTCCGTGTGGTACACGCTAGCGAGGCACTGCAACTTCTCAGCCATCGCTTCCAGATCGCTGTAAATTTCCTCAGACTCTTCCAGCATGGTCTAGAGTGAAGAATCAATATTCATGATCTTGACAGGTAGGTGGAGAGGTATTGGTAATCAACACAGTGTGGTGTGCCCTAAAGACCATCGGACTTTACACCCCTGTGCTCATCCCTACCTACTTTTAACCCCATCTCACAGAATAAGAAATCAAAGTTCAGAAACAGTAAGCCATTTGCCGAGGCCACGTGTTACTGAGTGTTGGACCATGAGGCTCGGGCTCTGTCTACCATCCTGAGTGGCTCCCTGGCCACGGCAGGAGCAGAGCATCCCAGCAAGAGCAGTGCTCTGCACCTCGGGTGGCTTCCTCAGGCCACTGGGCCTCCTGTCTCTCATCACACGTATTTCAACTAAGGAGATGCAGTCCAGCTGTCATATGCTATACCTACGAGAGGAAAACGAAACGAAAGCTCTGCAAACAAACAACAAACTTTTGCTCACTCGCCTTAAGTGAGATGAGGGGGTAGAGGTCACCTAGGATCCCAAGAAGAATGAAACATGCCATGGTCTTTCAGGATAGTACCAGCTACTGGGAGCGGGACTAATACGAATGGGTTAACAACCATGTGCTGTGCACGGCCTGAGTGGAGTGAAAGAGAAGACGGGGTGAGGAGGACAGAGGTGAGATGAACTGCAGGCAGTTCGAGAAGACTTCCTGGAAGAGCCTCGCTCAGAGCTGAGTCTGAAGGATGTCTGCATTCTGACCGACAGGGGGCAGCACAGGCAGAAGCACAGAGGGGCGTGAGCACAACCTGGACAGGTCCTGGGTGAGCAATGTATAAAGACAAGTGGGGGGTGAGGCATTATTCTTAGGGAATAGACTCTGATTTTAAAAAACAGAGTACAGCCCAGCCTGTGGGGCTCAGTGGTTGAGCCCTGACCTATGAACCAGGAGGCCACAGTTTGATCCCCAGTGGCGGCCATGCAGGAGGCAGGGATCAATGATTCTCTCTCATCATTGATGCTTCTATCTTTCTTCCCCCTCTTCCCCTCCTCTCTGAAATCAATGAAAATATAGTTTTAAAGAAATAGAGTATACTTTTTCTCATAATAAACATTATATATGGGATGGGTAAAAGTAGGTTTACTGTTATAATATAAATAAGTAATACAGTAATTAGTAAGTAATAAAAGAATAAACTCTGTTTCACATACTCACAATGGCAAACCTACTTTTCTCCACCCTATATACCTATATATATAAAAGCCTAAGCAATTGTTTGACTGTCCAACCGGTACTATGACGTGCACTGACCACCAGGGGGAAGACACTCAGTGCATAGGCATGGAAACAGGGAACAGGGAACAGTTAAATCTCAAAGGGAAGGGGAGAAGGGGAAGGCAGGAAAAGATTAACCAAAGATCTTATATGCATATGAGAGGCCCGGTGCAGATTCAGTCTGGCCTGCAGGGATTGGGCCAAAAGGAGCAGTCCAACATGTCCTAAGGGATCCCAGATTTCAAGAGGGTGCAGGCCAGGCCAAGAGACCCCACTGGTGCATGAATCTGTGTACGGGGCCTCTAGTGTATAAATAAAATATCCCATAATCCCATACCTGAGAGAGAACTTGAAGCCATAATTGCTGTTATATGTGGGTACATTTCTAGGTAACTGAGATATTAACCCACCAACAATTTCCCATCTTTCCTTTTCACCTGACATTGGAAACATGCATTTTCTCTCTGTGCACTATTTTTGTATAAACTCCGGTGGCTTTAATTACAAAAGCAGGCACAAGAGAACTCACTAGAACAGTGTGTACAGGCCGAGTTCTCTCCTGAGTGATGGGAGGTAACCATCAACACCCAATATCTGTCCATCTATACTCAACCCACCCAACTACCCAAGTCAAACAAGCCTGGGAATTGTCCTTGGCTCCTCCCTCCCGTGCAGCCGCTCCCACAGTCTCCAAACCCGGGATTCCAGCTCAGTAACACCCCTTGCCTGTGTCTTCTCTCATTCCCCAAAGAGAGGCCTCGTCGCTTCCTCCTGGCATACTACAGCCACCTTCTAATCAATCACCTCCTATGTCGTCTTGCCTTCATCAACCCCTTCCATGGGGCAGTTTAGTCCTCTTTCTTTAAAACACAAGTCTGTACTTGTCACTTGCCTGCAGAACATCTGTCAAAGACTTCAGAGTGAGTTTAGGATCAAGTCCAAGTGTTTACCCAGCTTCCATGACCTGCCTTTTTGTTTGCTCTCTACTCTAATCCCCAAGGCCTCTTTCTTCCAGCCCCCTCCTCAATGCCCCCTCCCCAGAGTGCTCCTTCCAGGGCACCACCTGGAGCTCTTCTCGCTCTTATACTACAGTGGTGGGCTTCCTGTCTGTCAGGACTCAGCCCAGAATCACCTATTCCTGAAGACAATTCTTTTACCTTCTCAAACCTGGCAGTCTGGGTGGGGCACCCCCTATGGACGCCTTCCAGCAACTTGATCCCTTAATGCCTGCATCACCATCACCTGGAGAGTCATTGTCTAGGTCAGTCCATCTCCTTTCTCCCTCTAATTGTCAACTCCCTGGGGCAGGCACAGGACAGACTGTCTGTACTCCCAGTGCCTCCTGAAATTCCTACCTTTGAAACATACTTTATAAATGTTTGTTGAATAAACAAATGAGCGCAGGAGTTATTTGAAAGAAAGAGCCTTTATGGTCGTTATCAAGGTTGCATTATATTCTGTTATGTCCAAAAATTTACTCAGAAAAATGAACTGACGTTTATGTTTCCTTTAAAATTCCACTCTTGTGACTAACCCCACATAAAATATTTTCTATGCTGTGGACCACAGAGTAGGAACATTCTGATGATCATGATTCAGTCTGCCAATTGTTTTTTAAAGAGATTTTATGAAGTTCCCAGGAGTACTCCAGAGCTCTCACTTCTTTAAATATAAACTTTAGCCGAGACTGGTTTGGCTCAGTGGATAGAGCGTCAGTTTGCAGACTGAAAGGTCCCAGGTTCGATAACGGTTAAGGACATGTACCTTGGTTGCGGGCACATCCCTGGTAGGGGGTGTGCAAGAGGCAGCTGATCGGTGATTCTCTCTCATCGTTGTTTCTAACTCTCTATCCCTCTCTCTGCCTCTCTATAAAAAATCAATAAAATTATATATATATATATAAACTTTAACAAACAGTGTTAACTTGATTGTTAAAATGTGTTCTCTGTCTTAAATTTGTATTTGTAGACTTCTAATGAGTCTGGATAGTATTTTCATTGTTTACAACCAGTTGTATCATAAGTCTTGTCTGTTAATATGTAAGCATATCTCAACTAGAAGATTGGGGTTGTTTAGGGAATATTTATTGGGATGAGTGTGTGCCATTGATTAGAGAAGAAAGATTGTGGGTACAGGAAACCAATTAAAAGCCTGTGAAAGAAGTCGGGGGGAGTGGGGGATGAGGCTTTAATCTTAGAATCCTGTCAACTGAAATAGAAAAGAGGACAGATTTAAAAGACATAAGTATATAGAAATCAGAATGAAAGAGAAAATCTAGCATACTTGAGGGTATCCATATAACTCACAAGGCACTCTGTATTTTACTGCAAGATAACTGGGCTGTTAGATATCTATATCTACTTCAAACCCAACTTATAAAAGAATGAAATAATTTCCTGGATGACATGCCCCAGAGAAAACTGCAGAGGAAATGAAGCAATGTGGCCACCTTGTGATGCGGACTCATTTCTGACCGCTGCTTCCTGTGGAAGGCCGGGAGACGGGCCAGGCGGAGGGCTGAGATAATATGCCTTGATATCAAATAAAGGTGGAGGCCTGAGAGCTCAACACCCACATGCCAGATAAGGTGCTTAATGTCTGCCCATGAGTTACACCATTTGATCCTGGTATTAGTTCTGCGGTATACATCACTTGCATCTCCATAGTATTGACAGGAGAAAGTAGTTTCTTCCAAATCACACCTCCCTAAGCGGCCAAGCTTGGTTTTCCCATGAGTCCGACTCTAGCCTAATCATCTTTCTGAAGGTCACTACATCTCTTCATTTGGAAGAAGTCCCCACCGTATCCCAGCATATAACTGTTTCAAAGAAGCAGCAAAAAAATGGAGCAATTATTTTTGTCTTGAGAAAAAATGTCTAGGGGAGGTAGATGGTATCCTTTTATTTATAGTCTTATGAAACCTCAGAGATAGCTACTATCAAATGACTGGACAAGTCACGGGGCTACCTTAGCTTGCTTTTTTTCTTTCTTTCTTTCTTTCTTTCTTTCTTTCTTTCTTTCTTTCTTTCTTTCTTTCCCTCCCTCCCTCCCTCCCTCTCTCCCTTCCTTTCTTCCTTTCTTCCTTCCTTCATCTGGCACCTACATTAATTTGGCATCATGTACCTCTAAATTTTCTCAATTTTGTCACTTAAATTAAGTTGCTCCTTTAGTTACTCTTTGAAAACTATTTTCCCCAAAATTACCTGATGTGAAATGTATTGTTCTCGAAGTTGTTTTGCAGAATTCCACACAATCTTTGCATGTACCAATACTTTAGCTTTGTCAATCCACTTCAGAATGAATTCAAGCAGTTCATTGTATTCTTCTAAATGTGATGTTGCCTAAAAGATCATTAACATTCAGATAACAAGTGAAACCTCTATTTCTTGAGGTTTAAATCAGTTTTCTGTCTCTTTAGATACAACAGTCCTATAGTTGATCATTATAATATCTGAGGTATTTAAAGTGTCAATGTAAAAAAACATCCAAACCCATAGATAATTTTTAGTAGTTTATTTGAGGTAATTGATGACCTTTGTCAGGGTGCAAGATCTCAAAGGCTCCACAAAATAACAGCTTTGCAGCTTTAAAAAATTAAGGTGGGTATGTAAGGAAGAATAGGGATTAGAAGGTGGTGATTGGATTGCAGGATAGTAAACAAGATTGTAGGCTCTCTTGGTTAAGGTTTATTTTAAAGGTGTGCTATTCTAGAAGCACAAAAACAGTGGACAGGGAGGGGTGGCTTAAAACCTTTCACTAAAGAAGTTATGGGCCTGGAATGTGACTACCCACCATGACCTGCCCAGTTAGTAACTTACAATTGGCACCAAGTGAGGCTACTTTTCATAGGAATCCTCCCTCCCCCTTTTTTAGTTTACAAAAGGTATCATGAAAAAGCAGGTCCTTGTTGAAAATATTTCAAGGACTTCCCAGTGATTTCAGATAAAGTCCAAGTGCTTCTTATGTTTGAATAATCTGTCTTTAAAGCAAGTTCTCTCTTCTTGTCTCCTATTCATCTATCTAGCTCCCTTATCTGACTCCTCCCTTCTGTACTTCATCCTCACTGAGGGCGGGGATTATGGCATTCCAGATTTCAATATTGTCATTCATTGTTTGCCAAATTCTAATGTAACTTGTCCCTGGTTATAGAAAACATACACAATTGATTAGCAAAAGTTGAGTCTATATGCAACAATTATGATGGACGTGTGTGACCTGAACCTGTTAAGTAAATGATAGCTATTAAAAATTATCTATCTATATACATTATCTTACTTTAAGATACTTGAATTCACAAAACTGAATTGTGAAATACATTAATGGATGAATATTCATCTTACAAAATATTTTCCCAGTATATAAAATATTCACCCCAAAAGTGTACTTACATGACCCACTTTGTCAATGAGTTGATAATATGCCTTGATATCAAATAAAGGCAGGATCTGTATGTCTAATTCTTAGGAACACAAGTGCAGTGTGAATTAACCTACTCTTAATTATTCTCACCATCGACAAGACCATCTTTTTTATTTATTTTCAAAAGAGGAAAACAGAACGGAGCATTTCTGCTTGAGAAGTTGGATTCCTGGCCTGGAACACGTACCTGGCTGAGCTTGAAGAACCGCGTCTCGGCCTGTCTGCTGGTCTGCTGGTGGAGTTCCATCAGTTTCCCCACCTTCTTGGTCAGCGGCTTACCCAGTTGGCCATTCTGTTCTGAGAACTTCTGTATTGCTCCATCCAGTTCCATTAACTTTAGGTTACAGGCATCCAGCTCCTCCCCTAGCACCTAGATAGATGGTCATCCAAATGGAAGAACATCAGACTATAGGAAAGAAATGTCTCCAGATTTTTCAAGTTCAGAAGGATGATACTAAATGATCTCTGTATAAGATAAATACAAATAATTGGTGTGACCATGATCAGGTCATTTCCATTTCTTGGGCTGGAAGTCAGAGCAGGATGTTTTGCAATCCTGGTGTTTATTTCCTATGAGGCTGTGGGCAGTAACATTTTCCTTCTGCTCCACCCAAAGGGATTAGTCACTTAACGCATCAGCAGAGTGAGAACTCGGATTTAGCTCCCAACAACATCCTTCACTTTGGAGTTGACATACCCATATTCCTAACTCATCATCTAGTTCTCTAACACTTCTGCTTACCCACACATGCATGTCTATTTATGAGTAAAGTTTAATTGTGATGATAAATTATATCATGTAAATAGATCCATATTTACAGTTTTCTATTTATATTTATAGTTTTCATTATTGCCTCTCTTCACTGTTTAGTTTTAACGAAGCTTGCTGATCAAAAAGCTCTTAAAAAAAAGATATTCGACTCACAACAAGATGGCGGCAGAGGTAAAAGCCTAACTGCAGCCGCACTCAACAATTTCAAAAAATACAACTAAAATATAGAGTGGACACTATCTAGAACTACAGGAAAGTTGACTGACTGGAAATTCTACAACTAGAAGGAAAGAGAAATCCAGAAGGAAAACCAGAGGAGCTGTAAAAGCCTGAGGTACGGAGACACGGTGCGAGTGCGCAGGGAGAGGACGGAGCCGGAGAGGAGGGGCGGCTGAGTGCCGGGCTGGCGTTCCCTAGCGGGAAGGACATAAAAGCTCCGGACGGTGCTGAACCCCAACTCCGACTGCACTGAACCCCAGTTCTGGGCGAGACCCCGGGGGTCCCAGGCTCACACAGAGGGAAACTGGGCTGTAAGGCGGAAGCTCAGCGGACCTGCGGTAAAAGGCAGAGCCCCAGAGTCGCGCACATTGCGCGCAGAGGAGGGACTGTTCGCTGAGCTGCTGGATTGCCCCAGCGGGAAGGACTCAAAAGCTCAGGAATGTACTGAGCCCCAGTTCTTACTGCACTGAACCCCAGTCCTCAGCAAGACCCTCGGGCTCCAGCCTCTTACAGGGGGAATCTGGGCTGTAAGACAGAAGCTCAGGGAGAGCAGCAAAAAGCAGAGCCCCTGAGTCGCGCACATTGCGCGCACAGAGGACAGACTGTTGTTTGGGCCGCGAGATTGCCCTAGCAGGAAGGAGACATAAGCTACCGACTGTTCTTAACCCCACTTCCAACTGCTCTGAACCCCAGTTGTGGGCTTGTTGGGGGAGAGACTACACTGTCTGGTAGCTGGCGAAACTCTATAGAGTGCCTTTCTCTCAGAGGTGCTTGCAGCGAGTACCAAAGGACCCTGAGGTACACTGGGACTCAGGAACCTCAGAGGGCGGGGCTAACCGGAAGCCAAGGCTGTAAGCTCCACCCAGAAACTCTGCCCCATCCGAGCTGAACTCAGAGAGGCTTTTGCAGGTTTCCAAGTCTAGTGGAATAAGGTTGTCTGCTGACATAGACACAGCTGATCCTCCCAACCTACCAACTCAGGGAAGCAGCGAAAATGCCGAAACGAGGAAACAGATCACAAACGAAAGAAATGGAGGACAAAAAGCAACTGGATATAGAATTCAAAGCCACGCTTATAAGGTTGTTCAACAATCTCTTAAAAAAGGCCGATAAAATAAATGAGACCTATGAGGATATGATAAGGGATCAACAAGAAATAATGAAGGGTCAACTAGAAATAAAGAATACAATCTCTGAAATAAATAATATTATACAGAGTCCTAAAAACAGATTGGAAGATTGCAAAAATCAAGTCCAAGATTTAGAACACAAAGAGCCAGAGGACACTCCTCCACAGAAGCAAGAAGACAAGAGAATCCAGAAAGTTGAAGATAATGTAAGAAACCTCTGGGACAACTTCAAGCGAACCAACATCAGAATTATGGGCATCCCAGAAGATGACAGAGAGCAAGATACCGAAAACATATTGAAAGAAATAGTGACAGAAAACTTCCCCCACCTGGTGAAAGAAATAGACTTACACGTCCAGGAAGCACACAGAACCCCAAACAAAAGGAATCCAAAAAGAACCACACCAAGACACATCATAATTAAAATCCCAAGAGCTAAAGACAAAGAGAGAATATTAAAAGCAGCAAGACAAAAGCAGGTAGTTACCTATAAAGGGGCACCCATACGACTGTCAGCTGATTTCTCAACAGAAACCATGCAGGCCAGACGGGAATGGCAAGAAATATTCAAGGTGATGAATAACAAGAACCTACAGCCAAAAATACTCTACCCAGCAAAGTTATCACTCAGAATCGAAGGCCAGATAAAGAGCTTCACAAATAAATTTAAGCTAAAGGAATTCATCACTGCCAAGCCAGAATTATATGAATTGCTAAAAGGGGTTCTTTAGGAAGAGGAAGAAAATAAAGATAAAAATTATAAACAAACACGTAACTACAACAAGTGAGTCTAAAAACCAAGGGAAGTAAAAATCATGATGAACAATATTAACTGGTGAATATAATAGAATCAGAGGTATGGAAGGGGAGTGGACTGATGATTCTCGGGGAAATGGGGAATGGGGCAGGGCGGGAAGAGACTGAACATAAACTGCACCTATGGTTGAGGACAATGGGGGATGGGGAAAGGGCAGAGAATTGAATGGAAACTTGGTGTAGGGGAGCAATGGGGGGGGGGATGAGGAACATTTGTAATATGAACAATAAAGATTTATTTAAAAAAAAATAAATAAAAACCTTTAATCCAAAAAAAAAAAAAAAGATATTCCCAAAATATCCAAATAACTCCAAAAAAATACTGAACGTATTCAGCAGCACGCCTTAGGTTCCCAGTTCTCTTTCCTTACCTTTTGGTCAGTTTTAGCTTGAACTAAGTTATCTGTCTTTGCTCTCAGCTTAGTTAGAATAGTTGTGAGATCTTTGGTTATCTTCTGAATCTGCCGGCTGAACTCCTGGCTCGTGGCCTTGCTCTGTTCAATTTGTTTTACTTTGTCCTGGATCTAAACAATCAACGAGAACAGCAAAACCAAGCATGGTTAAAATTGGGTAACATATTCAAAACCTCATTGTTGAGCAGAGATTTCAAGTGGTTCCTGCTATGAGCTGTGTCAAAGCAGCCCCTGTAGTTACAAACTCACGTGTTTTCCATGCAGCCTCCCCTCCCCCATCTCTATGCCTTCGCTACAGGCCTTCCTGCTGCTCTTTCAGCAAAGGAGCCAAACAAGCAACACATGTACAGTGATTCACTCATCAAATATTTAGCGTCTTCATAGATGGGCATGTAGATAGCTGAGTTTGAATCTCTGTTTACTAGTACTGTGACCCTTCAGTGCGCAGACTCCTCCTCTAAGAATTAAACCTGTTCCTATAACTGGAACACTCATGTTTCCAAGCACCTTTCCACGAGCAGCTGCTAAGGACCTGGTACCTCTATTTAACTTTGTAATTGCATCCCTACAGGATGATAAGATAACATTAAGCACCTCCCATGGAAGGCGAAAAAGAACAGTTCACATTTAATGTTTCTAATGGCTGTGGTTTGACTTGATAACAAATATTCACACCTTTGCTTATAATAAAATGCCAAAGGAAAGAAGGTAAAGAAATTTTCTCTTTGTAATAAATGAAAGGCTGCAATACATCTGGAAGGTGACTGGTAGCCTCTGGGCACTCAATGAATATTTGTTAAACACATGGTATACATCTTGTTTTTGTTGTTCTGTTAAGTTTTATTTTTATTTTTTAATATATTTTATTTATTTTTTTATAGAGAGAAAGAGAGAGGGCTAGAGAGTTAGAAACATCGATGAGAGAGAATCACAGACCAGCTGCCTCTTGCACACCCCCTATTGGGGATGTGCCTGCAACCAAGGTATATGCCCTTGACCGGAATTAAACCCCGGACCTTTCAGTCTGCAGGCTGACGCTCTATCCACTGAGCCAAACTGGTTTCGGCTGTTAAGTCTTTTTTTAAAAATAGATAAGGGAAAGCAGATAAGTTATTTCTAATTATATGACACTAGAGGCCTGGTGCATGAAATCTGAGCACATAGGGGGAGTCATCCCTCAGCCAGGCCTGCGCCCTCACAATCCTGGACTGCTGGTTCCTAACCACTCACCTGCCTGCCTGCCTGATCCCCCTAACTGCTCTCCCCTGCTGGCCTGATCACCCCTAACCACCTCTACCTCAGCCCTGCCACCATGACTTTGTCTGGAAGGATGTCCAGAAGATGTCCAGTCTAACTAGCATATTAACCGTTTATTAGTATAGACTATTATTCATGTCTGTGATCATCTGGTGTGAGTGTGTTTTATCTAATTTAACAGTATTGTGGTTTTTTGTTGTTGTTTTGTTTTGTTTTGTAGATCCTTAACTGAGGATATTTTTTTCCATTGCTTTTTTAGAGAGAGTAGAAGGGAGGGAGGGGGAAGGGAGAGAGAGAAACAATAATGTGAATGAGCACACTGACTGACTGCCTACTGCATGCACCCCAAATAGGGGACAGGGAGCAAACCTCCACCCCATATGCATGCCCTTGATGGGAAATTGAACCCACAACAACATCGACCAGCTGCCTCTTGCACACCCCATTCCAGGGATGTGCCCGCAACCAACGTACATGCCCTTGACCGGAATCGAACCCGGGACCTTCCAGTCCGCAGACTGACACTCAACCACTGAGCCAAACCGGCTTTGGCGAAATAGTATTCTTTTATGCTGATCAGATTTTAAACTCTCTATTCATAAAGATGTAGTTGCAAAAATCAAGAACTCTTGTACAAGAACGCTGAGCCCATAGAAGGGAAAGGCACTCTTTCTTGGGCATGGGTTTACCTGGTCATGGACAGTTCCTAGGTCCAATGACACCTCCGCTAACTGCAGGGAGAGCTCAGAAGGTAGAATAGCATAAAGACCCAGGTACTTGGTCTTCTGCTCTTCGGCTACTGTCTCAATGTTCTGTCGGTGCTTTGTGGCTTCTGTTAGGAGAATCTGAAGAAAAGATCAAAACAAGAAATGTCTGGGAGCCTAAAGGAATTTCCATGGGCAGAGAGACAAGACAATGTATTGTCCTTCAGTACATGATTAAGTGTGGGATGAGGGAAACATCTTAAGAAAAACCAAACTTTTCTTTAGCCTATGACTAAGAAGCATGCCCACTTTATACAAAACAAACAAAAATCCCATCCAATAATACTAACAGTCTTTTACATAACACATTTCTGGAAATTTTTAAAAAAATATATTTTATTGATATTTTATAGAGAGGAAGGGAGAGAGATAGAGAGCTAGAAATGTTGATGAGAGAAACATCGACCAGCTGCCTCTTGCACACCCCCTAACAGGGATGTGCCCGCAACCAATGTACATGCCCTTGACCAGAGTCGAACCTGGGACCCTTCAGTCCGCAGACCAACGCTCTACCACTGAGCCAAACCGGTTTTGGCCATTTCTGGAAATTTTTAATTTAATATTTCATTGAATCTAAGCAAATATGTCATATTAAAATCAGGGTACATTAATGATGGGTGTAAGGAATGAGGAGAGAGTTTTGTACCTGAAGTTCTTCAAGTTGAGCATCTATTTCTATTGTTGGATTCTCCAAATATTCCTTCGTTTCCCGAACCCAGGATTTCACAGAATTGATTTGAGTCTCCACCCCTTCTCGGTCCTTCAGCTCCTGCTTCACCACCTTCCCGTTACTCCTCACTTTCTCCTGCATGCTTCGGAAACAGTTCAGGGAGAAAGCAGAAGTGAACTGGAAATGAAAGGAACCCCTGGCTCACAGCATTATGTTACCCAAAAATTTCACATTTTTTAAAGGTGAAATCTCAGATCTTTTGGCAAGTAAATACATGTCCCCAAAACTGCCAGCTAAGACTTGCATTTGGTTCAAGTATACTGGAAGAATATACATCGGGTGAAGCGAATGATTTTTCCCTGGAAAACCGAGAACTGACACACTCCATTGCTACTACATTGCAGTTAATGCTCTAGGTAAAATAACTGGGACATTGTTTATTTAGTTTCTCCCCGGAAATCTACACACATAAATCAGGGTCATCAGCCTTTAAGAGTGATGTGGAATTGGAATATCTGTGGCTATTAGAAACCAGTCTTTGAAGTCAAGCTTTGGAAATTTTATAGTTGATGAATGTTCAACACCCAAATTGTCTTTCTTTGAATTGACGCAAATTTGGTTAAGAATTTAAATAAGTGGAGCCCAATTATCCTGAACTCATCTATAACTGCAGAGGTGCATGTAGGACATGTATGAGCAACAGTAGCTAATCCAGCAGTTAAATGATCTACTGACATTTCTACTCTGGCCCCATAAGTGAGTGAGGCTGGTTCTGTATCATTAAGTCTACCTTCCTCTATCTACTAAGTTTAAAAAAACTTATTTGCCCAAACTCGGGCATCGTCCTTGCTCTACTCTCTCAGCCATCCAGGTTAGCCAGTGAGTTCTCAAGCTTTCCAGAACTAGGCTCTCAGTGGCTCTCAACTGTTTCGCTTTCAAGCTTTGTTCCTCAGGAAGAGCTGTATCACCCAACCGTTCCCTGAAAGTGACATGCTTACTTCTGAGGTTTCCTACAGGCTATCCCCCCCCCCCCCTTTGCAAAAGTCTCCCCTCCCCTCCTTGCCTTGAGCAAGCTGCTCCATCTTCAGCCCAGGGGAGCCTTCCTTGCCTGCCCTCGGGGTTCCCTGCCTCTGCTTTCTGTGCCTTCTCACCTTCTCCACGCTGTACCCCAACAGCCCCTGTCACTGCCCATCTCCGCTGCCTGACTGTGAACCCACTGAGTCTGTTCGGTTCACCCTGTATTTCTAAGTACTACTAGGTATGTGTTTGTCACATAAGTAATTGAAGAGCTAAGAAAAGAGGGAAGTGGGGATGAAGGGAACAGATTCCCCAAACCCCCAATTGTAAGGTGGCATGATGGAGCATCCCAAACTCTAAAACCACACTCATCCCTTTGGGTCACGGCTGGGCTCAGGGACAGGAGGAAGGGCGTGTACCTACCTCAGGCACCGATCCTGCATGGCTGTGATCTGCTGCATGACGGGCGGCCCCTGCCCGGGGGCGGGAGCGGCCCCATCAGGGAGCATGCCCAGCGCCTGCTGCCGCAGCATGCCCAGGGCCGCCTGCTGCTGGTCCAGCTCCAGGCTGAAGGCGTCATGCTGGTCCAGGAGAGCCAGGAGCTCCGCTTTGGAGGCTTTCTCTGCCGAACTTCCCGGGGATTTACCTTCCAGCTGCTGGATCACGTCGGTGGCTTTCTTCACCTGATGGAGAACGTATGTAACATGAAGCCAGAAATTAAGCTGAACACAGGGGGCAACTCCTGTGAACACACGTTGGACATACGTGTGTCAAAGCTCATTAGAGACGAGGGGGTGAACTCTCAATCCCAGGAAACGAAAGCCTGGGCAGTCTTCTGGACAAAAGAAAAACCACCTTTATAATTCTGGGTTTACCGCTTTCATCTCAAAGTAACATCAGGCCTATCAGAGATTGCATAACATAGAAAAAACAACATGTGTGTGTTTTAAGTAAAGGACAAATGAAAAAAAAAACCCAATATGTATAAAGGAAGATGTGTCTTAAAACACTGAATCCTACGTAAAAGATGAAAACAATTAATATAGGACTTGGGGCATTGGTTAAACTCCTGCTCCTTTCCATGGCAAAGAAAGACGCATTTTATAATTTGGCAGGGCCAGAGAAGAACGTTCCACTGAGAAACTGGCAAATGCCCATTTGTCCTCCTTTCAAAGCGTAACGTCTTGGTTTTCTTATTAAAATGACTGGACCCTGACGTGGGACTAATGCACGGACTGCATATTGCACCATGTTTCATCGTTTGGTTTTCGTGCCACGGAAACAGAGAGGTGGGGAATTGTGCTTTTTACTTTTGTAAAGCCAATTTAAGACAGAAGCCCAATGCATGAGCACTGGGAGGGTGGGGGGAAGCGACCGGAGCCCCGGATGAGGGAGCGCACCTTGTGGCCGAGGCTCTCCCACGCCGCCAGCGCGTCCTCCAGGATCTTCTCCTGGTCCTGCGCCACCGCCCGCAGCCGAGCCCAGCGCTGCCACACGGTGGTCATGGACCTGCCGATGGTCGCTTTGCTCGCGTCGTTCCCTGCTGCCTCCAGTTGTGAGGCCTTGCCCTCCAGGGCCACGATCTTCTCGTGGAAAGAGTGAACCCCTGACACTAATGCCTATGGAGGGGAGGAAAAGAGGGGGAGAGAGAGATTTTTTTTTACAAAAGTTCTACGGATGTGAGTAAAGCCCACAATGACCTGCAAAGGTAAACGCCCCCATATATGTTCTTTTATTCCTCTGCCAACTCTTACTTTTACACTGAATTCTTCATTAAGTTAGGCTTGGATTTTTAAATTTTTTTGAAAGAGGCAAGGTGAATGTTTATTTATTCCAAACCAACATTGATTTGCTACTTGAGATGAAATCCTCCCATTTTTAAAAGGCAGCAAAAATATAAGGGAACAGAGTTTAGTATTTAAGGATGGTATGATCTATCTTATATTGCTATGATATGTGAGGGTGACTCAGCTACTGATTGTGAAATTAACCTAAGTTATCACCAGAAAGGATTTACTGGGATTCATTGCATCACACTTTATCAGAAGCAATTGCTCTGAATGTCTTTTTAAACCCAGCCATGCATTTCCAACTGAATCCTAACAAAGTGACAGACAGCATGCAATTAAGTAAAAGGTGCTATGAAACATGCTTAATGTGTCCTTCCCATGTATAAGGAGCCCCGGAGAAGCTGGATTGACCTGACTCTGGAACTGCAGTATCACAGAGACCCTTCCACAAAGACAACGAAAGGACGTTAAAGACCACAACACAACTAGCCTTGTGCTCGGATAGTTTTCCTTCTGCTTCCCGACTGGAAGAAGTCTTCAATAAAGAAAATTCAGACAATTTCTTTTCGGCATCATTCATCAGTTCGATAACCTCTTCCCTTGCTTTCTGGTAATCCTGCCACTGAGCCGCACACCTTGAAAAGGTCCAACAAACACCGATCAACAACATCAAATCCAGTCACAGAGCTCCGACATCAATACACCTACTGGCACTCAAGAGAAAAGAATGACATTTAGGCGTGAGTGTCCATCATTAGTATATTCCTCTTTTCCATGTGAAAATTCACTTCAAAACACCTCAGATTTCTGCCCAGCTAGCGTGACTCAGTGGTTGAGTATTGGCCTAGGAACCAGGAGGTCACGTTTCGATTCCTGGTCAGGGCACATGCCCAGGTTGTGGGCTCCATCCCCAGTGGGGGTTGTGCAAGAGGCAGCAATCAATGATTCTCTCTTGTCATTGATGTTTCTATCTCTCTCCCTCTCCCTTCTTCTCTGAAAATCAATAAAAATGCATTTAAAGCCGAAACCAGTTTGGCTCAGTGGATAGAGCATCGGCTTGCGGACTAAAAGGTCCCAGGTTTGATTCCGGTCAAGGGCATGTACCTTGGTTGCGGGCACATCCCCAGTAGGGGGTGTGCAAGAGGCAGCTGATCGATGATTCTCTCATCGATGTTTCTAACTCTCTATCCCTCTCTCTTCCTCTCTGTAAAAAAATCAATAAAATATATTTTTTAAAATGTATTTAAAAAAATAAAATAAAAACCCTCACATTTCACTAGATTAAAACCACTCCAGTACCTCCTCAGGAGATCTAGCTGGGCGTGGGAGTCCTGGATCACCCTCTGGCTGTTCTCCTCCAGGGACGCCATCTTCTGTGCGAGCTCCTCTTTGGCAGTGGGCTTGATGAGTGGGTCGAGGTTGGCGACCAGGCAGTGGAGCTCCTCCAGATTACTCTGGAGCTGGTCCTCTGCGCTAAAAAACTCCGTGTGGCCTCTGAGACTGTCCTCCGCGCTCTCCACGTCCAGGCCATTGCCTGCCAGCTGGAGCATCTCGTGGGCATCCTCGAGCCAGTCGCTCGCGGCTTGAAACACTTGGTAGAACCTCTGGCATTGACTATATATTTGAGTCAGCGTAGCCTGAAACATAGTCATTACAAACACAATCAACTCTCAATTGCAGTGTGTTTGCAGGAAATCATTGAATTTTTCCATTTCTTTTCCAGTCCTTTGTCATGTGGATATATGTGTATAAGTGAACTGAAAAGTTGGTGGATTTATTTTTTTTGTGTGTGTGTGTAATCCATTGTTAGCCTTTGTTTTCCCTTCTGACAATCTTGCTATAAGATTGACTGGGATTTGATGTTGCTGATCTTATATTGCTATGATGTATGAGGGTGACTCATATATCATAGCAATATAACTTTATTATTATAGTTAAAATATGTAAACAGGGACAGAAATGAAATAGAAATATATACTGATATCTTGTCTAGTTCTGAGACTTTCTCTCACATGTGTACAACATCCTTTACATACAGTCATGCTTAGTAATATGTGGCAGACTGAATATTTACCAAAGTGGAATACTGCCTCTGTTGGTTAGAAGTGTAATAACACCAGTGGGAATGTAAGCCAGTGCAGTCACTGTGGACAACAGTGTGGAAGTTCCTTGAGAAATTAAATACGGTACAACTACCAGATGATCCAGCAGTTTCACTTCTGGGTACTTACCCAAAGGAAACAAAATCATTATCTTAAAGAGATATCTACACTCCCCATTCTGTGCAGTGCTCATTTCTTTACCCCAAGTAAGTGATGACTATTCTAGTCTCGCTTCTGTGGGGCCACAGGGAAGCAGGAGAAGCACTCCTCCCCGAGGAAGGGGTGAACAGATGGGGCAACTGATGGGAGCCCCCAGAAAAAAACGTGGCTCAGCGTTAGGATCAGGGCTGGAGCATCCATCCGCCTCTCTCCTTCTGGAGAGTCTTCATCCACACCAATCTTATACATGCCGAGTTCTGCACTGTTTCAAAAGAGCATCACCAATTCACCATTGCTAATTTGTTTATTTTATCACTAATGTACTCTCCGTGGTATTAATTCCACTAGTACTATCATCCAATTTCTCTCATAAAGGTGAGAGGTAGCAGGGGTTCCTTACTGTATTATAACTAAGTGAGGCCAACATGGAAATCACATGAAATGAATACCACAATCGTAAACAATCAAAACATTATTTTGAGTCACTTCTAGTTAAAGATGATTCTACATAGCATCATAAAATAAATATTTAAGGAAGCAATTCTAACAAACAACAACATAACAACAACACAAACACCTCACAGACGTCTTCAACTAAGCTGAATGGGGAGGAGAAGGCCTCGCACCCACCTGTCTGGTGCCTAAAGCTTCCTGGAGGTCCCGGTCCAGCTCCGAGAGCTCGGCCAGCGCGTGCTGCAACTCGGCGGAAATCAGCTCCTTGGCTTTGGTGAACCTCTCCTTCTCCTTGTCGCCGAGGGCCTTCATGATCCTCAGGCTGGACTGCACCTCTTCCTGATGAATCTGCACCTTCCTGATCTCCTCCTGGATGTCCCGGAGGTTCGGGTCCAGGCTCACGGGCCCACGGAGGTCGGCCTGCACCCCCCTCAGCCAGGCCAGGGAGCGGCTCAGCTCCGTCTGGAAGTCTATGCTCTGCACCATGCGGCCCTCGCACTCGCTCACAGTGGCACCGATGGCGGAAGTCAGCAGCGCCAGCTCCTCCTGCCAGGCCTGGATCTGCTGCTTGGCTTTCTCGTAAGCCGAGGGGTTGAGGTGCGGGACGAGATCTTCGAGGTGCATGGCCAGGCGTTTGAGCAGGATGCCCGAGTCCTGAAGGCTGCCCGCCAGCGAGTGATACAGCTTGAGCTTCTCCTCCGCGGGGAGCGTCTCCTCGTTCACCTGTGCTCGCTCTGCCTGCACCGCCTCCAATTGGGTCCGCAGCTGCTGGCACATCTTCTCGTGCTCTTGATAGGCGGCTGTGATGTCTTCCAGCAAGCCCGCCCTCTGCTCCGTCTGCCGCTTCAGCCTGTGGTACGAGGTGACGAGCTGCAGCATCCTGTCGGGCTGCCAGGGCTGGCCCGTGCTGCGAAAACTCTCCTTCTTCTGGTTCAGCTCATCCACGGCTTCCCCGAGGCCCGCCACCTCGCCCAGGAGAGCCCTGCACCCCTCCTGAAGGCACAGCGCCTCCTCCACCGTCAGGGCGCTGGGCACTGGGCTCATCTGGGAGAACTGGTCCTCCAGGTCGCCCAGGGACTGGGTGGTCAGCTCGATCAGGGAGGCGTACTCTTTGCGGGCCAGGATGGCTTCCTGGACCTTGTAGAACTTGTCTTTGGCCAAGGCGACGATGACGTTGAACTGCTGGGGCAGGGCGTTCAGCTTCTCGTCGAGGTAGGAGTGATCCACCTCGCTCAGCGTCGGCAGGATGGCCTGCCCGGTCCTCTGGAGGGTCAGGAGGAGGCTTTCGTATTCCGGAGATTGCTCCAGGAGGCGCTGGTATTTGGCCAGCTGGGTCTGAAGCTCCGGACTCTCATTCATGAGGTTGATCTCGGGGAAGGTGACAATATCTGCCTGTTTCAGCCAGTGACAAGCCTTATCGAAGTCTTCCTTGAAGTGCTTCCGAGACACGAAGCTCTTCTCCAGCTCCTGGAGCCTGTGGCCGCACTTCTGCAGGACCGAGTCGTACACACTCTGCAGGTCCTGGAGCTGGGCCAGCACCTCGCCCTTGTCCTGCTCCGTGGCCCCTCTCATCAGCTCGCGGCCCTGCGCCCACAGGCCCGTGACTTCGTTGTGGTAGGTCTTGAGGCTGGCCTGGGCACTCCTGCAGGCTTTGATTTGCTTGCTCACGTCGTCGGGCAGCAGGCAGATGTGCTCACGAAACATTACCTTGCGCTCGTGCTGCTGGATCTGGCTGGTGGCCTGGAACACCGCCAGGAGAAACTGGGTCTTCTCGGACAGCGCCTTGTTCAGGTACTTGCGTCTCTGGCCCACGAGCTCGCTGAGGCAATGGACCTGCCTCTGGGCGTCCGAGAGCGCCTTCTGGATGACCTGCCGCTCGTTCAGGCCCAGATCCACCATCACCCGGTCCGCGTCCTTCGTGAGGGACTTCAGGAGCATCTGCTTGGCCTCCAGCTCACTGCAGACGGTGAGGTGGTCCATGAGGAGGGTGGGAGCCACGTCGGGAGGGGGGCTCTGCTTGAGGGCCTCTGCGAGGCTGGGCTGCTGCTCCTCCGCCCACTCGGCCAGCTCCCGGAACCTGGCCTGCACCGCGCTCAGCTCCTCCAGGTTGGCCACCGAGACCTGGATTTTCCCACCAATGAGGTCCTCCAGCTGAGACCAGCGCTGCTCAAGGTGACGCGTCTGCTCTTTGACTAAGTCCCTGTCGTCTAAGTTCAGATGCTCTATCATGCTCTGCTTTTTGTCTTTCAGGTCCTCGATGGCCTGCTTCCTCTCCTGCAAGGCTGACGCCAGCTGCTTCAGAGCTTCCAGGTGGACCGCGGTGCTCTCCGCATCGGATCTGTAAACACGCGAAAGACACCAAAGCAATTAGCCAGCTCGGTATCTGTATTTGTTCATACCATGTTCTATCACGTCTCTCCATTTTCTTTAAGAGAGTGTTCTTGCATGCCAAACTCAAAGGCTAACACGAGCCAAATAAATGAGGCATGCAGCCCGTGGGCTGTGAGTTTGACATGCTTAGTCTATATACTTCCTTTCTATTCTTCGGGATCTTACTGCCCTCCCATGTCTGACACATGCTTTTAGCTTCTTCCTCTGGCCCTTGCACAGTGGGCAGGATCTGCATATTAACAAGATCCCTGGATGACTTGTACAAACATTAGACACTGAGAAGCACTTATCCCTACATTCTTGAAAATGATACCTAATTTCATTTGATTAATAAGTGGCCAATGATGCATGTGCTTTCCTGTGAGAAGCTTAAGCAAACACTATCAGTGCTAGACAGGAAATCTGCAAGACATAACCAAGGGCTCTCTCAGCTACTCATTTGTGTACTCAGATATTATATTTCTATTTTAACCCTCAGCCGAGGATATGCTTTTATTGATTTGAGAGAGAGAGAGAGGAAAGAGAAGGAGCAGGGAAGGAGGGGAAAGGGAGAGAGAGACATTGATGTGAGAGAAAACATTGATCAGTAGCCTCCTATATGCATCCTTATTGATTTCTGAGAGAGGAAGGGGGAGGAAGAAAGGGATAGAAACATCAACGATAAGAGAGGATCACTGATAGAATGCCTCCTGCATGCCCCCTACTGGCAATCAAGACCTCAACTGGATATATGCCCTAAACTAGAATCAAACCATTCATGGGTCAAAGGTCCACCACTGAGCCACTCCCAGGCAACACGAATTTCTTAGCAATGTTTTGTCAGTATTGATGATTGACAATCAATGTCATAAGAAAGGCCTTTCATGTTTTTTTATAGAAATTAAGAAATGTCTGGCTTAGTATTTTGGGATGTGCCAGAGCAGTAGTCGGCAAACTCATTGGTCAACAGAGCCAAATGTCAACAGTACAACGATTGAAATTTCTGTTGAGAGCCAAATTTTTTAAGCTTAAACTTCTTCTAACGCCACTTCTTCAAAACAGACTCGCCCAGGCTGTGGTATTTTGTGGAAGATCCACACTCAAGGGGCCAAAGAGCCACATGTGGCTCACGAGCCACAGTTTGCCGGCCACGGTGCCTGAGCATTGCTGTTACCTGGCTAAGTTGTCCCATTCGGTAGTAAATTTTTCCAAGAACACCTCGACGACGCTCATGCAGTCATGGTAGTCTCTCGTCCTCTGAAGGTCCTCTTCCCTTTGCAGGCACAGGCTGCTGGCCTGGAGGCACAGATCCTGCCACTGGTTGTTCAGGTGGCCGATCTCCTTGTGCTCAGGAGACTCCTGCTTCTTGGTTAACTCGTCCACCTTCTCCGTGATAGCCGTCACCGACGCCTGTTGGCACTGCAGTTTCTTAACAAAATCCTAAAGGTAACAACACCGACAAAACAGGCAATCTGTAATAAACTCCCCAATAAATACAGAGGGAAGCATAGGTGTAATAAGACTAAAGAACAAGCATGTATAATTAATGGGTCGTGTGGAGTGATGGGAGATTAAAAATGGTCATGCCTCTTTATGAATACAAATTTCCAAGTGTATAAGAATCAAAGGATAACTGTAGTACTTTCTTTCATTGTGTAATTTTGAACAGTATAAAGAAAAACTGAGAAATGCGAAGCAATATTATGTTCACTAAGGAAAAAAGCTAATATTTTATCTGAAAGTGCAGCCTTAGTTTCCTAAAAACTTTTGAAGTTCATGCTTTTGAGAGAGAGAAAAAAGTCATCTACTGTTAAGTCATCTTGTTTTTTTCTGCATATGCAAATAATATTTTAGTAGAAACTATAAATGGTTCACTTTCATAGGGAAAAAATATACTTTAAAGTAGGTTAAAAATCTGGTACAACTTCCAATCAAATTAAAATAATCTTATATTAAATTATGTGTAAACATGGTATAGCAGTGATATTTCTATTACAAATATAATATATATTAATAGATACCTAGTTCATATTCAAATATGTATTTAGTTGAGGCCCGGTGCATGAAATTCATCCACGGGGGATTGAGGGTTCCCTCAGCCCAGTCTGCACCCCCCAATGTGGGACTCCTTGAAGGATGTCCGGCAGTTGGACATCCATTTCACCATCTTCTTAACCACTCACCTGCCTGCCTTCCTGATTGACCCTAACCGCCTCTGCCTTGGCCCCCGTCACCATGGCTTTGTCCAGAAGGAGGACTGGACAACTGGAAGATGTCCAAATGACCTGGTCTAATTAGCATATTACCCTTTTATTAGTATAGATTACTGACTATATTTCCTTTATGTGCTTTACAAATGTTTGCTCTCTATCTCTCCTTTCCTGGCAGCAAATGAAGGTCTTTCTGGTTCTTTGCATTCCTTCAATAGCTATGCTGATATTTAAGGATTGAGGGACACATCAGTCTTAGCCTTCTCTGTCTCCCTGGGGAGACCCACTCTTTCCTACCTTCACTTGGGAAACCATGTTCTGTGCAATATTGAGCTCCAGTTCTGCGTGTCTCCGCCTCATATTCTGCAGTTGCTGGTCGGCATCCTGGAGGTAAATCCAAAGCTCGGCCTTCATGTGCTTGATCTCCTCCCAGCCCTGGGTTAAGGTCTGAGCCTGGGCCAGCCTTTGTTCAATCTTGAGGGAACACAGAGGCAGAAGTCAGCATTAATAGTCGGAGGCATTTATGTCATGTGAATCAGAGGTGCAGTTCCTCAGCCTGTCCATGCACACAGGCCAATGCACATGCATGCATACACACACTCTGCTATAAATCCACAAAGAATTCTTTCTTTGCCTCAAGAAACGCAGATATATTTTTTATACTTAGATTTTTAAGGACTTTTCATGTGTAAGACATGCCATATAATTTCAAACAGTATCATGAGGACTTTAAGACATTTTAACAATCTATTAGGTCAAAAGTTGCCCAAATGGTTTTTCACATTTAGTGTTTTCAACACCTGACTAATTTGCAAATTCAATCTTGGGGTTAACTAGAAAAAACAAATCATTCTCTATTATACATTTGTTGTTACTTCTTATAAAACACTGTGTTATTAATGTTGTAAATATATTTTTAGATCAGCTTCACTGGCTTTTGAAACCATATATTTCAATAAATCATTTCTGTAAAAATATATGAATTATTGCATTTTCATAAGGATTAAAGACAAATTTGTTTTGAAAATATGATATAAAAGGAGAAACCTTCATTTTTAAAATATATTTCTTGCTTTGGATAATTTTACTGTCCTATAAATATGTATATATTAAAAACCTAAACCAAGTCTTATTTTTCTTTTAAACCCAAAAGTATTAGAGGTTACGGCACATGACCCTGTTCTGCCATCTGTCTGTTGTGGACGGTACTGCTAATTCATCACAGCATTTTCCCCTGAGCCAGGAGGCAGCTCCAGAATCCTTCCAAACACCATCACACTCAGCCACTGCCCGTGGATTAGAAGGCCCTTTGCCATCCCTTACATAAAGCCAGGATCAGGAACACACACCCTCCATATTAAGTGTTACCCAATGAAAAAGATGGAAAGGAGAAAACAAAACAAAAATAAATGAGTGGAAAAATAGGAAAAGAAAATGGCAATCAAGGGAAAATACCCATGGTCATCCTTGGTCATCCTTGAATGAAGTATTCATAATTAGCAGATCAATGGGACTAGATGTTTCAGTTCCAACTCAGCGGCATTGGGGACAGGGTGTGCTTATTTTCCTGTGACTTAGCTGAAATTCAAATATCTATTCATTGTAACCTCCATAGGAGATTTACAGCAAGAATGATTCAAGGAAATATTTTCTTTAACCTTTTCACCCAACGTTCAAACAAGAGAATATAACAAAACGGACGCATCCAATGGCTTACACGTCTTACCATTTGCTCTGTCTGTTGGATGTCTTTGGCCGTGGTTTTCACGGAAGAGTTCGACAAGTCGCACATGGAGCAGAGGAGGTCCAAGTAGGTTCTTGCCTGCTTCTGCAGAGCTCTGCAGTGCTTGACCTGGAACAAGCACACGTGTCGGAATGCAAGAGGCTCGTGCTATATTTAGACAGCGCGTCTTCTGTGCCATTGGTATTATCTTGTTGACATTTCAACAATGATTTTGCTATGTTCAGTATATACAGCCGTTGTTGTAAATGGCACGTGTTAGAAATTCTCAGAAAGGATAAAAAACACACTGGCAGGGATCCTTTGCCCATCACTTGCTTCTCATTGTGGAGAAGCCCGCATGGTCTGATAAAAGAAAACACCCAAGAAACTCCTATACTTTTTCCTGGTTCTCAGCTCACATTCTAACTGTCCTCTGTTTCAGAGAGACTCTTTCCTCTAGGCTGATTCTCAGCACGTTTTTACACAGTTTGGAGACACAAAGGCGGGGGGGGGGGGTCACTGTGTATGTGTAGGCTCCTTTGTAGTTTAGAAAAAATTAGACGGCTGGGCTCTTTCTGTCTGTGGAAAGTCTGAGAGAGGCATTTCCCAGTGGATCATTAGTCTATACACACGGACATGGAGAAATGTGTCTTTTTGAAGACAGTCAGATGCATAGGCTCTGTTTTAGATTATGGACATAAAGCAGCACATGAAACAAACAACACTTTTGTTCCTGCGGAGCTTAGATTCCTATGAGAGGGCAGGCAGGGATCAGAAGGTTGGCCGGGTGTTGGCCATTGCAGGCGAGAAGTGCTGACGGCCTGAAGGAGGTGTTGGGAGCAGAGGCTCTGAGAAGTGGTTCTCACTACATGGATGGATACTTTGGGCAGGTGGCATTGACTACGGAAACATTTGGCGATTTTCCAAAATCATAGCCAGTAATGAAGCCTGATTTCTTCAGTCCCACCTTAGTTTCTTTTCCTTAGAATTACATGGATTGCTAAACACAACATTATTATGTAGATATCCCATATAATAAAAGCATAACATGCAAATGGACGAAATGGCAAAAACAAAAACAAAACAAAACAAAAACACACACACACAAAAAAACGAGCAGTCGCTATGACGGGCACTGACCACCAGGGGGCAGATACTCAATGCAGAAGCTGTCCCCTGGTGGTCAGTGTGCTCCCACAGAGGGAGCACCACTCAGTCAGAAGCCAAGCTAATGGCTGGGAGCACAGGGTCATTGGCAGAAGCCTCTCCCACCTCCACTGTAGACTTAAGGAGCAAGGGGTCCCAGACTGCTAGAGGGCTCAGGCAGGGCTGAGGGACCCTCCCCCCTCCAGTGCACAAATCTCGTGCACTGGGCCTCAAGAAATAAATATAAATCTATTTCCCATTAAGTCAAAAATAGCACCTAGATTATGATACAGTGTACAAACTAGCATTTCACTTTCGGTGAGTATCAGTGTCATTAGCTCCCGAGGCCCTGAGAAAGTTACCTGTCCCAAAGAGCTTTTGGAAATGAGAAGAGAATAAGGTACACGATTTTAAATTTTATAAATATATTTACTTAGAAAGACTTTGGAGCAGTTCATAGATTGTCAGTGACATAACAAATTGCCAAAGATTTTGGCGAAAACAAATTTTAAGAGGAGGGGAAAAAAATTAAGGGCAATTCTGATAGTACTTGTTTTTCATTTCCCAAATTCATGCCATGCCTCATAAAAAACCGAGGGCATTCTTAATGAAATCAAATCAAATCAAAACCAATCAAATCAAATTTGTACAGTCCAGGGTGAGGATATTACCATTGCATGTCTATTGTTTACCACGTGGAGACACTGGGCACACACCACGCACCCTGGAACTTTGACCAAAATGCCACCGCAGCCTGTCAAAGCCTGACCCCCGTCTCACACCATCTGAACTTGTCATGCTGGCAGTAGTGGAACTTTCCAGTCACATATCCCAGCGAGCCACTGGCTAGAGTCAATCTCAGACCTTATTTCTACAGGCACACCTCACAGGTACTGTAAATTCAGGGAAGTGACTGTTACAAGAAAGTGGATCTCACAAGTTGTTTGGTTTCCAGTTTTTACCTGGTTTTGTTTACCTGATACTATAGTCTAAAAAGTGAGCAATAGTATTATGTTTAAAACATGTACACTCCTTCACTTAATATACTTTACTGTTAAAAATACCAACCATTGCCTTGGCTGGTTTTCTCAGTGTATAGAACCCTTGGCCTATTGACAAAAGGGTCTCGGGTTCTATACCTGTGTCACATACCTGGGTGCAGGCTCCATCCCACACCCTGGTCAGGGTCCGTGCAGAAGGCAACCAATTAACATGTGTCTCTCACATTCATGGTTCTCCTCTCCTCTCCTCTCCTCTCCTCTCCTCTCCTCTCCTCTCCTCTCCTCTCCTCTCCTCTCCTCTCCTCTCCTCTCCTCTCCTCTCCTCTCCTCTCCTCTCCTCTCCTCTCCTCTCCTCTCCTCTCCTCTCCTCTCTCTCTTCTATGCTCTCCCTTTTTCTCTCTCTGAAAAGCAATGAAAAAATATCCATTTTTCAGAAATTAAAAAAAAAAGATAACTATCATCTGAGCCTTCAGTGAGTCATAATCTTCTTGCTGGTGGAGGGTTACCTTCAATTTGAAAAATGCGTTATCTGCGGAGCCCATAAGCGCAGGCCAATAAGACGAGGTATGCCCCAGCAGCCAGCCCAGTTTGGCACATGACGAGTACTTAACATGTTTCCACTGAATGTCTGAATGAGTCACATAACATAACATAAACGTTCAGGCGTCAGTACCTGCTTCACGGCTTCGGCCCGGCTCAGAGGCGGCTGCGGGCTTGGCTTTAAGTCAGGCTGGACGGCAGAGAGCCAGGCCTGGCACTGCTGCAGGGTGTCCTGGCGGCTGACATGCCTCTGCAGCTCTTGTTCCAAACTCTGGTACACCTGCAACACAACAGTCATGCGCAGCTGTGAGAGCTGTCTCATACCCCTACCACAGCCCTGGCATCAGAGGAACATGTCCACTAGTCCACTGAAATGGACACCCCCCCCCCCCCCCCCCGCCCAGGGCTCTCCAGGACCATATACATATCAACGGAGTTTTCAGATGTTCCAAAGATGGCAAAGCCCAATTGCCATCCCGCGTTTATTACTTCCCAAACCACACATTACAACATAAATCCTGATCAGGGAAAGAACATGGATAAGGTTCATATAACTGTAAGGTGTGTAAGAATACATAAAATCACTGAAGTTGATTGTCAAACATAAATTAGAGGTTTCTCAGCTTCTCCGTTATGGTATACAAATTGCAGTCTTTGTTTAAGCTAAAAACTAAAAGTAAAACTAAAGGCCATGTCATGAAAAGATAAACAACATTTCTAACTGAAATGCTGGGTGACATCCGTTGACTCCCTAGACTTAGGAATTCACCTTCCAAAAGTTACCTAAAAAGAAGAATCAGGTAATCTAACAAATGATTGTGGAGGATGACAAAGAGGAAAAAGGAGTGAGACAAGGTTAGATGGAGCAGAGGAGCCAATCAGTGATGTAGAGAGCAAGGTTACAGCCCGGCTGCTGTAGCTCAGTTGGTTGGGCTCCATCCTATGCGCCAGAATGTTGCAGGTTCTATTCCTGGTCAGGGTTCAATCTCCAGTTGGGGGAATGCAGGAGGCACCTGATCCATGTTTCTTTCTGATCTCTCTCTCTCTCTCTCTCTCTCTCTCTCTCTCTCTCTCTCTCATGCAGGAGGCACCTGATCCATGTTTCTTTTGATCAATCTCTCTCTCTCTCTCTCTCTCTCTCTCTCTCTCTCTCTCTCTCTCTCTCTCATGCAGGAGGCACCTGATCCATGTTTCTTTCTGATCAATCTCTCTCTCTCCCTCTCCCTCTCCCTCTCCCTCTCCCTCTCCCTCTCCCTCTCCCTCTCCCTCTCCCTCTCCCTCTCCCTCTCCCTCTCCCTCTCCCTCTCCCTCTCCCTCTCCCTCTCCAGAGCAACAAAAAGAAAAAGAGTTTTAAAAATGAGGAAAGTCTGAGAGATCTCTGGGACAACATCAAGTATAACAACATCTGCGGCATTTGGGCAGCAGCAGGAGAAGAGGGAAAGGGACTGGGGACCTGTTTGGAGAAATAAATAATGGCTGAGACGTTCCCTCAGCTGGTGTACTTAATCTTTGTCTAAAAAAGGCAATTCTTATTCATCTTAGATCTTAGACTTACTTCTATAACATTAGAAATTCCATTGTAGCATAACTCATCACACCCATTAAAATATAACTCAAAATTGGTACTTGTTCTTTTTATCCTTTTATGAATGCATAAAAATATTAGAGTAGAATCTAGGCTGCATAGAGTGAAAAAAATAATGATTCTGGAAATTATTTTAGTGTTATAGGCAAATTAGAAAAAAATACTGGTGATTATAAAATAAAAAAACAAGCAAACAAAACAAAAATTAAGGAAACTTGACATTAATTCATGGACTAAAAGGATTGGGAGAAAGCAAATGCCTGAAAGCAAAATGGTCTGTGTTTGCAGAGACTGACACCTATGCTCCTGCCTGGACGTGCACCAGAACTACCCCAAAGGCTGAAGGGTCTACACTGTTTTACAGCCCTCCGGACTGCACAGGCTTTCCCCGGGGTTCACGGTCACTCCAGCCCATGGGGTGGTGCTCACCCGCTGGGCGGTGCTGCAGATGGCCGAGTAGCTGTCCTTCGTGCCCTGCAGATGCGCCTGCACGTTCTGAGTGAGCTTCGCCTGGAGGTGCTCTGCGCACTGGCTGATCAAAGCGTCCCCTTTGGTTCTCAGGTTGTTCAGACGCTCTTCAAAGCTGGCGATTTCTTCCATCATTGCCTACAAAATAGGAAGAGTTCTCATAATTCTACAGTTAGTCTTTAAATAACCTATTTATTAAGCAGAAGGCCTGAAAGGAAAATTTCAGTTTAATGGTATTTTTGCAAGAGTTCTGCAATTTACTTTGGTTAGCATACAGCAAATGGGGGGGGGGGGAGGAGTATGTTTCAGGAATACTCCAATAGGAAGAATTGATGAAAATAATAATAGATTAAATTATGAAGAAGTAACCTTTTAATTAGTTCATGGATGATCTCAGCTTGAGAGATATCCGCTCACTAATATTATTAACAGATAAAGGATGTTTATAAATTTTTCAGCTCTCTATCAATTATAATTCTGGCATAATTTCTACTTAAAATAGTCTAATTACTATTTAATTTACTAATATCCAATTTCTCTAATAACATCTGATTTATATAATAACCTAACAGCTAATGATTAATTTATATAATATCTAGTTTACATCACATAATATTTATATTAATAAAAATAATATTTACCACTGACCTCTTATTAACTACTTGTTATAGTCCAGGAACTCTGTAGAAGCCATGAGAAGTGTGTATTTTTGTCATTGCTTTTCAGATGAGAAGACTGATGCACAGGGAGATTATATAACACACTCAAGGTCACACAACTAGTGAATGGCTGAGCCCCAGGCTTGGGACCCGCTCTGCCTGACCTCAGCTCATCCACCTCTATCGCCCTGAGTTCACTGGTGAGCTTACTCATGGATCACTTAGAGAAGAGGAACCAATTTCTTTATTGCTATATGATACCAATAACAAGTGACACATTCCAGCACAAAGTGTCCTGGGTTGACACATCAATATCTCTCAGGGGAACCTAGTGGTCCCTCAGCAGACTGGGGTCCATCACTTCATACAAGGGTGCTGCGTTAACGGTTACTGTATACACCATATTTTAATGAGCCATGTGTCTTAGAGTTAGAATAGAGTCACTACATCATGAGGTGCTTTGGGGAATGTTCTGGTGCCTAATAGTGTATATCATATAATTAGTTTTCTATCCATATTAACTAAATACAATGTTTTCCTACAGACAGGGACCCTGAAGCCCACAGGCTTTAATGGCTTTCTTGGACACATCATGACTAAAATTCAGTTTCTTATTAAGGTCAACAAGTTGCTCCATTAAATTGTGACCATATGACATCTGTCATTTGGCAGGTAGCATTACTAAAAATGCATATGAATGAAAATAAGAATGCCTCCTATCAGTACTATTTGTGGTTTACAAAAGTTTTCACAGACAATATCTCCTGTGATGCCCTCAACAGCTATGTCATGGGGCTGGTATTACTATCGCCTTTTACAAAGGAGGAGGAGCAGACTCCTAAGAGTGTACCTGTACAACTTCGTTAACCAGCGTCACCCCAATAAACTCAATAAAAAGGAGAAAAGAGGAGGAGGTTCAGAGAGGCTAAGTTCTCCCAGCTGAGGAGAGAATCTGGCTGGAGTCCAGACTTTCTGGTTACTCTTTCTGAATCCTGTCTTTGGCTGTACTTTTCTAAGTTAAAGACAATCTTTCTGAAAAATTTTTCCATATAGATGAATTCTGCAATAAGAAACTATTAGCTGGGGGAAAATGCTAGTGGGTTCGGAGTTGAATGACAGGACTCGGGTACTACTGAGTCATTTAAATATTGAATTCAACTGCTCTCAATTATTAGAGGTTCTTGGAACTCAGACTTGATTCTTATCATGGAACTCAGACTTGACTACAATCATATAATCCTTGGTTCTTTAACTACACACACACACACACACACACACACTCATGCTCAGCAAGGCTGTGGAAGCCGCCCTGCATTCTTCAGCTCTTTAGAGACCAGACGTACCTTGTGGTGGGCCAGTTGCTGGGTGATTGTCTCTAGGCTGCTCGTGTCCATGAGGTCGGGGGCCACCAGCCTGCTAGACATCTGCAGCAGCCACTTTTCCACCTCCTGGAGCTCACTGTTGTAGTCTTCATGCTCTTTGACCTTCACCTCGAGACTGTGGACATGCTCCTGCGAAGCCAGGTGCCTGTTAGAAGTGACTTTCAAGCCAAAAACCCCACTCAAAACTGTTTTACATTTTGCAAAACCCAGTGCAACTCATAGGGTAGAAGGCTCATATAGCTAGCTCTAGTCTCACCACTAGGATCAGATGAAACAGAAAAAAAGTCAGTCTGCCATCGAATAAAAGAAAAGACATTGACCCATCCCAGCCCTTACATTTTTCTGACAGAGAAAAGGGATTCAGGCCCCCTTTTGGGGGGATTCACATTTTGTATGGGATTCCTGCTTTCTCCTCACCTTTCCTGCGCTGCAGAGGTCCTGATAGTCACTTTGAAGCTTATCCATCTTGTCCTTCAAGGCCACGTCCTGCACCAAGTCCAGAAGAGCATCCCCTTTCTCTCTCAGTGACTTCACCGATGGTTCATGGGACAGCACTGTTTGCTGAAGTGACTGGAATTACAAAGAAAAGAGAGAGCCAGCTCATCTGTGTGATCATGTGATCAAGGTGAACATACCCATATGCCACGTGTGAGATGGTCTCCAATCAAGACCTATTTTATAACTCTATGAATGTAAAACATGAAAGGAATTGGGTTTTTATGGCTAATATAGCTTTTAAATTTTTATATACTTAGAGAGAGAGAGAGAGAAACAGTAGTTTATTGTTTCACTTATTTTTGCATTCACTGATTGCTTTTTGTATGTGCCCTGACCTGGGATTGAACCTGTAAGCTTGGAGTATCAGGAAGATGCTCTAACCAACTGAGCTACCTGGCCAGGGCCTAATATAGTTGTTAAACAGAGAGTAACACATCAACTAGTGTGGAGAGGGAAGCATGGGAAAGAACTGCATTTGAGGAAACAACATTATTTTTATTTCCAGCTTCCATCCCATTCCTTTCAGCAGAGAAAAAACTCCACACAGAACCAGGCACTATCTTTGTATTTTGAGTTCCTGAAGTCAACCGCAGCTTGAGGGGCATACGAAGCCAGGGAGACAGGTGCCAACGGCCAGGCTGCTGTCCTGGCTCGCTCAGCACTATTTAAACACGCCGAGAACTCAGTGGCTCAATGACGTGCCGTCTGACTCGGTAGAAAAGCCAATGATGACATCCTGGCTGGAGGAGGACAAAGTTTGGCAGGGAACTTTTGATGTGAATCATCTGACAGTTCTTAAAGACTATCGTTTAAACAGGTCAAATTCTGAACACAAATTATTCCACATATAGACTTCCATCATTGTTTCAAAAATTAAGATAGGTGAACTATCTCTATATCCTATATTTACACCACCACTTGCTCTTTGAAAGATTAATTTCTAAGATGTCTAACTAGAGTCGGTGAAGTAGAACTTGTTCCCTTACCAATATGGTATCTCATTTTAAATTCACTGGAGACCAGCTTATAGGCCTTGGGTACCCGAAGGTGAAGGGAAGACTCTACATGAAACAGATGAAACCTACAGGTGTGAGATCTGGACACCAGGAAGATTCCTCTGGAGGATCCCTCTACCTGGATCACACTGTGAGAATAACTCTCTACTCATTGATACAACGTTTGTATATCAGGCAAATATGTTTCCCGGATGGAAGCAGAACTGTTATGTAGTGTATCTGGCCACAAAAATCTCCATCACTGTCTCCCAGTAGAACAGACACATTACGGACTTTTTCCACCTCCCAGGAAGGGACACACAGGAATCCTCTCCCACCCACTCAGTCCCCATAGCAACTCCTGCAACTGTCAGTGAGAAACAACACACTACCTTGTACTTAGATAACTGAGCCTTTTTCTCGTATAATTCCATTTTGGGTTCCTCGGGCACTTGTAGGATTTCTTGGTATTCGGCGATCCACTGAGTAAGTGCTTTATATTTATCTGAGAATTCCTTTGCTAAATGTAGGCCTTTCTCCAGGGTCACGTGCTCCTTCCGAACGGTGCTAGTCAGCTCGTTCAACTGCTCCACGTGCCCATGGATCTCGCTTCTTAAACTGTCTGCCTCGCTGTCGTCCAGGTACGCCAGAGCCCTCTCGCCTTTCTCCCGGGCCGACTTCAGCAAGCTGTGGCCTTTCTCCATGTCCTTGAGCAGACCCTGAGGAAGAGTGAGTAGAAAGCCAAAACTGAGTCAATACAAGGAAAAGCGACTTGAATGTCATTGTAACATGGGCATTTTAACCTTATTCCATTCCTTTGAAAGAAAAGATGTACAAACCCCATTCTCGCATCCACGGTGGCCCCTTAAAAAAAGTGTTTGGAGTTTCTAACCCGTTTTAACCCGCCAGGAATCAGGAATCCTCACTTATTTACATCAATATATGTTTTAGAATGTCTTAATCAATAGGTCATTTTCAAATCAGTGCTTGGGAGACAGGGCTGGGTGTTTATCTTATCCGCAGTAATATTCCTAAAGATCTGAGTCAAAGCTGTAAATGCACGGTACATCAATTTGAGATAAATTTCTGGTCTTAAATTTTTTAAGTGTTAAACTGGAATTTAGCTAAGAATTTCATGAGCAGCCAAGTCCAAGTCACTCAGGTGAGATCACATCACCAATATATGGAAGTCTGCTTTGGGCCTTAAAGAGCTAAGAACTTAGCATGTAAGTGACATGATGAGCCATGGAGCACGTGTCTCCCAATATCAACACGGGAGAAGGAGCAGCTCAGTGAGAGGAGACAGGTTGGGAGACAAGTCTGACGTTGCCATGACTACCTCCAATGTCTTCATCTTCTTCCCCATCATGGCTTTATCTACTTTATCAATTTTGGCAGCCACATTCTTGAAGTTCTTATGCGTAGAGCTGTACCAATGAGAGTAGGAGCTGAGCGATGACTCAGCTTCCTCCACGCTCTGGATCTCTTCCTCCAGGAGTTTTATGTGTTCCTTTGAAAAGAAGGAAGGAAAACGGAACTGTGAGTTATAGACCCATGCCAGTGCCCTTTGTGATAAGCATGCATCTTCCCCAGAAGGTAAGGTGTGGAAGGAGGAGCACCCAGCACCCAGCCGAGGGGGCCCGCGCATGCGCTCACCAGCACTTGGAGGAGCAGGGCCTGGTATCTGGACGTCAGCTGGGTGGCCTGGCAGCCCAGCCGGCTGCTCACACGCCGCTCATCCAGGATCTCCTGGGCCCTGGCTCCCACGTCCTCCACTTCGTCTCTGTAGGCGGAGATCTCTTCCTGCCACTTCTGAAAGGACACCAACGAGGCAGGGAAAGGGTTACGCGTGAGCATTGTGGAGGAAGACAAACAGAGGGACCTTCTAAATAGGCAATGATTCCTGTTCAAACAATATCTAAAATGGCATATAGATGCAACTTATTAATCGGCAACGGCTCCACTGTATGTTTAGAATCTATTCTGAGATATAATTTTGAAAATATGTACGTAACCTTCATAAAAAAAAAGTGTACTTACAACAATGTGATAAAAACTACACACTCTTGATTTAGGCACTTTTCTGTGTGCATTACGCTTCAGTTAAAAAATATATAAAATTGTATACAGACACAACTGTATTAATCGGAAACGATTCCACTGTATGTTCAGGATATATTTATTCTGAGATGCAATTTTGAAAATGTGTCACATGTAGCTTTCATGAAAAATATAATAACATGATAAAAGCTATACTCTGAGTTTAAGTACTTCTCTGTTTATATTCCACTTCCGTTCAAAATTGTTAAAGCAGAGTGGCATACATTGCTATATCTTCTGTTGTACTTAGATGCATTTTAAAGTAGATGAATAATGAAAACCACCCGGAAGGCCTAAGCATTATTTTGATCACGTGTATCAGATTTGCATAAAAATCAGAAATAAACTAAATACCAAGTATTATCAATGCACTATATTGAAATAATTTCATATCAGAAACATCAACTTACCTGGATTGCAATACTAGCGTTTATATGTCTTTACAAAGCATGATAACAGAGCAGAAGGAGCAGATATAAAATATTTCATTAAGTTATATTTTATTGAAGACTCATTTAGGACTCTATTCATAATTGATGTTAGAATGCTCCATTGTAATGTACGTTAACTTTCTTGTCAAGCAGAATATTTTGCAAAATCTAAACCTTGGATGGGAAAGAAGTGACTAAATATCTTAATGAGACCCACTCTGCAAAGCGCCTGCTACTTCGAGCAAGATGAGGCACTTGCACGCCTTTACCTTCATCTGATGTAGCTGCGTCTCCTTGGCCGCCCGGCTGGACTGGCGACCGGTCCGGAGACTCACTTTCTCCTCCAGCGCTCTCAGCCACCCGTCCACCTGCTGGACCTTCTGCTCCACCAGCCTCAGTTTGTTGAGGACATTATTGAACTGTGTCCGGGTCTCGGACAGTCTCTGCTGGTGAGCCTGCCACTCCTGCCGGAGAGACTCCAAAGCCCGGTCCTCCGTCTGGGGGAGGCCCGAGGGGATCACTTCCTCTCGGGCGTGCAGCACCGCGTTCAGCAGCGCCTGGCCCTCGGCGCAGTGCACCTGCAGCTCCTGCGGGGAAAGGTATTCTCACTGCACACCTGCACAGCTGGCCGTGCCTCACCGCAGCCAGCTGCGCCACCGGAACTTCCGGTGAGAAAAGAACGGTTTTTACTCTGTCTTATATAAAACAGCATGGACCTAACACCAAATATTATTTCCCAAGTCCGGAGAAAGACTTGCAAATATCTCCTATTAAAATAATCAACATATACACATGCATACAAATAGCACATACCTAGAAATATTTGTTTCAATCACCTTAGAGTTTCTGCAATTTGACTTTTCAATGTTTAAGCAAAAACACTTGTGATTAAAGGGCTATTGTTTAAAAGAAGAACCTAGGCCTTTTATGGCTCCTAATCTGTCTAAAGAGTCTCAGGCTTCTTGCTTTGATATTAAAAGAAATCAGCTCTGGCTGAGATAGGAACAATGGGTCTTCTTTTTCCTGAGAAGAGACACTTTGCCAAGGCTGAGCTCTAGGGAGTGAGCTGGCCAAGAAAAGTTGGCCCAGAGGGTAACGGGGCGCACAAACCTGGGAGGCAGGAGGGTCACACCTGCCAATGGAATGCGCCAGGTGCCAATACATTTTCCTCCACCAAAGCATAGCCCCTAAGTGTTCATTACCCTACCAGTTCCCTATGAACCAACTCTTGAAGAGGATAAATTATAATTTATAGGAGGAAAATCTAATATTCTAAAAGATACTGGCAAGCCCTAGCTGGTTTGGCTCAGTGGACAGAGTGTCAGCCTGTGGATTGAAGGGTCCCAGGTTTGATTCTGGTCAAGGGCACATGCCTGGGTTGTGGACTCAATTTCCAGTGGGGGACATGCAGGAGACGACTGATAAATAATTCTCTTTCATTATTGATATTTCCATCTCTCTCTCCCTCTCCCTTATCAATAAAAAAATATACTTGCAGGACAATATTATGTATTTGTATTTCTTATCTTTCAAGAATCAACACTGATACTTGATCTGAGCAACTAATGCTGAAAGGAGCCACAGCAAAACTCACCATGCATGTTAAAAGTGGCGACATATTTAGTTAAAATACAGCATTACATAAAACATTTCATAGCAGTTCAAACCATTTGAAATTGTTGGTAGCTGACTACTTTTACCTAAAAAAATAGCACTACCATTTGGTAGAAATGAATGGATAAATTTTTCCTCAGCTAAGATCTCACTTCAAGAATGCCTTCATGTGAACACATAGATGGGAGAAAACAATGTGGTAAAATATTAATCAAAACATCCACACACAGAGACATTTTATTCCAAAGTTCTTAAAATATTTTAAATGTTAATTTTGTACTTTTAATTTCCTTTGTTAATTCAGGAGTCGGCAAGCTTTCTCGGTAAAGGGCTGGTTAGTAAATATTTCAGGCTTTATGGGCTATACGCTCTTTGCTATCTGTAGCTCCGAAGTAGCAAGGGATGGTCCATGAACGAATGGGTGTGACTGTGTTCCAGTAAAACTTTATTTTAAATAGACATATGGCTCTGGGCTGTTATTTATGCATCCTCGCCTTACGCTATGAATTTTCCCAACATATCACTCGTTTCATATTTTATAGCTGTTTTTGCTATTCTGCAAATCATCATTATAAATTCTTATGTGGTCCATATCTTAAGTCTTCATTCTGAGGGGAAAACTAGGGTCCAATCGTTTAAAAGTCTGTATGTTCTAATGGCCTTCAGCTTATACAAAAGTTTGTGAACTTGGTCCACACCACGAGCTGAGCCCACACCACTGAGCGGGTAGGACATCAAGATCCAGAAGACGGTCTGCTGGACAGTCCGAACATCACAATCCTCCACCACCTTTTCCTGCCACTGTCACCGCATCCGCTTTTGAACGTCTGTGATGACTCAGAATAAGACAAAGCAAGAATCAATGCACGGCGAACCGAGAGGCTGGAGGTGGGTTTGGGCCACCTTACTGTCGACTGAAGGGAAACGCTTCCTTCTCTCCGGAGCGAGAGAAGCAGCTGCTGGTGAGGAGGGACTTACTGGCCCCGTTCCCACCCAGAAGCCCAGAGAGCTCAGCATTTGCCTTTGCCAAGTGTCTGGAGAGAAGCGCAGAGAGGGGGTATTCAGCACAAACACAGTCAGCTCTCCGAAAACAAACGACTCCAGCTAAATCTGGCAAACTGACTGTCCTACTACTACTTTAAAACAGAATGGATGAGAGCCTTACATAAATGAATGAAATTAGGGCTTCTACTATATATTTATTTCATGAATGAAATACCATTTAAGTATTTCCGCCCCATCTCACATAATAGCCCTATGGAAAAAAAAAAAAACAGAATCAAAGAAGTTTCCTCTTGCCTGAAGTCACTCCATCAGGTCTCACCAAGGATAAGAGTCCAAGCTTCCTAATCCCAACCTTGTGTTCCTAGGACACTCCCTGAGACCTCTTGAAATAGCCAGGAATTTAATTAAATAAATTAATTTAAAAATATGCTTTTATTGAATTCAGAGAAAGGGAGAGGGAGAGAGAGAGAGAGAGAAACATCAATGACAGGAGGTAGAATCATTGATTGCCTACCTCCTGCATGCCCCACATGTGGAATGGAGCCTGCAACCCGGGCACCTGGCCCTGACTGGGAATCGAACTGTGACCTCCTGGTTCATAGGTTGATGCTCAACCACAGAGCCATGCCAGCTGGGCGAAATAGCCAGGAATTTTGAATGCCAGTCATAACCACTTCAGTCCCTGCCTCTTCTACCTGTACAGGCTGTAGGTGCATCTTGCCCAGTCCTGAACCAATTCTGACAAGGTCTGACAGCATGCCAGTAAGTTCCAGCACAAAGAGGACAGGGTATGGAGTTGTCTCTTTGGCCTTTCATCCTCCACTGCACATGCTTAGTGGTCCCTTCTTGAGACACCTCCCAATCCCTACTATCTCTCCGGGTAAGAGTAACGGCCTCTCTGATACTCCCAGGGATTTCCAGCTTTACTTTATTACCGCCCTCATCATGTTGTTTATAATGACCTGCCAATGAGTCTGCATTTCTTACTAGGTTATAGTTCCTTGAAGGCAGCAATAACATTTTAATATTTTTTTACCTGCAGTAGCCAGCCAAGTGTCTGTACTATATTAGATATTCAATGAATGCCTATTGGTAAACAAGTAAAGTGGGTAGGACCACTTTCCCACTGGGTCTGCCATCTCACCCTGAATCTCAGCCTTTTGCCTGAGTGCCACGCTTTCTCTAGCTCCTCTAACTTCTTCTTCTAGGACTCTGACCTTGAACCTAAATCCTCAGCAATGGAGATTTATGTTGACACCAGATGGTGCCACTAGTTTGACTTTAAAAAGTATCACATTCTATTGGTGCCAGATGTGGTGTACCCTATCTAAATGAATCCTTTAAGAAACAATGGGCAGGTGGGTCAGTCAACACTTCAAGTTAGTAGTCAGCAAACTTCGGCTCTCGAGCCACATCTGGCTCTTTGGCCCCTTGAGTGTGGCTCTTCCACAAAATACCACGGCCTGGGGGAGTCTATTTTGAAGAAGTGGAGTTAGAAGAAGTTTAAGTTAAAAAAAATTGTCTCTCAAAAGAAACTTCAATCATTGTACTGTTGATATTTGGCTCTGTTGACTAATGAATTTGCCGACCACTAGTTAGACCACTAGCAATCCCTGCCAGAGGCCACCATGACAGCTGAACAAATTCCTCCAGCCCTACCTAGTTTGGTGAGTTTAAATCACCTGCTACATGATGTCAACTAGCATATACTACTGAGGTCCCAGGATGTTCTAGATCCGACTTTACTAGAGTGTCATTTAATAAGTATCAGCTAGGTATAGGATTCAAGGTCATGACAACTTCTCATTGCTTAAAAGAATAATTCCATATTCAGAATGAAAGTGATTTGTTTTAAGATAAAACAAACCTTACCTGAAGATCCCGCAATGTGGTTTCATGAGTATGGGTATCACCTTCAAGAACTGAGTATCGTTCCAGCTTTTCTTGTTCTTGCTCCAGCCAAACTTCAAATGCCTTAAGGTCTCTCTGATACTCTTGGTGCAGGCGAACTAGTTTTTCAGACTTCGTCACTGCTTCCTGTCATTAGCATTTAAGATGGGAATATAATAAATATTACATGCAGATTCAATGAACAGTAAGAATTCTTTGTTGGAATTTTAGAAAATCATGATTATTAGATCATTGGGAGATGGTTTTCTAAAAGAATGAAGTTTGAAGATTTATATTAAAATATTTAAAATAGTATTAGGATTAAAAGAAGTTTTAAAGATCATTTTGTTAACTTCCTGATCTTTGACCTCCTTAAGAAGGCTAGCATCAACATGCCAAAAAAAAAAAAAATGAATTAACTCTACTTGTCACAAAAATACACTTTTACACCCTAGCTGGGTTAGCTGAATGGATAGAGTGTCAGCCTGTGGCCTGAAGGGTCCCGAGTTTGATTCCAGTCAAGGGCACATGCCCGGGTTTCAAGTTCAATCCTGAGTGGAGGGTGTGCAGAAGGCAGCCAACCAGTGAATCTCTCTCATCACTGATGGTTCTATCTTTCTCTCCCTCTCTCTTCCTCTCTGAAATCAATAAAAATATTTACAAAATAATACACTTTCGCTTATGAAGAAAACTGAAATTCTTATTTATTATTTTAAAGTAAGAATTTAAACTCACTGTGGACTGATTTTTCCATGTATTTTATCTAATAAAGTAGGATGTGCTTTGAAAAGTTACTTTTATTTTATGTGTAAGGCCTAAATGAAGAACAATATTATTGATGCAGATTCCCTGCTTTAGAAAACTCTCAGTACCAGCCACACTAAGGCATTTATAAATCTTCATTATAATACTGTTCAAATTTTTTCTTTTTAAAAAATATATTTTTATTGATCTCAGAGAGGAAGGCAGAGGGAGAGAAGTAGAATTATCAATGATGAGAGAGAGTCATTGATCGGCTGCCTCCTGCACACCCCACCCTGGGAATCAAGCCTGCAACCCAAGCATGTGGCTTGACCAGGAATCGAACCAGGACCTCCTGGTTCATAAATCAACTCTCAACCACTGAGCCATGCTGGCCAGGCCAAAATTTTTCTTAAATTGGTAAATATCTAGGAACTCTTATTTGAGAAACATTTTCTTTTAGTAACTTTAAAATATATATATATATATATATATAATTGATTTTTTTACAGAGAAGAAGAGAGAGAGTTAGAAACATCGATGAGAGAGAAACATCAATCAGCTGCCTCCTGCACAGCCCCTATTGGGGATGTGCCCGCAACCAAGGTACATGTCCTTGACCGGAATCAAATCTGGGACCCTTGAGTACACAGGTCGACACTCTATCCACTGAGCCAAACTGGTTAAGGCTAGTAACTTTATTTGATAAGTTTTTTCCCCAGTGGTTTAAAGTATTAAAATTTATTTTGCTGTCTGCTATATAATTTTCTTCTACCTGCTTCTACAAATCCATCATTTCCAAAAGTAAATGAGTCTGTAAGTAAGCACAGATCCAAGCATTCCTAGGCCAGTGAGTATATCCCGTTACAGGTTAGCGGTACCTTGGCTCTCTCCCTGATGGCTTTGTATCGTTCCTGTAGATCCTGGAGCTCTAACTGGGTGACATAGTGTTCCGTCATGCCGGCTCCTTTGACTTCAATGGTTTCCAGCAAGCTGCTGTGAGTCAGCACTTCTTCATTTAATAACTAGAGGATATTTAAAGCATAATGAAGGACTTATCACATATACCGTCATATCAGTGATACTGATAATATTAATATACTTTAAATATATATTTTTATTGATATTTCAGAGGAAGGATGACGAAGAGAGAGGTGGAAACATCAATGATGAGAGAGAATCCCTGAATGGCTGCCTCCTGCATGCCCCTCATGGAGATTGAACTCAGAACCTGGACATATACCCTAACTGGGAATCAAACTGTGACCTTCAGGTTCAAAGGTTGATGATAAACCATTGAACCATGCTAGTTGGGTAACATTAAGATATCTAACTGTATACTTGACAAGTGATGTCAGGTTATTCATTTGTAGATAGATAGATAGATATATCTACCAATCTCTATATGTGAGTGTGTTATTGTTGGAATATGATCTATAAAAAAGATTTAGGAATATACCCCAATATTTATCTATGTACTTACCTATTTTAAAAATTTTACATGTAGTTCTGTACTAATAAAAGCATTATGAAAAGTACATGAAACTAGAAATACAAATGTGGTAAAAAGAAAGCGTTTTATTTCCTAATAGTGAGTAATCTAAAGATATTACAAGTTGCCAAATTTTAAATAATCTGTATCATAAAACACAGGTCATCGAGATTTTCCTGGAAGAGAAACTTTTCACCCACAAACAAAAGTCTAGCTTCAGAAGCCATTTGAAATGATGGCAGAAGCCCCAAATAATTTCCTTCTGTGTAAAGCCCGATCTTACCATTTAGGTGAACACAATGTTTGCACGACGGAAGCATTTTGAAGAAGCCCTCCCCCTCCCCCCAGAGAAAAACTGGAATGAGAAATCCAGCGCCCACCTTGGCTTTCCCCAGAGCAGCTGTCTTCTCGCGCAGTTCTGCACACGGCCTTTCCAATTCGTTCAAGCTGGCCTCCATGCTGTCCATCCAACTGGAAAACTGCCGGACGTCATCCTGGTAACTTGTCCACTTAGAGAGAGCCCCTTCCAGTTGACTGAAAGGCATGTGGAAGGACAACAGTCTCTACAGAGAAGCTGGGGTGGTGTCTGCCCTGGCCACCCCACCCGCAGGAAGCACACAGGGCCATCAGGAAGGGGTAGGCTTGGGCTGGCTTATCAAAGCTGGGTACCTGGCCCACAGTTTCAGGAGGCCAGGGACAGTGAAGTTCAAGACCCCAGGCAGAAAGAGGGGCTGGATATAAAACCTGGAGTCAGTACTCCGGTCACAGGAGATTGCTGGGAGCAGCTTTAGGGCGGGCATAGCTGGGTGAGGTCCCCCGAGTGAGACTTTTATGGAGCCAAGCAAGACTCCTGGCAGGGAGAGAACCAGTACTTAACTCCATCAATGTGAGCGGGACATTCAGGAGAGAGGGAAAAGGAATTACTACAAGAAGGAAGAACTGAGCAAGAACAATCATGGTAACTATCTAACGTGACATTTAAAATCAGAGTATTACAGTGGGAAAGTAGGGTAGCATTGCCTGAATTAATCTAATGATTAAAACCTAATTGTTTCCCTTACCTATGTTAAGTACTTCCTTCTCTCAATGTGGGGATTACACTTTAACTCCCTTGATCATTTGTGCCTCATTTGATTGCTCTGCTTTGGATGCTTTGTAGTTAACCCAGGTATACCCGGGACCACACCACCGCAGCACACTGACCATAGATTCTCATCGCCTGTCCCATGCCCTCTGGGCCAGAGGGCACACTCTGGTCCCTGTGGCCTCTCAGCTTCAGGGATTTCTTTCTATGTAAGTAAGAAGGGCCAGGGATTGTTGCCCCTGCAGCCTGCAACTGCCCTCCTGACTCCTGGGAGTTTATTTATAAATTCTCCAGCTTGCCCTGTTCTTGGGTGGGGCAACTCTGAGACACATGTTCTTCTCTGTCTTCCAGCACTGCCTGGCAGGATTCATTTCCAGCTGCCCACATGCCCTTTATTGGCTGCCGGTCCTTGCTCACCTGTTTCCCACCCCCTACTGGCTGATCTCCCAAGGAGACTACTGGATTTTAACTAATATATCTTTACATGATGAAACATTTATCTACCTTGGCCTTCTTAAGCAGTGACAACAATAAGCTAACCATGCAGTTATAGTACACAAGGCATAGTATTGCAAATGACCTAAATTCAAGATTGTACCTGCCAGTTTCTTTGCTCTAATAATAAAAAAGAAAAGGGAGGGAGAGAGGGAAGGAGAGAGGGATGGAGAGGAGGAGAGAGGAGGAGAGAGGAGGAGAGAGAGAGGGGGGAGGGAGGGAGGGAGGGAGGGAGAGAGAGAGAGAGAGAGAGAGAGAGTGAGAGAACACCTGTCCCAGGTACACAGTGCTACTACTAGTAGGTGATGACACTGATCTTCCAGCCACAGCTTTGCAGGAGTGAGCTTTAGTTTCTCTTACCTTTTGCAGCGGATGGCTGCGGACAGAAGGGAAGCCCACACATCCTTCACACTCTGCAGCTGCTGCTGGAGAGCAGGGATGCCTTCTGGAGCCGTGCTCTGCAGGACGGATTCCCCTCTGGTCACGATCATTTTCATCTGGATCTCCTTTTCCTGTTTCACTGATAACAGAGACTGTAAAAGCAAACATGAAGTCATTTGCCATTGGCATGTTTAACATTTCTGGCCTTAAATATTTCAGAGATAGAGATTAAACATGGCGGTGGAGTAAGTGGATGCTCCACAGACATGCTCCTAGGACCAAACTAGAATTACAACATATATATATATATATATATATATATATATATATATATATATATATATGTGTGTGTGTGTGTGTGTGTGTGTGTGTGTGTGTGTGTGTGTGTTTTATAATTATATTTTGGTTATATATCATATATATATTTGTTTACTCTGGCTTTTGCTCCTGTGGCACCATTCTCAAGTACCAGTTTAGGTTTTGGACTTCTTGAGAAACCTGCTCTGGCTCTCAAGCCCATCCCCCCTGCCTGGTTCCACTCGGTGCCTATAACCATAACCCTATCGGCTGTTACTGCTCTCGGTGCTTCAGCCACAGGGACATCCTTGAGGACAAAGATGATATTTTATCCCTTCTTGAATCCTTGGTATTAAGACAGAGTTACAGTCCCCTAGAAGACTCCCAGCATATGCAGGAGAGAAGAATGAATAAGGAACCACTGTTTTGCCATAAATGAAAGAGAGAACTAACAAGCCGGGATGGGAGAGTTGACTAAATGATGTAGGCAGGCAAGTGAATTGAACAAGAGGAAAAACATCCTGCCCTACAAAATGGTTCATTGAAATATTTTCTCAGAATAGATGTGTCTGTGATGTGATTCGAAACTAGCCTCTGAACCAGCTATCCAGCAAATAGCCACCTGTGGGTAATTTTATTTTTGTGAAGCTTTATGTGTGAACCCGGAAGGCTTAGGCTGGCCCGCCCTATGTGAAAAGAGCTTCCTGAGATGTCCCGGGGCGGGAGTGTGAGGCAGCAACACCAGGCAGATGGAGACTTAAGACATGTTGCGGTCCTGGCTGGATGGCTCAGTTCATTGGAACGTCATCCCATACACCAAACCATGTAGTTCTGATTCTTGGTCAGGGCACATACCTAGGTTGTGGCTTCAATCCCTGGTCTCAGGAGGCAAGTGATTGATGTTTCTCTCTCACATTGATGCGTCTCTCTTTCTCTCTCTCTCTCTCTAAAAATTAATAACACATATCCACGGGTGAGGATAAAAGAATACATTTTGAGAAAAACAATCTGTCCATTAGAGATATTGTCGTAAGCTGCCTACCTCCAGCTTGAGCATCCTGCTGTCCAGCACGCTCTTGTCGGAGGTGGGGTGGCAGTAAGACTCCAGCATGTGAACCACGTCTGTCATCCAGTCTTGCAGCTCTTTCACCCCGAGGGAGAACTGGCTGTGTTCCGCAACAATCCTATCCAGTCTCGACACTTTCTCCTGGAAACGACAGGCAGACAGGCGTTCCCCACGGTCCTTCCACGGAGGCCTCACAGCCTGAGGCTACTCAGACTGGCAAGCTAACCGTTTGGTTCAAATAACTAGGATTGTCCATAGGCTCATGCACTGCACAGATCCGATGCCAATCTGCATGAATCTGAGAGATGTGTGAACTCTTTCTAAATAGTAAAAATGTGAGAATCATTGGGTCAAAAAGCAGAAAAATTACAATTTACTGTCCCTAAACTTAGTTGCTATTCTTCTTGATGATAATTGTGATTTTTTTTTTCAGACAGAATCAATACAATTTCTTCCTGTTGCCTCATCTGGGAGAGCAATCAAAGTGGTTTCTAGCTGTCTCATAGTCACATCTGGCTCCTCTGATACCTCATGGCCTACATTGCTAGCAAGAGTTCTAAAAAACAATTATCTGAGATTTAAATTTTAGAAATTGGGAGCATAAATATGATTTCATTCATTAATTACAAGTCATATCCAACACAGTGAAGTTTATGAACATAAACTTCAGCTCTTACCTCATTCAAGCATGGATTGATAATTGGTATCTAAATAAATACAAAGGAATCGAGAGATGTCCTTAATGAATTCTAACTTTAGGTGTGTGCCAGATTTTCTGAAGACAAAAGGAGTAACTTACTCGTAGGAAAGGCATGTGTGTAAACATAGTCTATTTACTCCAAGTGTATATTAGTGTGACTGTGTCTTTGATGTTTTATTGAGGACCTAAATGAGCAGACCAGAAATGAGTCCATACTAAAATGGGGGAAGCCAGATTAAAGAAAAGACTGACTTACAGCCGGATCCCTACATTCTAAGACCTGAAACGCAAAAGACAAATATAGGAGGCAAATGTCACAAAGCACATAAAGCTTTGAGTAGGCTTGTCCCACCAAGTTCAAGACTGGTCTGCGTCATGCCAGCGGGACGCTCTAAACAAGATCACACGGGGGTCCCATTTACATCCTTCTAGGCTGTTCGAAAAGAAGTTTAATCAGTTAAATCAATGCCCATTTTGAGCTGTGCTCCGTTGATCGAATTGAAAATCTCAATCAACACATCCTTGACTACTACGGCATGAATATAAAGAATTTAGACAAACTTTTTTAAAAGGGATCCCAAACTCATTTTATTTAGTCCACTGAAATGTAAGCTGCTTTGAATTCTTGTTTTTCTAAAGAAACTTGATCTGAGTGTCCTTAGGCCCCAAACTGAATGTTGCCTGATGTTTATGCGTCGGGTTTTCAAAACAGCTCCAGGGAGCATGCCAAGTGAGTGTAAAGGGAATACGCTGGGCGCTAGTAGAGGTTGGACAGTCTCTTCTTGGACCCTCCCTCGCTCTGTGTGGAACCACGTTGAGATGACGCAGCACAAAGAACAGACTCAGACTGCAAGGCCAGGCGCAGACTCACACACCCTGCTCCTGACCTGGGCTTGCACCCTGCACAACCCCACCTCCCCCTGAGACTTCAGATGGGTGGCATGTCGCACACTCATGCACGGCACCTGTGGGCATTACCTTTGTCACATTGCTTAGCGCTAGATACTGAGCAGACAGCTGCGACACTCTGTGCATAAAGCTCTTGCTGGCAGCTTGTCCTTCCCACAGCTGCTGCGCTTTCTCTCTTAGCCTGTGGAGCTGAGGCGCGTAGCAGTTTATTTCCTCAAGGACAGACTGAAAAGCACAAGCAAGTTACTATTAAGAGGCTGCGTGGGGAGCACATCGCCGACGGAGGGGGCTCTGGCCCGGAGAGCACGGACATCAGCACACACTGGTGAGCTATCGGTGCGCCCTGGAGCGTGGTGATTTCCATGCCGAACAGGCACAGGCTGCAAGACACAAACAGATCACCTTCACGGCAAACACAGCTGGCAAACATACCATCTCAGACAGCATCAAGTCCAAAACCTTCCAGGGGCTCGCGGGCACCTGGACACAGGCATGCACACAGGACGGGGAGGCTGCACACAGAATGGGGAGGCTGCACACATAACCGGGAGCATGCACACAGGACCGGGAGCATACACACAGAATGGGGAGGGTGCATACAGGATGGGGAGGATGCACACAGAATGGGGAGGATGCACACAGAATAGGGAGGATCCACACAGGATGGGAAGGATGCACACAGGATGGGGAGGATGCACACAGGATGGGGAGGATGCACACAGGATGGGGAGAATGCACACAGGATGGGGAGAATGCACACAGAATGGGGAGGATGCACAGAGGACCAGGAGGATGCACACAGGACAGGGGTGGAGACGTGGCCGAGCGGCCCAGGGTTGTCACCTGGAGCTTCTGCTGCTCCCTCCTCTTGGCCGGCAGATCGTACAGGCGGTTGCTGCTTTCGTGCACCATCTTCTCGGTTTTACTCAGCCAGTCCTGCACAGGCTCCGCGCTGACTTCGAAGTCCTTCATTTGGATCTTCAGATTCTACCAGGTTTCAGAAGAGATTGGGCACACAATAAAACATCTGGTCTTGGTCACTTTGCTTCACAGCAAAGTCTTTCCGTTGGCATTCAATCTGGCCCTACTGTCCCCATCCCTTTCTTTCCCTGTTCCCACTATCTGGAACATTCTAACCTTCACCTTGGTTAGGTGTGTGTTTTTAAAATATATATTTTATTGTATAAGTTTTTGTATTGTATTTTATTGTATATATTTTATTGATTTTTTTACTAAGAGGAAGAGAGAAGGATAGAGAGTTAGAAACATCAATGAGAGAGAATCATCAATTAGCTGCCTCCTGCACACCCCCTACATGTACCTTGGTTGCAGGGATGTGCCTGCAACCGAGGTACATGCCCTTGACCAGAATCGAACCCAGGACCTTTCAGTCCACAGGCTGATGCTCTATCCACTGAGCCAAACCAGTTTTGGCAAGCTTTTAAAAATATGTTTTTACTGATTTCAGAGATAAAGGGAGAGGGAGAGAAAGATAGAGACATCAATGATGAGAGAGAAGTATTGATCGGCTGCCTCCTGCATGTTCTTATTGGGGATCGAGCCCTCAACTCAGGCCTGTGCCCCGACTGGGAATCAAAAAGTGACCTCCTGGTTTATAGGTCAATGCTCAACTACTGAGCAACACCAGCTAGGGCACCTGGGTAATTTTTGAACATTCTTTAGATAAAGCTTTATATGGACCTACTTTTAAAAAAATGAACTATTTCCTAATTATCCAGACCTAGTCAAAACTCAAGATCAATTTGCTTAGGGCACAAAACATTTCACTATTTGGCCCTACTCTTCATCACCAGTCTTACCTTTGTTGCTTTCCCCCAAACCCCATGTGGATGGAACTTCTCGGAGACCCATTCATAGGTGGCTCTCATAACTCCCTGGACCCGCACATTCAAGTCCTACTTGAAATGCACTCAAGCCTTGCCAAATTCAAAGAATGTTTAGTCTTCAAGGTTCAATTAAGATGTCACTTCTCTAGAAACTTCCTCAACTTCTCCAAATGGAGTTAGTTGGATCTTCTTGTGACTATCATATGCTGAGCATACCTGTCTTATATTGTAATCATTTTCTTCTCTAGAAAGTGAGTTCTTTGAGAAGAGGGGGAAAAATAACCCTTTTATATTCCTAACATAGGGTCTGGAACATAAATAGGCAATATTATGTATTTTACTAATAGAAGGAAGGTAGGAAGGAAGGAAGGAAGGAAGGAAGGAAGGAAGGAAGGGAGGGAGGGAGGAAGTTGGTTATATTATACCTCTAGGACAGATTCCTTCTGGTGAAGATTTGAATGAAAATTTTTCCAATCCTCTTTTGCATTTGCAATTTTCGCCTGGATACCATTAGCCTTCTCTTTGGCCAGCAGAGAACTCAAAAGTTCCCCTTTAGATAGCATCACATTTAGCTTGTGCTGTCCATTCTCACTTTCTGATGAAAATTCCTATAAAGAAAAATGTAAGAGTAGACATAATAAAACACTCTCTCCTTTAAAATACATTGATTTTTCACTTCTTTCTCAGTAAAATCACAGAGAAGGAATAAACAATTTTATTGTATATATTAAGTGACTGACTCTTTTACCATATCTGAACATTGGGGATAATAATCTTTTATAGCTGTTGTGTTTGCTGTGAAAATCAAATTAAAAAATCTTCTTTGAGTGCTCAGACACAATGCTTGTCACATAGAAAGAGCTTTTATTATCTCCTAAATCCTATGTAAATCGCATGCATTTATATAAATGGACTAATTTCTCTTCTTGCACACCATCGTTTCAAGATTTCAAGCAGAGATTTATTTGAAATTTGAGTTTCTTAAGTAAAATTTTAATAAGCGTCTAAAACAGTTAAGAGACATGTTTTTAATTCACTTAAGCTTCATTATTAGAATGACTAACATTCTTACCTGTATTTTCTGAAGACTTGTTTGAACTTCACTAATATTCTGAGGTATATCAAAACATTTGGCGGTAGTGATTTTTGCATTAACCAGCCACTGCTGGAAATCCTTGAAGGCTCTTCGAAATCTTTGCTGTAAAATCTGTTCTTTATTCTGACAGCTTTTAGATGCTTGCAAACAAAGACTAAATGATTGGAAACATTTAAAAGGAGGAAAAAATGATGAAGGAGATTAATGTTTGGGAAAATAAACAATTTTTGGAGTATGCCCTCGTGTCATTTAGTGATTAATTTATATTAATGTTGAAATCACATCTTAAAATATATAAACCTTTAGCTTTTTTATTTGTATTAAAACATTTTAAATACCAGTAAGGTTCATGCTCACCAATTATATTCTTTAATTAAGGCAGAAACTTTTCCGCTGTATGGGCTCAGGTCTTTGGAAAATTGACAAAGTTCATTCAGCTGAGACTTGAGATCCTCTGTCTTAGGCTCTGCTTTTTGTAGAGCATCCAGTATCTCCTATTAGGAAATAACAAGACAGAGTTGGGTAAGCATTTAAATTAGGCAATTTCCACATCTTCATACTGAAAATGCATAAATCATATTATAAATTATTAGCGACGGAAGGAGCAACATATAGATCCAGGAAAGCAATGAGGCCTCGTTGCAGGATCCCCTGTGCCAAGGAATAGCACGTGGCTGGCTGGGTGTCCTTTTCTGACCACAGGTAGGCACTCTGGGATGAAAGGCTGCCAAGAAGTCAAGTGACCAAGTGATCAAAGAATACCATAAAGCGGGGTGGAAAAAGAAAGGTGAACCGGCCTAAATTGTTCAAAGACAATCTGACCAGGGTGTCAGTGGATACTCATATTGTTCAAAAATTTTAAAAAAAACCATTTCAAAGCAAAGCAACACTTACTGTGGTACTTGTGTACAGACAACTAATGTAATGTTGCCTAACATATAACATTACCTTTTACATTAAGAAAGTCTCATAATCCACAGGTCTGATGTAAGTAGCAATTGAACCATTTCATAGTTTCATTCATATAGTCATCAGATATTTGCTACATGTCTGCTGTGTGCCGATCATTTTGCTGAATTCTGGGACCCGGACATTACCAAAGATAGGATTCTTGCACCATATTTGAAGAGCTCACAATTGAACGGGTGGGAGAGGCATGTGAATGATCAAGGCCATGGTCCATGACTGCACAGAGGATGGTCACTCTGAGCAAATCGCCCTGAGTGTCCAATGCACAAATTCTGGCCCCTTGATAAGTGTCTTATAAGTAAAACTAGCAGGCAAACGACTCCCAGCTATTTAAGTAGGTGTGTGTGGATAATGGTATCACCAAGGTGAGTAATAATAATAAAGACGAGGGACACGAAGATGAGTAGCTGCTCAGAGAACTGTTGCTGTTACTATTTTTATCCTCAGAGATGTTTATCATGGGATGGCCTAGAATCCTAGAAAACCAGTCTCTCCACAGCCAGGTCTGTATCGCACTCCTCACCCTATAAATGGAACCTCTGTCCTCCGACTGATCTACATCAAAAAGCTGAGCATCACCACGGCCTCGCGTGGTCTCCTCCTCACTCCACACAAGAGCTCATGAGGGCTGGTCTGTGCCACGTCCTAGAGAGAGAGCTCTTCTCATCAGCTACCCTTGTGTCCTGACTCTCAGAGCCCCCATTCACATCTTTGTCGTTTCTTTCTAGAATGACACGGTATCTCTATCCCCTTCATTTGAATCCTGTTCTCTAGTTTTCTTTCCTGTGCTTTCTCGTTCCCTCAGTAACTTTGCACAGTGGGGCCTTTCTCCACCACATCTATCTGGTCCATTTGTAACCAGACTCCATTCAAATAACTCTCCCCCGAAGTGTTTTCTGTCCTCCTTCCCACCTACCAGGGACTTCTGAGGACATAGCACCTCTTGGCACCCATCACCAATGATGCTTCTAATGGTTTTGAACTTGATGGCCTTCCCACCTGGACTGTGGCTCTGAGAAGAAGGATGGTGTTCTCTTTGCTTTAAACTTCTTTATTTAGCTTAGTGCTGTTGGGCTAAAGGCATCTAATATATTCTTATGTGCAAAATTCATAAGTAATACTTAGAAAGTTTCTCTCTGAAGCTCTAAATGCTGAACTAGTAACTCTATTTTTACATCATACTGAATCTTTTATTTAAGAAAGAGCATTATAAGAACCAAAGACACTGACCATGCACCAAAGAGGTAAATAACAGAGATTCAGTGAGTCACTTACAGGTTAGGTGTTATCAAAAGTGAAAAGCTTTGACCAAACATTTACACTACAATTTTTTTTGGAATGTGATCATAAATTAAGCATATTATTGGAACCTTTCATTATGTACATGTCAGGTTATACACCCGTGTTTCAGTTAAGTCCTGGAATGCATATTTTTTTCCTTGGAGGTTAAGAAAAATCCTAAATTTCCAACACTGGTAGCCCATGGATAGTAAGAGATAGAAGTTTTGGGACAGCGGACAGGATTTGTGTGTGCCATGATTTTATACAGTTTATAGGTAATGGTCCATTTTTAGCTTTGAAAAGATTTCTGAGTGTCACCATTTCATTGCAGAAGAGAAGGCAGAGGCCTGTGATGGCTCATGATTATTATTAGGACTGCTGACAATGACAGGCCCTTCCTCCCAGCAAAACAAAGCCGTGTGAACCCCGCAGATCCATTCTCTTGTAAAACTCTCCTAGGCTTGCATTGTAATGGGAGTATTACCTTCATTTTTAAACAATTGTTGTTCCCAGCTTTATTGAGGTGTGATTGACATATAATGTTGTGTGAGTTTAAGGTGTACAGTGTAGTGATTTAATACATTTATGTATCATACAATACCACCAGAGCATTAGCTAACACCTTTATCCATCACATAATTATAATTCCTTTTTTTATTAAAGTTGTTTATAGATAGAATGGCATTATTAGAATAAGAGAAAAATCTGAGTATTTAGAGGTAATGTAGTATTGTCATCAAAAGCATGAGCCCCAGAACCAAATCTGAAGACAGATCAAAACCCACACTGATATTTTTTAATTGTTTGCACCATTAAACACCTCTATTTACTATTGTATTACCTTTTCATAGGCCTCACCTATTATTTTTACTAATGGAATCAATATAAGAAAATAATGATAGCTCAGAATAGCCATATAATTTAAATACCATAAAATCTTTCTTTTTTTAAAAATTTCCCTTATATTAATGGTAGGGAAAAAAGGGGGAGCAGAATGAAAACATCATAACAGAATTTATATATATATATATATATATATATATATTTATATATATCAGCATGAATAATACTGATCACATGGAATAATCACTAATATCTTGTCCCTGTTTTATAGAACTGCTTTCTATACTTTATTCTGGTGCTTAACCCTAAAGGACACGAAGGACATCGGGAAAAAATGTAATCTATAAGTACTATAAGTAAAATAGGCATAAAGAGGTGATTAGAAAGGTTTCCTTTGCGGTACACTATCTTTGTTCCAAGTACTTGATTTAAAACAAGACAATGTTGGAAATACTATGTGAGTTTCCTACTGGCCGGAGCTATTTTGAAATATTTATAACATAAATAGCCACCGAGGTTACTTTACTAAGACTTCCTTTTAAGGATCTCTAAGATTCAGAGCATTATTAAACTGCACAGATCGAGAGAAAGTCTTTCCAAGAAGCCATGGAGCAATCAAGAAAGAAGCTGCCCTTTCTTCCCTTCCCCTTTTATGCTTCCCTTTCTCTCCTTCTGAAAGAGCTGCCATTAGTTATAAAAAATGTCCGCAAGGCGACCCACGAGCATGACATAGGAGTTCTGTGAACCGTTAATCCCGGCACAGCTGTCAAAACTCCACACGGGAGAGCCGGTCAGGGTGCAAACCGTTAGTTGTTCTAGGGGCTTACCAAACGTTTCTTTCAAAGCTATACATTCAATCACGCAATTGTTGGAAACCGTTCGCTGGCAGGAGCGCAGCTCTGAGTAGTGAGTCTCCGTCTATTTATGCCTCTGCCCACAGGCCATCTTTCAGACCGAACGGCTGAATGCAATCTTACAAACTCTTGCACCATAAGAATGAAAGTGGACTGTCCCCGCTAACAAGAACTGTTTTCACTGGTAAATAATCACTTCTTCTCTCCTCTATCCTTCTGTGTGGAATAGCTAGCTAGACTTAGGAGAAAAGAAAACAGATCTGATTTGCAGATTTCACCGGAAACACGCATGTCTCCCAAGTCTGAATGCTGTGTTTTTAGTTAGCAAGAAGGTTTTTAGTTGTTTTTTGTTGGTCTTTTTTTGGTTTGTGATTTTGCTTTTTTTTAGCAGCGATGAGAACCAAACCAAATTTCCAGCACACCCCCCGACAGAGCGCAGGGAGCCAACTTACCCGCCCCTTCTGCCAGCTCTCCACTAGCTCCTGGTCTGTGTTCTTGCCCTCCAGGAGGGCTAGCTGCTGAGCCCAGGCGGCGAGGAGGGTGCCGAGCTGCTCCAGGGCCTGCTCCAGGCCGGCCACCCGGCCCTGGAAGGCCTGCTCCGAGAGGGCCATGTGGCTGGCCAGGCTCTCCAGGCTGCGGTGCGCCCGCCGCGCGCTGTCCTCCCACTGCTGCCAGTCGGCGCGCAGCGCCCGCATCTCGGCCGCCAGCTGCTCGCTCCCGCTGCCCGCGGTGCGCTGCTGCACGGCCGGCGCCAGCAGCTCCACTCGGCTCAGGCGGCCGGCCCCGGTCTCTCTGGAATCCATCAGCTCCTGTAATGGAATATCACCATGGTAACCGAGGAGGCTGAGTCACAGCAGGCTTCCAAATATGTACAGAGGGGCACCCCGTCCTGCTGGGAAGTTTCAGCGAGTGTGCCACAGGGAGCCGAGGGGCCACCAGCCCACCCCCCGGCGATGCCAGCGGAGAGTTCTCCTCCTGGGCACCCGGGCTGCTGGCTAAACCAGCTGGGGGATCCCAAACAGCCCGAGACACACACACACACACACACACACAGGGACCCTGACGCCGCCGGCATTGTCTGGATGTGTGACAGACACCTCGTGGCCCACAGCGGATCGCTCCTATAAATGCTCAGCCTTTTTCAGCTCATGGCACACATGCACTAATTACTAACATTCTGCGGCGCACTGAACAAGTACATTAATTTTTTTTTTGTCATTCTGACAAGAACATAGGCATAATTTTGATTCATTCCCACTGGATGGCTATTGTTGCGTTGGCTATTGTTTCTTTTTATTATTTGACAATCGAAGGGAAAAGAGGTGAGTGTCCCGGACCACACAGTCAGGTAGGGAAGGTTTTAAAAATCCTTGGAGCACGCGGGATGAAACTCGCTTCCTAAACTGACAGGTCAGTGAGCAAGGACTGAAGCAGGACTGTGCTCAGCTGAGGGTCTCTAAGGGGAGTTACAAATGGATGGGTGGATGGACGGATGGGTAAATTAAAATGTTACTGAGGAATGTGCCCAAGAAGTATTTTAAAGGATCTCACAGATACTAGAAACTTAAAAAGTCCCTTTACGTGATTATCTCATTTAAAACCTTCTATACGATTTTAAAAAGATAAGCCCTTAGAAGTGAATCTTCAAAACATAGTTATTACTGCTATCATCATCTATTGCTTTTATAATTGTTATGTTTTGATCTCTAGTCATTGGAACACAGTTTGAGTGTGGAATCTCAGAGGGGCGGTGGGGGAGGCTGGGAGGGAATCAAAGACCTTAAATGCATATATGGACACTGACAATGGGGTGCTGAAAGCCTGGGGCTGGGAGCAGGGGTGGGGTGAGGGAAGACAGGGGGCGAGCTGGAGGGGGCCAATGGGGGGAAAAGGGATCATATGTAATTCTTTCAACAATAAAGAATTATTAAAAATAAACACACACACACACACTTGCACACACACACACACACAATTTGAGTCCTAAACTCCTGACCACAGTTCCACTATTGATTCCTCATCTAAAACTTAACCATTAGGAATGTTCTCATTGCTTAATTTTTAGATGAAAATCTATTGTTTTCCAGGGGGGAGGGGGGTAAATCATTGCCATGTGTTATTCAAGCCACTAGAAAGAACCAAAATACACGAAGATCTCTAGTTCTCTGAGTTGTGTGAAATTTCTTGCTTTATGTTGCCCTGATAGATTATAATTTTAATATCCTTTAAAGCACTGACTTACATTATACTGTTGTACTGTTGTCTGGGAAAGCAGAATAAAACATCTGGAATGCTATTTCCAAGTTATTATTAAACTTTTCACTAAGTTATTATGTAAACTTTTCTTCTACTGTGCCGGGAAGTAATATGCCATTCTGTCAGCTCTGAGTTGGTGCCTACTGGTATGTCTCATACCGCAGGAAGTAGTGCATACGCACGCAGGAGCATACTATACACATGGACAACGTTTCATTCTGTTTAAAGTGTAAAGTGTTTTGCATTACTTTTCCCCTCCCTTGTTTATGTTTAGAATTCCTGGGGTGCAAGGTCATATACACCAACCAACAGAAAACAGGAAGAAAAATAAAACAACAACCACATTTTAATGAACAGAATCTAATCTATAGACTCTTTATCACAGGCATGTCAGACTCAAGCACCAATGGAAGAGAGGTGACGGTATCTGTCCACTTTCTGACCTGAATTTTAGACAGCTTCTTCTGTGTGGCGCCAGCATCTCCAGAAGCGTCCGACCAGCGGTGGAGCTCCTCCTTGGCCGAGTGGAGCCAGTCCGTGAACTCCTGCACGGCATCCACGTACAGCAGGTGGTCCTTCACCGTCTCCTCCGCGCTCCGCATTTTCTCCTGGAAACAGAGCAGGGCCACTCAGCAGCCCTCACTACAGAGGATGTGGAATCAGACACCTGTCTGATACTGGACTCCTAATGATCTCAGAAGACTTTGTTCTTATTCTTTTTAAATCCTCACCTGAGGACATTTTCCCATTGATTTTTAGAAAGAGTAGGAGGGATGGAGGAGGGTGGGGGGGGGAGAGAGAGAGAGGAAGAGAAAGAGAGAGAGAGAGAGAGAGAGAGAGAGAGAGAGAGAGGCCAATGTGAGAGAGACACGTTGATTGGTTGCCTCGCACACGAGGCAGGGCCAGAGATTGAGCCTGCAACCGAGGTATGTGCCCTTGACTGTGAATCAAACCAGCAAACTTTTGGTGCTCTAATCACTGAGAAAAAACAGCCAGGGCTTCATTCTTATTCTTGAATTTTCTCTGTGTTTAATATTTTAAAATGAAAACATCGAATCCCAAACTAAAAGGCTTTGAGGATAAAACCAATTTTCCTATAATTTTACTTATGTCTAACTTCGCATAAAAATCTGTGCTTAATGAATGTTGACTAACATTCTAATCATCCACTTAATAATAATTGTTATAATAATTCTTTTTATTATTAAAGAAATTACTTGTGTTGGCTTTTTGTAAAGAACTTTTAAACTCTGATATTTGAAGCTCAACAATCTTGAAAAAAGAAAGAAAGAAAGAAAGAAAGAAAGAAAGAAAGAAAGAAAGGAAAAGAAAAGAAAATGGGTTGACTAACATTCTAAGTAGAGAAAAATCATAAAATTATAAAAATAAGCCCAAGGTTGCAGAAAGAAAAAATGCATGGGCATCCATAGGTAAGAAATTATATAATATCTGTACGAATAGTTTTAGAGCAGCGAATTCCCCAATAATCCAACCCATAAGCTAGTCCTACCTGACCTGGAAATGCCTTCTTCAACATAAAGTACTAACCTTGGCAACGGTCATTAAGTCATTAAACTGTGTCTTCAGCTCCTCTTGGGCTGCCTCCGAGAAAGACGCGTCCTCCGTCTTCTGGTACAGCTCCCGGGCCCGGGCCCCAAGGCACTGCAGCGCTGCGGCATGATCCTCCCCCTCCGAGACGATGCTCTGGAAGTGGTCCAGAAGGCAAAACTTCTCCCTCAGACCTGGCTGCGGTTTCAAGGGATGCTCCAGTTTTTGGTCCGCGGATTCCATCCACTGCTCCAACTGGCTTTTCCACTCCAGGTAGTCGTTCCATTGGCTGAGCACAGCCTCTAAAGTGCTGGGATTGATGTTATTAGAAAAGTAAGTTATCTTGACAGCTCTAGTGGAAACAGACTAGGAGGGCACTGCAGCCATGTGAGCCAGGCATGTCAAACTCAAAAGCTAACACAGGCCAGATAAATAAAGCATGTGGCTCGTTGGCTGTGATCTTGGCATGCGTGATTAAGCTGTCTTACTGAACGCTACTGGAAGTGGTGAGGGCACTGCTTCTAAGGGCAGGAATAACACTACTTACTGACCCACTGCACAGTTTCTTCCAAGTGAATTCATGTCAAAATGTAAGTAAGCTGTTGTGCTGATATATGCATCTGGAGATTTGTCTTCCAAATGCTAATTGTCTTAATACATAGGCAAATTTATGAGATGTGTTGTTAAATATCAGCACTGGGGCATCCATTTTATTTTATTTTTATTTTATTGATTTCAGAGAGGAAGGGAAGAGAGATAGAAACATCAATGATGAGAGAGAATCGTTGATTGGCTACCTCCTGAATGCCCCCTACTGGGGATTGAGCCCACAACCTGGGCATGTGCCCTGACCAGGAGTTGAACCATGAACTCTGTTTCATAGGTCAATGCTCAACCACTGAGCCACACTGACTGAGCAAATTTTATTTAATATATATCAATTCTTACTTTCATTGGACTTAGTTTATTTTACTAAAACCAGATGGAGCCCAAACTGATTTGGCTCAGTAGATGGAGCGTTGACCTGCAGACTGGGGCGTCCCAGTTTCTATTTCGAACAAGGATATGCACCTTGGTTGCAGGCACATCCCCAGTAGGGGATGTGCAAGAGGCAGCTGATCAATGTTTCTCTCTCATCGACTTCTCTAACTCTCTATAACTCTCCCTCTCTGTAAAAAATCAATAAATTATATTTAAGAAAAACAGATGGCAATTATTTATTGATCAGAATTTAAAATTTAGGGTAATCTTCCTGGTTAAATGATATCATTAGATTGATTTTCACGTACAGCTATAGATGCACAATGTTTAGTGTTGGATGGATGAAGGAATGAAGGCTACATACATTTATAATGTAAGAAATGTAATCACAGATGTAATAGTCAACCAAAGAGATCTTCAGATAGTCAAGCCAAAGGCTCTCCGGGCTGGCATTCCGAATTTTAAAGTCTTCAGCTCTAAAACTATTCTAAACTCATCTTCAGTGACCTCTCCCAATCTCCCTTGCATAAAATCTTATAATCCTGGAGGCATGTCTGTGGGAAATGTACTTGCAGCATTTGCTTAAACTGTTTCTTTCTTTTAAAAAAAGTTTTTATTGATTTTAGAGAGAGAAAGGGAAGGGAGAGAGGAGAAATATTGTTGTGAAAGAGAAACATGGATTGACTGCCTCCTGCACACCTCCTACTGGGGATTGAGCCTGCAACCCAGTTACGTGACCTGACTGGGAATAGAACCAGTGACCTTTCGGTGCATGGGATAACGCCCAACCAACTAAGCCACACCCACCAGGGCTCAAATTGTTTATTTCCCATCAATAGAAACCTCGTCATGCATGCCAACGTTCTTCGCTTTCCAATTGAGTTTCCAAATCAACCTCACCTCCCCAGAAGCCACCGGGGCCCTGCCTTCTTCTACAGTCTCACAACATCTTAGCGACACTATATGAGTCAGAGCTTTCTGGAATGAACCCTACCCTGGCCTCATAGCAGTGAGAGGGTAAAAAGTGCTTTGTTTTGTTTCATTGTTTTAGCACAGAAAAAAATAACCACAAAACAAAATAAACTCTGTAAGTACGCACTGTCATTTGAACATTGCTATTGCTCAATATGTAGGTGTCAGACTTAATTTCTTTTGAAAAGAAAATAATCAGGGATCGGAATCTACTTTTTGTATTTACCACGTTATTCTAACATCTGAAAAATATTCACCCATATTCCTGTTCACTTTTACAAAGCTAGCCTCTTGGCAAGCATTGGGAAGTTTGATCTATTATATAAAAAATAGAATCATGGGGTCTGAAGCTTTTTCTCATTGGCGTCCAGTGTGAGCTATTATCAAGATTCAAAATTCTGCAGACTTTGGGAGTTACTACAAATGCTCCACATTAAAGAAAAAAAACAAAACAAAACAAAACACAGCCTCCCACATTTTAATTGAAACCATGGCCCATTTTTATATTGCAGGGTGTGATTGCAAATATTTTTATTTTGTTTTGTGCTGAATTTTAATCTTTTATTTGTCTACTTATTTTGATCACAGTGAACACACACTTCTCTGGTGACCTAATAGTATATATCACCGTCAGAATATGGCTCCTGGAATGTATTTTAATATAATTCTGACTGACAATCATTCATCCTGTAAACCAGCCAGATTACTTGTGGGTGCTCTGAGGGAGGGAGGAAGGCGAAAATCTTCCACTCTTAAATATAAGAGCTACAACATCGCCTATTCTAACAACCGGCATCTTCTCTATTCTCCCAGCAGCCCCCCACCAGTGCTTCTCGGTCGAGCTCTGCAGGCATCCTGGGCGGATGGGCTGACTCTTGGTTGTGTGAGAATGCCCCACGCATTAGGCTCGGTCACTAAACACCAGGGAGGGATGCTCCACCCCTGTGAGAACCAAACACCATCCCCCCACATTTCCACAACCCCAATGTGGGTGATATCACTTTGGGTTGAGAAAAGGATTTATACTTAAGCTCCACAGTCGCCAATGACTTAATTTCCCTTATGTTTCTGTAAAAAGTGAAAAGAGCCCTGGCCGGTTTGGCTCAGTGGATAGAGCGTCGGCCTGCGGACTCAAGGATCCCAGGTTCAATTCCGGTCAAGGGCATGTACCTTGGTTGTGGGCATATCCCCAGTGGAGGGTGTGCAGGGGGAAGCTGATAGATGTTTCTCTCTCATGGATGTTTCTAACTCTCTTTCCCTCTCCCTTCCTCTCTGTAAAAAAATCAATAAAATATATTTTAAAGTATTTTTAAAAATAAATACAAAAGAAAAAGTGAAAATATATTAAAGTTAATCAAGACCACATATCTTTGCTTTGATGAATTAAAGGGGCATATTTTCCGGAGCTCAAGTTGTGTGCAAAATTCCATGACATATTATAGGAGATGTAAATATTACACACACACACACACACACACACACACACACACACAGCAAGCAAACAAACAAAACTACTCTTTGCCATTAGAGAAAATACAGTTAGGCAGACAGGCAGGCATACAGCTAGCTAAAATCACACGGGTGGTCCCTCTCCTGCAGGAGCCGTGGTGCCGCCCCTCATCTCACTGTCCCCGGGCTTTGCTTGGCGATGGGCACTTGATCTGGACTCCGTACCTCTGAGCCTGGGCCGAGGAGCTCATGACGTTGGCCCACGCGTCTGCAAGCGCCTGCAGCTGAGTCCGGATCGCCTGCTGACCTTCGGTGCTGCTGCTTCTCAAGGCCTGCTCCCCTTTGCCGATGGCCATGTTCAGCCTCACCTCCCCCTCCCCCTTCATCAGGAGGATGTCCTGGTAAGAAGAGGGAATGCGCGTCAGCAGAAATAGTCAAGCCTTCTGATCGTTTCAAACACAACTGTTTCCCCCAGAACCAAGGCAGGGAATGCCTGACTCACCTTAAAAAGAAAAGGGGGCATATGTAACACGTTCAGCAATAAAGATTTAAAAACAAAGAAAAGAAAGAAGCAATGAACAAAATAAACTGATGAACAAAACAGACCAGAGGCATGGATACCTTCAACAGACTAACCGATCTAAGGAGGGAGGGCAGGGGCAAGAGGGGAGAGAGGAAGCGGGGACTGGAAGAGGTTAATTAAAAAAAGATATTTTCTTTATGCATAACCCGTGGACACAGACAGTGATGTGGTGAAGGAGGGGGCGGGGCCGGATGGAAGGGAGCAAAGGAGGGGGAAATGGGGAACATCGGTAATAGCGTTAACAATAAAAAAAACGAAAACTACAACAAAGTCTGGACTCCACTGCTGTATAAAACTTCAATTAAATGCTAGCAACCCGAGAATCGGGGAGTAAAAATTAACTCCAATTTAAATTCTTGGAAAACTTTGGACTACTTGCGTAGGCATTGTCACTTCACTGGGAAACCTAGTTTCAGACTAAACAGAAACTATTTTGAAAATGAAAACACGCCTGTTAAAAGCCTAGCGGTCCCCTACCCCCAAAGGCTGGCTAAGGCCCGGCTCTCAAGGTCACCTCCGCTGGCTGCGGGCTGGGCGGCGGTCTCCTCTGCACATTACACACCTCCACTTCCTTCAATCACAGCTCCACATACATGTTGCATGGCCAGTAACATTTGCAGTTGGTCCTCCCACTGACCTGAGCTCATGCATATGCCCCGCAACTTGTAGCATACTAGGTATCTATTTCATAATGTTTGCTGAATATTTACTGAACAACAACAAAAATTAGAGCTATTAAAACAAACATACCCCTTTCCTTTACAAAGGGGAAAAATAATCCCCTCCACATCCCTTCTGCCCAATTCCGCTCACCTAATTCTCATTAGAGAGAGGCTCACAGAGTGATGGGGACCTGACCCCACCGCTTGTGAGCCTGATGGCCTCAGTCCTGGGCCGCAGGGGTCTGGCAGGCCGCCGTACCTGTATCTGCACCAGCCGCTCCTCCAGGGTGGCCTTGCTGCCCACGGTGCTGTCCACGCCGGCCAGCCTGTCCTGCACGCCCTTCACCCAGGCCCACATGGCCCGCAGGGCCTCCTCCAGGGCCTGGTGCTCCTGCAGGGCCGCCTGGCAGCCGCGCAGCCTCTCCTTGGTCATGCGGACCAGGCCCTGGTAGCCGGTGAGCAGCTGGGAGCACAGGCGCCCCTCCTGCCCCGCGCCGCGGCCCTCCGCGCTCAGCAGCTGCCCGCGCTGCGAGAGCTTGTCCAGAGACTCCCTGAGGACAACAGAGAAAGGCATCAACGGGGCTCTCCCAGAGTAAGGACAACAGAGAACAGCATCAACTAGCGCCGGGGAGAGACAGAGGATTGTTGATGTTGGAGTGATCAGCAGACGGGAGCTCACAGCTGACCCGCCTTTAAGTGAAGAGCCTCGCCAGGCCGACCTCTGAGGGTGGGGAGGGCGGGGGAGCATCAACCAATGAGCCAGGAGGTCACGGTTTGATTCCCCGTCAGAGCACAGGCCCGGGTGTGGGCTTGATCCCCAGGAGAATGTGCAAGAGGCAGCCCATCAATGATTCTCACTCCTCATTGATGGTTCTCTGGCTCTCTCTCTCTCTCTCTCTCTCTTCCTCTCTGAAATCAATAAAAATATATTTTAGAAAATAAAATAAAAGGAAGAGTCTGGAGACTGCCCTGGCCACCTGCCTCTCCTGTGGTTTCTGCAAAGGCAGTTAATACACATCCGGGGACCTGAGTGAACTTATGCAGTGCCTAGAGCAGCCGTGGGCAAACTACGGCCCGCGGGCCGGATTCGGCCCGTTCTGCTGTTCTATCTGGCCCACAGAGCCGAAAGGGCGGAGGGTTCTCTTGCTCTCCCCTCCGCTCCTTCACCAGCAGCCCAATATGAGAGTGCCAGCATGGTCAGGTTGCTTTTGTTCCGGCCCTCCGGTCCAGTTTAAGAACCCATTGTGGCCCTCGAGTCAAAAAGTTTGCCCACCCCTGGCCTAGATGCAAGCCCGGTGTGTGCTGAGGAATTCACTTCAGAAAAGGCCCGCCTGCCCCTCCGGGCCCCCCAGCACCTCTCCACTCCCACCGAATGCCCTAACCCGAGCAGCTTGCTGAAGCGCCCCACCCTCCGCTATACATACATGGGGGCTCCTCTGTGGAACCCTCTGCTCTCCTCCGCCCCTGGTCTACCTGCCCCTTTCACAGCTCAGGGCAGGCAGGGCATCCCTGAGGAGCATCAGGGTAACTGAGGACAGGGTGGGGAGGGTGGGGCAGGTGTGGGGAGGGTGGGGAAGGTGGAGAGGTGTGGGGAGGGTGGAGAGGTGTGGGGAGGGTGGAGAGAATGGGGAGAGTGAAGATGGTGGGGAGGGTGGAGGGAGGGAAGAGTGTGAGGAGGGCAGGTCTCCTCCTCTGGGCACCTTCTCAGCCTCCTACACCCTGTGTGTCTCAATCCACAGGCTTTCCTTCCAGAAGCCAGGGCTATTACAATCACATCATGTCCCAGCGCCAGTGCAATGTTTGGCAGAGATTTAAAAAAATGGTGTGATTCTTTCAAAAGGCCATTTTATGAGTGCCTAAGATATTCTTATATCTCAGCGCCCTGCTCATCTTGGCGTGGAGGTATGTAAATGAGCTCCAGGGACAGTGTAACCACAGGTGGCTGGGTTGGCTGCTTCCTGTTTGACAGGTTCTGAATTCAGAGCAGCACTGTTCTCAGATGATGCCTGGGAAACCAGGATGGAAAGTGCAGTTGTCTGAATACAGATATTGCCAGCAGTAGAAAAAGGCCGCATCGCATATCTCCTATGAGGCCTCTTTTATTTTACTGAGCAGCTACTATGTAAATAGCAGCCTATGGGTCTCTGTGAGATATGTGTGACTTATACAATATTATATCTACTCTGAAGTCCATATTTTCATTCTTGCAATCTGTTTGATGAGACAAGAAGGTGGTGTAAGCAATGATGTGAGTTAAATAATAATTCAAGATACCACTTGTTATTCCAAGAAGAATTGATAAATGGATGATAAAAATTCAATGAGTCTCAAGTCTGGGGTACTTTTAAAAAATGCGGGACATGCCCCTAAAACGTGTGTCCTAGAAATATGATTAAAAACAACAACAGAGGACTGGGAGGAGCAAATGACAGGCAGGTGGGAGGAGTCAGGTGATCCAGCTGAGCACCTTCCCCTGAGTGACCCTCACTGGGAGTGTCCAGAGTAACCAGTTAGAAGGAACCCGGGAGCCAACACACTAAGGACTCTTAGCTCTGATCATGGAATATCAGAGAGTAACAGATCAAGAAGAATATGGAAGGAGGAGAGAGATAGGTCGTGCTATATTGTCTCTAGACAAGAGTCAAGACTTTAAAGCACAAAAATGCACTGCAACTTGCAGAAAGTTATATATTTAGTGTGTTGCTATTATTCTGTTAATTCAGCAATATATTCTACTTTTCTGGCATTATACTAGACGATGGTAATCTACAGATGATAAAGGCCTGATGGCCCCTGGCCTTGAAGGGCTCATTGTAGAGGACTGGAGTATCCAGCATCAACAAAGTGTTTATCCCTTGGTAAGGGCTCAGAGGTGGGGCCAGAGCATCCCAGGGAAACTTTAGGAGAGTTATCAAACTAGCACACCACCAGTAGTTGTTACTATGGGTTCTGTTGTGCACTTGTTTGCATGTTTGTTTTTCAAGACTAGGAACACTCAGCATTTTGACCAAAAAGGGGACTCGGTGGAAATGGGGAATGGGTCTAGCCTGAATCAGGCAGTTTCCACTCAGTTAATCACTGCTGCTGCTTTGCCTGATTAAGCAGGCTGGTGCTAGCCTCTGCTGCTTCACAGATGATTGTATCTACTCTTCAAGAGGATAGTTAAAGAGTTTGGGGTCAAATTGCATTACTCTTTCAAAGGGAGAGTTTCCATGAAGCAATTGAAAATGCCAGGAGTGAAGCATGAATTTAGGGTGCAACATCCTGAAAGTCAGGCCGGAGCACCTGGCCTGGGAAAGGAGCCAGAATTAGTTGATCAGTTAGAAAGCAATGAAGAGGCAAATACTGCAATGGAGAAGGGGAGTCTCTACGACAGCCAGACTTAATGACCACACCTCTTGCTTTACAAAGAATTTTGTGAGCTGAAACCGGTTTGGCTCAGTGGATAGAGTGTTGGCCTGCGGACTGAAAGGTCCAGGGTTCGATTCAGGTCAAGGGCATGTACCTTGGTTGTGGGCGTGTCCACAGTAGGGAGTGTGCAAGAGGCAGCTGATTGATGTTTCTCTCTCATTGATGTTTCTAACTCTCTATATCTCTTCCTTCCTCTCTGTAAAAAAACAATAAAATCTATTTAAAAAAAAGAATTTTGTGAGAATGAGGTGAGTTATAAATGGGACTGGAGGCTGATGTGTATAAAGAATATGTGGAAACTGGGATCTTTAGCTTTATTTTTGTAAAAGAAGAGTATCTTTTAATCACCTGATATCCTTTCAATAATCTCTGAGAAGAAAGTGTTATCATCATCATCACATTTCTAAAGGCTAATATAAGAAAATACAGGAAGTGAGTGTCCTATCAACAGCGAAGGGACGTGGAACAAAGATGTAGACCAGCCCCTTCCCTCCATCCCTATGCTCTCTCCAGGGTACCACACCTCTGTATTCTAGACATTCAGGGATGAAAACAAGCACTACCACAAACCAGCCAACCAACCCGCTGCCAACCACACCAGATAACCAACCAGCCAGACAAACACACAGTCCTCGGTGGGGAGAGGACCAGTCCCATTTCAGCACCGTACCTGGCAGCCAGGAGTTCCCCCAGAAACATTTCAACCCTGTGAACTTCGTTTTTCTTCTCAGGAATGTGCTGTTTACTCTCTCCTGAGTTTTCTGAGCTTAACCTCTCATTCATTTCATGGATCCATAAATTCAATTTCCTGTGCTGATCCTCAAAGCTGAAGGAAAGAAAAGCGCCATAGAGAAATTAGTATGTTATCATCATAATAAATACATTCTAATAGCTGAGGTCAGAATGTCTACAACAATCACGTTTTCATGAATTTTCAAGTAGAAGAAAGCTCGACAATGAGCCCATTCAAATGATGGCTATTTCAGCAACAAAATGGCAAACCATGAACATTTCTCTTGCCATCCAGGCAGAAAGGAATCACCCTGTCAGGCTGAATTGATTATCTGGTAATTACAGGTGGTAATTACCAGCAAGATTACATTCCCCTGCAATATGCACTTGACTTTTTGGGTTTTACTAGAGATCCTAAATTGGGTCAGTGGATAAGCGAGGCTGTGGAAGCCTTGTGAGAGAAAGGGGAAGTTCTCTTTGCGTCTTTGTATCTGATAGGATTTGAATATGGCATCAGAATGCAAGGGCTCTAAGTTTTGAAAACAGTGTACATTCTCTGAGAAACCTGGATAAGAGTCAGGCTGACATCGTTTCCCCCATAGTAACAAACCCCCCTCCCCTTTTCTTATTCTATATTCACCCATGTTGACATAGCTTCCTGATTGGACTCTTGACTCCCATAAATACAATAGGTGTTTCTGCCTGGACTCCAACCCAGCAGAAGCAGACTCAAGGAAAAGACTTGGGCTGTAACTGGTTTGGTTCAGTGGATAGAGCGTCAGCCTGAGGACTGAAAGGTCCCAGGTTCAATTCTTGTCAAGGGCATGTACCTTGGTTGTGGGCACATCCCCAGTAGGGGGTGTGCAGAAGGCAGCTGATCGATGTTTCTCTCTCATCGATGTTTTTAACTCTCCCTCTCCTTTCCTCTCTGTAAAAAGTCAATAAAATATATTTAAAAGAAAAAGACTTGGATAATATAAAACCTGGGTGCCAAAGCTCTAATAGCTTGAGTCAGTCAAATAGACCAAAAAATGTATGAATTCATGTCATTCCTAGTTATTTTCTGTGTAGAAAAGCAAACCACGTGATGCCATCATGGTTCGAGCAGTCAGTTATTGTCCTAGTACAAATCCTAAAAACTAAGGTCAACGCTTTAAATTTAAACTCACAATTTCAGAGATGTGTTTATTCACAATGGCTTTTCCCTCTAAGTCCAGGAAGACATTCTGTGTAGGATGACGTCTCCCTGTATCAAAACAACCTACCTCCCAAGCTCCAGAGCGCAGTCTTGAAGAGCCTGCTTGTCTTTGAGGCATTGTCTCAGGAATGCTTGAAACTCCTCGTTTGCCTTGGTAATCTGCTCCTGAATGCTACTGACCATCTGTTTAGGCAAATGTGCGTACAACGTCTGTCCTTCCTGAGTCACAGCATCGAGCTTGCGCTGCCCATCGCCAACCGAGTCCAGAATGGTCTGTTTCAGGAAACGGAAGTAGTATAAAAGGTGTGCTATCCTTCAGAGACCCTGGCGCATGGAGCACTAATTATCATTCCGAGCTGAGATAGTAGAGCGAGACAGGAAAACCGGGGCCAAAGGAAGACAGCCGTTGACAAGGCTGGCGTAAGGAGGATGTTTGCAACTGGTTATGATGGAGGCTCAGCACTGAGGAATGGCCAGCCAGGCGTTGGAACCACTGAGGACCCATTGGGGACAACGCGGACCTGGGAAGGAGGGTGTTTTTACCAAGGTCTTGTCCTCAGTCCCCCCTTTCTCACCGCCCCAGCCTAGTGCAGGCTCCGCCTCCCCATAGTTAGTGTGAAGTCTTCCAGCTGGTTACCTTCCTCTGTCCCTCCTCCCCTCTGATCCGCCCTGCACTCACTATCCTGTCTTGGGTTCCCTTCTTTGCTTGGTGTGACCCTCTTCTTTGGAAGACCATAGGCATGGATGTTGGCTTCGGTAGAGCAATAAAACCCAGAGCTGCTGTGCTATTCCTGCCTCATCACTGAGTTCCAGACTTTTCTCAGTGGAGTTTCACTGCCTCACCAGCCCTAAAGGGGACAAGTCCACATCTGCAGTCACCCTGCCTCCTGCAAAACCAGCTTCCTGCGTGATGACGCTCTTCCTACCCTGACAGCCAATGATTATCTACATAAGCGTCATTGCCCGTTAGGCCACAAATTCCTCACATTTCCATTAACTCTCTGAACATTATTTTTACAATACCAGCACAATGCTAGCTCAGATTAGCCGCTTAACAATCGTAGACAAAACTCAGTATGAACCCAGTCTCATGTCAATCATTTCTCAACTCTGCTTCACAATGGCCTTCTCTTTCCTGGATTCATACATGTTTCCTAGTGGGTGAAACCTATACAATCTATAATACCTATTGCTTTGACTTGAAAATATTTAAGTTCTAAATTTAGACCACTGGCTGTTAAAAAGCACACGTGATGTCAGTGATGTTTTCTTTTTAAACCCTCCCCCCCATGATAGTAATGTGAAATAGATATCACTGTTTATGCTTTCATTGCGATAGAAATTAAAATTAGGTTTAATTTAAAGTGAATTCCAAATAGTCATAGGCTAAAAGAGAGGGGAAGGGGATCTAGAAAGTCTACAGCTCTTCCTTGATTTTTCAGCTTAGTTTTCATATAGCTTATCTCCTTATCACTCAAGAAATCTAATTCTGAAAGGGAAAAAAATGTTTGGATAAGATTAAAATATTTGGGGAGGGGTGATTTAGATCTGACCCAATCGCACTTGAGTGCAGTTTGGGGAAGAAGAAAAGGCAACACCCGTGTTAGTACCTGAAGGTCTCGAAGCTTCGCCTCTAGAACTTTGCTGTCACCAGTTCTGTCTGATGATTCTTTGGCTGCTGCTTTTATTCCAGAAAACCATTCTTGGAATTCCTTCATGGACTCTTTGGAAAAGAACGGGAATGAGAGATGCACCCAATACATTGAATCAGCTACCATGCATTAATTCTGGCCTTCCGCCCATTGCAGTGTGCCTTACAAACATTCCGGAAAGAAGATAATAATCTAGAATATGACATATACGACACAGCATGATCTACAGCCATGACTGTCCACAGCAGAATCACGAAATTATCTCAGAGAAAAGACTATCAAGAGATTTACTTTCCTGCAATGTCTGGTTTCCTCTTATGTCTCTTAGTTTTGATAAAGAAATAATTCATTGCCTGACTCTGGGAGAGTGGGAGGGGAGAAATATTTTAGGGGTGCTAAAGCCATTTTTGTGGCACAAGGAGAAACTGTCTCCTCTTCCCGCCACGCTGACGGGAGCACTGTCATCCTGTGTCCACATCACAACACAGGCAGCCAGTTTGGGAAACTGAGTCAGGCACACCCACAGGATGGTCACTTTCCTGAATTACACGCTGCTGCTGTTTCATGCTCTCTCCTAACATCCAGGCTGCCTATAACCTCCTCACAGCGGCGGAAGTAACTTCCACACGCATGAGCTACATGCAAGAAATCTAGATGCAATTCCAAATCATCAAAAGGGTAGACTCCTTCCTCCGGGGGAGAAAGGGAGAACACTGCTTACGATGTGGGCACTCATATAACACCTCCCTTGCCCAAATCTCAAAGCCCAAGTGAATTTAACTGGATATCCTTCCGGAAAGTTTTGCAAACGTTTGCTGGCAGTTTCTGTGCAGCATTTGGTCCGGATTCCTTCTTGTAAACAAACGGTTCATGTGGAGGCCTGTGGGAGCTCACCATGGAAGTGCTTCTCCAGAGACTCCTGCAGGCTGGCCTGGGTCCTGGAGCACAGCTGGCTGGCAGCTTCGTGTTTCTTGGTGAGGCCCGTCATGGCCCGGCCCAGGCGCTCCAGCTCGGCCGAATGGTACTTGCGGCACAGGCCGTTGAGGTTTTCCTGGGTGCAGCTGATGCTGCTTTGCTGACTTTGAAGTTCTTTCTGCATCTCCTAGAGAAGGGAAGTGTGCCATGGGGGAAGTTTGTCAGATGCAAGAGAAACAGTCCGCCTGCTCCATGATGGCGCTGCTTTTGGAAACGGATGCTATAGAAATCCTCTCAGTAGCCCTGGCCAGTGTGGCTCAGTGGATAGAGCATTGGCCTGTGAACTGAAAGGTCCAGGGTTCGATTCCGGTCAAGGGCATGTACCTTGGTTGCGGGGGCACATCCCCAGTGGGGATTCTCTCTCATCGATGTTTCTAACTCTCTGTCCCTCTCCCTTCCTCTCTGTAAAACATCAATAAGATATATATTTTTTTAAATCCACTCAGTAATGCATACATTTTTGTGGGCTTGTTTTTTGAATAGTTGTGATATCTCTGTGTTGATTCTTTGAGAATGTTGCCCAGCTCTCCTTGGGAACAATGGCAAACAGCTGTTGAGAGGTCGCTAGGATTTGAGGGAGAGTCTAGCACTTTAAGCAAATTGAATTGATCCTTGTGGATTCCAGCCAGGAGCATGGGTCTAATCAGCTGATTAGAAACTGCAAATGCAGTCACCCTCCTCAGCTCACATTCTTCAGTGGGCCACATGGCTCACAGGCCACAAGAAAGGCACAAGCGGTTAATTTAAAAAGATACTTCCTTAGTCTCAAGAGTAGTAAAAAAAAATATGCTGAACAAGAACGTATCTTTTTTTGTGGAAAACTCAACTCAACTCATAAGCTTGATAGAGAGTTGATCAGAAAATGTCATCTATGAAAATGAACATACTGACATAAAAGTGAGATGTTTTCTCAATTAAAAAATACATCTCTCTCTAGATAAAAGCAGGTATACTAACCAATAAAAATAGTAAGTGAGGAAAAACTATTTAGCATTCAAGTTTGAAAATTCACGGACATTCAAACACTTCTATAGATGCTGCCCCTTTAATAATAATAATAATAATAATAATAATAATAAGAAGAAGAAGAAGAAGAAGAAGAAGTAATAAATAGTAGCCTGTGAGCAAGCCTCACAGCAACGCGTGCTTTCTGTTTTCGGATTATTCATCTTGCTCTCAGTTCTTTACCCATTCCTTACTTTGCTAAGTCTTGTGTTAATGCGGGTGTTTGAGAGCGGAGGTTAAGGTTTGAGTCTAGCCACCACAGAGCAGGAGAGCTAATATTCCCACTGAAGGGTAACCCGTTAATGAGAGCTGGTTACCTACCTTTACTTTCTTCAGCCCTTCACAAGTCTCGGTCTGGGCACAGTTCACCAAGGATTCTTCTAGTTTCGCCAGCCAGGTTGTTTTGTCGTTAACGAATTTCTCCACTTGTGTGCTCTGAGCCCTGAACTCTTTCAACGTTCCTTTTGCGTCTTCGGTAATTTCTTTGGCGTGCTCCAGCTTCTGCCTTAGGTCCGCTTCTATAAACTAAACATCAAACATAAAGCAGGATTTCACCAAAAATCTGCGAGAACCAGACACTCCTTTACTGGGAATTCCGGAGATGTATTGCTTAATCATAAAAGCCAAACCAAACCACATAAGCGTAACCATGGATGTTCATCCAATTTTTCTAAGATGGAAAATCAGTGGGTACGAGTTGCCAGACATTTTACGTGGCGGTAAATGGAAAGAGTAAGGCATACAGTTCACATGAGATGAGAAAGTGGCAGTTTGTCTGAGGTCCCGGGGGATTCACGTGATCGCATCTCAAAAACAGCCGGACTCACACAGGTTACCAAGCAGGTGACCGCAAATCTGCTCCTCATTCTCCCGGGAAGCACTCACACACATTGCCCCGATGTGACCATTATTTTGACCCCCTCCCCCCTCAACAGAATTTCATCCTAAAGCACTTTTCTTCTGCCTCTAAGCATTCAGGGAGCTGGCTCTCTGCTCCTGGCTGGTTTATGTCAGGAGGGCCTTGATTTCTCTGGACCACAGGTACAAAGGGGACTTAAAATAAACCGCAAAAAGTTTCAGTTCTACAACGAAAATATCCAGGACCATTTCATAATTAAGACTCTGAACTCAAATCAAACTTATAGTAAGGACTTTGCTTTGCCCAAGCTCAATCTGCTGCCACCAGGAAGCCCACGGTGGAGAAAGGGGCCGAGTGCTGCTCTCTGTCTCTTTTCACTTTATTTCTGTTCCCCCCTCACAGGCTGGGACCCGGAGGAGGTGGGGAGGGACCAGGCATCCGCGCTTCCCAAGCCTGGTGACATTTCCCGCTCTCTCCTCTCCCAGGCCCTGGTCTGTGGCTTCTCTGAGAAACCTCACTTCTGAGACCACCCAGCGAAGGGCCCGAGATGCAAGCAATGCAACTCTGGCTTTTCACTTGCTCCGTCCGCAGCCTGTGGGCATCTCTAACTTCCTCCCTCCGGGGCCTGCCACCCCCCAGGATGCTTTCTTAGGTGACCTGGGCTGCCACACAGGAATGCTCTTCTTTCTCTTATGACTCACCTCTGGGCTGGAGGTCATACTCTGGCAGATGACCTAGAGTTGCAGGCCACTCAAAACATATGCACTTTAATATACACATCCTTAAAGAATAGAAATACTCTTTGAGATAGAGAGTCTAGCACAGGGGTGGGCAAACTTTTTGACGCCAGGGCCACAATGGGTTCTTAAACTGGACCGGAGGGCCGGAACAAAAGCAACCTGACCATGCTGGCACTCTCATCTTGGGCTGCTGGTGAAGGAGCGGAGGGGAGAGCAAGAGAACCCTCCGCTCTTTCGGCTCCGTGGACCATAGTTTGCCCACGGCTGGTCTAGCAGGTGGCAGCTATTACAGAACTGAGTGCTGACCTGAAGGTCTGATGGTGTTTCCGGGTTTTTCGTCAATTCTTTCAGGTCATTCACTTTGGCATGAAGGTCTTCCAGCTTCAAGGCGTTGTTTCTAACCTCAGACTGTCAAGTGAGATACAAAGGGGGAAAAGCGTGACTAAGCCAAACGTTCACATGTTCTATTTGGCATTCGATAATTTCAAGAGTTAACTGTCAAAATGCCTCGATGTTAAGCCAGGGTAAAAATAAAATCTTTTTCCACTTTTTGATCATTGTCATTATTTAGGAATTTGGAAAGATGCCACCATTTACTTGCACTTGGGATGTGAGCGAGCGTGTGGAACTTTCTTTCTTCCCACCCTCTTTTATGGGGAAAGAAAAATGCTTCTGGAAAAAAAAAATTAAACACTAACCAAAAGTCGTGAGTCAGTGGGGATTTTTAACAACTAACTGTCATTTAGTCATTAGCATTGATATGACTGGTTACCATGGCAACACCAAACTCTTGAGGAAGCACTGCCAAGCCAATACACATTAGAAGTGGCTAATAACAGCTGGCTATCTGCAATAACAAGAAACTTTCCAAATAAACATGTAAACGATGATAAAACAGAGATCCGGTTAATTAGGAGACTGATGTCTAATATTTTGCCTTATTGTTTGTTTGTTTGTTTTTGTTGCCTTTTTTCCCCGCCACCGACACTAACATAAAAAGGAAGAAAGAATAAATAACCAAAGAATTGTAGCTGAATAAATTAGACACTTAGAAACATCGTTAGTCATGTGGGCCCCCAAAGCGATAGCTCAATATCGTACTTGGGTGCTTTGTGGACACTAACGAACCTCCCAGTTCTTCGATCCAGAAGGTAATTTACTTCCGCAGTGAGGTGTGATGAACTATCTGCCAGGCCCCTGGCCTTTTCCAGAAGCCGGCTGGACAATGAAGGCATCACACCCACACGCCCCCCTCACTTCCTGCTCTGCAGAGGCATGACATTCTCAGGCTCGGGGCTGATGCAGCTCTCTGGGTTTATGAGCTGATGGGCCACAGTCAGCCACAGAAAAGCCATCTCTGTGAGTGACTGCACTGGACACGACCATGGGGCTGATGTCCAGAGGTCAGGGGTGGGAGTAGACTGCATGTGGGTTTAACTGGCTCTCTAAGAAAAGGCCTCAGCACCATTTAGAGGAAAAACATGAGTCACAGCACAGGGAGATGGAGGAGTTCCACAGAACACTATTGTTCTGCAGTATTCCCACCAGAAAGACAGCGTGAATGTCGGCTGGACAGCCCGGGCAGCAGTCAGAGGGGAAGAATAACCAGGAAGGTTTAACCTTTGAGTGTTCATTGCCTTCATTTAAAAATAGATTTAATTTAATGGTTATTGACTTACAATGAAATTTTTTTAAAATATTGTTTTTATTGATTTCAGAGAGGAAGGGAGAGGGAGAGATAGAAACATTAATGATGAGAAAATCATCAATCAGCTGCCTCCTGCACACCCCCTACTGGGGCCTGAGCCCACAACGAGATCATGGGCCCTGACTGGGAATGGAACTGGGACCTCCTGGTTCATAGGTTGATGCTCACCCACTGAGCCACCCTGGCAGGCCATAATTAAATTTTTAATAATGGTTGTGATTACCACTGTCTTGCAAGATTTCTGAAAAGATAATAATTGATGTTTGCGAGCCGTTATAAGCCCTATTCCAGCACATGCCACATACAGTTTAAGCTGTAATGGTCATTTAACGTCAAAGATAACTAAAGGGACTGTGGTATCCTTCCCTGGCTGTACTTTAAAAAAATATATATATTTTATTGATATTTTACAGAGAGGAAGGGAGAAAGATAGAGAGCTAGAAATGTCGATGAGAAAGAAACATCGACCAGCCGCCTCCTGCACAGCCGCCTCCTGCACACCCCCCACGGGGGATGTGCCCGCAACCAATGTACATGCCCTTGACCGGAATCGAACCTGGGACCTTTCAGTCCGCAGACCGATGCTCTATCCATTGAGCCAAACCGGTTTCGGCCCTGGCTGTGCTTTTAATCTGAATACTGTCCTCTACTTCTGTTTGCCCTTAGGAATAGGAACAATCTCTCAAATGTTCTTTGGGTCAAACACAGCTGATAACTTAGGTGGCAATACAGTTTTAACTATATATTTTGTCAGACTATAGAAATTTATTTATTCACATATCTGTCATACTCCACATCTATACCAGGCACAGTGCTGGCACCCAAGCATACAATACTCAACAGTCCGTCCCTCACCAAGAGTACAGGCACCTGTGTGCTTTGTGAACCAAGTTATCTCTTGTCACTCCATTTCCCTTTCTTTGCTTCATTTTTCACCAAAACCCTATTACTGATTGGCATTTTGCATATAAAAGATATATTGTAATGTAAATAATGTAAACGCCACGAGGGTAAAGACTTGGTGTGTTTCACTATTATATTTCCGGTCTAAAAACTGCCCGTCATAGTTTAGGTGCTCATTAAGAAGGTGATGAGTGAATGAATAGATGAATGTGGAAAATAGGAATTAAAGGAGGTTAAAATAAATTAGTGACTGGAACTCTGAAAAGGCCACTTTCTGTGGAAGCCTGTGGCACTCCAATCTCCATTGCCTTACATTTCTGAAAAGGAAGTGGAGGAAACCAGCTCCTAGCGTAAGCGCTCAGGTTAGGGTGGCTACTCAGTAAATATTTCATTTGAATGGAGAAAACATAGATACTAAATATTACTGAATTACAATCCCTTTCAATTTGCTTTTCCAGTAAGAAGATGCCATATTGTCAGATGAATGAAAAAATTATAGGTTTACTTCTAGATAAATAGCAAAAGATAGTTAAGATATTTATTATGCTCCTGTGTGTCTCAAAGAGCAGCGTGGCTCAGTGGTTGAGCATCGATCTGTGATTCAGGAGGTCACGGTTTGATGCTGGTGGGGGCAGGTGTCCGGGTTGTGGGCTTGACCCCTGGTGGGGGCCTGTGGGAGGTGGCCGATCAGTGATTCTCTCTAATCATTGATATTTCTATTTCTCTTTCCCTCTCCCTTCCTCTCTGAAATCAATAAAGATATATATATATATATATATATATATATATATATATATATATATGTTAAAATAATGCATTTTTAAAAAAGGATAGCGATGTGTTCGTATTCTGGCCAATGCTACACCACCAGCTCCCAGATGCAGGTGCAGCGCACTTACCTCGAACTCCTTCAGGAACTCCTCTGTCCTGAGGCTGTTGTTCAGGTTGCTGATGCTCTCCAGCTGAGGGGCCGAACTGTTGGACCAGCCTTCGATCTCGTCCTTACTCGAGAGAATATCAGCCCAAAGGGACAGGCTTACCCTCAGCCGGTCCATGTTTTCCTCGATTCTCTCTGACACCTGGAAGAGAAAATCAAAATCAAATCATTAACAGTCTGAGGCTTTAAAAAATGCTCTTTGCCCCACCAAAGTGCTAAAAATGTCAATGCTTCCTTAATCAGAAAATTGTAATCTGACCAGAAAGCCACGTTTTACAAAAATTAGTGTAAGCCGACTAAGGCACTGAACTCAATTTATGTAAATGCTGTTATATATATTGTTTCTGTCCCTGGGAGAGTTGGTTGCATTTCTAAAAGATTTGACTTTTATTTATAAATTGGAAAAGTAATCACAACAGGTCTACTGTAATACAACTCACTCTAAGGTTGAATTCTATAAGATAGGGGTCCACATTGGGCAGTATTATACTTCTTTTTAAAAGTAACATAGTAAACCCTTTTATTTGTAATGATGATACATAAAAGTGGGCACAATGAGGCTTGAACATATTTATAGAATAAGTAAATATATAGAAGAATAACCAATTTTGCATGCTTATAGTATTGTTGCTTAATATACTTCCCATAATAATATCATTCTAAAAGTGGAAGAATATAAGGTCTTCTGAAGTCCCCAGATTATTTGATTATAATACGTCAATATCAATGTCTAACTAAAGTGACTTAGCTTAAGTAAGGGAACCCACTATAGATTTAAATTCCGAGTCTAGATACTGATAATAGGGGTCAACAGAATCCCTGGATTTTTGGAGCTGGAAAACAGTGTAAAATATGCATGGGTTGAGACATAGGGTTCCAGAGGGGTCAAGTCACCTGTCCTACGGTCACATAGCCAGTAAGTGACAGAGTGGGAACTAAAAACCAAGGATATAAACTATTAGGCCAATGTTTTTCAATGTTAAAGAGTCTTCTTACTTTAAATTATTATACATTTTGGTTAATAGTCTGAAGGCTGTTTGTACATTATTCTTTTATTTTTAATCATAATTCTAGAGTTTTGAGAAGACAGATTATAAATTTGTTATGATTGAAGCTGCCAAGTAAAATTCTAGAAAACATGCCAATAACTTTTAACAAAATAAAGCAAAGATTTTTACTATTTCTAAAATTTATATGAATACTACTTTCCTTTAGAATATTATATTTGCATTTAGTGTTAAAAGTTAAAAATGGAATTCGCATATCTCAATAATCCTTTGCCCTAAATGAGAGTCAGCAACGTGAATATTTAAACTACTCATGGAACCCGAGGTGAGGAGCGTACATCCAGCCATCTGTCCATGGTGCTCTCCATGTCTGTTTTCACCAAGATGAAATCACTGCTGTGGATTTTTTTCAGCTCAGATAACAACTGCTTTCCTTTACTGGTAAAGCCATCCAATTCTTTCTGCTCCTTACACATTTCATTCCTGGCAGTTTCATGCTGTGAACATAAATGTTTCCTTAATTAATAAAAGCATCGACGATGAGAGTTTAAAACCATTTGCCTCCAAGAAATTTAATTATTGGATGACCTGGTGCAGAAACCAGGGATGTTAATAAACTGTACAAATATATATACTAATTTTCTTGAATTGGTAGAATCCTAGGATATCAGAACTCTTTAAAAAAATGTTGAGCTTGTTAGCATGAATTAGCTACATCTAACTGTACTGACAAGATCTGTGTAGAGAATACATTGTGAGTAAAAAAAAATACACAACAGGTTTAATAAAGTGTCCTACTCAAAGAAATACATTTTGAATTACTACCTTGGATAAGGCCCATTTAAGATCCTCCTCATCCTTTATAGTAGTTCTGGTTGCAATCACATTGCTGGCATGTTCTAGAACTTTAGACACAGCTGACTTCAAGTTCTGATATTCTCTCATTAAGTCAATAAGCCCGCAGCATTGGCCCTGGCTGCAATGGTCAAAGAAAAGACATCATTTATGGTCAGGTATCAGGAAAGGAAAGAGGACCTGATGTATGCACACATATTAATAGATGAAAGAGAAACCCTGTCTACACCCACCGAGGTCAAAAGAGTGCCTAACTCTACTGTCCAAAATATCCCCACGAATGAAGGGGATATTTTGCACACAGCCATTCAAATAAAATCCGTGACTTCAATAATAAGCAAAGATGCAATATATGTTCTGGATAACTCAAACTTATGTAGATACGTTATTTTTTAATGCATATAGATACCCAATTGTTTCAAGACTTTTCATTGAAAAGACTATTATTCTCTCTTCATCAAATTATCTTTTTTTTAAAAAATCAATGAAGCATATCTGAATATATTTAAGCTAGTGAATTTTACTTTATGTCAGTCATCCCTCAGTTACAAACTATAACAAAACAGAATAAAAAGGAAATCGGGAGGTTAAGCCTCTCATGGTAGCACTTAGTAACTTCACAACTGTGTGTAAGCATTGAACTTCACGTGGAATTGTTATCTCAACGCTGCCTCCTCAATCGAGTTCTGTAGGACTAAATTATTGTTGTTACTGAAAGACACAGAATACTGAAGATAGCAAAAGATATTCAATTCTTGATCACACCCATGCAAATCACCAGGCATGGCCCAATGTCACAAAATAGGGAGAAGTTAAAAAAAAAAAAAAAACCTGAGACGTTTCTGACTTACTTTTCATGAATTAGCTTTTTGGTATCATCCCAGGTGACCTCTAAGCGATGTATCTCTGTATCAACTGTAGGTGCGAAGGCTAAGTCTTTCTGAGCAATTTGCTTAGCTTTGTCTTTCAACCAGCATAGCTCATGCTCATGAGAATTCAGCTCATCTTCTAACTGATTGAAGACTCTCAATCTGTGAATTAAAGTGCCGTTTTACTAAAGGTAGCAAACCAATCTTTCCTCTCCATAAAGTACACATACAGAGAGCTAGAAAACTAGTAGCAGAGCAATAAAATGAATAGATGTCAACTGATAAAGATGCTTTTAACTTTGCATACTTGAGAGTGTCCCTCAGAAAACATTTAAAGTCAGTCTCACTACTCACCTTCAAACTTATATTAAGTTTGTATTCTCTTTCTATTATCCTTTGATGGTATAAGACTTTTAAAACTAGGGCTGACCTTGTAGGCAAAGGAGGTGAGTACTTATTGCAAGGTATTGATATAAAATTATTTTGTGCCATGAGGTCTAATTCATGTAAAATAATATTTAAGAATCATAGCTGTTTCATAAAATAAAAATAGTTTTACTGAGCTGTACTCCACATATATACATATAAGACTTGTCCTTCCCAAGTCTTATTCCTTTTTGTAACTTTATTGTTTTATATAAATACTAGAGGCCCATTGCATGACATCTGTGCACTGGTGGGGGGTGTTCCCTCAGCCCAGCCTGTGCCCTCTCACAGTCCGGGACCCTTGGGGGATGTCCGCCTGCTGGCTTAGATGCCATTCCTGTGGGGAGCAGGCTTAAGCCGGCAGTCAAACATCACTCTCACAGTCCAGGACCCCTGGCTCCTTACCGCCTGCCTGCTCACTGCTCCTTAGCACTGCTGCAGAGGCAGGAAAAGCTCATGCCACTGCTGCTGCACGTGCCAGTTGCGAGCCCAGATTCTGGCTGAGCGGCACTCCCCTGTGGGAGAGCACTGCCCACCAGGGGGCAGCTCCTGCATTGATCGTCTGCCTCCTGGTGGTCAGTGTGCATCATAGTGACCAGTGGTTGTGATTCTTCCACTGTAATGGACACTTAGGCTTTTATTATATAGATTGTCCTATATTATATAGATTGTATTATTATATAGATTGTTCTATATATTGTTTTATTTATATAAATTGTTGTGTGTGTGTGTAAACTAAATTACATGATTTATTGAAGATTACCATGAGAAAATGTTCATTTTTTGGGTCTCTAATGTATTGATATTTGAGTATTTGTGAAGAGTGGCCATGTAGAGGTAGCTATTGACTCTCTTATTCTTGCCTTTATATGGGCATTGTCTCACTTAATTCCCAAAACAAAGAGGCTAGGAGCAGACATTATCATTAACTCCATTTACAAAAAGAGAAGTATTTGCCCAAGGTTTCACAGTATAGCCCAGGTAGGGCTGAAATTTAATGAATCAATCAATGGCACCACTCAGTATCCTCTGTGTGACACTGGTGAGCTCAGTGTTGTGAGTATGAAATATATCTTTTGAAGTCAACCTGGCCTTCTTCTCCAGCACATTAGGACCTCCTGTCTGCGGCCCCAAACAGGCCTGAGAGGCCAGGCCGCCAATCCTACTGCTATTTCCTGGGTGAGTCATCAGCTCTTTGCCTGGATCATCCTGTCTTTGCTCTGGAGGCTATTTTGTCCCTCCCAAGTCTGATTCCTTTTTGTAAGTTTATTGTTAAGCCAGTCAGATAGTTTATTTCCCACAAGGTGTGTAACTTCAGGAGCCATGAGTCAATTGTTAAGCAATGTTTGATTCTGATTAAAAGGAAACAAATTGGCAGGGTCAACATAATTCTGAACAATTAGGGATGCCTTGGTATGGATGCCTTTCAACTGTCTGTTTGCCCCCTGAGGGTCGGAGGGAATAGAAAAGAAAGTGACCCTGAGAACATGAGTGGGAGAAAGTTCTATAAAGAGAGAAAAACAAGATTGAAAAGAAGGCTACAATTTACACCTGGCAATCCCCCATCTTTGCTTAAACCCACTTCTATTCCTTCTCACCTCTAAGCAAACAGTTAATAGTAGTTGGGAGACCTGGCGGGTGTGCCTCAGTGGTTGAGCATTGAGCTATGAATCAGGAGGTCATGGTTTGATTTCCTGTCAGGGTACATGCCTGGGTTGTGAGCTAGATCCTTAGTGTGGGGCATGTAGGAGGCAGCCAATCAATGATTCTCTCTTATCATTGATGTTTCTCTCCCTCTCTCTCTCTCTCCCCTTTCCTCCCTGAAATCAATACAAATATATGTTTTTAAAAATAGTGGTTGGGAGAACCTCTCTGCCAAGCTGATTAGCTTCATTTTTAGTGAAGAAATACAAATCTTAAATGGCAGCTTATCGTCTTACCAAGCTCCACAGGCATAATTTTCCTTTCCTCCTACAAGAAGACTACCTCACACCATTTTCTGCCCACAACCACTGTCACTCAATCTCAACAAATGAGTTTGCTCCAGTCTTTTCTGAGGGCTAACAAGGTTGGAGAAATCCCTTCAGATTTACCACCAGAACTACAAGTCTACTTGCATTCTTCCTTTCCTCTTCTGCTTCTTTCTTGTTACAGAACATGAGTCTCTTCTCCTACCAGTTAAAAACACACACACAGTATGATCTGCAGACTCTATTGTAAATAAGATCTCAGAGTGGTGTACCCAAGGCTCTTCGGAAAATTCGTGAGGAACCCAAATAAAATCTAGGACCTTAAGTGTCAAATTAGTCATGAGTTTTATCCTAAAAATATAAAAGAGGCGTTGCTAAGGATGGCACTATCAAAGTTTTGCACAGAGTTAAGCCCAGGACCAATGAAACATAGCTGAGCCCATGGCGTCAGCAGTCTCCTCCCACCTCTGCTGAAGCGCCTGGCGGGTGGGTTCCTTCAGACGCTCTCTGTCCGCCCTCTCTTCGATGTCCTCGATGCTTCTCAGCAGCTCCTCTTTCTGGTCGTGGAATGCTTTCTTCAGTGCTGCCAGGGCATCTGCCTCGCTCTGCTTGGTTCCCAGAAGGTTCTGGATCCTCTCTAACTCAAAGCAGAGGTGATCAGCTGAGGTTCTGCAGGAAGTCCTTTGCCCAGAACTCCCGCACTTAAGATGGTATTGGGCTTTGGTAAGAAGGCCGTCCAGACCGATGGCAGTAGATTCTAACATTTTGACGTCTCGAATGGCATCGTGTAGGTCCTTTTCTAACAGGTCAGTCTGCTTCTTATTCATACTGGTGGTTGCTTCCACTGTCTGCCTCAGCCGGCGGAGCGCCTCGGACAGAGCGGTGTGGCTCTGCAGGAACCCGGCCAACTGGGCCAGGGCCAGCTGCCGCCTCTCCACCACCTGGCCGGCCTCCTCGAACAGCCGCAAGCAGTCCTCTGCTTTGGCCTGCAGGACGTGAAGGTCCTCGGCTCGACCCAGAGCGCCCAGCTTCGCGAGGTGCCCCTGCAGGCTCTGCAGTTCCCCCCGGTTGCTTCCCACTTCTGCTGCGTGGTCCTGGAAGGGAAGAGAGGGCCACCGGTTTCTCAGAGACATCGTGGCTTTTGACACAGACATGTTACAGCATTGGCGATGTCAAGACCCACAGTGCAACATACAGACCTTGTAGCACAGAAACCCACACCCGAAACCTATAGGTTCATGTTGACCAATGTCACCCCAATCAATTTAGTAAATAAAATTGTATAAAATACATTTTAATGCAAGGCCTGGTACAGTATTTAAAGGTCACCCACAATGAAACTTTTAGAAAGAGTCTTAAGATTTCTCTTGTCTTGCTCATCTGTGTATTCCATCCAAAACACAACTCTGATTTGGAGCTAAAGTAGTCCATGAGAAAGAATTCCTTTGTGAATAGAAATAGTTAATCTGTATGCTCCTATTAACCAATGTCACCCTGATAAATTATTAAAAAGTGCATATTTATATCTATGCACATATATAACATTTGAAAGATTTTAAAAGATATATGTATATACAGTTAAAACGTATAGTTATAGTATATACAGTTAAAAGAAACTGAAAATGTGTAAGGTTTTAAAAGATATGTTATATATTCATATATGTACACATACACACATACACATGCACATACACATACATGTACAATCAGCACAGCTAATTCTAACATAAAGGAGTGTGGGAATATCAGATATGAGCCTCTTTTCAGAGGTGTGAATAAAGCAGATAGAGCTGCCCAAGTTTTAGCTGCCTTCTCTCTAAGGAATGTTAGATGAACTGGCTAAGACTGTTGTAGAGCAAATTTGACCAGCTCACAACACACCATGGCTAAAACCCATCAGAGGTTTGCTAGCACTCTCAGCATGGTTTCCACGAAAGAGAATCGATCACCTGCCTTAATCGTGACCAGAATGGCCCTAATCGTTCCCTCAGCCCAATTACTAAGCTTTAGAGGGCTTCTTTGAACATTTACTTTAGAAAATTACAAATTCATTCTCTGTCCCTTTGAGATATAAATCTCTTAGAACCTCCTGGGCAGTTTTACAGCTGAAGACTACTTTCTCCAACAGCTGGGAGTCATCCCCCTGACATGTACCCATTGAAGAAGATGGCGCCCCAGCTCCTTCCTGCCTTTGAGGGTGGGGGCCTAACTTTGGTGAGCACCTTGCTCCAAATGGCAAGAGCACCTGCGGTCAAGACGAAAGGAGAACATGCTTTTCCTTGGGGTAAGCCCAATTGGCAAGCCCAGCATAGAGTGAACACTCAACAGACACTAAGTGCATTATCAGTCAATATTGTTACAAGCTTATCATGTAGCTTAGCCCAACTATTCCAATACTTGATGACCAATATCTGATTTTAGAAATCTGTTTAAATGGCAGGATACATATTATGCATAATTTAGAAATAAGAAAAGGACATTTTAAGTAACTTTCAAGCTAAATAGTAATTCAGAAAAACCATATTGTGAAAGCATTGGGATTCAGTATTCATTTTTATCATTGGACCAAAACAAACTGGGAAGCTTACAAATGAACATCCTCATCAGTTTATCCTAGAAATCATTCACTCCATTGTGAGAAAAAGGGTGTTTTATCTGAAGTGGCTTTATCTGCTTAAGGTATCTGCATAACACCTTGTGAGAACATTTATAGAGAAATACAATGTTAAATCGCTGGCCAGTGTTTTTTTTTTTTTTTTTTTTTTTTTTTTTTTTTTTTTAATTTGCTTCTCTTTAAAACTGAAGAGCGCTCTGTTACCAGCGAATGTTTCTCCCCTCGTAAAAGAATTCACTTTACCTTGTGCCGGGCTGAAGCTGCCTGATGGTCCATTAAGCTGATCTCGGAAGTGGCCTGTAATTCACCCAGAAACTGCTTAATCCAGACGGAGAAGGAAAGCAGCAATTCATCAAACTGCTGGTGCTCGGCGGCCACGGACTGCAGAAAGTGAAGCCTGGACAGAGGGCGGGGGGAAGGTAACGTGTCCTTAGGGGCGCGCATATCTTTGCCAACACGTGTGTTCCAGTTTTCAGGTTTATACCCAGGAGAGGGATTGCTGGGTGGTACGATAACGCTGTTCTCTTATTATTCAACTAGAGGCCCGGTGCACAAATTTGTGCCTGGTAGCTGCTGGCTGCTGGCCAGGTCCTCCCTCTTTTCCCTGGCCACCCCCACCCGCTGGTCGAACTCCAGGGGGTCAATTTGAATACTATGCTTTAATTATATAGATGTCATCCCAATAAAGTTACTAAAATAAATGAATAAATAATTGAATAAATAATAAAAGTTCAAGTGTTACACAGCAGAACGGAAGAGTTGGCATGTTTTTGGAATCCACTTAACCACTGGCTGAACTAATGTGGCCTAACAGGGACAAACCAGAACTCCTAATGCTTCCTACTTCTCCAACCCTGTTTCTCTTACAATTGGCTGCGTCTCAGTTCCTGTTAGTGCTGCCCACCCCAATGGTTCTCTATTTCTTTACCACCACCCCTGACCCGCGCATGTCTGGGCACCCATCACAGTCTGCTAGGCTCTCCTCTCCACCTTCACCCCCCTGGTCTGCATCGCCTCAGCTCTTGCCTGGCCTCCAACAGCCTCCTAAGCTGGCCTCCTTCCTGCCACCACAGGCCTCACTGTAATCCACTCTCTAGAGAGCATCCAGGAATGATGTCCATGTCATCAGAACACCCTCTGCCAAGCCTACACACGGGCAATCTCCTGGGGGTCACAGGAAGGAAAAACTCCATGGTTCCTTGCTGTGTTCTATGAGGGCTCCCTCATCATTGACTTCTCTGGCCTCATCTGATACAGGGCCGCCACCCCACTACTACCCTCCACTTCCCCAACATCCCAGCTCATTGCTGCCTTCAGGCCCTTGCCCTTGTTGCTCCCTCTGACCCTGTGATTTGTCCCCGAAGCACATGAGTCTGCTTCCTGCACAGCGTTCAGATCTGTATCAGAGGTCAGGTACCCGGGGGCTGTGCTGAACCTACAGCCCCCCCCCCATGTTACCCTATGCTGTTGTCTTCACATTACTTACCAACGGAAACAGCATCACTCACTCATTTGTTTAGTGATATATTGATCCTCCCCTCAGCCAGAGACAGGACTCTACCTGCCTTGCTTACTACTATATCCCCAGGACTTAGAAAGGGGCATGGGATATGGTCAGGGATCAACCATTGCTTGTGCAATAAACAAATCAGGTTGACTAATAATAGGTGATTGGATGCCTTTGTTTAGACATATCATGAGAAACAAAGTTTTAATTACCATCTTTCTCCTGTACACAAACAGCTTAAGCGATAAGTACTATAAACATGAGCAAACTTTACTATAGTTCATTTGCCCTGATTGTGAGACTAAAATTTTGAATTGAGGTTCATCAGAAACACCAATATTTGAGCGCTTTAATTTTTTAAATGGCAAATAAAGTGGTTATCTACCCTTCTATAATTATCCTGTGAATAGCTGGGTTAAATAGAAGTAAACAAAACTATGCTTTCTTAGTATGTATACGCTCACCATTAAAAAAAAAAACCACAATATTAGAATGTTTTATAAAACTCCAACCTTTTGCTAAGTGTCTGTGGCAAAACTCTCCATCTCTCATCCAACTGTTCCAAGTGCAGTTTCATCATTTTCACGTCCTCTTTGGAGGCCACTGAGAACAGTGATTCCTTCAGCTGCAGAAGGTTGCTGTAGACAGAGGCCTGGGATACAACTTCACTTTGCAGTGCCTGCTGAACACAGAATATGATCTAGATCTCATTCCAACGTGATTGACAAGGAAGGACCACATGACACAGGAGTTTGCTATCCAAAGGCTCAGCATTCTCACAAATATGGAGGCTATTGGGACTAAACTTTAGAAAGTGTCATTCCTTAATTTAGAAATGAACCCATTTCATCTTTAAACCAACATTTAAAAGACTGCTGAAACTTGAATTAGTTTTCCAGGGTCTGAGTTATGGTGGTAGGCGCATTTAGATGCTCTAGAATGTCTTTCGGGATGAAGAAACTGAGCAGGCAAAGAGAATCAAAGGAGAGCTATTGCTAAAGAGAAAATGCATGCCTACCAATAACAGACGCAAATCTAGGTGACAGGGATGTGGTCTCCCTCTGTTTAGAGACAATATCGGGCCAAATTGGGGAGCTTAAGTGATCTTCATTTTACTTTCATACAGCCGAACCACTGTTTTTGTTTTTATTTTGTTTTTATATTTCATCAGGCAATAAAACTCTTAGGTCTATGAGGGAAGCATAAAGTTGTGGTTCCCACCTAATAACAGATAAACAGGCATATATGGTAGATAGCTAATCATTTAGCATGGTGTTAACTGGGATGAAAGGTATAGCATGGCACGAGGTAGGTGCCTGTCAAAATGTTTTATCCTCCTCTCTATAATACCACCATCACATTGGCCATCACCAAGTCCACCAACACTTTGTCTTTCAGGTGTGGGCGGTTCTTTGTGGGATCACGAAACCAAAGCAAGAAGTTAAGTTGGTCAGAGAGCTTGTGTTTGCTCTTGTTTTACGATGCAACCACAACAGAGAGCATGTCATTACCCCCCTCCAATACTCCCAGCACCCCCCGCCCCCCACTCTTCCTGGAGCCTGCCTGTGTTAATTGAAGTTCACTCTCCACTTTGACCCTGTCTGCAGTGATGTCCACTTCTGGGGAACTGGCGATGGCTTCGCACCGCTCCAGCCAGGTCAGAAAGGTCGACAGTTCCTTCTCCAGCCTAAAGACAGAAGGGATATGAAGCAAGTGCATTCTAAGTTAGCATATTAGAAAGCGAGGCCTTTCTGAGTTGGAGGGTCCAACACTGAGCAATGCAAATAATACAGAGTTGGTTATCTTATTCCTAGACATGAAGGTAAAAATACCATTCCTATCATGTTCACATATATACTCATACATATGTCTGTATGTGTGTAATATGGAAAGACACATGCACCTGGTACTTTCTGTTCACTCCCATGTTAAACACATGACTTGGCATGCTTTACTTCTGGGGTGATTATTGCCCATCACTTAGAGAACAGTTGGCCTGAAATTTCCTATTTGAGGATGGCTAGTGCCCAGCCAGTGTGGCTCAGTGGTTGAGCGTAGTCCCATGTACCAAGAGGCTGTCGCTATGATTCCCCTTCCGATCACATGCCTGAGTTGCAGACTTAATCCCCAGTGAGGGGCATGCAAGAGGCAGCCGATGGATGATTCCCTCTCATTGTTGATGTTCCTATCTCTCTCTCCCTCTCTTTTCCTCCCTCTCTAAAATGAATATAAACATACATTTTTTATGAAGAGTGGCTATTAAAACCCAGGTGGCCCACTGGGGAAGGAAGGCCGCTCACCGCTGCCAGTGGGCCAGCAGGCTCTCCAGCGCCGTCTGCCTCTCCTTCGCCTGGCTCAGCAGCCCCTGGTATCTCTGCTGCAGGGCCCCGGCCTCCTGGACGGCGCTGCCTCTGCTCACGACCTTCTGGGCGCTGGCCGAGAGCGCAGCCAAGGCACTGCTCTGGGACTCCAGGGCCTGGCAGAGATCCTGGGAGGGGACGAGAGGAGTAAAATGAGAGCAGAGAAACGAGGCCACCATTTTCCTCTGACACCCACTCCCACCAAAGCTGTCCCTCAGTCATTACACACAACAACAGTGGCACTGAGAACGGTCTGACCGTGATTTCCAGTGACACAGAGTGGGAGTGAGGAGGAAGTGACTGCATGAATGCAGGAATGAAAATGAAAACGGGGAGACTTTTGCCCCAGTAAAATGCTGCTGCTGTGTATCAGAATAATGTCCTCTTTTCCTTAACAAGTCAGATGCTTTGTGAAAATTATTGTTTGTTATACGTGAAAGTTATTTAAAAACTCTATTCTAAATTTTCAAGAGCTGTATGTAACATGTAGTAATTTCTATAAAAGTATACTGGAAGAGTCCAGCTGACATAGCTGTTACCTTTCATGCATATGGTTATCTATAAGAATAAAAGCATAATATGCTAATTAGACTGGACAGCCAAACAACCTTCCAGATGTCATTCCTGATGAAGCTATAGCAGCAGGGTCCAAGGCAGAGTAGGTTAGGGGCGATCAGGCAGGCAGGCAAGTAGTTAGGAGAGATGAGGCAGGCAATCAGGGGCAATTGGGGTGATGAGGTGGGCAGGCAGAGTGGTTAGGGGCTATCAGGCAGGCAGGTGAGTTGTTATGGGTGACCAGGCAGGCAGGTGAGTGGTTAGGGGTGATCAGGCAGGCAGGCCGCTGGTTATGAGCCAGCAGTCCCAGATTGCTCAGACATTGGACCTAAACTGGCAGTCAGACATCCCTTGAAGGGTCCCAGATTGCAAGAGGGTACAGGCCAGCCTGAGGGACCCACCTCCACATGCATAAATTTTGTGCACCAAGCCTAGTTATGAGAATAACCATCCTCAGAATGTGGCAGGTACTGTGCTATGTACATTACATACACCAACTCATTTAATCTCTATCAGACCCTTAAGAATTATATTCTTTCACTATCCCCATTTTACAAATCAGAAAATCAAGACAGGGAAAAATAACTGGCTTCAGAAATCTAAATATTAAACAAAATAGAATATTATCTTCTCTGGTAGTAGACTTAGTTGTCTATTAAAATAATTCCATGAAATTCAATTAATTTAATTTTCCTCATTTGGGTGGTATTTTTAAAAAAATGACATCAGTAACACTTCAATAAAGTGCATTCTTATTATAACAATCCCAGTGATGTCACTTCCCCTCCTTTTTCCAGATGTGCCTTTGCCAGTTGTCTGCCTTTTGTCCCTGCAGCCCTTTCCTGCATGTATGTATGTGTGCATCACATGCACATGTAACAGGGAAAACATATACTTTTTTGTTTATTAATTAACAGCTGTTTCGTTTTACTATTTCTTTGTGCCTTGATGTCCCTCCTTTGCTCCTTCCCCCGAATTCTGCCAGAAGCATGTGCTGTTCCTTTGCAAAACATCTCACAAGGGTCACCAGCTCAGGGACCGGACCGAAAACGCTAGTCACTGTGAACAGGCGAGCGGGGACATGGTCTCTGCACATTTGAGTCTAGCGGGTTAAAATCTGAAATCTGCTCTGCACGTGTAATTTTTTCTGCACACTTAATTTTTATAGTGCTGGTAAGAGGGAGCAGGAATTACTAAAGCTATAATATGAAAAAGTTCATATTCTAATTAAGAAAGAAAAAGACTATTTTTCTGGAATAAAGTAGGTGTTTTTTTAATTTAATTTAATTTTTCCATAATCTCTTATCCCCTCCCTGTCCTCCACCACCTGCACCCAGTTCCCTCCACCCCCGCAATCACCACACTATTGCCCGTGTCCATGGAGAGAGAGAAATATATTTTAAGTGGCTACTTCTTTAGCATACATTTTAATGGAAACCTACTTGTACGCTTCTATTTCTTATGTCATATGAAGCAAATATGCTGGATCTATATCATTCCTCGTATAACATAAACATTTATAGATTTTTAACTCTCAGAAAAATGTTTACTATGTTTCCTTTTCAAGCAGGAATCACCAAGTTTCCGCATTGGTAAATAAGCCAAAATGTTGAAGCACACTCTTACCATATGCTCTTGGAGAGCTTTGTATGTTTCTGTAGCTGAAGAACATATTTTAATTGGATCAGCAAGTTTATCTTCAAATTCAGACACAGACTGCTGGACCTAGAACATTGGTGAAATATCAAAATATACATCAAATGAAAAAGGTTACTGGGGAAGCAGCATGCCTATCATTTTTGGATACCTTTCAATGTGCTGATGAAGTGCGTTTAAAAAAATCTAAAATGAATGTGTGCTATTATTTCAAATAAATATGAGTAAGTCTTAATGCCTATCTGAACACAATGCATAATGACATTTTTTATGTCCTCAAAAATGTGCCATATAAATAGTTATAAACTTAAGCATCATGGACAACTTGGTAAATAATTGGCAAAGTGTGTCGTTTCCTTATTCCACTATTTCTGGACATTGCCTTCTATTGCATTGACTATAAATGCAATGTGAAACAGGGCACTGTAGCATGCACGGACCAATCCTTACCTTTCTAAGATTCTCTTCAAACTTTTGCTGCTGAGAGACATGTCCCAGGATCGTTCCTTCCAGACCCTGTGCGTGTTCTCGAAGTTCTTCCCAGTATCTCCTCAGTTGTGTCAACTTGGCCTTGATCCGGGCTGATTCTCCGGTGGTAATAAACTGGGCAAAAGACTGCGCTTCTTCTTCCAGTCCTGTGATGCTGCCCATCTTACTTTCTATTTCCTGAATCGTGACCTACAATTCAAAACGAGAAAAATGACAACACAGGCTGAGCAAGCTTGCCTTCCTGAAATGAGACAAACATTGCAGGGAGAAAACAGACATTTCAATGTATTGGGGTTGTCAGAGAGCAGCTAGGAACAAATCCCATGTGTTTGCTGACCTCGTTTTTGGAGGATAGATACGCAGATTGTGTCTGAAATATACATGGGTGGCTGTGCTCGCTGGATGGAGAATGAAGAGAAATAGCTCCTCCCGCTGCAGTGATGTAGGCAAGGAGATGTCCCTGGAACTCTTACAGTGTCTCTGAAGGTATCTGGAATTCCCTGCTTACGCTATGAATCCGGGTTTTAACCAACTGATCTGAGGAGTGTGCTCCAATCACTCACTCATAGGCATGTTAATATCGACATTCGCTTAATTTTTCTAAAATGTAGTTGAGTATTTCATATTTGACCAAACTACAAGCTTATCTGATTCCACTGTGACTTAAACCCAGTCTTTTCACATTTATTGTCTATCCTTTATGCCAAAATAAAATGCAGTATTTTAATCACTTGGCCCCCATCCTCAGGATCCCAGACTCAGTAGGGCTAATGTGGAGCCAAGTGTTTGCAATTCTAACAGCTCCTAGGTGATGCCTCTACTGCTGACCCTGCGCCCTCCATTGCCACAGCTTTATTCACTAGCTGTGGGCTCTGCAGCACAGCACCTACGAGCTACCATTTCAATTGGGGCGTTTTATGTATTGGCCAACACCTGAAAGGTGCTGAGAGCTATCAAGGATGTGTGTGCATATGTGACCGGAAGTGTCTATCTGTCTCTCATAAACGTGGAGGCTTATTTATGTAGAAGATGAAGATTATTCCTCTGAAAGAGCCAAATCGTTCAATCAAAATAAAGTAAAAAATCCAGACAATCTGTTTCAAATCATTTAAATGAAAAATACTGTTACCCTAGAAAAAAATAATGTGACTTATGCTTAAATGAGAAAACATAGAGATAATTTCTGTCTAGATAAGGCAAATCAGAAATGCCTAGTGTGAGTATGTTACTTATTTTACTTCCGATAGGCATGATCGCAATGGCATACTTGATAGGTATATGTTGTTTGAGCATAAATATAATTCTCTCTTGTTTATAGATGATATTTTTAAAGAAAAATTACTCATAGATTTAACAAATATATATTGAGCATTTCCTAGGTGTTAATAATTGTAGGTGCTTGCAACACCTCAATGAAACAATTTTATTTGTAATTTCTTAGTATAATACATATCATCAGCAAACTCATATAGGCAAACTATATAATCCAGAGTGAGAAGACAGAAGATGAACCCAATATATGTTCTTATCACCTGTTAATGATCAATTAGGAATAAGAAATCAGTCCATTCAGAATAGCATGTAATGAAGACCAAAAGTGGGCTTATAGATAAATGTCTTCACAACTATGCAATGTTATGAATTAGTTTTAACCTAAGGTTGTTTTCAATGGAAAACATGACAAGTATGGCCATATTTTTACTCTTTCCTATCATTTAATTCTATGTGGAAGTAGAACATGAACCTACTAGCCCAGATTCTGCACTAAAGTGCATTTCACTCTATCTTTGATTATTTCTAGCAAATTACTTTCTTGCTCTTTTTATTCATTTAATACATTTTAAAATAGTTTCCAAAATGCCACATTGGAGTATTAAAATGTATTTTTAGGCTGATGATATGAAAATCCACAATTGAGTGTTTATATATTTAATAATAAAATATGTAATTGTTTTGTTTTCTAAAGAGTAACAATGTAATGATGTTTGGTAAAAGTGATATATTTCCCAACTCATGGAACTAAGGTTAAATAATAGTGAAAATGGTGAATAGGAAGCATAAGCAATTAGGAAGTGTATGTTAAAATTTTTGGAAAGAACAATTTGAGACAAAAATATTTAACTGTGTTATTCCTTGTTTTCTCAGAATTTAGCAAAAAGGTTTAAATGACAATGTTGCAAAAAATAGTTTTAAAGAGTAAGCATATTTCATGAATATTCTTAATGACTTAACATCTGTTTTTTTCTTATATACCACCCAACATATAAGCATACTTGTACATACCAGGCTGCATGTAGCCTCGGTTGCATAAGACGTGTGATAAACCAGGATGATCTGCACAGCATGTAAGCCAAGTTAAGCAAGATCGCACCCTCCCACCGTGCACATGGCGATGACTCGTTCTGAGTCATAATGTGAAATGTTCCCTCACCTTGGTATTCATTTCACTATATTTAATTGAATGAAATGTCGGAGGGTTTTCCCTTTCCAATAAAATGGGCTGAGGTAGAAAAAGAAGGGGCCGAATTTAAAAAATGTGATGTGCAAAATTTACATATCAAAGAGAGAAACAGACCCTCAGAATTCATTACGTTCAGCCCATCTCTTTGTTAAACTATTTGAATGGAGTGAACAATGGCAGTCTGTGCACATGGGTAATTTAGGGTTGGGAAACTCAGATATCACAGAGTCTATCTGGTCCAGGCCCTGAAAGTCATCATAGATGAAAGGATAGGAGTGATGGATCTGATTGCTTCACGTAAAGAAATTTCTCCTCCTTGTGGTCTGTGAGGGTAAATATTACCAACTCTTGAATTAGACATTTGGGCTAATTCTTGTAAGCACAGTTATAGATGATGAATACAGCTCATGCTGTATAAATGAATCAACAGAGCACTCCAATGGGGTCAATTCAAAATCAAGGAAAAGCATAATGTAACCATAAAGTCATTTTAATGGTGTTGCACACAATATTAACTTTGGATACTTAAGTCAGACAACATTAATACATAATTCCATCTCTAAACGGTTGCCCGGTATCAATCAAGACCTCTTAGCTCGGCACTCTGTGGGAATTTAATTTTAATAGAGTCACATAGCAATGAAAGGTTTGTCCTGGGGCCAAAGAGCAGTGGCTAAAACGCAAGAAAGTAGTTTCTAAAAGCTAGACATGGATTATAAATGCAAGGAACGTGTGAGCAGGTCACCTTGATCTGGTTGACTTGCATGTCCGGGGCCGATGACGAAGTTTCCAAGGCATTGAGTTCTTTTTCTTTCTCCGTTATCCAGATGGACAGGGCCTCAAAATTATTGCCAAAATGATCCCACTTGTTTTTCACCATTTCCATGGTTTTAATACTAAAATTAACCAAATTAAGTAAACAAAATGCAGTATTTTAATGAAGAACAGTAATGCATTTTCCATTAAATTGCTATGTAAAAGATAGGTTAAGACATTTTGGACCATATCAACATTGAAACTACTGGGACAGGGAAAAACTGCACATTTAACCCGACTAGTTGTCAGTTCTCGTCTTCCTATCTCCTCTGAGAATGAGCCTTTAACAAAATAGCTCCCACACCAAGCTATGAATAGGACCGTGCTTCAAACAAAATATTTCGGAGCTCAAGGGGGGTGGGATACAGGTGTAGTCTAGTTAAATGGCACAATAGGTAGTTGCCAGGACTTATTTAAATAAACTGCCCGCACACCTAGTGCACACGGTTGGCAGCTGCCCTACTTTTGTGGGCTCAGTCCTCCTGCTCTTGGAGGAGAGACACCACAGTGATGCTTCATGCTCCAGGTCCCTTACAAAATGCATCTTTCTGAATTAAGGTTGAGCTTGTAACTTGAATTCCATGTTGGCGGGCAGGAACTGTTCTATCACTGGAGCTAAGTCTTCAATCTATAATCTATAATAACTTCAGCTACTCCTCTGGGGTTTCTACAGTCTTGATTCCAAAATACTTTTATAAATCTTTGTACATGAGCACCCTGAATGCTTTTAGACAATTGGGGCTTTATTTGTAACAAATCTAATGAACACAATTTAGCTGTAGATTTGTAGTTTGTATTAGCTATGTAGTTTGTATGCCTATGTACCCATGTGATTATGGCTTTCAATTTAGAAAAAGAGTAAAAAACTTATAGTCTATCATGGCACTGGTAAGTCCTTTGCTTTAAAAAAAAAAAAAAGTGAAAGAATTTTCCTGTTTACCGAAAGGCACTTGAAGACATCAAGAAAAAATACAATGACATCATTGATTGTCCAATTAAAGATTATTGCAGTCTCAAATCTATACCCTGGATGTGTCTAATGTTCTTATCAGTACAGGAAACGCAAGCTACGTTGTAGTGCACGTTTCTAAATGAAGATGGATTCAAATGGACATTTCTCATAAAAGTAGCTTCCTTCCTATTATTCTCCAAGTTTGACTTTTTCCATACCTTGATGGATAGCATAGACTATTTAACATTTTCAAAGTTTAAAGCCATAATAATTTCCTCTAAATATATTATTTAACAACCTTTAAAGTTTAGGCAATGTACAATCTTAATGTCAAGGTGCTAAGAGTATAAAAACAAACTTTACTTTTAAAAATATTTCTTAGAATTTGTGTCCTCTACCTTAAGGATGTGTCAGTGATTTGCCCCTAAATAACTTTTAAAATAGAGATGTTCAGCCATATTGTTTTGAGGAACATTAGCCATATTCTCGTGTTTATTCCCTCCAAAGTCTTGTATGTACATTTTGTACATGACAGGATACCACAGGCCAAACTATTCTTTCTTTCTTTTTCTAGGTGAACATATATTAAATAGTTAAATATAAAATAGACTTTTAAGATTAATGTTTGGAAATAGAATATCAATCAGTGGATTTCGAATACTGAGGCACCGTTGACAAGCTCTGTGAGCTCAGAGATGAAGACATTTGGACTATATCTTATGTATTTTGACCCAGAACCTATATAACCAAAATATCTCCTCTTCCCTGTCACTGGTGACAGCAGCATGATACAGTAAACATTTATTTTCAATATCGGTTCCTTTTCGAGGTTCCCTCTCCAATGTATAAAGGCCACAGACTTTAACAGATATGGCTTTTTCACAAACACAACCCGTTTACAAAGCAAAAACCACATCCCTGATATTTTTCCTGCTGAGTTAGTGATGCTGGCTTCTGTGTTGGTGGTACTGTCTTTTTTGAATTGGGAGTTGCTCCCTCAAAACATGCTGAACTACACAGACACTTCAAGATTCATCAAGAATGTGGGGTATGCAATACACAGGAGAGAGTGTATGGGACTTTATCTCAGAGACGGAGGTTTAGGGCGAGTCAAGCACATACTCTTCTTCGAGGGTGTCTTCTAACTTTTTGACTTGCTCTTTGATTGACTTGGCCTGCTGTTGGAGCAGCTGCTTGTTCTTGGGCCCAAGTGGTATCTCTGAAGCTTCCTTCACAAGGTTCTCAGCCTGGACTGCAATGCCTTCTGTCCGCTTAGAAAACTCCTAGAAAAATATATCAGCATTGTTAGGAAGGCGGCTTCTTCTAAACTCTGCCCTCACATAAACTGCATATGTATGTACTGCAGAGTCTCCTCCAGATTCCATGGAGGGGTAGATTCATACATGCATGTGTATTAGCGTATTATATGCTGAGCCATAAAACAGATGTGTTTTCATAATGACCAGAAGAGACTTTGCTATTTTCATTTTGTATACACAACCACACACACACACACATACACACACACACACACACACACACCCCTTCATAGTAATCCAACAAATCTCACAAAAACATTTTTTCACTGTTTCCTGGTTTGGGTTGATTGTGTAGAATTCTGAGCTGCATTATAATAATTAACTTATTCACAAATGTGTTAGTTTATCACAGGCCATTTCAGAATAATAAGGACAATCAATAGTGATTTATTTTTTTCAATCATAGAGATAATAAATGTCCAGGGCAATAAATACAAATCTTTGTTTATTTAATTGAAGACTATCTGAGTCAATACAGAGTACCACTATTATCTATATATATAAAAGCCTAATATGCAAAGTGTCCCCTAGGGAGTTTGTCCGGGAGTTTGATCACTTGCTATGATGTGCGCTGACCACCAGGGGAGAGCACAGAACAAAGGAAGGCCCCTGCTGGCAGCCAGAAGGCCCCAGTCAGCCCTGACTGCTGGCCAGCCTAGGTATCCTACCTGCACACGAATTTTGTGCACCGGGCCTCTAGTTTACTATAAAGAAGCATTTTGTTAACTAGTTCTCTGAAAAGAGATACAATTTAATGTTAATGGCGTTGAACTTACTTTCTATACATCCACATACCACATGGTGGAAAGAAGAAAAGTTCTGTAACTGTCACACCTGGATCAGAATCTTCACTTTGATCATTACTAGTTGTTGAATTTTGGTGAATTACTTTCCAGGTTCTGACTCTTTTGTATGAAATGCCATGATGCTCTTCTTGTAGGTTATTGTCAGCATTTAATTAGCAACTTTATTTTTACTGTCTCCAGTACCTGGAACTCTGGCAAGTACCTATTATAATTTCTTTATGTCCCTCATGTAAAATTGAGAACAAAATAATTTATAAAATCCACACAATGATTTCCAATAATGGTAAACTACCTTAATTCAAAAATTAATTTAATTTATTTGAGGCACTGGCAAATTTTAGTGGTTTCCTTAACTCTTTCAGCTAAAGGTACTGACTACAAGGGACAATATTGAGTGGAAAAAAGTTAATCTCAGTTTTTTCATGAAAGAGAATCTCACAGGAGGTTTAAATTTTCATCACAAACAACCGTTTACTGAGTAGGTAATGTGAAAATCTAATCTCAATAATGTTTTAAAGTCAGATTTCTAATAGCCATCTTTTCCCACAGAGCAGCTCCCAGAATTATTACATAAGGCCATATAAGATAGAGTTACTAAAGAATCCTATTGTAACTTCACATTTTAAAGGCTTAATATCCTCATAGAAATATCAACATTATTTCAGAGAAGTAAGCTGCATTTTAAGAGAATAAAAATGAATAAGTAAAGTTTCCTTTTAGTAGATCTATACACATAAAGTGGTAATATGCTAATTGTCCTTTATGGTGCCCCAGTAACAACCAATTTGCATGTTGACAGACCAGCAGGAGGCTGCATTGGAAGCAGAGGGCAGAAAGCCAGAGCCAAGTTCCCTGGGGTCTGAGGAGAATGCCTGACAGGACTGCAAAGAAGGAAGAGGAAGTGGCCACAGGGAGCTCTTCAAATCCCCCTGCACAGACACCCTACCCCATCCTCCAAGTCCCTGGGGGACAAATGGACACCCTACCCCAGTCCCCCACCCCTGGGGGGGATGAAGAGGCTTGCAGGATGGGGAGAAGATCCAGCCTCAGGGGTAACTGCTGCCCACACCTCTGACTCCCAATCTCTTGCCCCACCACCCACACCAGGGGCACCCACAACAATAGCATGTCGGCGACCACCCCTCAGCACCCTAAGGCACCTGGGGCCCATGACCTACCACTGCCAGGCCCCCTCTGCTGGGGCCAGGCACACCTCTCCTCTCTACAACTCCAGACCTGGGTGGAGGCAGGCCTGGACGGCCCCCCAGTGTCAGGCCCCGCCCTCCCCCCAGCAGCAGTGACATCTTCACAGGGAAGCACTCTGAACCTCACTGGGGGCGTGGCTAAACCCACCCTCCTGACCTGCCAGGCTCCACCCTGGCCCGGCCCCCACCCCACTCCAGGAGATTAAAGCCCCGCCCTGAGCAGGTAAAGCTGCAAAACAACCACTTACAATTTAAAGAATGGCGCCAAGTGGGAAGGTTTGACAGTTACTCCCCTGCAGGCCTTGCTATCCCCCTTATGCCCTTATGTCCCCCTAATGCTCTGCCTCTCCCCCCCCCCCCGCCAGAACCTCTAGGGATGACCACCTCTATAGGGCTGCTGGTCAGAGCCCGCCCCTCCCAGGCCTGCAGAATCCTCTGCAAAGCTTCCATAGCTACAGTCCCCGGAAACAATAATGGCCACCTCTCCTAATCAGCAACTGCTACCTGTGTGGGTACCTGTAGGCTTAGATGAAACATTTCTAGATTTATTAGCTCAGAACTTCCTCGTGACAACCCAGTGAGGTAGGCGGAGAAGAGATTACAGTTCCCGTGGTATATGCATATGTATTCAGAAATGAAGCACAGAGAGAAAAAGTGTCAAGCCCCATGGTTCCCAAAATGCAGTACATGCCCCACAAGGTGACAATTTGATTTTAAGTGGGGGCAATTCGAGAATGAGTTAACAGTGATTTTTTTTTGCATTTCTTATGGTTCCAGGGGGACTCATCTACAGCGTATCCTACATAATAAAAGGCTAATATGCAAATGACTGAATGGTGGAATGACAGTCACTATGATGTGTGCTGACCACCAGGGGGCAGACACTCAACACAGGAGCTGCCCCCTGGTGGTCGGTGTGCTCCCAAAGGGGAAGCGCTTCTCAGCCAGAAGCCAGGTTCATGGCTGGTGAGCACAGGGGCAGTGGGGGGAGCCTCTCCTGCCTCTGTGGCAGAGCTAAGGATGTCCGACTGATGGCTCAGGCCCACTATGCCATCAGTCAGACATCCCGCCAGGGCTCCTGGATTGCAAGAGGGCTCAGGCCAGGCTGAGGGACCACCCTCCTAAGTGCACAAATTTTGTGCACCGGGCCTCTAGGATATTTATAATATTTGTAAAATATAGTATTTGCTAATGTCACAATTCTGAACTCCAAGCTTATAACCACTCACTGCACTACTGATATATGAGAGCTTAGTTATTGCAGGTTCAATTGTGAAGACCGACTTCACAGCATAATCTTTCAGAATCCCATGAATAGACTCAGAAGTAAAAAAAAAAAAATGTATTTTTCCCCCTTAATGTTTCCCAGAACCAAGGAAAAACCATGAAGAAAGTAAAGTTATGTTTGAAATTGTTTAGATGCATTTAGTCTCAGAACCCGTTGTGAGAGGTTTATGTCTGGAGCAAGAACAAGGCAAAGGAATCCAAAGAACAGAATGGTGTTGACAAAGAGAAAATAAAACAAAAGTAGAATAACATTGTCAGGCTTTCTATCCACATCCTAAGGAGCTGATGTGAGAGTGGCAGCAGGGTGTACCAGGAAAGAAAGGACTTTGGCATCAGAAAGACCTGGACTTGCCACCAGGCTCTGTCCTCCACCAGTCATGTGACCTTGAGCCACGTAAGTCTCCGAATTTTCTGTGACTCACCAGCAATGCCTTGTTGTGAAGATTAAACATGATATTCCATGAACACCCTCCCACCTACTGGCAGACAGAAAGCACTCAAGTTCCTTAGCACAACCAATCCAGGGCTACCACCGGAATGAAGGCCATATTAACAACATCAAGTGAGCAAAGAAACAGAGAACAATTATTCTAGCTTAGAAGTGCTTATGCAGCAGCATCTGTAAACAATCAGTAAAGTGTCCCAATTTTATGATGAAAAATATCACTGCCTTCAGGAAATTTTTATTGCATTTATTTATTAGGAAACTATTTCCCACTTTAATGAAAACTGTCTCTCAGTTCTTGATATTTAAATCTTATTTATGTTTTCATTCCTCAGAGAAACTTGACCAGGGTATTGAAGAGTGGATGATTAATAAACAATAAGTACTGATTAAATGCATCATTATTGTAAGGTTCTCTCCCCTCCCAACTTGTGGGCGGAGCTGACACATTACTGGCACCTGTCACAGAGACATCTCCAAGACATTGAACCATCAATCAGCACGTGCCAAAGTGTCCTGGAGCCCACCCCTTCCTGTTTCACCCTGGGTCCAACCCTCTTCTGTTCCTGTTCTGAAAAAGACCCCCAGGCCAGCCATGTGCTGTTATTTCTCCATGTCCAGGAGGCAGCCCGGCTGGGTCCCCTGGCCCCTCCCCACTCCTTCAATTCTGGTTTCTCTACCTCCATAATGAGTCCCGCTCATTACTAGGGAAGAAGCTTTACTTTAAAATTCCTTGGTGGTCAGTTTCCTGCTCCCTTCAAACCTTACAATTATAATGATTGGTAGCAACAGGGAGTGGAAACACAGTTTTTCTTCGGAATAGTGAGTACCAAGGGCCCCTACGTCTTACTCATGTACCTTGGTCTGTTCCAGTTCTGAAGACAAACTCTCCAAACTGCTAAAACTCAAGAAGCGCTCGTGGCTGGAACCTGTTTGAAAAAGGTATCTGACCACTGTCTCTTTGTTGGTTTCAAATCGCTCCCATTTTCTTAATGTGACCTACATGTGAAAAGATAAACAGCATGTAATGTTATGAATTATCAGAGTATGTCACAAAGTATTGTTCACATTCCTATTCACTGTCAGGCTGCCAACTTCTCGTTGATTCTGTTCAAATTTCACACATTATTCTCAATAAAGACAATCCCAATGGCTTCTACAAAGGACTGCCCTTCTGAGTCTTAGTTCATCTACAAAAGAGTGTGTGTGGATGAGGACTCTGAATTTTCTACCAGCTGCAACCTCCTGTGCATCTAAGGACATTACTTAAAATGTAGATAAAGGACAAAGGAAAGGGAAGCCTTCCACATTCTATAGAAAGAAAAGGAAAGAAGGAAGGAAGAAAGGAAGGAAGGAAGGAAGGAAGGAAGGAAGGAAGGAAGGAAGGAAGGAAGGAAGGAAGGAAAGGGAGAATGGGAGAAGGGACAGAGGGAATTTGCAGTGAGCAGGTGGCAAAATTTAAAAACTTTATTTCAAGTAATATCAAATATCACAATAAAGTATGACCTGTGGCTATTGGACCACAGAAATGAGATTCAGACAAGTGTGAATTAAAATCCTGCATTTATTGTGGATCACCGCTCTGTGACTTTGAGTCAGGTGCTCAAACTCTTTCCTTTCTAAGCATCCACACTTGCAAAATGTGCTACTTATACTACCCATCTCATGAGGCTGGTGTGGTGCTTACATAGGTCGATAGCTAACACCGTGAGGGAGCATCAGGGGCAAGCATCTTCTCCCAACAACAGGACATGTAACTGTGGCCAGGAGTTGCCCAGCCCTGGACTCCCGTCGCCTACCTGGATGCGGCGCTCTTGCCTCTCCCTGCTGTGCTCCAGGCCGTCCAGGGTGCTCTCCAGCTTCCGCAGCTCCTCCTGCACCTGGCCGGGCAGCCCGCCCTCTCCCTGCCCGGCCTGCGCCATTTGCTGCTGCACGTCCCTCTTCTTTGCAGAGATTCTCTTTGTCTTTTGCTGGAAGCATTTGTTCAAGGTGGACATACATGTTACTCTCTGATTGACTAGGCAGGGGCATAGCGCCCAAGCATTAGGGGAGATACCAAATGGTAGGGCCTCACACGGCTTGGACCCAAACTCTATTTTAAAGTCAACGTGAGCGGTGAGAATGGCTATGAAGAGACGGACATTACTTATAGATATTTGTGTTTTTGATGGTAAACAACATAATTTGGTCTTGGTGTTTCGATTATGTGCAATTTTTATATAATCACAAAAGAATGTTCATCTCAAATAGAAAACAATTATCTCTATGCTTCCTATCTCAGTTATGAAACAGAAAATTTGCAAACTGCATAAAGGTTTCTATAGCAAAACCAACTTTCCCTTCACAACATATCTTGAACTTTTTGATGCCATCAAATCACTCAGCTGAGGATTTGTCTTGCAGAAACTTTGAAATATTGTATATTTAAGAGAGAGACCAAGAGTGCTTCCTTTTAACCATTCAGCTGGGTTCCTTCCTGCACACCCCTCCCGCTCCTTTGCCCTGACTCCGGTTCTGTGCTATTCCTCTCTCTGGGATGGGCAATCAGCCGTCACCATTGCACAAACAAAGGCACTGGGGAGAGGGCCATGCTACCTGGTGATGGAGAAGTAGCTGCTGAGCTTCAAACAGGTTTTCCGTGTCCAGGATCTTCTCCGCCTGCTCCTGGACTTCTTCAGAACCAGAAATTAACTCTTTGAGGGAACTCTCGACATTCTCTTTGTACTGGACACACTCGCCAAAATTGCTTAACATCTTTTCAACCTAGGTGTTCATGAAAATATTATAAATCATACGCTCATGTAATCTTCATTTTGTAAAGAATGTGTGTAAAGTCTGTCTCAACAACTTGAAATATATGCACAGATTCCCTAATCTTTTTTCTTTCAAATGCTTTAAAGCTTTTTAAAAATTATTATTATTAACTGCATATCACTTATGGGAGATGCAAGTATCATTTGATATGGTGCTATGTGGCACATTAAAAACCTACTCAGCCTTAAAAAATCAAGGCAGGGTAATACAACTGCACACACTGTATCTATTGTCTCCTGCATCCTTTCAATTTTAATCTTATAACTAAAATCAAATCATTTTTAAAAAGTGTGTTATAAGAAAGTTTAGTGTGTCCTATTTAAAGTAAGGAAATTTTTGTATGGAGGAAAAAAGAGAAATAAAAGGGTATTTGTTTAAAATGTACTTCCAATATTTCAGGCAAAGCATCAATATAATTTTTTAATTTTTGTGGCACCTTAGTGGATTCTTTTCCTTGTCATTTTCTTCAATTTTCAGCTTTGTCCTCTGCTATAGAAGATGGGCCATCAAAGGTTTTGAATGGCTTATGTTCCAAAATTTGATTAATCCTATTGTTTTTAATTTGTCAAAAATCCTTAAGAACACTATATGTTACATATCAAAATGATCACATAAAACTCAAATCACAAGCAGTACAGAGTATTTTTGATTTATGCAAATTCGCTACTAGCATCTTAAACAGAGCCACATGGATCAAACATATAAAAGGTTAACTGGCCAGCTGTTACATTAGAGACTGCTAGGGAAGAATTCCAGATCTCCAGAATCAAGGCACTTTGTCGTCACTCAGTTGACCATTAGTTTGTGCATGTTTATTAGTGGTTTTAAGAAAAATACTGATAACTATCTATTCTACTTCACATTCTTATAGCACCTTCCATGCACAAACCCATTAGACTTGTGCGACCACCCGGTCAGTAAAAATATTCTAGCAGAGGGTGAAAGTAGCCCTATCAGAAACGAAGCAGATGGGTTTGTATCTTCTAATCTATAAAGGAACATAAACATTGAACAGTATGCCAAGAAGTTTAAAACGAGTAGATTTTACCTAAAAGATCTTACTGGGATGCAGACTAAACAGTGAGCAGTTCATTACTGCCAGGCTTCAGTTATGAGTGTATTCTCATAACTGTATTAAGAATCCCAGAAGCAGGGTGATGTATTAAGTGCCACAGCCACAGTATTGCATTCGACTCTTGACATTACCTTTTGGCATACTGTTAGTCCTGTTTTACAATTAAGAAAAGCAAGGTCCCAGAGATATGAAATGACAACCTCAAGATTACATAGGTAATGTGGCACCGGAGTTAAACCCTAACTCTGAGTTTGCTTGACTCTCAAGCCTGACTTCTCAACCTTCATGATGTTCCTTAAACTGACTATAAAATAATGCTTTTATTAAGAGTAAGAAATTATGGAACCCATAAGCTTGGCATTTCAGCTATACTAGTAGATCATTAATGGGAACTCATATTTGTCTGATAATATATCTGATAATGGTATAGACCAGTGTTTCCCAAAGTGTGGAACTCGTACCCCCAGGGGTACGGGAAGAGTTTGATGGGGGTACGCGTTGCACTGGAGTTTGGCAGGGATATGCACTGCACCGTGCTTAGCTGTGCCTAATTCTACGTTCTCAAGTTCTCATGAGTCAAGTCAAGACAGTCTTGTGAGGCGTGAAATGGTCCGGTGTGCAAATAAATGTTACTTATAATATAACTTTTATTTTTATTTTATTATAAATAATTTTATTTTTCATTTATTATTATTTTGTGTATGTACCAAATAATAAATATATTTTGATTGTTATTAAAAATACATCCATTTTTTGATGAGGGGTACTCAGCATTATGAAAATTATAAAAGGGGTACACATATGTCAAAAGTTTGGGAAACACTGGTTCATAGACCATACCTCAAACATCCTACTCATCTTTTCCACCAATATTTATATAAATAAAAATCAATCCTTCTATTTCAACTAAGATTTCTTTATAAACGTGCTTATTAAACTACAACCCGGAAGAGGAAGAACCTTCCAGATTCCTCACCCAGAACTGTGTAGAGTGTGAATAAATGATATACCTCTGACAATAAAGTTGTGAGAGTCTTGAAGGAACTAGATACTCTCGCCAGCTCATCGCCCTGCTTCTGGGCCTCTTTCTCAGAAGAAACTTCAATCAAAACCGGAAGCCTGGATTTCAGCCAGCCGAGAGTCTCGCCTTTTTGGGTAACACCATTTCTTATCTCCTGGAATGAAAGAACACTTTGATGAACAAAGTACAATTGTGCACCAGAACTTTCCAGCAAGAAAGGGTTCCACCTACGAAGGTATGTAAGGGGCCAGTAGCAATGCCAGACACTCATTCCCCAATGGAGTGCCTGCTCATTTCACTTTGTTCAGATCTTTCACAAAAAGGCTACAAGTACGAGAAGGAAGTTTCTCCAATGCCAATACTCCAAATGTAAAGTCAGTGCTCACTAAACCAAAGGTTATTTACAGATTCCCTGGATCCCAACAAGGACCCTTCTAAAAGTACTGCAGAGGAATATCTGATACCAAAATGGGAAATTACAATATATAATATACCTTGTCATCTGTAAGCTGGTTACAATATATAATATACTTTGTCATTTGCTTTCTGTAAGCTGGAAGGAACGTGGTATTTTTCGAGGAAAAGAATAAAAGAATCTTTATTTTACTTAGCAGACTCTTTTATTGAAGAGGCCACTTGCTGAATACTATTATAGATAACTAGTGATCTATTTTAACTGCATTAAGTCATATTTTATGCCTTGTTTTTGTTAGCTTTTAGAAGTCAATACCCTAGATAGTAAGATCCACAAACCAGATCACGACTCTATTTCAGGTTTATTGGCCAAGACAAAGCCAGAAAGACTCGGGCTTCGGCCCTCAGAGGACAGGGGACCCAGGGCAACCTCCTCCCTCCAACCCCCCTCCGGCTCCAGGCCGTGTGAGGGCAGAGTGGTTTCCAACCACATGTTTTGCTCCAGAGGTCTTACAGGGCAAATGCACACCAGCCAGAAACAAGTGATCTTTTCATTCAACAATGAGAATTATTTTTGTACCATAATGGCAAGCAGTAGTGATGCAAGGTGGGAAAAAAGTGGGTTAGTAGTTGTGAGTACACAAAACACAGAGTTACTGACACTTACAATAGTCACCACTTGTGTGTCTTTACCCATCGAAACAACTGAAAACCTACTTTACCCACCCCTGTAGATCCTTCCTTTGGTACAGCATGATATTATTGAGCACATCTAGCATATAAGGGGATTATAATTTTAATATGTAAAATGAAGCTTAGAGAAAACAGAAAGAAAAAAAATGTTCTCATTAACGGCAACCATGTGACTTGCAAGGGTTCAAACCACCGAAAGATAAAGAATATTCACAATAGCACGTGTCTGTTATAGCGCGTGTCTGTAATATGTAGAGCCAAGCTAGGAGGGAGAGGGTTGCTGGGTACCACACAGAGGATGCAAGCTGGTTGAGACTGAGGCTCTGTCATGGCTGGGTCGGAGGCTGCCCCCACGCTCACAGGGGCTGTTCCCATCCAGGCTGAATGTGACATAGAAAGAATGCTTAGAGACCTGGCCCAAGCCCCTCATTTCCTGCGACCCGGTCTTGGCTGAACTGTGTAAAAAGCCCACAGTGTTCCTGTCCCCCACGGCGCTCCTCATTCTCGGCTTGTCACACACCCACACATGCGCTCTCCCCCCAGGGCTCCCCGTTAGCGAGAGACACCTGTGGACGGCCCCACTGAGCGTGACTAAACCTCCAAGCCAACAATGGCCCAGAGAAAAACTCCCTGTGGTTCCCACAGTAACACAAGGACACTTATTTCCGAGTTAATTTTCAGGAATGTAAATCTTTTATAGAAAGTACAAAAAGACACCAGTTAGATTGTCTGCTACTTTTTTTTATTAGTGGGAATGTTTCAGGAACAAATAATGTCCCAGGACTTACCTCGACCGCCCGCTTCACCTCTCCATGGTTGGCAGCATCGATGGCCTCCTTCTTGATCCCCTTCAGCTGTGTCTCCTTCGCCGCAACCCAAGATGAGAACTCGGAAAGTCTGAAACCACACAGGCATTATCTCATTAACGGGAGGACGCTTCAGGATGGTTACAATTCGTTTGTGTTTTTTTTTTTTTTAATATCAATTTTTTATTGATTTCATAGAGGAAGGCAGAGGGAGAGAGAGAAACATCAATGAGGAGAGAGAATCATTGATTGGCTGCCTCCTGCACACCCCACACTGGGGATTGAGCTCACAACCCAGGCATGTGCCCTGATTGGGAATCAAACTCTGACCTCCTGGTTCATAGGTCGACACTCAACTGCTGAGCCACTACATTTTCTAGCTTGAATTCCTTCAGGAAAATTAGATGCTCAAGCGATGAGCAAATTGATTAACAGGTTTTCTGGAAACTTCCTTAAAGAAACATGAAGCTCCAGGCAGGGTGGCCACCCCTGTGCCCAGGCACTCGGGGGAAGAACAGGCGGAGCTCAGCTGAGGAAAGAGCTGTGTCTGTCCCGGCCTGGGCACCTGGGAGCGGGGACAGAACCTCACATGTCCCCACCAGAGTGAGACATAACCCTGAAGAGTCAGAAGTCCCCCTTCGGGGACATGTGGCAAGCCCGGAGCAAGAGATGAACCAATGCTGCCACAAGCAGATCACACCTGCCCTGCGACATGGCTTAGTGGGTGAGCATTGACCTGTGGGTTCGATTACTAGTAGGGGCACATGCCTGGGTTACAGGCTCAATCCCCAGTGGGGGGCATGCAGGAGGCAGCTGATTTCTCTCTTATCATTGATGTTTCTTTCTCTTCTTCTCCCTTCCTCTCTGAAATAAGGAGAGAGAGAGAGAGAGAGAGAGATCACATCTAAGTCATTTAAAAATGAAATTCTTCACCTTTTCTGAATGAGACCCATCCTTTTTATTGAATGAAGCCTTTTTATATAAGAACATGGGCAACGCCTACGATCTGACTTCCTTCATTGCATAGGATGGACCATATGTCACTTCTTGTTTTGTAAAAACCTATGAATTAACACCACTAAGATAGACGAGGTCCCTGCCTGGGAGCGATGCCAGGGCTACCTGCTGGCGTAGTCCTGCCACTTGTCGGGGTCCTCCACCAGCTGCGTGTAGGTGCCCTCGATGGCGGCTCTGAGCTCCTTGAGCTTCGCCTGACAGGCTCCGGGCGTGTCCCTTACTGGGTCCCGGCCCGGGAGCTTCAGGCACAGCTCCTCAATGAGCTGCAGCCTTTTCTCGCAGAGATGGTGCGGCCCTTTGTCACTGAAGAAGATCTAATGAGCAAGAAGCATTCATAGAATCCTGTGAGCAGCCATCCAATAGCTTTATCTTTACACACACACACACACACACACACACACACACACACACATACACATACATACACACACACACAAGCACACACAAACACATACAGGAAGATTCCATTTAGACTATCGGCTTAAAGGAATTAAGCCATTCAGGGTCTCCAGACCCAACCCAAAGCATCAGTTGTGTCCTTTAAGTGACCACGTGTCTGCGTGATGGCACTTGGGGGGGATGTGACCCACCCGGTGCTCTTCAAGTATCTTTTCACTGCCTTCCTGGGGCACCAGCTTGGTCTCCCGGGCCAGCTCGGCTCTGCATTCTTCCAGGCAGGCCAAAAACTTATTCTCCTCCGCCTTGATCTTCAGATGGAGCAGATGATATGGGGCTTCTCCTTGAAGATCCTGCATTGCACAGAAAGATTTGGAAAAGTGGGATGCCATGTCACCGACCCTGTACATTGCCAACTGCAGTGACAAAGGCCCATTAGGGCCAAGCGACCTCATCAGGACCCTCTGATCACCAATGGCTGTCCCTAAGAGAGAGGAACAACACATTCTACTGTTTTCCTCATGCTCCATGCTGGTTCATTGTTTTGAATAGGAAAGGTAGTTTCCTGAATTTCAAAATGTCTCATCTAGTCGACCCGCTCCTGCTCTTTCCTCCATCGGAGAGCCCCGCAGGCCCGCACCCGGTCCCGCTCACCTTCCACTGCTTGTGCAGCTTCCTCACCGCCTCCTGCAGGCCCGCCTGCTCCTGCTCGGGCAGGATGTCCGTGAGGTCGTCGCAGGCTTTCAGGAAGGCGTTGAGCACCCTCTGGTCCAGCTGACCGTAGAACTCCTGCCGAGGAGGGGGAGAGGGGCTTGGGGCGGGGAGTGTGGGATGAAGGGCCACAGGGCCCCCAGGGAGAGAAGCAGCCGCCCCTCTGAGCAAGCCTCAGGAAGCCAGCTGCTGCCCTCGCCAAGCCTTCCCAGCAACTGCTCTTGTTTTTGTGAGTGTTGTTTTTTCAGGAATGAGCTATCATCATCTAGAGTTCTGACTCAGAAGCCACCCACATCCAACAGGCAACCGCGCTTTATAATTTTTAGAAAAGAAAAAAGTATTTTCAGTTGTCAGCTTTGGTAGGATGTTCTGGAAGGCCGGGGGGTGAGGGTGTGGGGGGGGTCGGTCTGAGCCCTGGTGGCAGGTGACCGGATGCACTCACGGTGTGTCTCCGCAGGAGCGCCTCCGGGTCGCCCTGCTCCCGCAGGCCCTCCTGCGCCACCCGCAGCACCTTCTCCAGCTCCGCCCGCGACTCCTCGAACTTCTTCATCAGGCGGCCGTTGGTTTCCACGCGCTTCTTCCAGTCCCCCGTCTTCTTGATCATATTCTTGATTCGGAAAAACAATCACAATGGGGTGCTTTGTGAAGGAGTATTGTTTCTTTCTTTAAAAAACCACTTGGGAGGAATGCATTTCATTATATAACAAGAATGATCAACCCCTTTTAATCTTCATGAAGGCTAATATTAAAGAAATCAGTGAAATTTTGGTTTCCAAACACCAGTGGGGGAGGCATTTAGCAAGAGAGAGAGTATGACCCATGCTGGCTCTGTGTCCCCACTGCTTGCACTGCCTCATCCGTCCCCCCCCCCCTCGTCCCCCCATTCTCATTGCTAAGGGCAGGGAACGCACCTGGAAGGCCACGTGGACGTCCGCAGTCTTTCTCTGAAGCTTCGTCTGGTCAAAATGCTTCAGCACGTGGCTCAAGGTCACAAACTTCTGGACACTCTGACTGCCTTTCTCAATGGGAGCCATGGCTTTCTTACAGCTTTCTTGACAAGCTAGCAGCTCCTAGGAGGGAAGGAAACCCACAACAATCGAGTTTGAAAGGGCGAGAAAGAGAAGGAAAGAGAGTAATCATTATAAAATAGTAAGAACAGCGTGATACAGCTTTGGGCTTTTTCATCAGCAATAAATAAAATCCAAAGCACAGAGAGGTTGCTATCCCCACCCTCTCCCCCAGAATGGTAAGCAATCACTGAAGCAAGGGCTTTTTACCTTTTTTTTTGAGATTTTAAAAAATATTTCAAGCCCATCTTATTAACATTGGGAGAAAGAGAGAGCATCAAACATTGTTATTTGCCTGGTATCTGCGTTTCTCCAAACAAATAATCGGCTTATGGTGTACTGAGCAAACAATAATGAGATTAACCCACAGAGCAGGATATAGTCTGACTAGAGTTAGCACCGTGCCCCCTATACTCGACCAAGTCAGACGTGATTATGTATTATTTGTGTAAATTGAATGCTAAGGTTCGCCAGCTAACCACCTCATTGATAAAAAGCTGGGCCCCAGATCCTAACCCCAAAGGCTGCTGACAGTGGGCCTGGGAGGCCTCGCAATGGCCACACATTTGCAGGACGAGAAGGGTGCCCTAGCTCAGTGGTTTCTGCAGCGGACGGCAGGGGAGGGCCCAGCCCCGCCCAAGGCCCAGAGTCTTTTTTTTTTTTTTTACTTAAATCTATTTGCATTTCAACATCCTCAACTGCTTGGGGAAAATATTTCAAATGGCTAATTTGCATACTAGCTTTGGTAATCTAGATTCAAACGTCAAGAGCAGAATTTTGGTTTTGCTTTGGCAAAACAGAATAAGGACACACTTTTGCTTTTTGAAGATGTAGGAGGTGACATTTAGAGAGATATTATTAAATATCATTATTACTCAACATTAAGTATTTTAATTGTGGACGGATTCTTTGATGCCAATTTATAGCAATTTGGGAATGTAAGAAGTGGCACTATGGCTTAAAATAGGAAATAATATTTATCCAGTATGATGAGAGCCATTAGAATAGGGTTTGGCAGTATAATCGTTGCCTCTCTATAATTAATGATAATAATTGCTACCAATGACAGAGTATGTATTATGTGTTAGCCCGGTTATAGAATATCTATAAATAAGCACTACCTCAATTTTACTACACATGCTTTAAAAATGACCGTGTCTCCGGAAAGAGACCTTTTCTCACCTGATGTTTTTGTTTAAAAAGAGCACTGGATTGTGCCTCATGCTCAAGCACTGTTAGAATTTCGCTGATTTTCCCAAGTGAGTCATAGAAGAGCGTCATCTGCTTCTCTAATTCCTCCAACAGCACTGACAGCTGCTGAGACTCATACAGGAGTGGGGAGTAATGTTCTTTGACCTTTAAAAGCACAAAAGACAAAGATGCTGTTAAAAGCCATTAAACGCCACCAGCTGAGGTCACAGGCCTGGCTCTCAGGAACATTTTCTTCAGTGATGTGGTAATTTCGTGCTTACAGATCGCCAAAGGCATTTGTTTCATGATAGTTCCTAAGCGTTGTTCAATTTTTATGCATAAGACAATATTTCTATACCAGTCACACACATATATGCCACAGTTTTCTCGTGAAATCATCTCTCAACCGTCCAGGCAGAAAATAGCAAAGTACTCTTAGAGTAAAGACACACCAAAAAAATGATCAAAAAGGGGGCATTTTGGAATTCTTTCTCATTTAAATATCTGATCTCTTCCTCTTCTTTTCTCCTCTTCTATTTCTCCCTCTCTTGTTGAATCCTATTTCTTTTTAAAAAAATATATTTTTTATTGATCTTTTACAGAAAGGAAGGGAGAGGGATAAAGAGCTAGAAACATCGATGAGAGAGAAACATCCATCAGCTGCTTCCTGCACGCCCCCGGGATGTGCCCACAACCAATGTACATGCCCTTGACTGGAATCGAATCCGGGACCTTTCAGTCCGCAGACCAAAGGTCTATCCACTGAGCCAAACCGCTTTTGGCTTAATCCTATTTCATTGGTCCCCTGGCCCCCTAAAGAGGCATATCTTTCTATTAAAATACAGCTACCAATGCTTCTAAGTCAACAGAGGAAAGGGCTGGCATCAGCCCCAGAGTTTCATTTTTAAAACTCATGACAGAGTTACTAGATGATAAAGTTACTAAATCAAAATCACAAAAAGAAACAAAAGCACGATTCGTTAAATAAGAAAAGGATTTGCCCTCAGTGACAGAGCTGAGGCAGGGCGCGCAGGAGGCAGTGCGAGTCCCGAGGAGGGTAACTTGCATGGAATGCCCCCCACCTTGGTCAGCTGCTCTTTGAGCCCAGACATGGTCGCGAACATCTCCTTAGCTTCTTCTTGGGAGCTCTCTTTGGTAACGAGGTGCGCTGTCTTCGTGAGGATCTTATACTGAGCATCCATCACGGGGATCCTCTGCTCGATGTCCTGCAGGAAGCAGGGAACAGCTAAATTAGCACCCGCTACCTTTCCTTTTCATTTCAGGATTCTGCAGAGGGCCGGGCAAAAGTCAGTATGTTCTAGAGAACATTCTGTATTCACACTCAGAAACCTTTGGAGACTCCAGTTATCACTTTCCTTCATTATTAATCTATGTTATACAGCTAAGTAAAAGCTTTTTGTTAATTTTTAAAGAATATATATTTTATTGATTTTTTAGAGAGAGGAAGGGAGAGGGAGAGAGAGTTAGAAGCATGGATGAGAGAGAAATATCAATCAGCTGCCTCCTGCACACCCCCTACTGGGGATGTGCCAGCAACCAACGTACATGCCCTTGACTGGAATGGAACTTGGGACCCTTCAGTCTGCAGGACAACGCTCTATGTACTGAGCCAAACTGGTCAGGGCTAAGTAAAAGCTTTAAAAACAAACAAAAAAACTAAGCAGAAATCCTTAGGTGACATATGCTGAAGTAATCTTCACACTTTCAACATATGTGCTCAAGTAGGATGAAAACATTATATCAGGTAAATGCATGTGAACACTTTGGGGCAATCCCTCTAAGTTGAGAAATTAAATTTATTTTCTTTAAGAAATAACACATTGTCATTGCAGAAAATGTGTTACATAGAGATAAATTAGGATAAAAACAATTTAAGTTAAGGTCCCACAGGCAGACTGCTGGACCTCAAAGGGAGGGTGGGGACAAAAGGGAGATATAAACCAAAGGACTTATGTGCACACATATGAGCCTAACCAGTGGTCAAGGACAATAGGGGGGTGGGGGCATGAGTGGGAAGGGGTGGGGGATTGGAATGGGGGTCGAGGACAAATATGTGATACCTTAGTCAATAAAGAAATTTACAAAAATAAGTCTCACAGAGTGATCACCAGAGCCATCAACCCATCATTACATAATTAATGTTGCTTCCTGGGTGTGTTTACACCTATTTTTAGTTTAAAAAAAATATTGGTGCTATATATATATTTTTTTCTTTTCTTTACTTTTTTCACTTAATAGTGAATTGGAAAAGTTTTTCATGTCATTCAATATCCTTCCATTACTTCATTTTGAGAGCTGTGGGGTATTCAAACTACTTAAGGAGCACAATCCTTTTGGTAAGCCGTTCCTGCTGGAGATTTCTACGTAAAGAAACCATCTACAGAGCCATCCTATTTTCCTCTAGTGCTGTATAATTTGGTTGAAGAAAAAATAACCTCCAACTTAAAAAATTATTTTGAAGTTACCTTATGGCCCAAATATGCCTTTAAAAATTCAAGTAGTTTTTTTTTAAATACAACTTAAACATATTTTTGGAGGTACCAATGAAGATACACATATCAAGAGAGAAAAAGAAGAAGCTTTAAAATGATTTGAGCAACCTCACTGATCTTGATTTTCCCAAGAGACCAGGTTTTCCCCTTTGCGGTCCAGAGAGCCCCCTCACCTCCAGGTCCTGAATTAACAGCTTGACGTTGATGAAAGAGACTTCCAAGGGTTCCGAGAGCTTCCTGTGGGCTTCGGCTGCGAAGTCAGACAGGGCGGCCACGCAGTCTGTGTACTCCCTCCTCATCCTGTCCACCTCATCCGCCCGCGCGTACTGTTAAGGAAAGGGGGGCGGACATCAGTGCCAATCGTGAAACCGGGACTAGGTGCCTGTGGCCTTCACTCCCATGTACTCATGGAATCCTTACGTGCTAAGGAAGACTCTCACTCCTAAATCTTATGTAGATACACTTGAAGCCCAGTGACCATGAAAGTGTAAATAAAAAGGAGCTAGCACAGAAGTGAGGACTTATAATTTGAAACATGAATCAATCGTTCCATATGCATAGGTCCCAGATGGCAGTAGAATCATTACTCAAACTCTACATTCCCGTTATGTCCCTCTGTGATTCAGGGGAAAGAACAAAGGACCACGTATAACTATAACAGATCTCCACACATCTGGACTCGGCTTTAATAAGCCGATGTCATTAGAGACTAACAGAATAGCCTCTATACAGACTGCTTATGGCAACATGCATCGCACATGCGTGTTTCGGGCATCTATAGATTGGGAAGACATACCTGCTTGACTTCCATGAACAACTCCCGCCAGCGCCCATTCAACAGCAACAGCTGCTGTTTCAGGTCACGGGAAACCACCTCGTCACACGTTTCAATGAGGAAATTGCCAGCATCGTTCATGGCAGAGTGCTGCTGTATCCAGTGTGGCAAATTTCGGAAAAAGTCCTAGACAAGTAAACAAGGCATGCTGTTGTGAATCATATGCCAAATTGAATAAAGAATATGATAAGGACCAAACTGAGAGAAATAGCTTTGACAATGTGTGCAACTTTTAAGGTAAATCCTAACTCTCAAAATGCAAACTTTTAATAGTTTCAAAAATATGAACTAGAAATGCTGGAGTGTATTTCTATAAAAACATCTATGCCCTCTCTTTTGCTGAAGACAAAACAAAATGTGACCATTTCTGTTATTCCTTGTTTTTCAGGTGAAAAGTTGAATTTTTGTGAGCATAAAGGACTTATACATTGTCTTCTGGTAAGTAAATGCCAGTGCCAGACTCATATAAAAGAGATACTATTGCCCTAGCCGGTTTGGCTCAGTGGATAGAGCATCGGCCTTCGGACTGGAGGGTTCTGGGTTCGATTCCAGTCAAGGGCATGTACCTAGGTTTCAGGCTTAATCCCTGGCCCTGTTTGAGGCACGTGATGGGAGGCAACCAATTATGTGTCTCTCTCACATGGATGTTTCTCTCTCTGTCTCTTGCCCTCCCTTCCACTCTCTCTAAAAATCAATCGAAAAAATATCCGTGGGTGAGAACTAACAACAACAAAGAGATACTATTATAGGAAAATATAGATTGGAAAGACATATTTGCTTGACTTCCTCAAAAAAATGTAAACAAAAAAAATTGTATACAAACTTTTGACCTGTTACTTTTGGTTGTAATACCTGAATGCAACAGATGATTAAGATAATTACCAAACGTGGAGCTAAACCATCAAAGGAAAATTTAAAAATTAAATATCTGGGCCAGGAACACTAAATACAATAACATCCTCCCTTTTCTGTTTGAGGTTACACAGTTGACAATGAAGCAGTTTCCACCTGATTTCAAGTTAAGTGTGTATGTGCCAGTGTATGTACATATACACACTCACACACACACACCCCACAGTGAAAGCAGGGATAACAAAAGGTAATTGAAAATCCACTTCATAAGCTCTGTGTGGGAGTTCTTCCTCCATAAATACATGAGAACAGTTCTGTTTCTGGCAGTTCTGTTAACTTGGATAAAATTAACACACACACTGTGGTCTAATCAGAAAAGCCAAAATCTGTATAGCTATATCGTTGCTGTCACCATCGGCTACACAAGAATATGTAACCTAAATGAAATATGAAATGATAAAACATTCTAGAAATGATACTTCTACTTGTGCAACACAATGATAGATGAACCAATCTTGGATGGCAAGCAGTAATTTTAACGTATGTACTATATTTCTTAATGGAGTCTGGCATTTTAACATCTTTTACATGTAAATGGATTTTCCGTGGGAAATGTCCCATTAAGAAGTATATACAGGGGTGGGAAAAAAGTAGGCTTATATTACATCCATAATTACCTAAAAGATAAATCATAAGGATATGAAAGAATAGCAATAAGAAGAAGACAGATACTACAAATAAATGATGTAATAATGAAAAAAATAAAATACAAGAATGAACTCTTTCACATACTCACTCACAAATATAAACTTGCTGTTGCCCACCCCTGTATAGATAGACATCAGTCCACTTCAAGTTATTTTTAAATGTAAGTGACATTAAAATAAAACAGTAACTTTTGCATATGCTCATGTACACCTGTAAATGGGGGGGGGGGGGGATCACGCCAGCTGAGAAGGAGACCCTTGGCGGAGGGTTAACAACATCAAAAAAAAAAAGAAAGAAAGAAAGAAAGAAAGAAAGAAAGAAAGAAAGAAAGAAAGAAAGAAAGAATAACCAAAGAGACAAAACATGCAGCGACCCATCTGTTATCTGTGGCTGCCACCCCCCAGACCCAGTACCATGTTTGCGTCTTACATTTGGAAAGCCACAGGGCGGGGCCTGCCCTCTCAGGTCCAGGTCTTGTGAGGACAGCGCCCCCTGCTGCCCACTGGGCTTGCCTTTCCCCCATCAGTTACTGCTCTTGCCAATGCAAAAGCAAACACTGAGCTATCAGACAGGGATGGGTTCCAACCTAATTCTGAAAAGCGGTGCCTTTCTTAGTGTAAAACAGTGCTAAGGAAAATGTAGGAATTACCGATTTCTACGTGAAAAAATACAGATTTCTATCTAAAATGATTTTTTTTCTCTTGTGGAATCTTTGTGGGATCATACTGTTGGCCTGGAGAGCATACATTGAATTCAGCCCCACTGACTTCGTATGATGTCTAACCTGCATCATCATACACGTGTGTGTATGTGTGTATGTGTGTGTGTGTGTGTGCACTACCCTGCATGTGCAACTTTTCTGGCAAAGTGGGGATTCTTGAGTAGACATAGAGCCCTCCCTAGAGATCGATGCCGTAACAGTCCCTTATTTTTATTTTATTTTTTGATTAAATTTTTTTTAATCTCTGTACACATCTCACCATTGTGTATCTCCTCCTATCAGAAGCAGCCTCACCTTTTTGGCAAGCTCCGACTGGCTCAGCATCTTCTCGGCATCCTCCAGCCAGGCCTGCAGCCCGGCCACGGCCTCGGCATAGCGGTCCCAGTTGGCGATGACCTCCTCCAGCATGCTCCGCACGCTGCGCACCTCCACCGAGAGGTTCCGCCACTGCGCCGTGGTCTCGTTCATGAACTTCATCACGTGCTCCGCCTCCTCCACTGACAGAGAGAACACGTGCAACCTTTATTTTACTATTTTACTGTCATTTTCTAATCCTCACCTGAGATTATTTTTCCACTGATATTTTTTACAGAGAGTGGGAGAGTGAAAGAGCAAAATATGTCTTGAGATTAAGACATTGGATGGGTTGCCTCCTGCATAGGCCCCAAGCAGGGTGGGGGCCAGGAGGAGGCTGCAACCGAGGTCCCTGCCCTTGACTGGAATCAAACCCCGGACCCTTTAGTCTGCAGGCTGATGCTCTATGCACTAAGCCAAACCGGCTAGGGCACTATTTTTATTTTATATTTTAAATCTCCCCTATCTTTTTTTTCTAGAGTCTATTACACTGGTATGCATCTATAATCCTCTAGAATTTCATTCAGTGACTGCTGAAAACGTATCTTAGTCACAGGTATTTATAAAGATTAAAGATGATAGTGTATTTAAAATTCCTAATACATGGGATGCGATAAGTGACATGTGTGTTTGTTCACATTTTATATGCACTCAAGTAGACACACATGTAGTATCAATCACACATGCTATAGTTAATTTTCAGCAGATATGACAGATGTTTAAAAATTGAAACAAGAATATTTTACAAATTAGGTCTTTACAGGAGTTACTTCATAAAATATTCAAGTTTGTCCATTTTTTTTTGCTATTAATCTTCAGAATTGAAAATTGGTTGAAAATTGCAATTTAGAGAATGTATGTTTATTTTGCTCTCTCTTAGAAGGTCACACACAGAGATGCACACTCAACACACACACATACACACACACACACATGTATGATGATGCAAGTTAGGCATTATACGAAGTCAGTGGGGCTGAATTTAATGTATGCTCTCCAGGCCAACAGTATGATCACACAAAGATTCCACCAGAGGAAAAAAAATCATTTTAGATAGAAATCTGTATTTTTTCATGTAGAAATCTGTAGTTCCTACATTTTCCGGTATTCAACACTGAAACAAATCCCATCGTGCGTTTTACCTGAACCATCGGCTTTGACGTACATCTCCGCCGTCTCTTTCAAGATCTGGTATGTCACTTCATATTGCTCAAAGAACTTGCTATTTTCTATAAAAGACTAGAAAAGCGGGAATAGTTAGAAGGTAACAATACTAACTTAGGTGGAAATAGCAAACCCAACTTTCTTCAGTATGTGAATGTGCTACCCAAATTTACCAACCTCCTTCTTCCTAAAAACGTCAAATTAATTCAACTGCCATAAATAACTTAATTATTCCAAGAATATAAAGCATTTCCACACTTTGAGTTCTAACTCATCCCTAGACTGAGAAAATGTTCTATTTCCTCTCTACCCAAGGGTTTGTTTTTAGATGTTTCTGCAGGGAACCTGAGGCTAACATTTAGAAAGCACTGAATTTAGAAGTGTTCCACTGGGGTATAACAGTGACATTCTGTTGCTGTTTGAACCATAATTCTGGTGAATGATTGCTCCAAGGAACTTCAGATTATAAATAAATGCCACATTGCACATTTCCCTTATAATAAAAAATAAGTACAAAAATGTTTACAGGTAGAAAAACTGTTTAATAATCTCACATTCTACCCATGGTATTCATGATCTCTGATTTCTATTTCCTAGTATAAAAATCACAGATAAGGCATGTCCATATCAATATGTAATTTACATGTGTAATACAGTTGCTATCAGCAAATGGATACTTATAAAATTGAGAACACACAACAAATCCTTAGGTAAGTTTTATAACAGTTAACTCCAACAAATATGAAATAGCTCCCGTTTCAAAGATTACCGTATTTGCCGGCGTATAAGACGATTTTTTGGCCCTGAAAAATATGCTTCCAAGTGGGGGGTAGTCTTATACGGCGAGTATATAACAAACTCTGTATTTTGAGTGGAAATGTTAGGGGGTCGTCTTATACGCCCAGTCTCTTATACGCCAGCAAATACGGTATTTTTCAGGGCCAAAAAATCATCTTATACGCCGGCAAATATGGTATTCCTACTTTTACAAAGAAGGAAGTTGATGTAATTATAGGTAACAACATATCACCAAAAGCTCTTTAAATTCTCTTAATAGCATAATTAGGCCTTATGATTGGAACTCACTGAAATACTTGATGTCACTATTATAAAATGCAAAATTAGCCTTCAAAAACCAGTTGAAGTTCTCAATAGTAGGCTGATGAATGCTTAATCTGAAGATGCAAAGCTATTCAGCCAGCAATTGAATAGACATCCTTAGATTTTATTATGTATCATGTTTCATCATAACATTAAAAAATTACCTGTATAATACCTGTTTCATATCATTTTATGTGTAAAAGCACTTACTTACATATTAACTGTTCTTCAGGGAAATGGTAAAGCTTGGAAGGAGGGATCCTCTGATGAATACTTTATTCAATCATTTTAATAGGCCTCATTATTTTTGTGTGAGGATAAAGTAATTCCACAACAGTCTGACTGACTCATTATTTAGCCTCCTGTGCTATTTCTTTAAGCTCCCCCTGCTCCCCAACTGAAGAAAAAGTAATTTGCTGTAATTTACATTTTTTAGTAACTTAACCACGTAAGCAAGTCATAATTTGATTTTTTTTTTTTTAGAAAAAAGGAAAATTACACCTAATCTTCAAGACACTGTAAGAAATTAAAAAGGTAAATATCTCTGGAAAAGTTTTAAAAACAGTCTTCAGTTTGGGCAAAAATGTCAAGAAGTTAATGGGGAAATTGTTCCAAGTGCCAAAGGAATTGGAAATCATGCCTCTACTGGACAGAAAGACTTACTTAGGCTTTTGCTGGGGGAGTTTACAAACAAATTGAAGAAGAGAGAAATTTTTTTTTCTATTTTTATTTCTGGTCAAAGGGGAGGGGTGTGGGTAGAAAAGGGAATGTTTTAAGGATATTATAAATATTGTAGAGTTTTGTGTGTTTTTTGTTTTGTTTTGTTTTTAAATGTATTTTATTAATTTTTTACAGAGAGGAAGGGAGAGAGATAGAGAGGTAGAAACATCGATGAGAGAGAAACATTTCATCAGCTGCCTCCTGCACACCCCCTACTGGGGATGTGCCCACAATCAAGGTGCATGCCCTTGACCGGAATCAAACCTGGGACCCTTCAGTCCAAAGGCTGATGCTCTATCTACCGAGCCATACCAATTAGGGCTGTAGAATTTTATTAAAGTTTCTTTCAACTTTCTATGAGGAAAACTAAATAATTTTTAGAGGACAATGCTTTCTTTGTTATTTTACTTTTTAATTATTTCATTTATCTTGGTTCTTTTTTCTGGATATTGAGTAAAAATCCGGTTAGCAATATGAATTGTTTTGTCTTTTAGAATTACTTTAGCAGGAAGACTGCCAAACCTGCTTTTTACTGTGAGCTATCTAGAGACAATCTCTCAGATTTTGCAAAAGTAAACACAAATGCGTGTTTAAAGTAACAGCGACAGGATTTTTTATTTCTTTCAAAACAAGGTTTACATTTGGATATCAAGTTGAACAAATAAGTGGTATTAGTCAGTAGACATTTAAAAAAAATAAGATACCTCGTTGTGCCACTAAATTCAAAGTCTTAATGGAAAAGACTGTATTTCTACTCTCACAAGATAAATATAGGTATAAGAAGTAAAAAGCTCATCAATTTCACTCAAAGGGAGCTAAGCCAGGTAACTTAAGATTTTAAAAATCAATTCTGAGGAGTGGTTTCATCAGAATTGTCTATGTACATTAATAAAATAATCATAAACAATAAAATAAGTGTTCATATTATTTATGTTGCATTCACATAGCCCAAAGTTCCAAGAGCTCTTCTTTTATTTTATTTGAAAAAAAAATGTTATCTATTTCTTCCATAGTAAAATTGAAGCATGTGTTAACCCACAGGGTCATATTATGAATAATTCTGAGAGCAAGGACCAAACCAGTCATCTTCTTATTTTCATAACAGTATGCAATCTCTTATTAGTAGCGTGTAGCCTAAATTAATCAACAAGCATTTGTGAAGTATTTTCCAGGAATATATTAAGTACTTATCAGCTGCATGCCATGTACCTTGTACAAGAAGTAATAGAAAACACATTCTCTAATTTTCTAACTCTTAACAAAGGTATCTTTTTATTTTTTCAATGAGTAAGATGGAATTCTGTTTCTGTTCTTTTATTTTGTTCTTTAGATTCTGCATATAAGGAAATCATGTGGTATTTGTCTTTCTCTGTCTGACTTATAATACTTAGCATAATACTTGCTAAATCCATCCATGCTGTTGCAAATGGTCAGAGTTCATTCTTTTTTATGGCCATGTAATATTCCATTGTGTATATGCACCATGGCTTTTTATTCACTTATCTATTGTTGGGCACTTGGGTTGCTTCCATATCTTGGTTATTATAAATATATGCAGAATCTAAAGAATAAAATATAAATTAACAATAAAAAAGAAAAACAAACAAACAAACAAAAAACACAGACTCAATAAAAAGTGATGGTTGCCAGAGAGCAAAGTGGTTGGGAGACTGGGTGAAAAAAGTGAAGGGATTAAGAAGCACAAATTGGCCCTGCCAGCATGGCTCAGGGGTTGAACATTGACCTATGAACCAGGAGGTCACGGTTCAATTCCTAGTCAGGGTACAGCCTGGGTTGCGGGCTCAATCCCCAATGTGGGGCGTGCCAAATTTAATTGAAACATAAATTTTTAAAATATTTAATTGAGAATTCAGACTAAGGCAAAGATAATTATAGAAAATTTACATCCTGAATATTATTTTGGTTATTAGGTGATGTAACAGCATATGGTTCACTACAGTAATTTTTTTTTTTTTAGAAAACAAGGAAATTATCATATTTAAGAACCTGATTTATAATTTTACTTGAAAGTCTTTATACTCTTTGAGATAGTCTGTTTTAAAGAGAGTGATTTTCCTCCAAACTCCAAAAGGAGAAGAGAGTGTCTGTGGGTGTGAGGTAGAAGTAAAACAGTATGTGTCAGTCTTTGTTCCTTAGAAAATTCCTATTATTATTATTATTATTATTATTATTAAACTAAAGGCTTGGCATGTGCCCTCTTGCAATCCGGGATTGCTCAGGGGATGTCAGACTGCCAGTTTTGGACTGATCCCCAGAGGCCAGGCCGAGGGACCCCACGGTGCACAAATCCATGCATCGGATCTCTAGTATGCATATAAGATCTTTGGTTAATCTCTCCTTCCTCTCCCCCTTCCCCACTTCCCTCTGAGATTCATTGGTCTGTTCCATGTTTCCATGCCTGTGTGGAGCGTCTGCCCCGTGTTGGTCAGTGCATGTCATAGCTACCGGTTGAATGGTCACTTAGGCTTTTATATATGCAGACCTGGGGAAAAGTGAGTCTCCTAGAATCAAGCTATTTACAAGGTGACATGGGTAGTAAGGAGCTGAGCCATGATTCCACACCTTTCTGCGTGACTGGTGGCCAAGCTTCCATAAGGTCTCCCATCTGACCTCACCCTGCCCTAAATCCATGCTGCCTGTAGCAAATAGTAGGAACTATCAGGCTTCCGTATGAAAGTGGGAAACATTGTCATTATGGACCAATATTAAATGGCACTACCCTGTTTCCCTGAAAATAAGACAGTGTCTTATATTAATTTTTGCTCCCAAAGATGCGCTAGGTCTTATTTTCAGGGGATGTATTATGTTTCCATGAAGTAGGTCTTATTTTCGGAGGATGTCTTATTTTCGGGAAAACAGGGTAATAGTTATGTGAGTTACAATTCTTTAGTTCTTTCAGCTACAAGAGATCATTTTAACGATTTGGCCTATTAACGTTAAAAATCCCTTTTCATAGCCAATTTTGTTAGTTAGTAAAGTTTCTGCTTAAGCACAAGGGCTTTTGAGTCAGAAAGAGGTGGATTCAAATCCTGACTCCACTCCTTACCAGCTGTGCCATCGGAGCATGTGATGTAAAAATCCCGTCTTTGCTTCCTCAGCGAGACAATATGGAAACCCTTGTCATGTGACAACTATTCAGTCTTCCAACGTTATTCAAACTGTTGAAAAATACCTAAAGCCCTCTTGGGAAAATAGTATGAGTGATAAATAGGTCTTTTTCACAGGGCATAAGACTATCAGGACATGTTCATTGCAACCTGCGCTGTTTGTAGAGAAACTAGCAATTTTACAAGTGACTTTGACTTAGGAAGCAGTTTAAAATGAGCTGTATGGTGAACTTCATGGACTGGCAGAAAATACTGCCTTTTTTTTTTTTTTTTCCATTATTGGCAACGACTCTCCACTCACAAACCTTTTACTTGAGGAAGTCAAAGAGAATTGCTAACATCATTGTATTAGGTGCAACACTCCTATTAGGCATTTCAATCTGACTGGTTGTCCCTAAAATAGCTGAAAAAGATGAATCATGAATAATTACCTATCGAGTTCAGAGTGCTTCATTTATATGACTGAACCTGAACACATAAATGCATATCTGTATTTAATGTTTAAAAGTCTGATGTAAGTACTCGTTGTTAAAAATATAGATTTTTTTATTTTTTTTTTATTTTTATTTTTATTTTTTTTATTTTTTTTCGTTGGCCGGGAATCGAACCCGGGTCAACTGCTTGGAAGGCAGCTATGCTCACCACTATACCACCAAAAAAAATATAGATTTTTTTAAATTGCTTTTCAAAATAGTTAAAAATGAATGAGGGAACATAGGACAGAGTTCACATTTTTTTGACAATTATTTCTCAGACAATAAATTAAATCAAAAGAAATATTTTACTACAAACCTGTTAAACCTTTACCCTCCCTACATGAATGCTGCTCATTTATCACTTAGAAAATGAAATTAAAATCTATCAAAATATTTTATGGTTCTAGGATGCTTCTTCAGTAAATACATGGTCTCAATAAGTATCGATCATACCAGTTACAGAGTTATCTGTGACTGTCAGGTGAAATATGGGCCTATATTTTGGATTTATTAATTTATTATTTAGAATTTGTTATTAAACATCAATTGAACAAGACAGAACTGAGATGTCTTACTAACATTCATTTCGTGAGAAAATTTGTATTTTTATTTTGGAGGGTGGGTGTTTAACTAAAAGAAATAAGCTGTCTTTGATAATTATAATTCTCTAATACATGTAAATGGAAACTCCTAGTTATAGAACAACCCAATTCCTTCATTAATACAATGCTGATATTCTATATAGATAAACTAAAACATGAGATACTCTTTACTGATAACCCAAGATATGAGATAATCTTTTAAAATTATATTGGTACAGAGATTTACAAATTTTTACTTTTCCTGGGTGCACACAGAAGCAAATGGTCAGGGAATAGCCATAAAAAAGACATGCTCTCCTAATCTAAAAAAAAAAAATAATAATTTATAACAACTGAGAATTATTCTCCAAGATTGGGTTTTAGAAGACAAGAAGATAACCTTTAAGTATTTTCACTCAGTTTCAATAGTGAGCTCACAGTCAAAGCCATGAGTATACAATGCAAAAACTTTTCTTTTTTTTTTAGCAATAAAGTCAAGTCAGAGTGGCTCATTGTGGTTCATGCAGCAACATCTTTTCTATTTCCGAAGAACATAGGTGCATATTTCAGTTTGCAATGACTAGCTCCCAAACTTCTGTGGAGCCCCTGGGACACCATGGAACCCTTCACATTTCAATCCAAGATGAAGTTATCGGATGCTCCGGCAGGTACTCAGCGCTACATCCCTGGTCCCCCGGTTCCCTGCCCAAGCCCCAGGGACACTCACGGTGTAGCTGTGCAGCAGCAGCTCCACGGACTCTCTCCTCCCGTATTTGATGATCCAAGACTTCAGCTTCGACTCTGCAAGAACCAGCAGTGAGAGCAGACGGTACTTTAATTCTAGAAATTCCATTTTCATTAAGTGCAGTTCTGATGTGGAGGAAACAAAATGAAACCTAGAAATAAAACAAGGAGAATTCACAGGATGTAACTAAGTAACAGAGCGGGGCTTACTTAACCTGTCACAGTCCCTGTGGAACCTGATGCAGGTCCTCTTAAACTCCGGCTGATCGATCACTGTCTGGAGATCAGATTCCTTTTCTGGGTCTGGGTTTGAAGGCAAATTGGGATTCAGGGAAGTCTTTGATACAGCTCTTTCCCCTGCCAGCATCTCTCATCTGTTTCTTTTAGGCACTGTTCTTGCAATATTACATAATGTTCCTCACAGCCCTGAATAAAAATACAGCCTCTGAAGAAACCGGTTCTGTGATTTCCAGGCTCTGCACACAAGCAGGTTAACTCTTTCATTAATAATGTGTTAGCACGCTGGCATCCTTTGAGCATATGTTATGGGAGCCCCGTTTTACTCTACCAAATGTAAGCGTTTCAGTAAAAGAAAATACAAATGCATACAAAAAAAAGAAAAGCAACAGAAAAGGCGTTTATTCAGCAAGCATTTTAGAAAGAGGCTCCACCTAAGACCTCTTACCTCTCGGCCATGTCCTCTAACTGGTCCGGGGGCACTGGGATCCCGTTGACCGACCTGGTCCGGTAGATTTCATGGAAGGCCCGTTTGTGGGCATCTGTGTTTTGAAGCAGATCCTACGATGCGGTTTTTAAAAAAATAAAAAAAATAAAAAAAATGAGGCAACATGTTCACAGGAGCCTGAGAAGCATCCTTTGCAGCCTGCACCGATGAGTCAATGTGCTCGACAGTTTGAGGCTGTTGCCACATCCACATGCAGCTCAGCGCCTGTCATGGGCTTTTCCCTTGCACAGGAGCCCGTGATGGTCTGCAAGGCCCCGGCGAGAGCGGCAGCTAACGATCATGGCATCTTTTAAACACACATGCCACTCCAACGGCAATGCATTCACACGTTTTAAAGGTACACGATCCAAAGGAAAATGGCATAATTGCCACACACAGCGATTTGGTAGCATTTTTCTCCTCCCTGGAATTTTAGGTATGCTGGTTTTTAAAAGCTTAAAACTAAGCCCAACTAATTTAACCCTTTCATGGCAAAAAGGATTAGACCCTATAGTGGGTTTTTTTTTTCTTTTGAATGCATGCAAGCTGTCATAAAGTGATACTTGCTTGCTATCTAAAGTAAGTCGACTATATTACAATATTTTATGAAAATGCCCTTATGGTTGGAAGATTTCAAATAAGCACAGGGAATTTCCCATAGATATCCCATGTTAAGTGTATAAGTATTCCTTGCAGACTGTATAGAACTCCATAATTTGAATAATTTTTTAAAATATATTTTATTGATTTTCTACAGAGAGGAAGGGAGAGGGATAGAGAGTTAGAAACATCGATGAGAGAGAAACACCGATCAGTTGCCTCCTGCACACCCCCTACTGGGGATGTGCCCGCAACCAAGGTGCATGCCCTTGACCAGAATCAAACCTGGGACCATTCAGTCTGCAGGCCGACACTCTATCCACTGAGCCAAACCAGTTTCGGCTGAATAATTTATTTAGATTAATTTTAATCTCCCTTGATTTGTTTTTCTGAGGTTTTCACTTCACTGTCAACAGATCTATGAATATAAAGATTTACCTGAATTTTACAATTCCTAGCCAATTGCAAAGAAAGACAGAGGTGAACAACTTCATGCTGTATTTTGTTTATGCCATAGCTCATTTCTCAATAGCAGAATAAATACTCAACAGCTTGTTACTCTCTGAGAAGTAAGGCACATTAGTCCACCAGAGTGATCTGGTTAAGAGAATATTGTTTCTCCCACACCAGGATTCAGTGGATTACCTGGAGAACATAGAAGCCAAAAAGAGCCTCAAGCCATATGAGAAACGCTTGATGGGAGGGGACAGTGGAAGGCTCTCATGCTCTAAACTATAATGTTTGAAGTCATTGTGTTTGTTGACATAGGTGACATTAATTTGGGGGCAGGATATTAATGTTTACATTGTGGAAAAAGCCCGGGGCAAACTATTCTACCCTCACATATGTGGCTGTATCTACATTTTAACCTGCTTTGAGTCTGCAGGTGACTACACAGATACTCACAAATCTCTCTTGCCCACAGAGAGGGCAGTTCGTGCTGCCACACTGGTCCAGAGGATAGACAGTCCTAGAGCAGCTATTGCTGTATTTCAGTCACTCTCCACCTCCTTCCTATGATCCAGACACATTTCTATGTCAAATCTGTTTTATCATTTCTCCATCTTAATTGGTGAGAATTCCATTTTCCACTTACTCAGTCCCCAAATTAGTGTCATACCTGACTCCCCTTCCTTCATAATCAATATCTAATGCTGAAAATTTTCTTTGCTCTGACCTAAAATTTTATCCAGAATCTGACTATTTCTTACCATCTCTACAACAACCATCCTGGTTCTGGTGACTCTATTTGTATTATTGAAACTGGTTCATTGGCTCCTACCCTTTTTCCCTAACCCCATCTATTCTCACACAGCAGCCAGGGTGATGCCACTAAAAAAATGATAGTAATTTCCCTGACTGGAGTGGCTCAGTTGGTTGGGCACCATCCTGTGTACCATGAGCTTGCTGGTTCAATGGCCAGTTGATGTTACACTCTCACATAGATGTTTCTCTCTCCATTTCCTTTCCCCTCTTTCTAAAAATAAATAAAACTATTAAAATATTTTTAAAGTGATAATATCATTCCTCTGGTAAGAAAGTGGATGGGTAAAGATGGTTATGATATGACAGAGAAAACCAACAACGCCAAAAGTGTAATTAAGGAGATCGAGAAGGTGCAAAGAAAGAATATGGGGTTTAACTATAGGCACAGAAAAGATTACCAAAAAATAGAAGAGAAAATTTTGAACAATTTTATGATAATAATTTTGAGAACTTAGGCAAATGGCACAAATTCTTAGAAAACACAAATGAGCAATATTGACCCAATTAAAAATTTGGAAACCTGGCTATTTCTAAAGTCATTTTTAGAAGCTGGGAATACAAGAGAGAGAAAACAAGCAATGAAGTTGCCCTTATGGAGCCAAGATAACAGTGTAGGAAGTCAAGCAATAAATGAGGTAAATGATTAAAATAGCAGTTAAAATGTAGGGGGAAAGAGAGTTATCATTCCAAAGAGGTGGCCAAGCAAGTGTGGACTATGAGGTAACCTTTCTATAAAGGGCCAAAGGAGACAAAGAGGCACAGAATGGGAATATCAGTGGGAGAATGTTTCAAGTCAAGGGGGAGAACATTCCAGAGTGATGGCTAGGGCAATGGCCTTGAGGTGGGAATGTGCTTGCCTGTGTGATGTCATCTTTTCAGTGAGCTTTCACTGACTACCCGACTTAAGAACGCAACTCCACTTAATACTTCCTTTTAGTTTCTAATTGAACATTTATTTATTATGTTTATCATTGCTGATCTTTCTTCTCCCACTAGAGGTTAAGTTACATAAGGGTAGAGCTTTTTTTGCCTATTTTGTTTATGGGTGTATCACAAACACTTATAACACTGCTTTGCACATAATATTGTGGAAAGACTAGAAAGGCAGAGACATAGGAGGAGAAAGAAAACTAGGAAACCAAATGAAGAAAGTGTGTTGAGGATAAAGGGGTAACTGTGTGAAATTATTCCATCATAATTAACTAATTATTAATAACTAGAGGCCTGATGCATGAAGATTCATACAAGAATGCGCCTTCCTTCCCCTGGTTGCCTGCACTGCCTTCACTCCAGCTGGAACTGCCTTTTTGCTCCAGCCTGGTGCCACCTTTCTGCATTCCCACACTGCCCAGAGGCCCAGAGTAGCTGGGGCAGTGCGGAATGTCCCTGGCTGCTTGGTGCCTGCATATTCAAATTAACCCACCATCTTTGTTGGGTTAATTTGCATACTCACTCCTGATTGCCTGGTGGGCATTGAGAAAGTATGGTCAATTTGCATCTTACTCTTTTATTAGTGTAAATAGGAAAGAAGCAACAGGAAGGCCAGATATTATAGGCATGTCATTTGGGCAGCTTCACTGGGAAGTTGCAATTTCACCCTTCCTCCCTAGCCCCTTACCCCCCTCCTCAGGGGATCCAGGGATACTGGCCTAGTCCCTGCAAAACACTAGGGGAAGAAATCCAACAAAGGGAAGACATACACATGCCCAGTAAAGTTGGGGTGACATAGAAAAGGCATTTACCTGTCAATCACATCTGGGGACAGAGATGGTTAACCAGAATGGGCGTGACCACTGCAAGTTCGTCAACATATTAAAGGAATTCTATCCCTTGTTGCTTGGGGTACACTGTTTTAATTTTCCTGTATTTGCCCCTATGGTCCACAGCTATTTGAACCCCACACACAATGGATTCACAGACTTCAGTGGGGAAACCAGGTAAACTAGCCTGATGCTAGACAGGACCCAGCACCAACATTGAAAGGAAGCTCTGAACACTGACTCTGATTTTAGCTCTACTTAAAGCCCTACCTACTAAAGTCCAGTTTCTTCTATGATTGGACTAAGGGAAATGGAAACTTGAAAACTCAGAGGTGTAATTCCACAGAAATAAAACTTTCTATGATATCTCAACTTCCCATGGGAAACTCTGGAAATGCTTATCCTAGCGGTACCAAGAACCCCACCACCACGAGCAACTGGGGTGACGAGCCCCTCTCCTGTTCTGTAATAACAGGGAGGTCATATGAGGCCTGAGAATTGGCCCCTGAGTGAGGACCAAGGAGATCCCTGTTTGGGACGGATAGCATTGCTCAGGATAGTTTGGTGGGGATGGTTTTTGGGAAGAACTGGGGGAAGAGTGTTTTGGAGCCAAAATGAAAGCATAGACAACTCTTTCCAAGAGCTTTGCTGCTGTAAAAGGAAAGAGGAAAAATGGGCAGTAGCTGGATGGGAAAGTATAGTTAGGCAAGAGATATTTTTTCTCTATTTTAGTGTTTTAAAGAAAAATAATTTTTAAGATGAGAGAAATAGCAGCCTACTTTATGTGGGTAGGAAATATCCAGCAGAGAGGGAAAATCCATAGAGAAGGGGAGACCTAGGGGAACTTTCCTCTGGAGAGGAGCAGGGAGGATGGGATCTAGTGCATGTGGGGTGGGTGGGCCTGAGCTCGGAGCACAGATGGTCCATCCATAGTAACAGAAGTGAGGACGGAGATCCAAGCACAGATGCACGTAGGTGGGATGCTGTGTTCGCGGGAGCTTGCAGAAATTCTTTTTTGATTGCTTCTATTTTCCCAGAGAAATAGGAAGCCCTGTTAGCAGCTAAGAGTAAAGATGGGGGAGGAGGTGTGGCAGGTTTGAGGAGACAAGGTATGAAATAGTTATATCAGGAATGGAGAGAGAATGGAGTCGGGAAATGCCTTTGGCATGCCAGGTTGTGTGAAGGGCCCACCTGGGTTAGTCATCACGCCGGGGGTGTGATTTTCTCAGCCACAGTCAGCTGCCTGGGTGGGCAGGAACTAGGCAGAGTGTGGGCTTTCACCAGGGCTGTGCTTTAACAAGGAGAGTAGGACAAAGTGAGACCTGGTTGAGGTGGGCAGTGTGTGTACAAGGGGTGATTTGAGTGATTGATAACGGAATTTAAGCAGGGTCCCAAGGGACCTAATTGATGGCCTGGGGAGGATTCGAACAGTAAGATGGCCGTAGGAGAGGACACAGAGGAAATGAAGACTTGGGATTGGGGTGACTTTGCACGCACAGTCTCTTAAAAAAAGACTGTCAAGGGGTTTCAGTTCCTGATGATGACAGAGTCTGGACTGTGCCTATGCAAGGGGTGGCTAGTTTAGGGTGCAGGATGGGATCGCTCAGAGAGAGGAGAGGCAAAGATATTGGAAGATGACCTACAGGTTACTGAAATTACTAAGAATAATGGCTTGTGTTGTCATCCAGGGAATAAAATCTTCAAGAAAGGAAGCAAAGTGATCTAGGTAGGGTCAGTAACTGTAGTGAGGATGGTTATAATCTGATTACTAGTCTCAGGATTCCTTATGACTGAAAGCCTTACTTTGTCAAAGGAATGCTACTTACTTATCAAAACTAATTAGGTTCAATCACTCTACATGTATTGTAATATGCAATAGTTTTGTGGGCACATTTTGAGCTTAGTACTTAAAAAACCTGGATTATCAGCTATGTGACCTTAGACAAGGCACATAACCTTTCTCTGCCTAAAGTTTATTTACTTGCAAAATGAGAATAGTAATACCCATTTCATATCCCTAATGTCAAGTGCTTAGAAAAATTAAGTACTTAGAACTGAAAGATGGCTAAATTCCCGAGGGTATAATTAGCTATGATTATTGTTGTTAGCCTTCTAGATAACTGAGCATTAGGGCATCTGAAAAACAGAAAATATTATAGAGGTGTACCTTGTTTTCCAGAATAAACATGTTTCTACATACATACAAGTTAATTTAAAAAACAATAAAAAATATTGGTCAATACATAAAATGAACTCTTGAAAAAAATATATCTATCTGAATTCAATTTTCAAAGACTGCCTATATATTCAGTAATGAAAGATTGTCATGTGCTATATTAAAAATGTAATCAATGCATAAAATCAAGAATTCTATATCTTAAGGTCATATTTAAGTTTTCATGGTATGAGCCATAATTACTTTGGGACTTGGATGCAAAGATAATATTTTCAAACATTCTTGCTGAGATATTGATGAGTCCTAGATTGTGCTTTTCTCAATTTAATGCACTTTCAAGTGAGCCCAATATAGCAGAGCAGAGTACTGATACCAAATTGATGAGCTGATTTGTCTGCTTTTGAGAAAAGTCTACAATTTTAGTTATCCTAACCATGATTCACATTTCTCACATCACCAAAGCTTAGCTTATTATAGGTATGTAATAAGTACATTTTCAATGAATGAAATTTACCTTATCATTGATAATCACGTGGCTTTATGACTCTATAACTTCAAATACCTCTGCCCAGATCTAGTTTGAATTCTTACCTCAGTAAAAATATCATTCTGGAAACTTGCCTTGAACTTCATCTTAGCCCCTACCTGCCTCTGCTTGTCTCCTATTGTCTTCTCATCCCATTCCCTATCGTGCAGTCTAGTCCTGTCTGGTTTTCAGTCTCAGATAACCATCATCTCTGATTCCTACCCTACTCCTCCCCACTCAGTTCACTTCTGATTTTCATGGTTGTTTACTGCTCTTTGGCAGAGAGATGCTTCCGGCTGCACACTTAGTGGCTGGCACAGAGAGCCAGAAGAGTTAGGAAGAACCTCAAATAATATAATCACTGAGAAGACTAACAGCATGCATCCAATTGAAACCCATACTCCATCAGGGGCAGATGCTGCCTAGAGCAGTGGTTGGCAAACTGCGGCTCAAGAGCCACATGCGGCTCTTTGGCCCCTTAACTGTGGCTCTTCCACAAAACGCCACATGCGGGCGTGCACATACAGTGCAATTGAAACTTCATGGCCCATTCACAGAAGTCGGTTTTTGGCTCTCAAAAGAGAAATTTCAATGGTTGTATTGTTAATATTTGACTAATGAGTTTGCCGACCACTGGCCTAGAGAATACTCTGAAGTAAGATTTCTGCTAAATAAACATGCTAGTAAACAGCATGGTGACTATTGTAGGGCATTTTCTCTTTGGTGGAGCATTTTTATTAGATGTAAGTCTTTGATGACCCATAAACACATGCTGTTTCTCAAACCTCTGGATTGGAGGCACCTTCACCAGTCTCCCCGGTGCATATTGGCTGAACTGGCACATCTATATGCATTCTACACTTACTGGTGAAACCCTATGTGACTCCTTTTGTATGAAATATTCACGTTGGTTAAGCATTGTTTTAATTGTTACAGGATTTACATGAAAACAGTTGTATTTAGGGTGAACTGCTAATTGGTTCAAGTGGCGTGATTAGTGTAACACGGCTCTAGCATTCCTCCCTTTTTTAATATACTGGGAATCTCAACATGGACATGGCCCAGGCTTTTCTGGAAGCCAAAATCCAGTGACTAACTGTCATGAGGTGGGGAAACCACCACCGGCCTGCCTCCACCTGACCTCAGTGGTGTGGAGCGAGGCGGGTTGCAGTAGAGACAATCAATGGGCCCGCTCCAAACGTGCATGGCGTAATCCTTCATTCAATCCCGCTTGTTCGACAGGAAGCTTCCGTTTGGCACCAACGTCATTTTTTTGGTGGATTTTGTTGTTATGTGACATTTACAAAATCATGTCTTCTATAAAAACAGTAACTAAATTTTTGTGTTCCAGGTTATTTCTATTCTCTGAATTCTAGAAAAGTCACCAAGCCTCAGAGCTATATACACAGTGAGGCATCTCTAAGTCAGTGGGAATGGGTGCCTGGGAAGTCCGGTCTGTCTGAGTTCTAAATAGGCCACATCTCCCCACCACATTATGTTGGAACAGTGGTCGGCAAACTCATAAGTCAACAGAGCCAAATATCAACAGTACAACCATTGACATTTCTTTTGAGAGCCAAAAAACGACTTCTGCGCATGGGCCACGAAGCTCCAATTGCACTGTACCGGCGTGCCCACACCTGATATTTTTGCAGAAGAGTCACACTCAAGGGGCCAAAGAGCTGCATGTGGCTCACGAGCCGCAGTTTGCCAACCACTGTGCTGGAAGGTCTTCTGATCAGAGTTTTTACCTTGTGCTGCTCGCGCTTCCGCTGTATTGCATTGGCGGTTTCCTCATGGACCTGCTGAATGGTTATTTCCTCCCGCAGGGCCATCTCTGCCCTGTATAACCAGGCGCCTATAGTGCCCAGAGGTGCGGGGAGAGATTTATCCATCTGTATATGCCAATCAAAGAGCTGAAATGCAAAAGAAGGAAGACCGATTTATCTCTTATACAGAGACAATTCCTAAAATTCCCCCAAGTGATTTTAAAGCCTACATAAAGCTTTACGTTAATCATTTCAGGTTAATTTAATAAATACCAAGTAAGAAATTATCTCTGTTCAAGCTGATGCTTTGAGAATGGGGAAGATATTGCAGTACAAGGACTGGGATGCAGACATGCTCAGAGATGCAGGAGTTTATGCACCAGCTCCTGTGAATCACCCCACATGCTAGGAATCAGAAAATCCAGGGTCATCTAGACATCTCTGGAGGGAGACAAATGTTCAGGATTCTTTTTATCCTATATAATAAAAGGCCAATAGGCAAACTGACAGAAGGGTGGGACGACCAGTCATATGACGTGCACTGACCACCAGGGGGCAGACACTCAACACGGGAGCTGCCCCTGGTGGTCAGTGCACTTCCATGGGGGGAGTACTGCTCAGCTGGTTCATGGCTGGTGAGCACAGCGGTGGTGGCAGGAGCCTCTCCCGTCTCTGCTGCAGGTGGGCAGTAAGGAGAGAAGGATTCCAGTCTGCGAGAGGGCACAGGCTGGGCTGAGGGACCCCTGCCCCACTCAGTGCACAAATGTTGTTCACTGGACCGCTAGTAATTATATAATTCTTAACCATGTCTGCATGTCTTCCACTTTACTCATTTCTCAAACACCATCTTCCAGCTTGATGGAATGCCAGGTAGAATGGGGTAAGATACTTAGAAACTAAGCCAGTATTTGATGAAATTTATGGGGGGGAAATAGATTATAGAAATAAAAGAAAATAGGGATATTCAAAACAAATAGCCCCCTTAGTGACAGAAATGTCACAGGCTTTGAAATCTTGATCTTTAAGTTTACAAAGTATTAATATTAAAGTTCCTGACCAATTTTCCTTCGGGTTCATGAAAGACCAGTTGAGAAAATATGTTAAATTTAAGAATATAAAAATGAATGTGAATATGGGGAGATTATTAACTATTGATGAAACATGATTATGGAAAAAGGAGAAGCTGTGAAGCCCCTCGGGCTACACAACCCAGAGTTAATTTGTGTAAAGTGAGCCGTAACCCACGTGGTCTTCCAGGATTGCAGTCTGTCACGTGGTCAGTGGTGACAGCCCATGTAGGGCAGGAAAGGTGTTATATTAGCACATCCATAAACTTACAGGACAAAGATTCTCCCGCAGTAAAGCCTTCCCTACCTCAGGCAGAGGCCGGGGACCTGGTGTAACATCACAGTGTAGAAAAGGAAGATGGAAAATATTCTTAACTAAACTACGGGAGCCCCATGAAGTCAATCGTGGGGGAACTTACCCTGGAGGACACTCGATCCCAGGACTGTTTCACCAGTGCTTGGTCAAGTGACAATTTCCCGTCTCTCTGTAATGGTTGTATTAGATGTTCAATCTGTTTCCTTTTCATTTCATATTGGACTCTGAAGTGCTTGAATGACTAGAAAGAGGAAAAACAGCAACAACATGGCAATGAGTCAAAAAAAGCAAAGGAAACTACGCTTCCTAAATAACAGTCTTTTATATTTGGATAACACTCAATATATGTTGTTGATAATAACAATAACAGACACGCTAAGAATAGCAGCCACCATTCATCATGCCATGACCATGAGCCAGGCCCCAGGCTAAGTATTTTCTACACGTTTTATAGTAAATTCACACATCCTAGAAGGTGACTCCATGTTCGCCTGTGAATTGAAAGTACCACTAACATGCGCAGTTAGGTTAAAGAACATGAGGCTAGCCCTACAGAATTTCACAGATAACAAACACGTCTAAAAGAATGTCTAAATCTCAGAGTGAACACACATGTACATCTACATGAAGAACACTGGGGGGAGATGGTGCATCAATATTTTACCAATGGTAAGATATTTACACAGATAATAATTTAATAAAAAAGATTAAAAAAATAAAAATTTCAAATATATGCTTTTAAAAATATTTTACCACAGGTATCTCCTATTCCTCTAGCTTAATGTAATAAAAAAATTACCAAAACATAAAATCGATCTTCAATTTTACTCCACAAAACTCTATGCATGGAAAAACTGGAAAATACACTATTGTTTGAAAGTGGAAACAGGAAATGCTGATGGCACATGAACCCACAAACAATAGGAAATGCTCCCTCTGTTCAGATTTCAGACGATCTCTGACCCAAGTTGACAAAACTGGGATCATCTTTGGCCCAGAGGAGTGTTTCTATTCTGTGGTCTTCTAATCCCTTGGTTCCGATTTATAAAACAGCACCTGTGCAACAGGTACTTCCACAACTTGAATTAGTTTATCACAATTTATGCTAAAACTAAAACTCACTAGTGGACTAAATAAGGACATTCACTCCATCCTTGCATCTCTATTCCCAATTTACTAGTTTCATCTTTTTTTTTTTTTTTTAAATGGAGCTTGTCCCAGAAAATTTTGTGTTTTGGGGGGAAAATATTACATTGAATTTCAAAGCAAAAAAGGCATATCCCACACATTGACCACTCTGCTCAGTTTATCAAATATCATATCAATGGCATCATCCATCTAAATCCAGGCACACCTTCTAGATATGGAGATATGAAATCACACACTTACCCAATAGCTAAATCTCTTGTTGTTTGCCATGCTGACTCTCTCACATCATGATACCTTTTTCTTGTAGCACAAATGATTGAAATATAATCATTTACACTAGAATGTAGCATAGCTTTGCTACTAAAATGCAGTACTATCTTAAATATGAGGAAAATGTCAACAGTGCATAGAGTAAGTCACAATTTCAACCTGTCATGTGATTTTGTCTCTTGGAAGTAGAAATTGGAAGCCAAATCCAGTTAAGACTGGGGGAAACCACCGCCAGCCCTGCCTCCCCTGAATGCAATGGCGTGGAATCAGGCAGGTGGCTGTGGAGCCTGATCCCATTAGTGGGCTCGCTCCAAGCATGCATGGGGAAGTTCTTTATTCAATCCCGCTTGTTCTACAGTATTTTTTAATTTGGTACCAATATCAATTTCAGTGGATTTCTTTTGTTATGTGACATCTGCAAAATCATGACTTCTATAAAAACAACAAGATATTTGTGCTCCGGGTTATTTCTAAGACTCTGAGTTCTGGAAAAGTCACGAAGCCTCAGAGCCGTATATACACAGTGTGGACCCACATAATTCAAACCACTTGTTTACGTCGAAACACAATTATTAAATCACATGCATACAAGATAATGCGCGTGATTTCTTTACAGCCTTTGTTCATTCATATCACTTGAAATATTAAACACAGATTAAATGACGTATATAAATCATACGCATGCAGAACTTTTAAAAACTGAAGTCTCTTTTTCATATGTTACCTGATATTTATCCTGCAAGTTTGATTCCGTCATCTGTGCCCTCGTCAAATCTCTTTCGAATTGCTCTATCCAAACTTTCGTTTCCTTCAGAATTAGCCTGTCTTCTCTCTAGGAAGTGCAGATTTTATAATTAGTATCTGTGCATTTGTTTAATTGCTGATTAATACCAGACTGATCCTAGAGTAGACGTAATATTCAATCAGTCAACTGTCTTTGAGAACTTTTCCCTCTCCCCACCATCACGCCTTATTGTAGAGTAAAAAACAAGAGTGAATTCTGTAAAAGTACATTAATTTTATTTGAATACTGAAATTATCTATATTTTCTCTCTCAAAAAGCCCACTAATTTAATTAAGAACATGTTTATCAGAAGGGAATATTCTAAAGGGAATGATTAAGTAGAAAAGTATATTGTGTATATTCCCAGCATGAAAATTTTACTAAACCTTGTGAACTTTATTAAACCTTGTGACCCAATATTGGACAGAAGAGATGCGATTCACTCAGGATTATAAATTAACTGAATACTTACTTATTTCAGTTAATGACTTCCTTTTTAATCAATTAAAATATAAAATTGTGCGGAGGACTGAGAAGGTGGGGCAGTTCTGTACCTTGCTGCCTTCCGCTGGTTAAGACCTCCAAGAGCAAAGGCCTACCAAGGTGAGGATGCCCCTACTGTCACCTGTAGAGAGGCAGCACTGAGCTGGCCAATATTTGTGGTGGTGGTACTGCTTGTCCTGACTCAGGGGAAGCATTCCACTAAGTCTGAAAGACTAAGACATCGCGGGGACTCTCCGTCACCGCCCACGGCCTGCTCTGCCAGGCCTTCGCGCACGCTGTGCTGGCGCTGCACCTTCCATTGGCAGACCCGGAGAATCCTCTCTCCACTGCCACATGGCCAGGCCAAAGCATCAGACACTACCACCATGCGGATTTTAAAACTACAGGGGAAATTGAGCCACAGGAGCTACCATCGCTGCCGCACCCACCGCCGCCCCCAAGAATGGGAATCCACCGAAATCAGAGCTCACTACGCACTGGGCTCATAGAGAGTGTGGCTTCAGAAATTAGCCTCTGCATCCACAGCAGCTCCACATCCGCAACAAAGAGGACACCATTGAGGGCAGACTCTCCCCATGCAGCCATCACAGCCCGCCCACAATCTTCCCAGCACACCCACCATGCTGGGAGGGAGATGGAGCGCGCTGGTGAGGAAATGGCACGGTGCCTTCCATTACCCACCCAGGCGAGCCCATCCTCCGATGCCACATGGCCAAGCCGAAGCTCTCACCACCACCGCCATGTGAACTTTAAAACAACAGTGGTAATTGAACTACAGGAGCGACTGTCAATATTGCACCTGGCACCGCCACCCGCCACTGCTGCCGAGAATAAAGGAAATCCACCAAGAACAGAGCTCACCACGCCTTGGGCTCAGGGAGTGGGCGACCTCAGAATTTAGCCTCCATGTCTGCAGCTGCTCTGCTCCCACACCGAACGAGACACCTTTGAAGGTGGTCCCCCCACCTGCAACCATCTCAGCCCAACTGCAGCTGTCCCAGCCTGCCCGCCATGCTAGCAAGGAGCTAGCGCGGCGCCTCCAATATGCGACCTCAACACCCTTGAGGGGCCGTGTATCCCGGGTGAGCCGAGTGTCCCAGGGGGCAGAGTGCCCCGGGTGAGCCGAGAGTCCCAGGGGGCCGAGTGCCCCGGGTGAGCCGAGTGTCCCAGGGGGCCATGTGCCCCGGGTAAGCCGTACCCCCCAAAGGGGAAGGGTGTCCCGGGTGAGCCGTGTGTCCCATGGGGCCGAGTGCCCCGGGTGAGCTGAGTGTCCCACGGGTCCGAGTGTCCCGGGTGAGCCGAGTATCTCATAGGGCCGAGTGCCCCAGGTGAGCCGAGTGTCCCAGAGGGCCAAGTGCCCCGGGTGAGCTGAGTGTCCCAGGGGGCCGAGTGCCCTGGGTGAGCCGAGTGTCCCATGGGGCCGAGTGCCCCGGGTGAGCCGAGTGTCCCAGGGGGCCGAGTGCCCCGGGTGAGCCGTGAGTCCCATGGGGCCGAGTGCCCCGGGTGAGCCGAGTGTCCCAGGGGGCCGAGTGCCCCGGGTGAGCCGTGAGTCCCATGGGGCCGAGTGCCCCGGGTGAGCCGAGTGTCCCAGGGTGCAGTGTGCCCCGGTCGAGCCGTGTGTCCCAGGGGAAGCAGTGGGACCCAGGGGAAGGGGCGGTGAAAACCAGAGGAGGAGCGGACTCTATCCATATGGTCCTGAGATAGTCACCATAAAACAAGCAGACTGCCAAATGACAGCGGGGAGGGGAAGGAGACCTGGGGGGAGATAGGAGAACAACCGAGGGACTGGTATGCATGAACATAAGTACAACCAATGAACACAGAACTCTGGGGAGGGAGGGCATAAATGGGAGGTGGGGGGGGGCAATGGTAAACTATGTACACAGAAAATACCTTAATAAAATAAAATTTAAAAATAAAATAAAATAAAATAAAATATAAAATTGTCTTTAATTTTATTTTCTATTTCAAATATAATAAAAACAATTATCGTCCCTTTATTAGTATTATTAAGTGTTATTAAAGAGGAATTAATTGATGTCATTATATATTTAAAGATTAGTAGAAAAGTCCATGGGAGTGGCTTAGATTGATATTTACATGTGTTATTAATTTGTTCTAATAGAAAGAAAAAGAAAATAACAGAATTAATGTATTAAAAGAAATGTGTATATGAAGGCAAATGCATGCAAAAGAATGGCTAAGTATGGAATGGAGGATACTTGAAAGAAGTTACTAATTCAAGATTAATTAAATCTTACCTTAAGATTTTGGATAGAATTTGCAAAAAGTAGGAAATCTGGAAATATTTCCTAACAATATGAAAAAATAATATATAGGAAAATAATATAAATCAGGGACAAAATTATATAGGAAGTAAGAAAAGAACAATGGGAAAGCATTTGTTTATAAGTAAATGGATACTAATTTTAAGGGTATAGTTACTTTAAGATGTTTTTCATAGGGTTTTTTTGTGTTTCTGTTTTGTTTTGTTTTCATAATTTTGAAGCATTAAATGTTTGAATCCAATAAAACAATGTAGTATTCTGGCATTTGATGTTTTCATTTTAATTAGTAATAGTCATATGTGGCAATATATGCATTTTATAAATTGTCTTGAAATTTTAACTTTTTAAAAGAACAATGTAGCCTGGCCGGTGTGGCTCAATGGTTGAGCGTCAACCTATGAACCTGGAAGTCATGGTTTGATTCCGGGTTAGTGCACATGCTGGGCTGTAGGCTCGATTTTCAGTGGGGGGCATGTAGGAGGCAGCCAATCAATGATTCTCATTGTTAACGTTTCTGTCTCTCTCTCCCTTCCTCTCTGAAATCAATAAAACATAATAATAAACAAAAAATAACAATGTCAAGAAAAGGTATGTGGATTCATATTTTTTCTCTAAAAATATGATTAGAGTATGCATTTCTCTGCCTCTATATCAACAATTAAGGCTATGATGTGCCTCTGAAAGCAGCCAGTAATATTTGTAATTTAAAAGCAGCCAGTAATATTTATTGCAATGAGAGAAGGAATAAGTGATAAACAACTAAACATTTAATTGGTGAGATACAGGAATCAATTGGCCTATTTTTTTTATTTTATTTACCATTGAGTACTGATTACCCAAGAAATACCTTTAGGTAAAAGTTTCTTTATCTGTTTTGTTGGTTGAAGTAGAAAAATATATTCTGTATATTCCCAGAAAGAAAATTTTATTTAAGATGGTATCTAATATAAGTAAAATAATTCAAATAAATTCATAAAAAGGACATAGAAATCAATTACACCAAAAATGGAAGCCTGGTAGATATATTGATGCCAATATTTTAAATATTGATTAAAAATAAACTATTTAGTAAGGCTTGCATAGACAAGAACTGAGTGTTTGAAGTGATGTCATCAATAGTCCCAGAGGGATAGACTATAAAATCATGGTTCATGAGGCAGAATTAGAGGTCATTCAGCTTCATTAAGTGACCTTACATCATGAAAATATACATTTTTTTCTATTTACAATAGTCATTTTAGGTGGTTATGCCCAACTTTACAAATGCCACATTAAAAAGGGGCAAAGTTTAAAATATATTTTTCTCAAAATTAATTTTTTAAATAATCCTGAAGAAACCATTTGCATCCACTTTTTAGGAAAAGGACAGGGGAAAATTTTAAAGAACAATCAGAACTTATTTTTTAGATAATGAGAATGATCTCAGGGAAATAAAGCCTCTTTAGTAAAGTCCATTAACAAGCTTGTGCCCGCAGTGTGTGTGTGTGTGTGTGTGTGTGTGTGTTTCAAGTCTCTAGGAGATTTTGTTTTAAATTCCTGTTTGTGAGTGTTAGGAAAGCACTCCCTTTGGTCCTTAGATTTTCCTAGCCACCAAATGTACTCCAGACAGATGATTAATGTCAGAAATTAAAATACTACAAACTCTAAAACTGGATCCGAAATAAATCCAATTGGGTAACATAAAGACATTAGATTTGAAAATTGGAGGGGAAGCTGATTTTCTTGATGCTGTGTTGTGTAGTGTGCTTTCTTTAGAGTTTCTCATTTACACAGCAGCATCCTTGCCTGATTATATTCCCAAAACCCCGAGCTCTCCCGATGGCTCCAATGACTGGGATCTACGCTGGGATTTGCACAGTCTGAGCTCTGGGCTCCTGGGATGCCCCTTAGGGACGTTTGCTCTGCTAGCCACAAGTTAGTTACGCAGGAGGCCCATGCTTCTGCCTGAATCCTGGCAAGGAACAAAAACAAAAAATGTTCCCTGAATCTGTAGTTTTTAAGAAACTACTATAGCTCTATCCAATGCCGGATTAACTTCATCCAAGCAACCAGTGACAGTGGTTCTGCTTAATTCTTGTATGTGTTCCATCCTTAAATTACTAAAATAATGTTTCCCAACCCAATATCTTTCCTCAATTTTAACTCAACAGCATTACACATTTCTAGCACTTAATATTGCCTTTTCTGTCATAATCAACATACACATCAGAGAAGTCTTTTCCTCTGATTACCTCCAAAATTGGTGATATTTATTCTTTACTCAGATGCTCTATATAAAAATGCATTACAATTTAACTGTTTGGAAACAGCATGCGTACGTAAACATCTGAGTTACTGTCCTTGAGTGCATATCAATACTTAAAGAAAAACCAATGCTTACGTCATTCTCTAGCCCATCGGAGCCTGTGTTGTGGATGTCAGGATAATGTTTCAGAAACTGGGCTACATAGGTCATAATGGACTTCTCATCTGGCTTATCCACATCAACGTCTGGAAAAACGAAACCAAATTAATTTATGTTAATTAGATTATAATAATACAAGCTTTGAAATCTAGCCAATCTACCAAAGGCAGAAGAAAAACATGATTGATATTTAGAAATATTTTGGGTGGAACAAATGTAGTCTGAATCATACATGGCAGAAACTTTATAATTCATAAAGATGACATTTTAAGAGCTTTTAGAAAAGTAGTACTTGTTTCATTGAAATCTCAACATTAATTGATCAAAAACCTTATATACTATTTGGCTATTCAGCCATCTTCTAATTAACAAAATACACAAAATAGGTAAGTTTAAGAATTTTGGTGAGTGGGTAGTCATTAAAACAGAGACCTGGCACTGAGTAACAAGTGACCATCTGGCTTGCATAACTACATATGACCAAATATAGACCTCTCCCCAAATATAGAGCCACACTATCCAAGTGTCATATGGAACGATAGAGCTATAGTTTGTTCCCGGTTATAGCTGTAAATAGTTTTCCAAATGAAAATCATTGAGGGAGACATTACTTAGAGCTATGCTTTTCTCAAATTCTCTGTCCTTTCATAGTCATGAAAGCCATGTGTAATTTCTGGGTGTAGAACATACAAGTCTACTGAGCTGAGCAAACGCTGGTGAATGTACCTTCGGGGTCTAGTAGCCTGGGGATCCCCAGTTCCGTTTCGGCAATGGTGAAAGCCTCCTCCAGGTTTTCTCGGTTGGACCTTCCTCTCACCCTCTCCAGGTCCACTAGCTCCGGCCGGATAGCATGGATGACCGAGTGAAAGGCAACCCCATTCCTCCAACTCCGCCCAAAATCTTTGATTTCTATTCCAGTATGCCTTTGTGAGATTAAGAAAATAGGATGATGTAAATAGGTAATAGTCTGAATAGGTAATACTCATTTTTCTCAAGGCCTCATGCAGAACCCAATGCTCTTTATTTATTTATTTATTTATTTTTAAATATATTTTATTGATATTTTACAGAGAGGAAGGGAGAGAGATAGAGAGCTAGAAACGTCGATGAGAGAAACATCGACCAGCCACCTCCTGCACACCCCCGGCAGGGGATATGCCGGCAACAAGTTCGATGCCCTTGACAGGAATCGAACCCGGGACCTTTCAGTCTGCAGACCGACGCTCTACCACTGAGCCAAACCGGCTTCGGCGCCAATGCTCTTTAGCAATAAGTGATATGGGGTTAGCTTTGTTAGTTGACTGGTTTTGAGAAAAATTAAGCAAAAACAATACTTTAGAGGGTAAGAAAATAAGAATTAATCTCTAAGTAGAAATTATAGTTCCATACTTAAAGATTTCTGTATTATATTTTTCAGGGATAGAGATACTCAATTGAAAGCACATTTTAAAGAAAACTAGTTGAGATTAAAATGTCTGGCAAACTAATGGTAAAATTATAAAAATCTATATCACAAAGTAACATTTTAAATAATAATGATAAGCAAACTGTGTTGTACATGCACAGGTTATAATAGACATAATATAAAAGACATTAGATGAAATAACATCACTCAGTTCTATTGTGTTACACGGTGTTCTCAAAATTTCCATGAACTAAAACATAATAAAACATATCTAACTGATAAACTGATTAGCATCAAAAGTTCATAAATGCCCTTAATTTTTATCTCAATAAACTTAAGATTTGCTTTAAATTATGTTTTAGCAATGTACATTCAGCTTTCATAAAATACATTGCCCTAAAAATAGCATCATCAGATATAATCACTGGCTTTCTCACAAATATTTAAAAAACAATTTTATAAGACTTCAGTATTTGTCAAGTAGTCCTGTTCTGGTTCTCTTAGAGTTCTGTCTTTGGTAGTAACCTTTTCAGTCAACTTACTGGCCCATATCCACCAAGATTGGACAGAATGTCTATGAGTCCATCTTACCTTTATATCTGTATTTTCCCTCTGCCCACATTTCCTCCCTTAAAAACTACATAAATTAGCAACACTAATTATATCTTCTTTATATTTATTTGTGTCTTTCCTTAGTTTTGCTTTCCAAATACTTTAAAAATAGAACTCCCTGTGTTCAGGGCCTCAATATTTTATCATGATAAGTGCTTGTTTACAACTATTTTCCGGAAGTGAAGAATAGTATTCAGATTAGATTTAGGCATCCAAAACGAAACAGAAAGTGGGATAATTTTACATGTCATTTAGGAAAATCATACAAAAGCACAGCTTCTATGTGAATAAATCTTACCATAAAATATTAGTTAATTAGTTAATGCTAGTTATTATGCTCAATTGAAATCTCTATTAAAATTGCTACCAAAATATATTTTTCTTAATATAGTATTTTTCTACCTAGCATTATCACATAAATGTACACACTATACCTAGAAGGAAACAAAATTAGAAGCACATTATTCATCCATAAAGCTGAAGTTGATAAAGCAGTCCACATTCCAGATAGAAGATGAAACCAAAGAATAAAACGAATAAATAAAATTGCTAGAAACTTTTAGGAAAAAATAACATGTAATCTTTCAAAATGTGAACCTTAGTTCACATTATTATTGAAGAGAACCCAATAGTCTTACAAGGAGATAACCAAATTTAAATCTTAAATTTATTTGTGCAAAGATTATTTCATAGAGGCAAAAGTCCAAAGCAATGACTTGAATAGAATTGTCCCTCATGCTACTAAAGTGTAGGGACGAAATGACTTACTCAGGCCTAGTGACATAAATGAAGAAGACATTGTTTTTATTATAGAACTAGAGGCCTGCTGCACAAAATTTGAGCATGGGGGGAGGGGGAAATGTCCCTCAGCCCAGCCTTCACTCTCTCTGTTCTGGGATCCCTCTCACAATCCAGGACTGCTGGCTCCCAACTGCTCACCTGCCTGCCTGCTTGATCACTCCCTAACCATTCCCCTACCAGTCTGATCAATGCCTAACTGCTCCCCTGCTGGCCTGATTGCCCTCAACTGCCCTCCCCTGCCAGCTTGGTAACCCCCAACTGCCCTCCCCTGCAGGCCCTGTCACCCCCAACTGCCCTCCCCTGCTGGCCATCTCGTGGCAGCCCTCTTTAACCATGTGGGGTGGCTATCTTTGACAACATGGGGGCAAGCCACCTTGTGTGAGGACGTGAGGTTCAATTTGCATATTACCTCTTTACCATATAGGATTTTCCTAGAGTATTAGCGTTTAGATTTCAACTCAAGGAAGGAGCGAAATGAAACCTGAAGCAAAGCCATCACTCAAACATCTCCTGGGATTGTGCAGTGGTGAAAGGAGGCCCTCAGCACGCATTGGTAACTCGGGTTCCTCAAGGGTTCCAGTGAACCCAGCTCCCGGCACTTACTTGGCTGCCGTGTACTGAACCCACTTCAACAAAGCCTTCTTGGCGTTCCCTTGGACCTTGGTGGCCGCCTTCCGCTTGCTGGGGGGGCTGGCAGCCTCCGCGCTGACCGTGCTGTCCACGGAGGACGTGCTGCCGGACAGGGACTGCAGCTGCGGCAGGTTGCTGGTCAGCTCCTCGATCTACGCGGGCGGCAAAAGGGACGGCAGAAATTCAGGAATTGCTTTTGTTCTCCTTTCCTCGGATGTTTCACTTTTCCAACTAAAAATGCTTCGTGTCAACTTCCTTAACACTCCTGACAAAATGTCAGCTTTTGAAGGGCAGGACGGATGGAGGTTCCACTCCTTGTACTTCTGGCTGTGTTTAGAACTATGTCTCTGTATCTCAGACCCAGCAAGAAACCCCCATCCAGCCCATGAGAGTTAATAAATAAGACCGAATGGCTATCCAAACTCAGGAATGTACAACACCCTGAGGGAAGCCTCGTGTGAACTGAGTGATAATGATGTGTCAATCTAGGTTTATTCATTCCCACAAATATATGGCTCTGGCCAGGATGTTGATTATGGGGTGGCAATGCACGTGTGGGTGCAGGGTGATAGGGGAAATCTCTGTACCTTAGGTTCAATTTTGCTGTAAATGTAAAGCTGCTCTTAAAATAAAAAAAGTGAAGGCTAGATTGGCCAGTGTGGCACAGTGGTTGAGCACTGACCTGTGAACCAGGAGGTCACAGTTTGATGCCCGGTCAGGGTCCATGCCTGGGTTGTGGACTCAATCCCCAGTGTGGGGAGTGCAGAAAGCAGCCAATCAGTGATTTTCTCTCATCATTGATGTATCTATCTCTCTCTCCCTCTCTCCTCCTCTCAGAAATTGATTTTAAAAAATGTATTTTAAAAATATAAAGGCTAGAACTGTTATTCTGGATGGGATGGCAAGTTAATTTCTCTCTCTAATAGGAGCATAGACCTGCTTCCTACCAAATAACATTTTTCTGAACTTGCTATAGCAATATTTCATCTTCACTGTGCTCTGCCCACTTTTCAGATCGGGTACTTATGCTGGAATTCTTTATGGTGGTACATGTACAACTCCTTTAGAGGGAAGAGGAGGAAACTCTGCTACCAAAAACCAAGGTATATGTGAAGGTCAGATTTCTGCCAGCTAGAGAATCAACTTCAAAAGTAAGACAAATGACAGCATTATTAAAATGCCCACCATTCCTTCCCTCCATGACATTATATTAGCTAATAAAGGAGCGATGGCAGGCACAATACCTGGAAATAGAGGATAATGGTCCACACCAGTCCCAGAACTATCGAGGGTCGGCCATCGGCAATATCGGTGGAGTTAATGTTGACTAATTTGATCTGTTCAAAAAAAACAACAACACTGTACTAGCAATGCACTAGAGATGATAACCCACTTAGTTATGCAACTTCACGCACTTCATTAGACATCAGTAAGACTTGGTCATGCCTGTGTACTGATACACACGAGTAAGTAGGGTGAGCCATAATAAAAGCAACAAGCACATGGTTTCAGTGGGGATTTCAGGAGCATTCATGAGGTGCACACAACACAAAATGAAATAAAAAAACAACTTTGAATTGAAAAATGTGACATCATGCAAGGGATTACCAACAAATAATCAGACAAAAAAAGAAAAGAAAAGATTATTCTTTACACTCAGAACTTGACTGGAACTTAAAAGAAACTGTGATGGATAATTTAAGAAGATGCACTTACTTTGAAGTTTGTTACCAAATAGCATGAAACTTAGGTTCTCTTTTACCTACAAAAGTCAGGAGTTAAAAATTCTAAAATTTGTACTAACCGGTGATCCTCTGTACATGGACTGACATGAAAGGCAAAGGGAGAAGATGATATACACAAAAATAATCTTTGAAAACCAGCATTAATTGTTCAAAGGGAATAAAAATGCAGGAAGTAAATGTAGAGCATAATTTGCAGAATAAAATTTAAAGACAAGGAAAACCAAAAAGTAGTAAAGTAGAAAGAGACTGAGAGTATTTAGTTCCCTACTTGGGGCATTGATAATTATAAAGTGTTCAAGACACATGTTCATCTGCCTATAATTGTTTCCAATTTTCCATTTCAATGCCTTCCCAATAGTCAAAAAAGTTATTTCCTCCATCCTAGCAAAATGATTTTATCTCAATAATCAATCTCCATAGAATACAACTAGAACTACTTATTATTTTCATAATCTCTAAACAAAGACAAAAATTAACAATAAAGGACTTCTTAAACTTCTAGCTCAATAATTCTCAGCCAAAATTTCATTATCTGTTTTATTAATTGTATCAGTGTTTCTGTTTGAGTGATATTACAAGTAACAAAAGCACTCATTCATAGGAGAGTGGTTAAATAAACTCCGGTACAACCAGACCATAGAATACTCTGCAGCTGCGAAGATGAATGAGGAAGCTGTCCCTGAGCTGACTTGGATAGTTTCCTGGATATGCTGTTAAATTTAAAAAGCAAAGTGTGAGGGTGCATCAATAGCACACTCCCCTCATGGCAAAAAGAAGGTGGCATATGAAGAAACATCTGCTCACCTGTGCAAGAGAAATACAAGCATGATCAATGAGAAACTAGAGAGACCAGTTACCTAGACACGTGAAGGGGAGTGAAAGGGAAGGAGTGATAGTGGAGAACTAAGGATAAGGAAGGCACTTCTCTAAGTATAACTTTTGCTCTTAGGATCGTAGTCATGATCTCATTCCACACCCCCTCCCCCGCTTAGTCAACTAGAATGTGTATCTTGCAGGAGGTGGTTCTGAAAAATGGAATATAACTCTATTTCAATGAGTAACATTAAAAGGGGAAGGAAGGCCGAAACCGGTTTGGCTCAGTGGATAGAGCATCAGCCTGTGGACTGACTGAAAGGTCCCAGGTTCGATTCCGGTCAAGGGCATGTACCTTGGTTGCAGACACATCCTCAGTAGGGGGTGTGCAAGAGACAGCTGATGGATGATTCTCTCTCATCAATGTTTCTAACTCTCTATCCCTCTCTCTTCCTCTCTGTAAAAAACCAATAAAATATATTTTTTTAAAAAGGGGACAGGAAGAACAGAAGCAACCTAAGTACATGTAGAGGCAGTCTTTGCCTGGATATTGTAATGATAAGGACCAAACGAACTGCATGCAAATACTGTTCTCCAGTTAGTCAGTCTGCTTCTCACAGGGACATGGGCCAGCAGTTCTGAAACTATGTTACATGCTGAGTTGAAATCAGAAGATGGGTTTGAAATAATGGTTTATACGCACGTATGTGGGAGAAGGGAGTGAGCGTGAGAGAGATATCTCCAGGTTAGTAAACATATTCTCTCGACCTGCCTGTTGGGAGGGCCTAGGAGCAGTGAGACCTCAGTAGCAATGAGCACACGGAGCACTCACATCTTGGTTTCTAAATGCCATTGGCTAATAACAGGGCCCAGCTTCCTTAGAGGAGGACTGGGGCAGGGAAAATACAGGATTCACAGGAGCCAGACTGAAGAAACTTAATGGACAAAATTTGGAAAAACTAATAAATTAAAACTGTAGAATAAAATAAATATCTGTGAGTTTGTGCTAACGTAAGTAATTGGATAAAGAATTGGAGGAGAAAGAAAATAATTTCTTACATTACAAATGAGGGAAATATAAAATCACCATTAGGCAAACAGCACAGAAATAATTACTGAAGGTAATCAATGCTAAAATTAGTGAGCAAAGTTTAAGAATAAACAGAAGATTAGCCTGATGTTAATGACTTCCCTTAGTTCTTTCTCAGTTATAATATAAGGAGAAGATAATAATTTTACCATAAAGGAAACACAGAAACTGTCTTTACCATCAGGATTAACATGGCCAGCAATGAGACCTATCAGTATCCTATATCCACTAATAGGATGCTCTGACAAGAACACAACATCCCCTCCTCAGAATTCTTGCAAAATATGCATCACTTCCATATAATCATAAAATTGAGAAGCATTTTTTTTCAAAGTCACTGGGCCCCAGTTATGAAAAGTGTCAACGTTGTGAAAGACTAGGGAAGAATGGGCAAGTGCTATAGAGTGGAAGGGACAAAGGATCGAATGCAAGGCGTGGGATCCATTGTATCCTGAAGAGAAACAAGACACTGGAGAAAAACTGATGAAATCAGACTAATGTCTATGCTTCAGTTCCTAGTATCGGGCCAACGTGAAGTTCCGTATTTTGATAACTGTACCACCAAGTGTGCACACATGTGCTATGTATAAATTGTCAGCTTCAGAGGAAGGTGAATGAAGCGTAGACATGAAATCGCTGCCCCCCTTCTTGCCACTTTTCTGGAAATCGAAAATTATTTTTATAATGACGCTGCCTGTGTGTGCTGTGTAGGTCCCAGGCAGAGTGTTCACTCTGCAGCCAATACTGAAAGCATCTGTATGCCCACACCTTCCTCTTCAAGCATTCTGGTTTCGTCTCTCTTACCCTCCTTCCTTCGAGGAACCTGAGCGCGGTGCCGATGTTAGCCACCGCGTGGATCCGCTTCATACGGCGTCCTTGTTCACAGGGCTAGGAAAGGAGAATAGCAATAGGTCAAAATGCACACATTCACAAGATGGCTCGATAAAAGATAAAGAAATAAAAAGAGACTTACAAAATCTATGTAAGTCTATTTAAGCATACTTGGAGGATGTTTATAAAGATGGGCAGGTATACAAAGAGGCATCATCCACACAGCACCTTACTAGTTTACCGATATACTCAACAAGGGCATTTGCCTTTCAGATTTCTGTATGTCTTAGAGTGGAACTTCACAAAATGTCTATGCTGTCTACTGACCCTGTCATCTTATAGATTAAGAAATACTTATATGAAAGGTAGTCTTTACGTGAGGGCCTGGGATATATAGGAAGGCTCCGCACTTTTCTTGTAATTTTGTTGTAAACCTGAAACTGTTTGAAACAAAATTAAGTCTTTGAAAAGGTACTCTTGGTAAGTCATCCTTTTTTCATTCAGTTATACTCACATGAAAGGTTATTGACAATGTTATGACATTTTTAGGTTTGGATGATCAAACTATAAAGGCCAAGGTTAAAAAGTAGGATTGTGAGAATGAAAATATTATCTACACAAATGTATGCTCTGATTACTTATGTTTGAGTTACTAAAATTATCATATGCTTTCTATGTACCACAATGTTAAGTTTAAAACTCAAAAGAATTTAAATAATGTAGATAGGATTATCCTCCTTTACATTGATAGGAACCAAATGGATAATTGAGGTGAAGTAATGTCTCCATTATCGCATAGCTGGTAGACTGGTTTCTTTTCCATGACACCAGACCCTAACTAACCTCCCATTGCAGCTCAAACTGGGTACTTTTTACTTCCTAATTATAGTGTACTGGGTAAACACATGTATGGTATTTTAAACAAATATTTAAATTAAAAAATATACTTTAAAATTTTTTGACTTTTATTTATTCTTTATTTTGGAACCTCTGTTATACATGACCTAGTCCTACCATTGATCCATACATGGTTCATTTATTTATTTGTTTGTTATTAACCCTTACCCAAGGATATTTTTCCTTTGATCTTTTAGAGAGAGTAGAAGAGGGAGGGTAAGACAGAGAGAAACATCGAGGTGAGAAAAACACATCTATTGGTTGCCCTGAGCAGGGCCCGAGCTAAAGAGGAACCTGCAAGCAAGGTATATGCCCTTTGATCCACAGGCCCATGCTCTATCCACTGAGCCAAGCGGCTAAGGCTAGTTATTATTTAATTAGTTATTTTTTAAACTGTAAACAGTACCTACAAACCTGCCAACTGAACAAAGCCAGGATCCAGAAATTATGTATGAAAGCCAATAACACCATCATCCGTTCATTCATCTATCTGCCTTCCTACGTCCATGTCAACCATCACACTAAATCCAGTCCAATGCTCTTCTTTTATGTAAGTTCATTTCATGTATATACACTATTAAAACATATTTTTTAACTTTTACATTTATATAAAGGTTGTCACTGCATTAACCTTTTGAGACTTATTTATCCACATAATATTTTATTCCTAAGATTCATCGATGTGGTTGCCTGTCACTGGATTTCATTCATTTTGACAGCTAGTATATTAAGTGCCATCTATCTCCTTTCCTTTTGAAGTGAATATGGGTTATTTTCAGATTATGTCTGCTTTGACCTATGCTAATGTACCATGGCAGAATTATATTGGCACTTAGAATAACATACTCTTTAAAAACATCCATTTGAATTGTAATGAAGTTTCCTTCAACCTTCTGGGAAATAGTGTAATTCAGGAGGATATATACATATGATCAGCTATATTTGGCCATCAAGGGAGTATGTATTTCAGTTCAGTGCCTCTTACATCCTAACACTTATCCAGCTTAATTTGTTCACACATACATCTGTGTCTTCCAAATTGGCTGTTCATGTGTCTTGTTCAATTTCCTTCAAATCAGAGCCTGAGAAAAGGGCTTGGCTGTGTTAGGTTAACCAGGGAGATGATCCCAGAAAGCAAGAGGGAGGATTCGTGAAAAGTGAAAGGAGGAAGTGGGAAAAGCTAACAAGGGGCATGCTTTGGAGGGTCCCACTGTGGGCAAATGGGATCAGTCCCCTGGGGATGCCATTGGGCACTCTCTGAGATCTGTAAATCTGCCTCAGAACCCTTCCTCCTGCAACTGCCAGGCTGCAGCATTTATCCATGAGCTCCCTCTGCCATTGGCTGAGGGTCCTTTGGGCCCACTGACTCCTAAACCTGAGGGCTCCCTGGTGCAATTTGTGGTTTTGATAAGCCTGGAGGGCAGAATCCCAGAGATATGCTACGGATGCTTGAGATCAGATGCTGGTGGGGGGGCTTGTTGTCAGTAAGATGCAGGAAATACTAGTCTATGGTCACTTCCGGGAGCAAGGAATATATTTCCTTTCTCATTCCTTCACACCTTTAGTAGGTGTAAAACAGTGTCTATAGTAGCAGCCACCTTAGAACTAAGAGCAGGGACTTCCTCAATAGGCAGCCAATCTTGGTTAACTCTTGCATCCATGAGTTAACCACTGTGTGGCTGACAAACGTGAGCAGAGCTGGCATCCAGGCCACAGGAAGCATCTGCTATGAATCAAAGTAGAACATGACTTATACGACATCACTATCCGTTTGAATTTTTCAATAAAGAACCTCTTCCAAAAGCTATTTTGAGGATTCTCTTCACAAAATTAACTAGAAATTTATGTCCAGGAAAAAGCAATTAAAACAAGAACTAATGATTGTGTAGCACTTGTCAAGACGCAATAGACACAGAAAAAAATAAGCACTCTCAATTTTGAGCGCTGTGCACACAACATGGAGAAGACCATTTCCTGAGCTCTTTCCTCTAATGATGGCAAACAGCATATATCATAGCTTATGTTTGCAAACTCCTTATTTCTCGATCTCTCTGAAATAAAAATAAACATAAGCCAGAAAAAAAAATTTATGATTTGGGTACTGTAGGAAAAGCGTGGCGCTCACTGTCAGGGTTGTTTTTCACTCTGCTGCTTTCTCTGTCTAAGAGAGCAAATAGTTCAGAACGCGCTGTTCCCGTGACAAAGCCCTGGTGTTGGAGGGTGGCCACAAGCTTATGAAAAACTGCCGCGTTGATTTCAGCTCGCCTTTCAACAAAGGGCTATCTCAACACACCGGAATGGACCAACGCTCCTTTCCAAAGGGCAAGCTCACACTCGCTAACAGGTGAGGTGGGTGTCCGTGTGCAGCCAAGCTGCCTGGGTACCACATGGATGCAAGCCTTAACCATGATTGGCTGCCTATTGAGGAAGTCCCTGCTCTTAGTTCTAAGGTTGCTGCTACTATAGACACTGTTTTAAACCTACTAACGGTGTGAAGGAACGAGAAAGGGAATGTATCCCTTGCTCCTGGAAGTGACCAATAGACTAGTATTTCCTGCATCTTACTGACTACAAGAGAGGAAAACTATCTTATGTGGGCAGAGTGCCTTCCATACCCAACCCCACCGCCACCACCAATTCCAGATGGGAAGAGTTCGATGAGTCTGGTCACAGAAGAAATTCTTACCAGTTTCTGCCCAGATAGGACTTCCAGGAGAGCAAGCAGCTTAACACCATCTTTCATGTCTTCAAAAAGATCTTCGATCACCAATGCTGGTTTCCTCTATAAATTTAAAAAGAAAAGAATAAATGCAAAATTGCTTGTCTCTTTTTGTCATACTCATTTTGGTGACATTTGTAGGGAGATTTCCTACTCATTTTGGTGACATTTGTAGGGAGATTTCTAAAATACCTAAGTGAGATTTACTTGGATGTGATTGGCAATCACCTTTTGATAGCTGTAAGGAGAAAAACAATCCTTTGGAGACAAACTTAATATTCAAACACATCGGAAGGCTTGATGCTGGGGCTTTCACACGTGTACAAGCATCTTTCTAGAAAGGGATTTTGTCACGGATGGTGGTGTGGAATAAGGGTGCAAAAGATGGGAGACATCACAGCAGGACCCAGAAGGGGAACAGGAGGTGCCCCAGCCAAACTGGACCAACCTTCCCACTTCACTGAGCGAGCTCACTTCTGGGGCTTAACCTAGGGGCCCACCGCCGTCGGACACTCTCTCCGGGCGAGCTCCTAGCTCAGTGACCTGCAGTGGGAGCCCTGATAGCGCAGCCCAGGGCCCAGCTCTCACCTCTGGAGGGCCAGCTGGCTGTGGGCTGTCTCACAGCCTGGCCAACCTTCTCTCACGTGTGGCTTTGAACCCAGAGGATCATAAGAGCAAGAGTACAGACTAACCAGGGCAAAAGCATCAGCACCACTGGACAAAGGAATCCACTCCCACTTACTATTCATAGAGGGTCTTTTATTGTTTGTGAAGGTCATTACAATACTCAATATGCTGGGGCTCGTCGACCTTGAATTAAGATCTGTCCTGGCTCAGAAGAAAGTAAAGAAGTGAGGATGCTTGTCAGATTTCCCATAGAATAATATATTTTTTTTCTACGTATCACCTGGGTTCAATCTCTATAGCTTTCTGATTCCAAGTCATGTTAATGGCCTGATGTTAGATCTTTGATTTTCAATTTTCTTTCTCTAAAAGAAGAGATTTTTATGTAGCCAAATGTTTTATTGAAATGTGACTTGTTCACTACCCACTGACATGAAGCATTTACATTTCTCTTATGACTGCATGAATTATTCTTTGAATGGTACAGTTCTAATTTAACCACATCTTTCTCTCTTTATAAATTGCAAAGCTGAATACATTTTGTTCTCATGCTGTGAAATACATGTTCAAAAATAACAGTTATTATTGGCAATCATTCTCTTTTAACTTCCACTTTTTGAGACTGCTTATTATTTACGTAGCAAAAAAAATGTAATAGAGACTTTATATTCTAAGCACATAAATAAAATTATTCAGGATAACATTAGCCATTGCGATGAAAACTATTCCATGTAATAAGAATCAGAATTATTGTGTGAGCTATACATAATCATTAGAAATATGGCCTACTTATCATTGCAAATGTCCATTTGCATTTTAAAATTTTAAAAATCAGTTGAAAATGAGGAAAAAGTTCATAAATATGTAACATATTCAGTAAACAAATACAAATTAAGTATTTCACAGATTGTGTTAACCTGAAAATATATAAAGAAAATTAGAGCCGAGAATTTTCATGAAATAATAAATAGGCCAAGACATTTGATCTCCAAACGCAATAAATTGCATCCATACGTCCATTTTGCCTTAAACATTCGTAGGCCTCTGCTACTTTGCAGGACATTTTCTCTTGACCTCACTCCCGCCTGGCCTGTTTCTCCTCTACCGTGCTCACTGCTTCCTTCCTCACCAGCTGCTCCTGCCCAGTGCTCCTGGGAGCGGCCCTCACACCAGCCGTGACCACTGACCAGTTCCCTAGCCCACTCTGGTTTCAGCTTTGCTGGTACCATCATCCTCTTGATCTGCTCTTCCCAAAACCTCTTTGACCATCTTGCCTGGTGTCCAGGTCTCTATTCCTCCTCTCTCTCCTCTCTGCCTATCTATGGCCAATCACCAAACTCAATCCCAACTTCTCTGGTCTTCACGAAACTGCCTGGATGGGCACGACCTTTCAATCCTCCCTTAAATGTTCTCTCCTAAACACTGTTGAGCATATGGTACGCACTCATGTGTAATGTAGGCTAATTGAAAGAATGTAATTTTCTCTGAATGGATCTTTAAATGTGGTATACAGGTTCTAGGCAATCACAGACTGTTGTCACACAACACAGACCTAGAAGTATCTTGTTTCTGAATTCCTTGTTCACAGTAGGAACTCATTACATACTTGTTGAAGGAATGAATGAATGAAATTTTTCAGTCTGTGCGTGGAAAAAGTAGAGTAGATGATTTTATTTGAACACAAATACCTAGAATACCTTTCCTTTCCCCTTTTTCTCCTTAACAAATTCCTGGTCAGTTTTCCTCCCTCAGTTTATACGTAATCTTTTTCAGTTATTCAATGAGAAGTAACTACTTCTTCTGTCCCAGGTATGTTGTTCAGAGGACAAGGATCACATTCCTTTATAGTGAGCTATTCACAAACCTGTGTCCCCAGTGACTCAGATCCTGAGAAGTCGGATTTTTCTTTATATACTTAATACCGGGCACAGTGCTCAGCACTAGCTGTCCATAAATATGTAGTTAGTGACTAAAACGCACTCAGCAGGGGTATTTAAAATGTCTTTTGGAGTCTGAGGGAGGAGATGGGCACAAATAAAATCATAATGCCAAAATCTCTCTTTTATGGGGGAAATACGAGTTGTTTCTGAAAAATTTCCCGCAGTGTCTTCCTACACAAAGTGAGGAGGTGGTCTGAGGGCTATCAACACACAGAATAGAAATTAGGGAAAACTATGTTCATTTAAAACAAAAATGCTTATGTCAATTTAATTAGTAATATACATGTTTATATATTTTAAGCACACTGAATTATAGGATCTAGCATTACATAATCAATTCTTTATGTAATACATCAATAAATAAAAGAGGGAGAAAATAAACCTCTGGCCAACCTACTGCAAAGAATTGGCAAAAATAAACATTAATGAATGATTATATATATATATATATAATTATATATAACAACATATATATAATTATATATAACAACATATATATGATTTCAGAGAGGAAGGGAAAGGGAGAGAGATAGAAACATGAATGATGAGAGAGAATCATTGATTGTCTGCCTCCTGTACTACCTTTACTGGGGATTGAGCCTATAACTGGAGCACATGCCCTGACAGGGAATTTAACTGTTCCTAGGTCAATGCTCAACCACTGAGTACATTGGCCCAACTAGCAAATGATCTTTATATTTCTGCAAGTACCATCCAATTGCACATAAGTATTGTGCAAAAGCAAAACACAACACAAAACAAAAACAACTCCTCCATTTATCAAAACTTATATGAGAATAAAAATGTCCTTCTAATAATTGAACAAGCTGAACAAGCTTTGCTCTCCCTTTTTGCTTAACGCATTATTTGCAACAGCAAATGGTCGGTTAGAGAAGGCCTGTGCTGTTGTGGCTGCTAGCACTTTTTTTGTGTGTGTGTGCATTGCTGTAATAGAAAGCCTTCCAGCTAAAACGTCTCTCCTGTCACATATGCAAGCACTCATGGCGCCGGTCTAATTACTGTGGTAGATTCAGGTCATGATCCTGGGAGCCAAGAGGGAGATTCAGGAAGGGGGGCAATTTATTGGAGTCTGACTTAATGGAAAATAAAGATAATGTGATTTTGTTGCTCACCAAATTGCAGTTTTAGCCACTATGTAGAGACCTATAAGGCACTTTTCAAGAGCACAATTATCCTTTTTTTTATTAAGATGAAATTATGAAAAACTTTTTTTTGGTAAAATATTTGGAAAATTTATTTTCTTCTTGGCCCTGTCAGTCACACTTAGATACTCCACAGATATTCATGCTGAACCTGAGGTCATTAGGAGAATGGAACCTCCTGACTGGGTGAGGGAGACAGAGATGGAAAAGAAGGGAAGGAGAAAGAGGTACTTGAATTCTAGTTCTGGCTCTAAGAGGATTGCCTGGTCTCTAAAAGTCTCAGCAACTCAGGAAAAATGCGCATGCTCTGTGCCAGACTATACCTTGAGGTTAACTCCTGATTGGAGCAGGTGTTACAGCACTTTTCTCTCTTTCCTGTCCCTTTATTGTTGCTATACAGCCCCTTTAACGACATGTAATGAGATTCATAGCCTTTCTCTTAGGACTTAAAAGAGATCAAATGTTTCTCCTTGAACTTTATGAAATATTTGAATTCCCAGGTAGCTGACATAATTTTTACTATTTCCTGCATTTGAGGAAAATATTCTTTAATGTGTGTGTATGTGTGTGTGTGTGTGTGTGTGTGTGTGTGTGTGTGTGTGAGAGAGAGAGAGAGAGAGAGAGAGAGAGAGAGAGAAAGAGAGAGAAAGAAAGTAAGAGAGAGAGAGAGAGAGAGAGAGAGAGAGAGTGAAAGAATAACTTGTGCCACTTTACTAGTCTATAAACACCAGTACATATTTAACCCTTCTCCTCATTTATTTTCATAGTTTTATTCATCAAAGGACGGCCATGTTTGCCATGTGATGTGTTGATTTTATGTCCTTATAAACTATTACATTAATTAGGAGGGAAGGATTAAGATAATAATTTTTATAAAAAATAAATATCAGACATATCTATTACCTATTTGGCATAAAGTATATTTTTTAAATTCTCACACTTAAAATGTTGTATATGAAACAAAAACTGTTGGCACATTTGATGTAAGAAGATGTTTTATAATGTTTTGACCAATGAATATTGGTAAATGAAGAAGGTGAAAGAGCTTAGGTGAATAATTAACCACATACACACAAAAATTCTAGATAGATGATAGATAGATAGATAGATAGATGATAGATAGGAGCCATTTTGCATAGACAAGTGCACACTTATACTCTGAGTGGCCAGATTATTTTGATCTCTGAATGCATAATAATCTGGCCACTCAGTGTATATCCTATATAATTAAAGGCTAATATAAAAATTGTCCCTGTGAGCAGGAGTTCAACCAGCAGGCAGGCCAGCCAACCACCCATGTCCCCTCCCCATGGTCAGGCTGGCTGGAACCCACCCATGCATGAATTCATTCACCAGGCCTCTAATATATATATATATATATATATATATATATATATATATATATATATAAATCCTTTTAGATATGGAATTACTTTTTTACTTGGCTACTGTATACTACTGTCTATGGTTAACATCCTGATTATACCGATCTGCTCTGAGGCTACTTTGGCATTTTTTCTTTCTTTCCCCTTATAAAAGCACCATTGCAATTATTAAAAGTGTACACACACACACACACACACACACACACACACACACACTGAGTGGACTAGATTAGTATGCATTCAGAGATCATAATAATCTGGCCACTCAGTATAAAAATGTTAGCAGACTAAAATATTTTTATCATTTTTGACTTTGTAATAGCAGGGCAATCACATGCACAGCAATTAAGGTGAAATAAGTTTTGGGTGTTAGACTGAAACCAGTAATATAAGAAGAAAGCAAATCTACTTTGAAACATTACGGGCATATCATCACTTTATCAGCAGACCTACACATCTGCTAGAATCCTAGAAATCCTTAGTGACAAATATCACATAGCCATCAAGGAAATGAACAGTATGCAAGATTTAGTCTTTAGCCACGGAGAAGACAGAATCACCTATCCCATGCCAGGACCAGGCCAGGTTGTCATTCATCATTAATACTTTTAGTCTCAGAACAAGGGAGCAGCCTGGATGCTTTGTCCTCTTAGAGAAGAATCTCTCGAAGCATTGTATGTCACAAAAAATAGCTACAGCATTTTACTCTAAACTACCAAACACATGCCCTAGGGTTTAAAATATGTAATTGCTAGAAACCAAGTCACACCAATAAAACCAAAGTGGAAAAGTTCTAAAGGAACAGCCGATGACACAGACAGCTCTTTGCTCTGGTTGGGATACACCCACCATTGAGCACCCGAAGATTCACTGGAAATGCCACATCCATAGCCTGAGATAGTCCCGGATGGTGGGTACGGCAGTCCCAAGGCAAGGGCTGGTTCTGAAGGTGTATTCTGTGCATCTTGAACCCTGTGTACACACAATGGCCCGACCCTCTTAGAGGCGGACAAAACATTCCCGCTGGTTTATATAAATGTTAAATAGGAGTTATTTCACAGGCTGAGGGACAGTATGTGGAAAAAAAATCTCAACCAGGACCAGTCTAAAACATTTGCATGCTCTGATGGTTATCTGATGGGTGGGAGCAACAAGGTAAACACCAGGAACAGAGAGTGGGAAGGGAAGAGGGGTTGACCAACAGATGTGGAGCAAATTATCTCTTCCAAAGGTTGGCAGAGAACCCGCCACATGAACATGCAAAAAAGTGCCAAAGTAGCCTCAGAGCAGATCGGTATAATCAGGATGCTAACCGTAGACAGTAGCCAAGTAAAAGTAATTCCATATCTAAAAGGTGTTTTCGCTTTATTCAGAAAATCAAATTAGATTGTCTCAATATCTCCAGAAACCAGGTGAAGTGATTTGAGTATTTTATACGTAATCTGTTTTTCTTTCTTTCCCTTTGTAAAAGCACCATTGCGATTATTTTCCACCTGTACTTGGCAAAAGTGAGAAGATAGTTCCCGTTCTTTTTTGTTTCCTATGACAGATAGAGCAATCATTTCCACTTCCTTAATTACTTCATTCAATTCCCAATAAATGTCCTAAAGGCAGTAACTGGCCTCCAGCCCACCTTTAAATCTGCTTGGGAAGCTCTGCTCTTAACAACTTGCACATGTAATAAACTTCTTTTCATTTTGTGTAAGAGAAACCTAAACCTCAAGTTATTTGTTTGATTTAGTACAAAGTTGGGTTTTAAGTGTATCTGTATTGAAGGGAATCAAGAACTAGTAGAGAGAGAGAGAGGCTGAAATGAAGGAAAACTAAGTTATGCTGAAGACAGGAGGCTCCCAAGGAGGCAGAGTGGGAGAGAAATCAAGAGCACAGGTGAATCCCTAGCGGGTGTTGCTTAGTGGATGGAGCGTCTTTATTTTTCATATCTCAAATCAGATCCATCAACAAATCTGCTGACTTTATTTTCCAAACTCATTCAGAATTCCACCACTGCTCACCAGCTCCGCTGCTCTGTCTTGGTTCCAGACACTGGTCTCCTGACTGGATGACTTCACAACCTTCTAATTCTCCTCCCTCCTTATGTCCTGGACCCTTCTCAGTCTACCCTGAATAGAGCCACTTCTCTGCCTTCTCTACCATCCATCTCCCCCCCATCCTATATAATAAAAGTGTAGTACTAGCATGCAAATTATCCCCTCGGGGGAGTTCGACCAGGAGGCAGGGCTGGATGAGGGAAGAGAGGGAGTACACAGCAGGCAGTCAGCAGCTGCTAGGGACCCTACCAGTGCACAAATTTTATGCACTGGGCCTCTAGTTAGGTTATAAGTGCCATAGTAAAGGAGTTACTGTACTTTTTCTGTTTTGATCACTGCTACATTCTCAGTACCTAGAATATTGCTGAGCATAAAGACAGCACCAAAGTATTTATTGAATGAATGTACAAATAAACATTTCTAAAAGAAGGAACTTGGATAAATATTATCAAAATGTTTATTAATCTGCATTAGCTTTGTTAGAACTATACTTATGTTATCAATAAATTAATATTATATTAATAAGTGAATGGTTGGTATTTGTTTTGAAACAATAATTTTCCCTCATAACCTTTCAGTTACGTATTTGGAAAGCATGAATTTATCAGTATGTTTAGGATTACCAAGCTACAGTAGCTTTAGAAAAACAACTGAAGAATGGCTTCCGGAGTGAATTATTACATTTCCCTTTTGCTCTTTGCTTCTTTCTCTCCTCATCTTAGCTCATTAATGATCCCACCAAAATGTATACAGGAAACAGATGCGAGAAAATTCAGTCCTGAAAGTGTTTCATGTTATTAGCATTGTTGGTGGAAGACAACAAAGAACAAAGCAGCTTCTAAAGTGATATTTTACAAATATGAAGGTGACAATCAAAGTCATATTAGTCTACGTTACTAAAAAACAACAACATAGAAAGTCAGAAGTATTCCTTTTAAAGAAATGTATGAATGTTACTTGGTACTAAATAAAATGTACTCTTAATAGAACCTACTATAAGTGGAAGTGTGGCCCTCCCTCCCCCCTCCGCCCGCAAGCTATGTGGAAGTTTTTTTTAAAATATATATTTTATTAATTTTTTACAGAGAGAGAGATAGAGAGTTAGCTGCCTCCTGCACACCCCTCATTGGGGATGTGCTTGCAACCAAGGTACATGCCCTTAACCTGATTTGAACTTGGGACCTTTCAGTCTGCAGGCCGACACTCTATCCACTGAGCCAAACCGGTTTTGGCACTATGTGGAAGTTTTAATCCCAGTACCTTAGAATGTGAATTTATTGGGGAACAGAATTTTCAGAGAAACAATCAAGTTAAAAAGAGGCCATCAAAATGGGTCTTAATCCACGATGCCAAGTGTCCTTATACAAAGGGGAAATCTGGGCACAAACACAGAGAGACACAGAGGCAAGGACTGAACCAAGGCAGCCAACCAAGGAATGTGAAATCATGCAGACCATCTCGGCAGCTGGCAGAGCAAGGAAGGCTTCTACCCAGAGTCTCAGAGGGTCGCCTCGGAAACAGGAGATAATCAGGGTCTCATTCTAAGCCACCTACTATGTGGTACTTGGTTATGGCAGCCTTAGCTAACTACTACAGAACCTAACTGATCTTTTATGGTGCTTTTTGTTGTTGTTGTTATTCTAAAAAGTGAAAGATGCTCAAATCATGCCTGAGGTCATCTGCAAATCACAGAGTTTCAAAGGCTCAGTGTCTGCTCTTAATAGCCGCAGCGATCTAAGGCCGGGGGTGGAGAAAGGGCTGTTTGCTGCATATTGAAAGAGAAGCTCCATTTATAGAAGCGCTAAACAATGGCTATCTGACACCCATTTTCCCCCAGAGGACATTCTGCCAGACTATATATGTCTTTCCCAGCCAACTGTCATAAAAAATGAAGGGTGTTTAAATCCAAATATAACATCCCACTTCACTTGTTAAAGTGAGGGAAAATGCAAGAACTACAAGCACTTGATAAGAGGATAACCAATGTGAATGCCAAGATGACTTATACTATCTTTTTCTAATTAGAAATCTAACTCATGAAAGTTTTTATGAAAACACATCTTTAATTGCTCTCTTTGGGGGCCAAGATGGCACCATCTAATTACATTCCTCTACAGACCTTGCATAAAAATTGGGAATTTCCTAAGATAAAGCAGTTTAAATACATGAAAGAACTGACATCTTTTGAACTGTCAATTTTAAAAATAGTCCAACATAAATGTTTTATTCAAAAATGCAAACTATTCTGGTTTAGATCTGAAAAAGCATGTAGCCATTTGGTGGGAATCCTCTCAAATTCCAGTCCACCCCTTTCCTCTCTTCCGCTCAACCCCATCCTGAACTTAGGGGTCTCCAGGCCCATCAGGTCTCAGAGAAAAGGAAAGTCTCTCCTTTAGTCCAAACCTTCCACCTCAACCTGTGCTCTTAAAGCAAAACAAAACAAATAAATAAATAAAATATACATATATATTTCAGAGAGGAAAAAAGAGGGAGAGATAAGAAACATCACTGATGAGAGAGAATCATTGATTGTCTACCTCCTGCATACTCCCTATTGGGGATTAAGCCCACAGTCTGGGCCTGTGCCCTTGATGGAAATCAAACACGGGACACTTCAGTCCACAGGCTGACGCTTCATCCACTAAGCAACACCGGCTAGGGATCCACCTGTGCTTTTAATTTCTCTTCCACTCTGCCTCCTTGGGAGCCTTGTGTCTTCAACATAACTTTATTTTCCTCATTCCAGCCTCTCCCTCTCTCATGTGCTACGTTAGCCAGTACTCTATCTCAGGAACATGTAATATACTCAATGTCCTAACATCCTTACCTTTCCTGTGCTCATCAGCTTGCTAGAGTCTGAGTTTTTCAATGACACGGCCACTCCCAGTGCTGGCCAGTGACTTCCTACCTGTCAAATCCAATGGCTTCATCTCTATCAAGTCATTTCTCTAAAACTGAACTTATTGGCTCTTCCCCAAACCTACTGTATGCTCGGTCTCTGTACTGGTCTTAATCATTTGCTCAAGTCAGAAAATAGAAGTTATTCTTGACCCTCTCTTTTCTAAGATTCCAGTTAATAGCCCAGTCCAATCCTACACACTTTTCCGTATCCCCTTTTCTCTATTCCCCACCACCATTTTCATCCAACCTGCCCTCACCTCCCATCTGACTTACAGCAAGCTCACTCTACCTCCAATATCACCATATTCTCTTCTCATTTATTTGAGAGAGATGGAGAGAGGGAGGTAAACAGTGTGTGTATGTGTGTATGGTGGGGGGAGCAGGAAGAAAGGTTAAAGAGATTGAGAGAGAGGTTTAGGGCCAGAGTGATTATTTCATTTTCCTGCCTAAGAGCCTTTAATGTACCTCACTGCTGTGACACAATGTCCAACTCTCTTAATGACTGATCTTTGTCTTTTTCTCCATTGCCACTCCACTCCTGGAACCCACGTTTTCAAGTACTCCTGAATACCTTCCATTTCCTGTACTGCACCACCCTCCTTCTCACATCTCAACTTCTTGAAACAGTGGTACCCAACCCTGGCCACTTCTCAGGCTCCAGCTTAGATGTGTCTTCCTGTGGGAGCCTGTCCGATGCCCTCCCTCAGATGACCTGCGGGGTTGGTGGTATCTGCCATGTGCTCCCTGACACCCTGCACTTCCGCTCTCACGGACTTTCCCAGCCACGCTTCCCTGGGATGGCCTCTTCCACGGCCTGTCAGTTCCACCACGGCCTGGGCTCTCCTGCCTTCCTTTACCACTGTGCCCAGGATGCCCTGCACAAAATAGGTGCTTGAAAAGTATTTGCTGCACGAAGAGCTAAATAAACAAATGCCCCCTGGGAGTGCAGTACAGAGGTTAGTGCCCAAGCTGGGATTGGGTTTTTCACACACCTGCTATGTGACTTTAAGATTATTAACGAACTCTAAACTTCACCTTCATAATTTAGAAAATGGTGGAAATAATACTTATATTTGATTATTGCCATGAGGATAAGGAAAATAAAAGATAAGACTGATAAAGTGCAGTAATTGGAACATGGGAAGAGTTAACAAAAGGCCACCCTGAGATCAGAAACATTTTTATCAATGACTGATGACAAGCTGGAGCTGAATGAGGACCTCTCTATGAAAAGCCATTGCTCAAAATCAATATTGGGCAAATTAAAAAACAATACTACACCTGCTTTTATTGACAGAGCAAACAGAACAGACAGATTCAGGTTCTTCTTCCTCTCTCTCTCTCTGTTTGTTAATCCTCACTGGAGGATATTTTTTCCGTTGTTTTTAGAGACAGTGGAAGGAAGTGAAAGACAGAGGGAGAGGGAGAGAAAGGGGGAAGGGAGAGAGAGGGGGACAGACAGGGAGAGAGGGAGAAAGAGGGGGGGAGGGAAGGGGGAGAGAGAATCATTGATGTGAGCGAGACACCTTGATTGGTCCCAAAAGGACTGAGGATTGAACCTGCAACCCTTCTGTGCACAGACAACACTCTAATCACTGAGCCACACTGGCTAGGGCTCAAGTTTCTTCTTGAAAAGGAAGAGAATTATAGGGTTCTTGTCTAAATATGAAGCCCTTCTTTGAAAGAAATTATAAAGTATGTAAAATAAAAATAACCCTTTAATTTTTGTTACTGTTATGTTATATGAACAATTTGTGATTTGCAGTGTTTTATATAATTGCAGAATCGTGGAGACTTCTATTTGAAAACAAAGCAAACCCCCAAACATGAACTGATAATTGTATCCACAAGGTTGAATAATCTACCTGTGTACTAATAATGGCACAAAAACACAGAAAGTTATTTTTCTTCCTACTTGTCTAAGATTTTTGTTTTCAGCAAAGCATATATTTGCAAACAGATTGCTCTCTTATTTCCACTCTATCTTCATACTGCTGTCATAATATTTATAGAGTTGTTTCAATAGAATAAAATGTAATTAGTAAAAGAGTTAATCATTTTAATTAGAAATAGTTTATTAGTTAGCAACTGAGAAAGCAGATAAAAACAAAAATTAAAATTTCCCATAAATACCCTCCCTATTTCATCCATTGGTCAATTTCCAAAGACTATTTTGAGAAAACAGATAAAAACTTTTCAAATGAGTCTTTTAAATTGCCCTTTAAAATAAAAGCATACTTGGATTGTGTGCCCACCACCCAAAGCAATATACAGATGATGTATCACAGAAATGTATACTATACCTCAGTTGCAGGCTTGATCCCCCACCCTGGTTGGAATATGTGCAGAAGGCAACCAACCAATTGATGTGTCCTCTCACATCTATGTTTCTCTCTCTCTGTGTCTCCTCACCCTCCCTTCTACTCTCTGTAAGTATCAGTAGAAAAATATCCTGGGGTGAAGATCAACAAAAAAAGTATTTTAGTTTGCTTAACATTTTAAAGAAAGTATTGTAATAGCAAGACATGATCACAAAATTTAGGATTAAATGGCTTATCATTCTAGATTAAATCCACAAAAATTCCCGGGACTATTATGCTAAAGCTCTCAGACAACAGAGACCCTACAAAAGATTTACTACCTGCATTCTGGAAGAGTTGAAACTCTCCCGTGTTTTCTTTCCTGCCAATATAGCACTTTTTTCTTATTTTTAGAGATAAAATAACTTGTGTTACATGGCATAAGTAATAGGTGATTTAGGACTAATATCCCGAGTACCAGCATAAAAATATTTTTGAGATGGTTCACTTTCTGTCCTTTGTTGGTAGATGCCAACAAAAAAATTGTAGGAGAAAAATACCACAATCAAGGGATAAAATGCAGTTTAACTCTTTTAAACAGTTTGCTTAAGAGATTATCTGAAATAATTCCAAAGCACAGAACTATGTACAAGAGGCATTCATTATCACACAAGGAAGCATTTTCTAGGAAAGAGGAGAGAAGTTTGTTGCTATCTCATCCCAGGAATGAGTACTGGTCTCTATCTTGTAAGTTTGGGAGAAATTTTCATGAGCTTCCAACCAGCCTGCTGTGTACTGAATGTGTGTCTCTTGAATCCAAATGTGGAAACCTTACAGCCCCCCTCACCCCCTTGCCCCGCTCATGGTGGTGTTTTGCAGTGGGCTGTTGGAAATGAACTAGGTGTAGATGAGGTTGTGAAGCAAGTCTTCTCTCAGGGACAGCAGGAAAAGTGATGCCATGTTGTGGTCCAGACACCAAGTCAAAGACATGAAATTGACCTTGCTTCTGTTGCAGGAGAGAGATGATCCTTCTCAGAAGGAAGTGAGCACACCGCAGTGAGAAGACCAGTGTGTGCTTCCCTTTTAACTTGGGTGCGTCTGCAAGTGTGACCTCCATGAGTCTACAAAGCCTAGAAGGCACATGTGCTTAGAGGTGCAAGTGACAGACAGGAATAGCGATGAAAATTAGGATAAAAATGGGGATGGGGAGATGGAGACAGAGACAGGAAGGTTGAGTAGTCTTGTCATGGAGGAGGAGAGTTAGAGATGGACAGGCATGAGACAGAGATGGGGGGATGAGAAAGAAATAGGCCTATAAATAAAACTCAGGGATGAAGGTGGGCTAAAGCTGAGGCAGAGAGAGAGGGATCACTAGGGGGTCACGTGATCAGCTGCTGGGACAGATGAAGACATAAAGCTCAGCTCTACAGCTGTCCTAACACTCTCAACAGCCGAGGAAGGGCAATGGGGTCAAATTTGATCTTCGGAATGTTTTTGCAATATAAGTGAGTCAGGATAGGCAAGTGTTCTCCAATGGGTTTGTGGGTTTGGCTGTGTTTGACAAGACACCACAGCGTCAGTATAAATAAAACTCAGGATAACAAGTGTTAGTATCCTTGTTCTGCTTCCGCTTTCAGTTTTCTGGGTAATTCAGGAAAGAAAAAGTCACTGGTGCAGAGGAGGAAAAAAAAAAGAACAAAAGCAATCACATTAGGGTTATAAGTGGAAGTCATAATGTTCTTGGTCTTTCAGAATAATAAGATAGATGCAAAAATGTGCAAAGGAGGGAAAACCACATGGACTTTAGATTCACGTCTGGATTAAAATCTCAGCAGCAGCAGGTTATGGAGATGAGGCTGTAAAATAGCCCGTGTGAAGTACGTAGCGGAGTGCCATAAATGCATCGTTCCTTTTTCTCCTCAGAAACGCATTTACTATCATAAAAACATCCAGAGCCGATGCAGACTCTGTGCTCTTGTTTTACCAAACAGCTCTGTATGGCACTCAGAACTGTGCTTAGGGCTATTGGGGCTTCAAAGACATTCCAAGAATTAGCACATGCCTCCGTGATTCACCGTGTTCCTGGGAAGCTGAGAGAGGGAACGGCACCAGGTAATCTAAGGCATGCTGAGCCTCACCTAGCTGCAGGTCCTGGACTGGGCAGAGACTTCAGATCCTCCTGCACCAGAGGCAGTCACCCCTGGGAAAGGAGGGGGATGGCCCTGGGAGGGGATGCGGGGAAACTGCTAACTCAGAGCATGTGCTAGGGGACAGGCGCACTGTCTCACTGGTGGTCGGAGATGCTTCACAAAGGTATTCAACCTTACTTAAACAAAATTAGAAATTATATTAGCCAATCAGATTAGAAAACACTGTCGCTCTAAAGTCCGTTACTAGTGTAAGGAAATGGGCACTCACATCAGCTCTTGGCATGTATTCAAATTATAAATGTTTATGCCTGTTGACTAGCCACCCACTTCTAGAAGGTTATCCTAAGAAAAATCACACACGTGTTCAAAGATATAGGCTCGAGGACTTTCAATGTAGGGTTCTGTATGATAGCAAACAACTAGAAATCACATAAATGACCACCGATAGGCTACTGAGTACTTTGTGATTTATAACGTACACATTTATAATAAAATTATCCATCCATTAAAATGACTATGTAGCTCTGTGGCTATTGACATGGAGAGATGTGCTGCATGAAACAGGCATACAGGTCACTATCCTATAAATCCACTTTTTGTGAAATCCTGTGTCCCTGTGTAGAAAAGTGGCGATTAACATGTTAGTGATGTTTCCATCAGGATTGTAAGATTTGAAGTGATTTTTACTTTCTTTATATGTATAAGAGGTATATTGTTAATATTATTTGCAATTAGCATGTAATCTTCTAACAATATGAAAAAACAACTCTATTTTCACTTAAGAAAGTAGTAACCTCCCCAACAGATGTTACTTCTGTAGTGTAAGTGATGGCTGCCAGCCCAGCCAAGACCTGAGAAAATGAGAGGCATCTACTGTACTTCTAGGGCAGAAGCTGGGTGCAGCCCTGGGCCAGAGAATTCCCTCACACCACGTGGCTTTTGGAAAGGGATTGCAGGAGAGACAATCCCAGTTCATCAAAGCATTAGACACATTGTTCTTGTCTTCAATCTTGGCTGGACTGTGAGCTTTTCAAGGCCTGGGAAAGTGTCTTTCTAACATTTTTTTCTGTCACCAAAGCCTCTTAGAGACACTACAGTAAGCAGTTAATTTGTATAGTTGAACTGAAACACATATCCATGTTTTGTTTGCTTCTAAACCACAAAAGAGACTTTGGGGAAATCTCTCATCAAAAACTGCTCATAGGGTTATGCCTCAAACACTGTAGGTACAGCTCTCAGCCAAAGGATCCTCTCACTCAAGTCAGACAATTGTCCCATTGTCTGTATTTATTTTTACAAATGCAATTATTTTTTGTTTGCATGTTTTTCATCAGCAAGATAAGAGATTAATCTATAATAATAAAATCACAATATGCTAATTATATCAGACAACCGCACGACCTTTTGGCTGAGCCCCTTGCATGAATTTTGTGCATTTGGCCTCTAGTTTTTTTTATAATAATGGCTGCATTGGAATTTGGATATCAGTGTTTATGTTCAGTCATTACACTGTACAAATACAATCACTGATACAACCTAATGTCGGTGTCAATAATCTTGAAAATAGCCCTTTTAGTGTCCTGCCACCACAGTTACTTGGTTACTTCCTATCAAAGCATTAGAGATACTAGTATGACCTTCTCAGATAGAATTCTTTGCTTAGGACAGACCACTCCTTGCTGCTTTCTGTCCCAAATCAAAACAAACACAAAAAAAGAAAATCTAGCAGCAATTCTTTTCATATGGCACACATCTTAGGACAGGAGAAATAACTGGATGAATATTTCAGTATTCCTTGAGTTGACATGAACAGCTGCTCTTGGCTCTAGGCATTCTTTCACTTCTCCCAGAGGCAATGTGAGCAAGTGCTATATGTAGGCAACAGTTAAACTCATGGGTTTGACAATATCACTGATTAGTAATTTCGACCACAGCAAAAGCAGCATGACTTTATAGTGTACATTTAATGATTTATTGGCTCAAACTAGGTAAACACAGAACGCTGGTAGTTTCTTTTACCTTGGCCAGATGAGAGTTGATCCATTTTGTGAAAGTTCGTTTTTGTACTATCTCTTGCTCATCTAGAAGGGGAAAAACAACAACAACACTTAATTAGATAATATAGTATGACAAGAAGTTATATCATTAAAAAACTCATAGTTACACAACTCTGGAAGTAATCATAATATTATTTTATCTTTTGACTAGAGGCCCAGGGCATGGATTTGTGTACTGGTGGGGTCCCTTGGCCTGGCCTGTGCCCTCTTCCAATCCAGGACTCCTCAGGAGATGTCAGAGAGCTGGTTTCGGCCTGATCCTCACAGGCTGATCCAGAGAGGAGGAAGCCCGATCCTGTGTGTTGAGCTTCTGTCCCCCCCGTGGTGGGTGCATGTCATAGCAACCAATCAACCAGTCGTTCAGTTGTTTGTTTGGTCACTTAGGCTTTTATATATAGAGATTCATTTTACCAATTATTGCTTAAAAGAAGAATCAGTATACTTTCAAATATATTAACCAATTAGGCTATTCCTATAAGGATTATCAGCAAGTGCTTTAAATTTTATAATATATTAGCCTTATATTTACCTTCATTCACTATTGAAAATTCACTGAATAATTACACCTCAAAAAAGCTGTTTGTAAAAAGTTCACTGAGACCAACAACAGTGTCTAAAAAATATATGTTATGAATAATAACACTACTTTATAATGTTGTTGATGAGGAACTGACATAACTATCATGACATAGGTATATTTAAAGAAACAATGTTTAAATGTATTTAATACTTAATCCTAAGAGTTTTACTAATTTCAGCTTTTCAGAAAAAACATGATGTAGTCTTTCTTACCAATGGTATATATATGCATGCTTAATATTTATATTAAAATTATAAAAATTATAATTTATGTAGACATTTTTCTGAACATGTATGTTAGTTCTAAGCACAGTAAAGTTTGATTATACCCTACAAGTAAATTCAGTTCTCTAGTGCTAAGAATCACAGCACTAATTTTATTAGTGGAACCTAAGATTCACCTAATTCTTAGACCAGTCACCTAAGGTGACTCTCTACTCTCATTTCTCCATCAGTGAATAAGGAATTGTTGTAGATTTTACTTCCTGAATATATCATCTCCATCAATATCAGCTTAGTTACTACACCATCATCAAATCTGGATGCCTATTATTTTCACTATTAAAATCTATGTTCTAGCTCACATGGCAGAGACTATGTATGACTTACCCATCACTGTCTTATTTACCATTGCAGAGTAGATGCTTCATAGAAATGAATGGAGGAATCTGCTAAAAATTTTGGAGACTAAAAAACAGGCCTTGCCCTAAGGAACTGGTCATATAATGGAAGAGAGAGTTATGTAAACCAATGTTCAAAGCAATGTATCAGCTATTGTAAAGGAGAAACCCAGAAAGTACTAAGGGGATATAAATACAGAAACAAGTAATTATCCTATAAGGTAAGGCAAAAGGCTAGAAGGCCCAGAACACCTAAAAAGGAAGTGTCATTTTATTGAATATCAGCAGAGAAGTGGAAATTTTCTGGTAGAGAACGTTGTAGGGAAAAAGAGGCAGTCTTTTAAAAGAATGATGGATTTTGATTGGATTATAAGTGAAGAAGGTTTAAGAAGGGATTGAAGGTGAGCCTAGAAAATAGCCTAGAACCAGGTTAGTAAAACCTTTGACTAACATGCCAAGGAGTTAGGTTTCTACCTTAAAGTCAATGGGGAAATCATCAGTGGTTTTGGACAAAGACATGGTCATTTCATGCCTGAGACACACAAATACATATTCTGATGGTAGCGTAGGGGTTTAGTTGAAGGGAGAAGGGGATGAGAGAATACTTGGGAACATACTACCATGACCCATGTTAAATAGGAAGAGATCAACAATTGAACTTTTATGGATTCTATTATAGGACAGCACCAATAGGGCTGGGATGCATCAGACAGCTGCAAGGGAACCTATCAGAAGTAGAATCAAAAGGACGTAGAGGGACAGGAGTTATAGGCACTTGCAATATTTCTGTCTTGGTCAACTGAATAGTGATGCCACTAACCAAGAAAGGAAAAAATAGAAATAACAGGCTCAAGCGGGAAGATTATGATAATTCAAGTCCATTGCAAAATTCATATGAAATATCTGGTTTAGATGACAGTTTCAGCACAGAGGAGAGGTGGCATTTGAGAAGCAAGAATTTGAGGTGGGAAATCTCAAATAGAAACCAGTAATAGGCTCTGATTTAAGGACAGGTGTTAATGCAGGTGAGTATACTGGACAGATGTAGCTCACCCTCCCTCTCCTATAACTTGAATCTTGATTCCTTCCTAAAGGCCAGTCTGTGTGCAGTGTGGGGGAAGAGGTGGCTCTAACTATGGGAGTTCTCTAGGTGTTTCACCCTTGAGCCTTTCATCACTGGTTCTGCTTCCAAAGTCCTACAGACCTCAGGACTTGGAGGCTGGTCCTTGAGAAAAGTCCATGTAGGAAGGCTAGTGCATACACATGATCCTGGGTTAATGTTGTTATAAGAAACTAGAGTCCCAGTGCATGAATTCCTGCACAGGTGGGGTCTGGCCAGCCTGACCCTGATAGGGGCAGATTAGGGCTGGGCCTGTCAGGAGGTAGAGATGGCATGAGGTTGACCAGCTGGCCCACTCCAATCAGGGCCAGGCTGGCTTGGGGGGAGGGGCTGTGGGTGGTTGGCTGTCCAGCCCCACCCCTGATTGGTGGGGGAGACCTATCTGTGCAGGGCCAGCTTGGGGAAAGGAGCTGCAGGCAGTTGGCTGTCCAGCCCGGCCCCTAATTGGAGTGAGGGGGCTGATTGGGGGTGAAGCTGGCTGGGGGGAGGAACAGGGGACTATCAGGGTGGTGGGGGCCTATTGTGGGCAGGTCCGGCCAAGGGGAGAATGGTTGACCAGTCGGACCTGCCCCTAATTGGGGTCAGGAGCTGATCTGTAGTGGGGTCAGGTGGGGGGAGGGGCTATAGGAGGTTAGAGAGCCAGCCCTGCCCCCTATTTGGGTAAGGGGGGAGATCAGGTGTGGGGCCAGCCAGGGGAGGGGCTGCAGGAGGTTGGCTGGCTGGCCCCACCCACAATTGGGCCTATTAGCTGCCAGCAGTGGGCGTCATAGTGAATGGTTGATCTGGTCATTACAGCGTTCTGGCTGCTGGCTTTTTATATACAAAGATAATTACTATCTGTCTAATCTACTCAATGTCAGAGGGAAGGCAGGGAAGGATGGGTGGGTGGGAAGAGATCATCCATTGGACTTGTATGAATATATGCATAACCCATGGACACAGACAATACGGTGGTGAAGGGCTAGGGTAGCAGGCAGGGGCTGGATTGGAAGAGGTTAATGAGGGGAAAGGAGGAACATATATAATATGTTAAAGATTTTTTTAAAAAAAGAAAGACTCTCCAAATTCCAAGGCAATATCCCTCTCTAGAAATGGGTGATCAATAAAGGGAGCTGACTCTGAAATTCAATTTCTATATTTCTTTGCTGTTTTTATATATTTCCTCAGTATAATGACATTTCAGCACAAGATCATGACACATGCAGGGATGAAACCAACTTAAAAAGGGTGATTAGATTTAAATGTTAAGACACTGTCACACCTAATTAGAGTTACCAGTTTTCCTCCTGCTGAGTCATAACTGATAGTGACTTGCTGATTTCTCACAGCTGTGGTTTGCCCTGGGTGATTTATTCATGCACCTGGAAGCTCAGAGATACAGTAAAAGGTGACCTGGGTTGTTTGGAGCCTTTGCAATCAATCATGAAAAATTTGCTGCCTAGAAATACTCGTATGTTATGGTATTTTCATTTTGCCACATACAACACATTTACTATACATAATCCTATATAATAAAAGCCTAATATGCTAAGAGTCTGACCATTAGTTCAACCATTTGACCAGTTGCTATGATGTACACTGACCACCAGGAGGCAGATGCTCCAGGAGGTAGGTTAGCTTGCTGTTGTGGTCTGGCCAATGGGGACTGGGTAAGATGGCTGGACATGCCTTGAAGCCCTCCAGTGGTTCCTTCCGGGCCCAATTGTGCATCGGTAGGTCCCTAGGCCTAATCTGCACCTTCTCACAATCTGGGACCCCTCAGGAGATGTCGGAGAGCTGCAGGCCAGGCCAAGGGACCCCACCAGTGCACAAATCTGTGCACCTGGCCTCTGGTATATAACATAAAACTAAAAGAGAATACAGTGGCCAATTAGCTTTTAAATATTATTACTAAATTATTTTTTTAAATACATGCTAAGTATCTTTTTAACATATGGTATTTTCAAAAATGCTAACAGTAATTGAAATTAACATATTTCAATATATTTAACAAATTCTTCTATAAGAATTTATATATGAGGAATATAACATTTTATATATGGGCATGGATATAAAGATGGTATATTTTTATCAGAACCATAAATAATCATGACAAACAAAATACTGATTTCAATGTCATCTCAAATGTATAAATACACACACACAAAAAGGACTGTTTATGTAAGTAGACATAGTTGTTAAGTCTGAAATTGGGAGCATCATGTATTAGTATTAGGGGATTATGTATTGGTACATTTATTTTTGATTGATACATTTAGTTTGCAAAAGGTTATGATTAACTTTCTTATTTTTGCAGATTATTTTTATACACTTCAGGTGCTTTCATGACAATGATGACTTAAAGAAAGTTGTAAAGATTTTGATTACTTGAAAATGTATATTTTGAAAAATCATACATTTACAATCATATTATTCCCAATGATACCTAATAGTGTAAACGTTATGTCATTTTTTATGCAGATGGATTCATCTCAATAAAAAAAATACTGGAAAGAATTTAAAAATAGAAATACAGAGATTACAATTTTTGATGCAACAAAATGATGTTGCTACAAAGAAAATTTAAAAAACACAATAAGAACATAGGTGACAATGTAATTATCATTAATTAAATATTACTCACCATCAAATGGCCTAAGTTAAATTATTGTTTTGGGATCAAAATTATGTGATCCTAATTATAGATCTACAATTACTGAACTCAATCACTAATTTTGTCAGACATGAGTAGGATCTAACATATATTGAATATTTTAATGTAATGAAATAATTACTTCAATATAATGAAATAAATAGTTTATAATTACCCAGTGTTTAGATTTTTAAATTAAACAATGGATGAAAACAAATGCATAGGACCAGACTGTGACTGGTAGTAAAATATGTCCACAAATTCCTCCTGTGCTGGTCAGCACATCCTTTGCCATGTCCCTTTGCTGCTTCTCCTGCCAGAATGTAGTCAATTTCTCCACCCCGTGAGCCTGGGCTGGCCTAGAGACTTGCTTTGACAAATAATGTGGTTAAAGGGATTGATTATACGTCACTTCTGAGGTCGGGCCTCTATAGGCCTGGAGCTCCATTTTGGTTCTATTGAAGCTCTGCCCTGAGACCAGCACACAAGGAAAGAAGTCACTTGGAGGAGAACTGACCCCTTCCCCAGGTGACAGCCAACACCAGCTGACAGCCCTGCTGATGCTCCAGCTGAACGCAGCCACCCCAGTGAGCCCAGGCACAGCCAGCAGAAGAAACGCCTGGCCCACTCACAGAGACGTGAGGAACTATAATGTGTTATAGGCAGCCACTCAGTTCCGGTGGTGGCATGGCAAAGCCTGAGTGAAACAGAAATTGCTACTGAGAGTGCCGTGCTGCTTTAACAGTGGTGTTGGCCTTGGGACCTGGTGAAGAAGGAGGCTGAAGGACACTGAGACTGTTAGTGGAAGCTGAAAGAACAGTGAGGGGATGGCTATAGATTAGAGAAAGAGCCACAGGTATCTCATGTACATACTAGTGACCCAGGGCATGGGTTCATGCACAATGAAAGGAAATTAATTAGAAGAAATATTTTAATATTGCTATTCGCCCTTTCTCTATGATAGAAATGTCAACAAAAACAACCAAATTCATGATCAACAATGACGGATCAAAATACATATGTGTGATTGGCGTCAGCGAGAGCTTTATATGTCTCACGCATGCGTGAGTCAACAGTTTATTTTTAAATTGCCAATGCACATTATATGTACCAGCCGGTTGGTCAGTTGGATGATTGGATGGACGTTCGGTCAGTCATGTAGCCTTTCATATAGATGATATAGATATAGATATAGATATAGATATAGATATAGATATAGATATAGATATAGATATAGATATAGATACTCTGTCATCTGCAGTAACCTGAACTGGTGTATCTGGCTAGAGAGATTTCTCTGTAGAAGACTGAAAGGGTCAACTGGTACCTGGCTGATGTGGCTCAGTGGTTGAGTGTCAACCTATAAAACAGAAGCTCATGGTTCAATTCCTAGTCAGGGGACATGCCTGGGTTGCTGGCTTGTTCCCCAGTGTGGGGTGTGCAGAAAACAGCCAATCAATGATTCTCTTTCATCATTGATGTCTCTATCTCTTTCCTTCTTCCTTCCTCCCTGTGGTCAATAAAAATATATTTTAAAAACAATTATGAAAGTGTCAATTGGCAACTTATAAAAGAATGGAAAAAATAAGAGATAAACTTTTTTAAAAAAATCCTAAATTTGAGAGTAGAATGAAGAGGAAACCTCTGATGCGGTAGATTAGGAAATATGATGGTCTGTCATTTCCAGTTTCTTGTGGAAAAAGATGTACAATGTAAAAAATAGACTTGAGGTAGCAATAAATCATGGGTGTAACTGTAGGCTCTTTGTTAAGAACTCTAAAGAATTAAGGTAGTGCCTCGCTGAACTTTTCAACTAGACAAACGAGCATCTAGGAATCTTAAGAGCATGGCCCATAGCAGTTCCACGTGTGGTTAAAAGTTTGTTTCAAACTTTGGGTTAGGGGGACACAGAATATACTCCAAGCAGACTTTAAGGAAGCCAACTAATTTGTTAAATAAAAACACCACCAGCTTGGATCAAGGGAGAGGCCAGTTTAAAATGAGGAGAGGATTTGGAACCAGACATTTTTGTGGCTGGGAAGAAGCCTAACAAAACTATCAGCCACAAACACGAGCCACTTCTTATCTATAATAATAAAAGTGTAATATGCTAATTAGACCAGATGTCCTTCCAAATGACCTTCCAGATGAAGCCACGTCTGCGAGCAAAGCCCGGGTCCTGGGTGCCAAGGGAAGCCCGTACCAGTAGTCGGAGGAAGGAAGGCCGACTCTTGCACAAATTTTGTGCATCGGGCCTTTAGTCAGAAAGATAAATCTTGCCCTTGGATTAAAAGAGCTGTCTGCCTGTGCCAGGCTGGATCTCAGAGTTACTTTGGACCATGATGGCTAGCTTCTTTTCACTCCTCCCTTCTTTGGAAGAAGCATCTCCTGAAACGGCTATTCCCCTGGTCTCATCAGTGCATGCCCGGTCAGTAGGAAGCAGTAACTTTATGTTTACAAGCCTGAGGACTGGGGGAAATGACAGTGAGGAGCTTCATCCGTACCTGGACCAGATGCAGACCATCTGATACTGAACTTGGAGCTGGGTGCCGTACTTGGATGAAACTTTTGATGCCTTGAGAGGACATGCCTGTGTTTTAATGTAGAAAGGGTACATAAAATGGTGACCAGAGAACAAATTTCAAATTATGGCCACAAAGTTCTCTGGTCCCAATATGTATCTTCCCTTGCAATGTGGCTTTGCCCTTCACCCCATCAAAGAGTAGAAGAGAATTTTTCCTCTCCTTGAATCTGATCTTGTGTTGTGCTCGCTTTGATCAATAATGTAATAGAAACAACTTTCCGTCATCTACTAGTAATTCTCAGCCTTTAGAAATCTTGAAGCTCTTTTTTTCTTTTCTTTTAGATGTCCTAAGTCACTGCCCTAAAACCATCATGAAAGAAAACAGGAGGACAAGAGTTGATGTGAAGAAGAATTCAGATGGACCTTCTATCTCAGCTAATATGGCAAACTCAATTCAGGGGAAGCCGGAAAATTTGTATATGTTTCCTTTGAATTATTATTGTCTAATTAACTATTTCAAAAAGTTATTATCAAACTGGGTTATTCCCGCAGTTTATATATTTATTTGGGCAAAAAATTTTATCCAAAGATCTATTTATTTTAAGAAACACCACAGCATGGTAAGTCTATGACCTTTGCTGAAAGATTATACAGACATTCCATGATTTTTCCAATGTGAATGAAATACCCTGTGGTGCCTAAGATATGCTGCCATTCAAATCTGGAAAGTTTGGTGCTACGTGGTGAGGAGTGGGTGGGAGGGGAGAGGGTGTGGATATCCTCATATTGTGCTTGGTTTATTTTACTATTCTAAACCTTTAAAATATTTTCAGAACCTTAAAAAACCCAAAGAAAGAAATAGCTGACCAGCTTCAGTTGATTATTGTTAGTTAAAAATATAGTTGAGTCATTTCTCCATAACATTTTAATTTTATCACTGTCAGACCAGAAAAAGCATACAGTACATGTCAGTCAGTCAAATATATACATAAAAACTTAAATCTTCAATGAATGTTTGGTTGGGAGGTAGTTAAATTGTCTGGTTTTCTAGGGACAGATGGACCAGACAATATACCAGGCAGCGATCTGGCAATGGGTCATTCCTTATAAATTCAACAGCAAGGAAAGTGCTTTCTTTAAATGAGAATTTTAATGAGGTATATATGGGGATGTGGGCGAGAGGAGCACCAGCCTTGGATACTTAAATAGCCCTCAATTTCAGAATATTTTAATGAAACCATTTGAAGGGAAAAAGAATTGAGAAGAGGTTGTTTATAATCTTTATCCCACTTACTATTAAAATTTATACTTTTCTCTGCAGAAATATTAATGACTGTGATTACAAACTGCTTGAAGAGGATACATAGTATGTGGCATGCCTACCATATATCCCTAAAATTCAAAAGATTCAGAATTAGAAAACAAAGCTGGCCCTTCAACTTTTGAAGAAAGAATCCTGGATACAGCCCAACTGATGTGGCTCGGGGGTTGAGCATCAACCTATGAACCAGGAGGTCATGGTTCAATTTCTGGTCAGGGCACATGCCTGGGGTGGTGGGCTCAATTCCCAGTAGGAGGCATGAAGGAGGCAGCCGATCAATGATTCTTCTCTCTCATTGTTGATATTTCTCTTTATCCTCTCCCTTTCACACTGAAATCAATAAAAATATATTTTAAAAATATTTTTATAAAAGAATCATGTATACAATACTAAGTACAATGGTAAAGGTGTGCCCAACAGCAGAGCAATAATTGTAATAAAGAGAAGAGAAGCAGTAAGTATAATGAGAGTGGAAACAGCAGAACCCAGTATGGCCATCCGTACCAGTAGCTTCTTCAACACCTCCTAATTCTAACCAAAGATAATCCATGTGAATAGTTTGGGCAGAAATTTGTGTATGTGTTTTCCCCATTGCGTTTTCCTTCCTCTATTTGTGGCTACACAACATTGGGAAAGAAAATGGCCACATGGGGAATTAATGAAAATACCTTATGTCTTTACCACATTGAATTATGGTTTCATGTCTGCTCACTGGGCCGGGCTACAAAAGCTGTGTGGCCAAACAGACAGAGGAGGTACATTAGCCCAGCCGTTAATAAGAAAATGAAGCACAGTGGGGGGTTAGGATGTGTGTCAGAAATCTAGAAAGTGGGATAAAGGCTAGAGACATTCAGAACCGTGGCCCGAATTCAGGAGATCTGACGCCTACTCTGATCTCATTCCCACCTGACTCACTTTGTCCATCACTTGCCTCACTTTTGTTATAAATGCAGCTGGGCCCCACCTGCGGGCCAGCACCCACTCTGACCAGCTGGGACACAAGCAAGCTCAGAGGGTGGCTGTGGCTCCCCGCAGCCCAGCAAGGAGGGCAGGAATCAAAAAAGCAGACCACAGCCCGAGGCCTGTACATGCAACGCAAGGAAAGATGCAACAATAACATCAGACCAATGAGTGGATGAAGAGAAAGACCACGGCTATGAATGAAAGGTCACAGGCAACATGAACAGGCAGAAAATGCAAGCCAGCCCCTAGGGTCTGCTAGGATCTCAGTGGGGAGAGTTGCTGCTTCTACATGGGCGATTTCTCCCGAGCAGCAAGGACAACTGACCTCCTTGGGAAAGCATCCTTTCCGGTCAGAGGCCTTTGGGAGAGCTACACGCTAGCGCGGGACGAGCTTGCCACACGCAGCTTCTGCTGCAGAGCGCCTTGCTGCTGGTGTTGCAAGGAAGCCACGGAGCTTCGAAACCTCTCCTGTGGCCTGAGCTCAGCCGGCCCAGGCCGGCCGCAGGAAGCGGGTGTTGAAAAGTTTCCTGAAATGCCATCTGCGCACAGCCCCTGCTCAAACATAAAACTGCGCTGTAATCCCGGTCTTTTAGTCACTCAAATGCAGTGTCTTTTTGGATAGGAGGGAGAGGAAAGAGTAGTTGATCACGGTGTTGATATATTTTATATCCAGTATTGAGCAGAGGCTTTTTAAAACCATATTGTTCACCCAAATAAATATGACTTTTCCCCAGCGACTGCCTTCAAAGTACAGGTGTTGTTTTTTTGTTTTGTTTTGTATTTCATTAAATTACTCCCTTTTGTCTGAAGCAGGTTAAAGACTGCTATCCCATAATTGGGGATTTTTTTTCTTTTTTTCTTATTCTTACCTTCTAATCAAAATTTTTTTTCTCTATTTTTTTTCAATACCCAAGCAGAAATAAAATAACTTGACACCATTTCACTTTTCTATTTTATACCGCATGCCCCCTTAAGAAAGTGTAAAGAGAGCTGTGATTTGCCGAAACCGGTTTGGCTCAGTGGTAGAGCGTTGGCTTGTGGACTGGAAGGTCCTGAGTTCGATTCCGGTCAAGGGCATGTACATTGGTTGCGGGCACATCCCCGGTGGGGGGTGTGCAGGAGGCAGCTGGTCGATGCTTCTCTCTCATCAACGTTTCTAGCTCTCTATCTCTCTCCCTTTCTCTCTGTAAAAATCAATAAAATATATTTTAAAAAAAGAGAGCTGTGATTTGAACATTGACATTCCTACATTTGGAGATGAAATGATAAAAAGAGTAAATCTGAAAAGTAAGGTCAAATCACGGAGTCTGAGGAGCTGGTGCTAAAATTCCAGTAGCCAACTGTGCACTCCAGCACACAATGTCCTCAGCCGCTGAGAAGCCCCGGACACCCCATGGCACACGGGGCACCAGGGGGGCTGCAGCCCGTGACCCCTCCAGCCTGGGCGAGGGGTGATATCAGTGACCTTCCTCCTCGGGAAAGACACACTGGATCACAGGCCCTGGGGCTGTCTTAAGACACAGCAGGTGAGTGTCTCATATGAATTTCTTGGGGATCAGTCCCTAACCACATGTTCGCGTTTATTTGTATGGTAACATATTGTTTTTAAGTTGATTTTTAATAATAATAACTGTAGTCTGTTTAGAAGTTACCATGTGGCAGTCATAATGTTGCACACATGATTACACACGTCATCCAATTTAAACTGTGCAAGAACCCTATAAGGAATGTCTCTCCCCAGGCCCCACCCCGATTTTGCATGTAAGGAAGCCGGGCTATCAGGTTAGTCAACTTGCCTAACGTGACACGGCGTGGCACAGCATGGCAGCATGTGGCTCTGGGTTTCTCCAAAGCCTGTGCCTTTACTCACTCCACTCTACTCTACCTTCATGCCCAAATGCCCATAGGGGTGTCCAGGAAAAACACAGCACCTGATCTTGACCAAACCCCAGAGATAGTCAACCCTGACATGATCCCCAATCACAGATTAGACAACTCAGTTTCAGAAACACAGCGTCTCATCAAGGAAGTGCCAATGCTACGCCAAGTCCTTCTGACCCCTGCACCACACCACGAGAGCAACCGCATGGCCGGAATCCAGCCAATAGAGGGCACCTCCAAGCTAGACCATATGTTCCACTGCCTTCCTGAGCTATAACCTCTAAGGACCTCTCCTCCCAGGGACACCTTGGCCTCCTATCTTCAGTTCTCCCAGCTCTTCCATTCCTCATTCTCCGCCCCCCTCACCCCTGTTCCAGCACCCTCCACAGAACAGGAAACGGAACCTCACCAGGGCACATGGAAGCGGGCTCGCACACAATGCACAGGATCATTTTCCTTTCCACACCTCTCTATTTGCCTCTGCCTTGGCATTCTCCTATACCACAGGGACAAAGTCTAGAAGGACTTTTGTCAGCAGGAGGTTTTGGGGGGGGATGTGGTCTTACAAACAACATTTTTAAAGACGTGAGGGAAGCAGGCTCCAGCAGAGAACGATGCTGCACTGAGATGCAGTCATGTCTCTGGGGCTGGATGGTCTTTCGGGGTTGTCCTAAATTGAGGCAAAGGCTAGAACTTTGTCCCCAGGCATCACCACTCCCTGGATATGGGCTACCCTGGGGAGGGGGCCTGAGTGGGACGAGGCCGACCCCTGGCTCTGATGATGCATCCTGGGGAGGTCTCAGCTGTGAGCCTTCAGCAGGCAGCACTCTGGGCAGCTGGGGAATGCGAGCCCCCGGGCTGAAGGGCAGGACCTGGGCTGCACCCCACTGCGTGTGTCCCATCAGCTACTGAGTTAGTAACTACTGCTCTGAAAATGGGCTCCTTTCTAGTACCCAGGAGAACAGCACCTCCCTTCTCTTGCTTGGCATAAGGAGGGAATCAACATGCCCCCTTACCTGTCTGATACCAAAGTCAAAGCCTGTCCTGGCCCATCCCACCACAGGATGCTGCCTTCTCCATTTATGCACCCATGAGTGCCATTCCCAAGGCCCACTGGTGTGCTTTCCTGAGGACGGATTGGAGTGGCAGCAGAGAAGAAGGTGAAGAAAAGGGTAAGGAAAGGCTTCACCTTCTGTGAGAAGGACAACTAACTCTTCAGAGTCTCCGACATTCTACTCTTTCTACCACGTTGGCTGCTTCTCACGGACTCCATTGCTTTGTCAGTCCAACCCACGGAGCTCAGCTCTGCCCTCTGCCCTCTGCCCTCAGAGCCTGCTGACCAGCGGCACCTCTGGATCTCTCCAATCAGAGGACTCCACTGCCGCTCCGTAGTCCTGCCTGTCTGGCCTCCATGTAACCATCCTGTCTGACTCTTCCTCCTGTTTTGGTGTTCTTCTTCCAGTTCCTGCCTGTCATTGGCCAGGAGCCTGCACAAGTGGGAAACAGGAGTTGCCAAAATTGGCCTGTGGCCAGATCTGAGCCCAGAATGATGTGGGTTTTTTGTTTTTCCATTAGCAACATTCTAAGCAAACATTTTAATTTGGGTGTTCTGGGGATGTGCACAACCTCTACCAGTTTCCCACAGACCCATTATTCTGTTTCCCTAAACCAGCTTTTTCTCAAATCTTGTGCAGGTAAGTGAGTCCAGACACATGGAAAAAGGGAAGACTTGGCTTGCATATTTGCACAGATGGGAGGTGAGCTAGGAGGGGATATGATGAGGAATCTTAGGGAGAGGTAACAAGCAGAATCCAGCCTCTCCCAATTTAGAAAGAAACCATTGTCATTTTTTATGTGGTTTTTGTAATTCTATCTTTGGGGAAAGAATATGTAACATATTATATAAAATAATATACTACCGTGTTTCCCCGAAAATAAGACATCCTTCGAAAATAAGACCTACTAACAGGTTTCCTTCTGAGTGAAATATAAGGCATCCCCCTGAAAATAAGGCCCCCAGGATTTACAGTTTGTCTGGTTTGTGTTGACAACTACCGTACTACTGTACCGTATACAGGTAATAAATTTCCTTTATTTTCATTTAACAATAAATGTGTACCGTATTCTTCTTCATGGAAAAATAAGACATTCCCTGAAGATAAGACCTAGTGCATCTTTGGGAGCAAAAATTAATATAAGATACTGTCTTATTTTCGGGGGAAACAGGGTATACATTACATTAATTTTGGTTGCTATATGATCGTTTTAATTATATCCTTGAGGAAGATAGAAAAGGTTTTCTGTTCTCTTTCTCCACCCCACTTTTGGGTATTTTAAATTATTATGCCTTTAAGTACTTTATTTCAAACTGGATTATTGCAAGGAAACTCAGAACAACTAGAACTAATAAAAGTTATGAATACTGGTGTAAAGTTATAAAGGAAACACACATAAGATTTAGGAGTTTTTATAAATAACCAAACAGCAGACTGCAGCTTTCCGTCAGCTGGAAGAGGGCATGGTAAAGTGTATATAACGCTTTGGGAAGCACCAGGAGCAAGCTGCGATCCGTGCATCACCCTCTCTGCATTTCTTTCCCAGCAAGAAAGATGACTCAGTTACTGCTTCTGTTTGGGGGCCATCACTGGAGGAAAATGGTCTTGGAGCCAGAGGCAAGCTGGAGTGTATCTGGCAACCCACCCGCCCTCTATCTAACCATATGGTGACGCGGTGGGATTCTGAGTCACCCTCACATTTTATGTCTGGAAACAATCAAATTAAAGATAAGCTGAATTAATACCATTATGCTCACATAACGATATGAAATAAGCCAATGCACTTTAAAAATGTTGAGTTTAAAAACAATAATACTGGAAGCAAAAGGAAAACAAAGTCATTCACAGACTATGACACATTTTTGACTTGAGATTCAGGCTCCAAGAGGATTTTTACTCATTAATTTGAAGAAGGTAGTCAACTCTGTCACAAATGGCAGACACAATGCATTGATGTCTTACGTTTTAGAGACCATTTCTTACAAATGCCTAACTAACTATCAATCCTGAGCACAGATCAGTCCTATTCACTTCACTTCCATTGGTCTTAGGTTCAGATCAAATAGAAAGAATAATTTTAAACTCAGAGTTATTTTAAAATACAATCCACATAACCCTAATTTTGTTATATTCAGAGATTCAGGATGAAATTATATTAGAAGAAAAAAATAAACACACTCACACATACATACATGCATGCACACACATACACACACATGCACACACACACACGGAAACAACAACAATAGTACCTTTTATCATACCAGGAGTCTTGAGGTTTGTTTTTCTCATATCCTGCCTGTGATAGGACATGTTGGACGTTGACCTAATTCAATTTGTAGCTAAACAAAACACTGCTGTCACCAGGGGAACTTGCTACTCTGCTCGGGGCATTCCCCTGCCGGGGTCCCTCAGCAGCACCTCTCTAGAAGCACCTCACTCTCCTCTCTGTCGTCAGTCTGGCCCCCTGCTCGCTGACCAAATGCACTGATGCCCCGGCCAGTGTTTCTGCAGAGGCAGTTTCACATTGATTTATGAAAAGTGCTTCAGATGCACTTTCAGGGGGAAAAATTAGCAGCTTTTCAAGTCAACATTTAAGAATTCAAGCAGTCTCCCTAGTTTTAAAACCTTAGTAATGTGGTAGGGTTTCTTGTTCGGTTGAAAAACAATGTTCAAATGATTAAAAATCCCAAAAGATAACCTTAGATTCACAAGTAAAGTGTTAATTTGAGAATTTGGGAAAAAGAAATTGAATGAGCCTCTTGTAGACCAGTATTATAAGAACATTTACATGTCTCATATTTATATCTACACAATCTTTTTCATTTCTAATTTGTTCTTTGAACTTGCTGAAATTTTTCCAAGTACCTAATGTTATGACACTTGATAAAAATTACAATCACAATATGAAATAGATATTATAGAAAGTTGCCAGGTAAATCATATGGTTTTAGAATGTATACATAGCCCTGGTTGGATTGCTCAGTTGATCAGAGCATTATCCCAATACACCAAGGTTGCGAGTTTGATTCCCAGTCAGGACACATAGAAAAATCAACCAATGAATGCATGAAGAGTGGAATAACAAATTGATGCCTCTCTCTCTCTCTCTCTCTCTCTCTCTCTCTCTCTCTCTCATAAAAGAGAAAGTTTTAGCATTCATAAAAATGCATACAAACAATATTGGAGAAGTTTTACATTATTTAGATACATAAAATGCCACTTTCATTGTCTTTTATGTTGTTCCTAGAATATGCACTGAACCAAGGCAGGAAAGCTAAAAGGTTTCTGTCCGTCAGGAGAACGTGCTGTTTATTCACACGGCTCCTTTCACCTCCACCTGCTTCTGGTCACTCCGGGCTCCATCTGAAATCTAACCCATTCTAGCACGTACTTCCGAAGCAAGTCTGAGCCATCATGTTTCCCTTACCTTGGCACGTTTAGGGCGAGCAAGTAAGTTATTAGTTATTGGGGGGAAAGTAAGCCTGCAGCTTTTGAGAGCAAGCCCAGGGCTTGCGAGTCACCCTTGCAAATGGCACGTGAAGCCCTGAAAAGTCAGTGAAAAGTGTGGACTTGGCAGTCATTTGGCATTTGTCCGCACAGATATTTTTAAGTTTTTAAAAATGTTCTGTTATGCATATCCTCCTCCCCGCCAAACACAATAAATTCAACATTGAATCTTCTCCCTTATTGTTCTTGAAAGGCTCACCTGTATCCACACAGGAATGAACCAAAGATCGCTCAGTTTTAAATCCCTTAAAGTCCCCAGGTAGACACTTTCTTTGCTGTAAGAAAAGTAAAAAGGCACCTCTAAGGAAGGGCATACTTCTAAGCAATAGAAGAAAAACATGAGAGATATAAGAGATGGTCTACCACGGATTTACAAATAAGTGGCATCTCTTATCTTTTCACATTTCTCATTTAGATCTTATTTCCAGTGGGTAAGCAGCTCCTCAGTACCAAGGGCAAGGGAAGGTGGGGGTGGAGAGTCAGATGAAAGAGGGTTGGTAGTCCTCAGGAGGACTGAGTTTCTTCGTTGGCCTTGAGAAAGATGTACTGCACCCAGATTATGTGCCAGGCACTGGCTAAGTGGAGGGATGGTTTGGGGAGGGTTGGGGCTGGGTGAGCAAGGAGAAAAGAGGAAAAAGATGGCATCCTAAACCTAACTGCTTTGTCAACATAGTCCCATTACATCTCAAAAGCATGGAGTTTCCCTCTCCAACAATATAGTTGTGTGCTGTGTGAGGTGTGTGTGCATGTGTGCTGTGTGAGGTGTGTGTGAGATGTGTGTGTGTGTGCTGTGTGAGGTGTGTGTGCATGTGTGCTGTGTGAGGTGTGTGTGCATGTGTGCTATGTGTGTGCACATGTGTGTGTGTGTTGTGTGAGGTGTGTTGTAAGGTGTGTGTGTGTGTGTGTGTGTGTGTGTGTGTGTGTGTGTGTGTGTAAGGGCCAGGAGGCTATAGCAGCCTCAGTTTTTAAAAAAATATATATTTTATTGATTTGTTTACAGAGAGGAAGGGAGAGAGAGAGAGAAAGAGTTAGAAATATGGATGAGAGAGAAACATCGATCAGCTGCCTCCTGCACACCTCCTACTGGGGATGTGCCTGCAACCAAGGTACATGCCCTTGACCGGAATTGAACCTGGGACCCTTCAGTCCGAAGGCCGACGCTCTATCCACTGAGCCAAACCAGTTGTGGCACAGCCTCACTTTTGTTGTATTACTCCGAGAAGCTGAACCAGAGGGCATGTGAGAACCCAGAGTTGAGCATCTCCGCCCATGGACATAAAGACAGAAAGGCCCATAGGAAAGACATGGGCAGGATAGGGATGCTGACTTTTCAAGAACAACACGCTCTCTCCTCTCAAGCCGGAGCACGCAGCCAGCAGACCTTCCCTGTGATTTCCAGTTTGCATTTTCAAGGGCGATATTGTTTTGTTGGGGGGAAGAAACGATGCTAAGATGGAGAGAGAAAAAATCCCGGTTACAAAACAGCCGTGACAAAGAAATGCCATGGGAAGGAGGCACAAGAGCAGTAAAATATGGGCTTAGAGGCAGTTTCAGTCTAATCCACCACCTTCCCAATTATATGAAGAACAGAGCTGAAATAGCACTTGGCAGTAGCTCTCAGGTCCCCGGGTCTCTAGGCTCAGGCTTGGTGGAATTAGCAGCGGTGAGGATGTCAAATGGACATCAGGCGGAAAGGGAAACCACGATGAGCAAGGTGTCTGATGGGATTATCTACACCGGGTTTGGCCTGACTCCAATATTAATTTCCCAAACCGCTGCAGTTTGAGTGCCTTTCACCACGTAAGGCTGTAACCTCAATGGTAGGAATACAACCCATCAGCTCGTAGGTTTTTGTGGCATTGTAACATGTATTTGGTTTCTAGGTATTATTGTAAACATTAACCAGATCATGCTAATTTTTCAATAATAAAACATGTTCCTTTCTCACAATAACATAAACTTGTACATTCTCTTGTTTTTCTAACCTATGCAACTCGTTTTTTTAAATAGCAAAGCTCTTTACCAGTGGGCTGCTCTCTACCCCCGTAGTGACATATGTAGAATAGATAATTCGGATGTTTCTACTGAATTCTTTGTCTCCGTTCTTCCTATTGACCTCTTCCATTACTCCCTGAAGCAAAGGCAATGGAGAAACATAAAATAAGATTTTGCCTTCTGTCTTATGCCTTTAGTCTAAAACTGGGAACTTGTTAGACATTTAAATTCCCCAGCCCCACCCCACACCTGCTGCATCAGATCAGCGACCTGTCCAGCAAGACTGCCGAGGTGGCTCTCACGCAGAGTCCAGCCTGGGTGTTACCATTTGCCCCACGAGCTGGAAAACCCTGAGACATCGTGGTGCACAGCAAGCACCCAAAATCCACTCCTGGGTAAGGCTCCCCACCTCTCGGTGTCCTCATCTGTGAAACGGGGACGATGCTGATCACAGCCTCCTAAGATTGTTGGGAGGATAGCCGGAGTCAGTATCTGAGAAGCACGCAAAGCAGTGCTAGTATCTAGTTTAGTGCTGTTGTGAAATAAAAATAAAAACTAGATAAAAGTCAGATTAAAGACCCAACATGATTTCTGAGCCGACTCCTGTAACCATATAGAAATATCATTTCTTTAATATGACCTTTACTCCTTTATGTCCTTTTGATTCAAACCGGCTTCCTCCAGTACCCAACTCACCCCTCTCCTTCTCCCTTGCACATCACTCAGCACAGTGAGGGTCTGATCAGCACCAAATACTCTTAGGAACAAAGACTTGGGTCTGTTGATCACAGAGACAGAGTTACAGACAAACTAGAGACAACATCTAGGCCTCGGTTGTTTCAGCTCCCGGCCCAGCAAAGTGGGGAAACCAGAAGAAGCAATGCCATGGCTGGCATCAGGACCAGATGCTGGTCAGTACCCCTACCCTAGTGCTGGCTGCTCAGCAGGAACCGTTACCCTCACTGTGACCTTAACTCCCTTTCTTACCATGACTATTTCTCCCCTATACAGCCCATCCCCTGGAAGCCAGCTGGGGGCCAGGTCTTTGAGCATTGGCTCACCTGTGACTCGGGTGTGGGTCACTTCCCCCAAATAAACACTTTCTTTGCTGCAGACTCCTGTACGTGTCTTATTGGGCTTCGATGCATGCAGGCAAATGGAGCCCTTTAGTCGGGTAACGGTCTTTTCCCTTCTAGCTTTCCAACCACAGTGATGAGTCTCCCTGTCCATGCCCTACTGAGACTGGGCTTTCCTAGGCATCCCCCCATATTAGGCCAGTTAGGACATGGTGCTCTGGGCCCGGGCTCACCTTGATGGCAGTCTCCACACTGCTGTGGGTAAGGGTTTGATTCTTTCTTTCCAGTGACTTAGATGACCAAGGAAAGATTTTTCTCTGGTAGAGAAAATACCAGCATTTTATATTCTTAAATAAATTTTTTAAAGAGTAATATGTGAATTGGGCTTACTTTAAAATTGCCCCCTGCTTACTTGCTATGTCCAACTAGTGTGCTATTTTTAAGGGTTATAAAAATGTTTTTAAATCCTCACCTGAGGACATTTCCCTCATTGATTTCTAGACAGAGTAGAAGGGAGGAGGGGGAAAGAGAGAGAAACATTGAGAGAGGCACATTTGTAGGTTGCTTCCCACACACACCCCTATGGGTGCTGGGGAACCTACAACCCAGGTGCTCTTGGTGAGGAATCAAGCTCATGAACCCAGACCCTTTGGCCTGCAGGCCAACACTCTAACCATTGAGCAACACTAGCCATGGCAGACATTAAAAATACTTAATGCCAGTTTGTGCATCATCACAGAGTTTCACAGTGCCCTTGCAAAGAGATTGTCATCTCTGCAGGTACAATAACAACTCTTCCCAGTCACTTCCTGATAAGGTGGGGATGAAGAATATCTTCAAAACCGCAGTCTTGCACTGGCCTTAAGCATTTGAGAAATCTATATTTCTAAAAATAAATGTCTGCAACTTTAATAACAGTCCTCAAGATTCTAGTTGATATTGATATATAATACTTAACATTTTACTATAGCCAGTATGATAACCAAGGTAATTTTACTATAATATATATATATATATATATATTAGTTTCAGAGAGGAATGGAGGAGAGAGAGAGAAACATCAATGATGAGAGACAAGCATTGATTGGCTGCCTCCTGCATGCTCCCCACTGGGTTCCAAACCTAGTCATGTGCCCTTGACAAGAATTGAACCCAGGACCCTTCAGTCCTCAGGCCCAAGCTCTATCCACTGAGCCAAACCAGCTAGGGCTACCATTTATATTTGACTCCAATTTCTACAAACAAATGTACGTTTGTATTTTTGCCAATTGTCAATTCATGTTCATTCAGTTCTCTCTGGATCCTGGGTTAAGGTGTGGTCCATTTATTATATGTATTTAAAATGCACAAAAATCTACTTAGCAATTAAAACAATTCATTTCAGTAGTGAGTGTCTTGCTTCTTGTAAAACTGCTCATTTCACATGTTTTTCTGGAGAAATTAATCACATTGGAGAGCCATCAAGGCAATACACCAACTAAAGGGAACTCAGAATAACACAATAATAGAATTAGATCCTTCGTATGGAATAAGAAGCAGGTTGAGTCCCTGGCCTGCCAAATGTCACAAAACCAATTAGCCACAGGAAGTTAGAAATAATGTTCCCCACTCTTAGATACAGCAAATCTCTCTCCCCTGCAGCTGGAGAGAGGAGCTACAGACACGTCTTTCTCTGAAGTGACTCATTTTCTGCCAGGGAGTGAAGTCACTTCCAAGGGGAGACAGCAGAGGTGAAGAGAATTAATGTCATGCCCCAAACTATAGAACAGGGATCCATGCATTTGCTCATTGGTGTTCCCTGTCGGATGGGTGAAGTGGTGTCAGGGTGCTTTCCTGGCAAGCACACCAGCACAGAACACATCTCCCCACACATTCTGGAGCAGGGAGTTGCCTTCAGTGTAGAAAGTGGAGTAAGCATTTCAGGAATGCAAACACCTCCAGGGAAGGGCAGGTCTTTGTCATTCGCCCTCAGTCTCAGCTGCTCCAATTAGACAACATTTTACTGAAAAGCCTCCAGCAGGGAAAAGGAAGGGCTGGAGAATGAGAAAGAAGTACTTCTCTAAGAGCGAGGTCCCCTTGGAGAGAAGCTAGAGAAAAAGGATGAAAAAGTAGGTTGGACCCCACATCTCACAGGGCTCCTTCCTTAGATGGCTCCACATCACAGCTCTCCAATTTTAAATATGGGAATGAATGCTCAAGAAGTTTTCAGAATGCAGATCCTCAAAAGGGCTGACCATGTGATCCGAGACTTGTATAAACTATAACTTCTGTGGATTTAAACTCTGTGGATTTCCCTGTGAAAGTCTGTCATCCTGGCACTCCAGCTCGTTGGTTCAAGAATCAGGTCAAGCATTTAAAAATATGATTAAGATGATCAAACACATTGTGATACTAACACCTACCTATCCTAAAATAGCATTACCCTAGAAGGCAAAATTCTATGACTAAGAAACAGAGCAGCTTCATTTTCAAATATAGTAGTCTATCAACTTTCAGACTTCAAAGGGAAGGTTGGGGAGGGTGTAAGAAATCAACCAAAGGACTTGTTTGCATGCATAAAGGCCTAATCAATGGACAGACAATAGGGGGTGAGGGCATGTGTGTGTATGGGGGCTAGTGGCCAGGGAAAGGTCAATGGAGAAAAAAGGAGACATAAGTAATGCTGTATGCAATATTTCAAGCAATAATTTTAAAAAATATATATATATGTATAGTAGGTTATCACTAAATCTCTGTTCCACATGTTGGAACCATAGAATACATTTGAACTTTTATTAAAAAAAAAAAAGGCAGAATACATTAGTGTAGAGAGCCACCTCAGCTTGAGGGCATTGGCAGAATCCTGTTATCAGTACTGATTTCTTATCTTTATCCATGTGCTTGGAATAAGGAACAAAAAGGACATTGACCCACCCAGGTTTTGTTATGCTAAACCTTGTATCAAAAAAAAATAATAATAATAATGAGCTTACTCAGATCCTGATGAATAGGATTTGGGCATACCCAAAAATCCTTTTGATCATAAAATCCCTTTTGGAAACCAATAAATATGCTGTGTTGTCTGAGGTGAGTGTGACTGTCTCTCCATCATAGAGATGGCGCCCACCTGGCGCCCAGCTTGAATCTATTTCTGTTCTTTTGTCTCTTTCTTTCTCTAATTTCTTAGTCCCCAGCTCCTCCCCTCAGGAACCTGTTGTTTTCCCTGCAGGATGCAGAAAATAGAGAAAATGTCCACCACACATTAGGAATGTTTATTCAAGCTCTTAGTCATCCCTCTATCAGTTAGTTTGAAAGACATAAGCATGCAAGAATCTCCTGATTCCAACCTGTGTAAGTGGCACCAACACCAGTTTGTAATTACAATTTGAGCCTCAAAATAAGGGAAGAATGAAGATACATTATATTGCCATCTATCCATATAGACACTTGCAGATGGTATTTAGAGAGTTGTCTAAGGCTTAGAACTCTGCTTTGGGCACAACTCTCATGCAATTCTTATCCAAACTGGAGTTTAAAAAGCAGCGCTCTACATCCTTAAAATATTTGTCTGATAGTGTAATTGTGTTGATTGCTGATAATATTTGAGAGAGCAGTGATATGGCATTTCAATGCAGCTCAGCGATCTTCTGAAATGGCTTTCCATTTTTAGAGTGTTGTCATGGGGATAAACATGATCTTTGGATTCAGAATGACCCAAGTCACCACTGCTCATTAGCTGTGTGACCTTGAGCAAACATCTTAACCCATCTGAGCATCAGTTTCCTTAGGTCCCAGGAAGGGAAACTGATAGCAGCTGCCTCCCGGGGCTGCAGGGGAGGTAAATGAGCCATGTCTGTGTAACACACTCAGCACAGCACAGCCTGGAGCATAACAGGCACTTCATCTGTGATAATTTATTTTATTATTATCTCCCCTCCCCCTTACCTTTACCATGTGAGTGTAGCCTCTTCAAAAATATTCAGTTTAAACAAAGTTCCTCTTACAATTCTTGCAGCACTATCAGTAATGCTCTGGGAGACGACTATTGCATAATGAGCTGAATAAGAACAAAGTGGACACTGACTAATCCGCAAACATGCCCACGCATGTCTTTCTGGTGGCTATTCAGTCAGCGATTAAATTGCTCCTGCTGTGGTTTCTTTTCTTTTCTTTCTTTCTTTTTTCTTTTTTTTTTTTTTTTTTAATATGTACCAAACCATCTTTCTTCACTAATGTTAAATCTAATCCATGTTAGCTGTTTGCTTCATGCAGTTACTGGTATGTATTCACATTCTATGGCTTTCAGATATTTACACTAAGAAAAGAGAAACAAGCAAACTGACCATACCTCTATGACGCCCACCAGCCAATCAGGAGTGAGTATGCAAATTAATCCAACAAAGATGGCGGGTTAACTTGCATATGCAGGCACAGAGTGGCCTGGCGGGGTGGGACACCTGCTATGAGGAGGAGGGCAGTGGCAGAGGGAGCTACAGGAGCAGCCAGGAGTGAAAACTTGCAGGCTCCCGGGCAGCCAGGAGCGAAGCCAGAGGAAAAAAGGCCTATTCTTGCATGAATCTTCATGCAACCAGCCTCTAGTATACAAAATAGGTAAAAAGTGTTATGCATGAACTGATTGTCAAGTGCTGGGAGTGGGCGTGATGTTACAATGCCTCAGCTCTCAGGTACTGAATGGGAATCACCTGTTAGTGGGTATTTATGGCAGAAGTACCAGCACACCCTGCAGTGTTGACTTTTGAGTCCTGTTCTGGACACTTTACAACACTCTCAGGCACAGTGGTTCTTTTTGTTGTTGTTGTTTGTTTCAATAAATTGGTTTCTAAGAGTATATTGCAGTCAAGATTGTTGACGACTGAGCAATCCTTTGCAACTTGGTGTGTTCACTTTGCTAAACCAAGTCATTTTTCCATCAGCATAACTTCTAAGGAACACATTCCTAAATTTGTCGGAGGTAAGTAACTAGAGAATCATTACTACAAATTCTTCACTCCAAAAGATAGATATTTCCAAGTGAGACCATGACAAGACCAAAGGGCTTTCAAAACCTTGGCAAGATACTTGGGTCACAGCAGGTATAAGAATAGGACAGCCAGATTCTTAACCTTCCTATTAAAATTAGCTGGAGGAAGTACAAACATTATATTACATTTCTCCCCAAATTTGGCTGTCAAAAATCAGTGGAAAAATCCAGCTCTGTCTTTGGACTTCCTCAAATCTAACTCCATTTAGGCCATTGGACTAAAGAAGACTAGGTAGCCCTCAAAGCAAGAAGAGGAAATGGACATAGAATTTGACTTTATAATTGAGCATTAACAGAAGATCTGAAAAACAAAACAAAAAACAGATTGTGTGCCAAAGCAAATATGGTTTGCACCAATCAATTTCATACAAAAAAAAGGCTTTTAAAAATAAATTATCCTTGAAACCTATATACATTTATTAACCAATGTCAACCCAATAACTTCAATAAAAAGTAAAATAAATTGAAGAATGCCAGCTTTCAATTGTCAGACAATAATAATTGTTCACATAATAAAAAGGGATTTTCTTGTCTTTTCCTTAAATTAAATCAAGCTTTGGATTCAAAGAATGTTCACAATCACTGGGGCTAATGAAGTGTTTTTTTCAGTCTTTAGCAAGAATGAAACCTGTTGCAAATGTTTCAATTGCAGGAAGGATTTTATGAGGAGCTACAACTAGCTCAGTGCCATAGAGAAGTCACATGGCTCATCTAGAGCCCATGTTTGCAGGTAAAAATATAGATGAGGCTATACTTCTGAAGCATATTCACTAAGATCATGAAAACAACTGAGATCAGACTACAGCAGAGTAAGCCTCTCTCTGCCCAACCCTAAGCCTCAGGCACCTTTGATTGCTTCTCCTCCCATCCTCAGACCACTCCCATTTCAGTTTTAGTTTAATAGCTCTTACTCTTCTTGATGTATCTTTTTTCTTTTTAAAAAATATGTTTTATTGATTTCAGAGAGTAAAAGAGAGGGAGAGAGATAGAAACATCAATGATGAGAGTGAATCATTGATCGGCTGCCTCCTGCACACCCCCTACTAGGAATCGAGTCCACAACCTGGGCATGTGCCCTGACTGGGAATTGAACTATGACTTCCTGGTTCATTGGTCAATGCTCAACCACTGAGCCACACTGGCTGAGCCCTGATGTTTTTTAAAGGGAACGTGGTGCTCCACCAGCCTAAGACTCATTCAGGGCAATTGGTGACTTGGCAGACCCCTGGGTCCCTCCAGACTCACTGAGTCAGAATCATGGCTGCTGGGACCTGGGCTTGGTGTTTATGCAAATATTCCCAGCTAATTCTTAAACATCTGCTCTGGTCTGCCCTGACTCATCTCTCCGCGCCCTGATTCACACCACTCACTGACACTGGATTAATTTTTAGAGCATAACTCTGATAACATCGTTCCCTTGCCACCTTAAAATGGGTTACCACCGCCTAGCAGAGTTCTTACGCCATATCCCAGAACTCGAAACCTTTCCCGACCTGGCCTCAACCTACTTTCTAGTCATGTCACCAGTAACCCATATAGGTGTAATTGAACTGCACTGCAGCTTGCTTCTGCCACACTGTGTGCTTCCTCACTTCCTAACCACGTCCCATGCCCATCTCCCCAGCTGCCACCCCATCCCATCTTTGTTCAAGTTGACCTGAACACACAGGCATATAACTTCAGCTTCTCTGTTGCACCTGGTAAAAAATTCCCCTCCTCCTTAACACCTGGCTCACAAGCCAGCTCTCCTGTGATATTATCATTCCTGGAGTTCTCTTTCTTCCTCTCAAAATCTGCAGCACTTTATCAGAAATACTTCCATAGTAGTTCTCACATCCTTCCTTGTAGGAATAATATCAATGTTTACCTGTTCTTCCGCATAGCTAGTCATGCCCACCCCATAATAGTGCTTAAAGATGTTTGCATGTGAACACATACCTGTAGAATTAAGTTTAAAAAGAAAGATCAAATTTATAATTTATGGTAGTAGTCCTGCAAATATGAAGTTATCTCAGCAGGAAGATCATGTTATATCACCTTGTGATAATTTATTTTATTGATGTCTAGTTTCAAAAGGCTTTTGAAAAGTAAATGGCTACTTTGATTCCTGAATAATATACTACAACCTATAATTTAAAGTCATAATAATTCTAATAAGAAACTGGTTTTTATGTACTAATTATAGAAAATTATAATTTTCTTTTTTTTTTGGCAAAATAAATGATGGCTCATTATATAATTACCAGGGGCCTGGTGCACAAAATTCGTGCATAAGGGAGGGAGGTCCCCTCAGCCCAACCTGGACCCTCTCCATTCTGGGACCCCTGGGGGGATGTCTGACTGCTAATTTCAGCTCGATCCCAGGGATCAGACCAAAACTGGCAGTCAGACATCCTTCTCACAACCTGGGACTGCTGGCTCCTAACTGATCACCTGCCTGCCAGCCTGATCACCCCAAACCACCTCTGCCTGCCAGCTTGATCACCACTAACTTTCCCCCCTGCTGACCTGGTCACCCCCAACTGTTCCCCTCTGCTCGCCTGGTCACCCCTAACTACCCCCACCCCTGCTGGCCTAGTCACCCCTTAGTGCACCCCTTGCCAACCTGGTTGCCCCATGCAGCCTACTGGTCAGTCATTTGGCTGTCTCTCACTAACCTCCCTGCCAGCCTTGTCACCCCACACAGCCTGATGTTCTGTTGTTACTGTGAGGGTGTTGTGACCAATTTGCATATTACCCTTTTATTAGTATAGATTAATAGGCCCAAACACAAGGGTTATACTTTTTTTTCTTAGTTCAATTATATTACATCAGTTCCTTGTGCTGAAACACTATTGGCCACTCATATTGTGGCCTTTTCAACATTTGCTGATATTTCTAATTCTTCAATGCAAATTTATTTCATATTTTCTAAATAAATTATGGAGAGTTGCTATCATTTCAGGTGTTTTTTAAAAAATCATATTATTATATCTAGCATTAAGCTAGAAATAGGGCCTAAAAACATAAATAAAAATACATAAATAAGTTCATGAGTAAAAAATCATAAAGTACTATTAATATGAAATTAGTACTTTTATTAAAGTAGAGGTCTTTTTAAGTATTACAAATCTTATATGTTTTTTTAAAATATATTTTATTGTTTTTTACAGAGAGGAAGGGAGAGAGATAGAGAGCTAGAAACGTCCATGAGAGAGAAACATCCACCAGCTGCCTCTTGCACACACCCCACCGGGGATGTGCCCACAACCAAGGTACATGCCCTTGACCGGAATCGAACCCGGGACCTTTCAGTCCTCAGACCCACGCTCTACCACTGAGCCAAACCGGTTTCGGCCAAATCTTATATGTTTTATAATTATTTCATTTATAAAGAACAATGATCTGGGAATATATTTACCAAACTAAAAGTTACTTTACACTAAAAGGGAATATATTAAAATATACGAATCTCTTCTCAGATTCTAAACAGTGACCCTCATTAAAGAACCTTGGTAATGCAGAACTCCTAGTACCCCTGGCCTCCTGGGTCACATCCTAAAATCAAGGAAGCTCAAGAGGGGAGGAGCCTGTAGGGACTTCACATTCAATGTTCTCTTCCCCACACCACCAGCCCTCAGTCTTGGCCTTCGTAGTGACACCTCTGCCATTACTGGGTGAGTGGCTTTGAACAAGTCACCTCACTGCTGTAAGTCTCCATTTCCTTATTTCTAAAATGGGGATAATGAGACTGTCTACCAGCTCCTTAAGGTTATTGTGAGGGTTGTGTAGGATAAAAACCTACATGTGGTCTTCAAGCCTCCATTAGAAGAATTGGAGAAACAGAGGACACCCTACCTCTAATGTGTGAGAAACAGACACACCTAGAAACTTATACAGTTTCCAGAAATCCCGCTGGCTGCCCCCAACCCCATGAGAGCTTTCTGTGACTCTGTAGAGCCTTTCTGCCTAGGGGTCCTCCATGCCATTTTAAAGAGGGTGATGGTTAATTGAAGTCTACACATCTCCTGGAGGAGAGGACTGTGCCTTCTTTGTCATGTGTGCCTCCGCATGATTGAATTCATTAGGTTCTTTCCTGAGAGCAGATGTGAATGAATTAGACAACACATAAGCCCTGAGGCAGTGAGGAAACAAGCAAGGACAGCTCGGAGGTGGGGAGTCCCTCAACCTGGCCTGAAACCTCTCCAATACAGGACCCCTCGAGGGATATCTGACTGTCTCAAGGGCCAGGCCTAAACCAGCAGTCAGACATCTTTCTAATAATCCAGGACTGCTAGCTTGTAACCACTCACCTGCCTGCCTGCCTGATTACCCTAACCATCTCTGCCTGTCTGATGCCCCTAACTACTCCCCTACCAGCCTGATTGCTCCTAACTGCTCTCCTCTGTAGGCTTGATCATCCCCAAACGCCTCTGCCCCCCACCAGTGTGGCTTTGTCTGGAAGGATGTCTGGAAGATGTCCGATCTAATTAGCATATTACCCTTTATTAGGAAAGACCTTATTACCTAGGGGTTATTGAATTATCCCTCCATTCCTAAGAGAAAACTTATTGATGGTTTATTATTCTTTTAATAAACTGTTACATTGCATCTCTGTTTCTTTCTTTAACCCTGATTCTCGAATGTGCTTCAGTAAGGAAACAGAGCTTTCCTTACCCACAATGGCTTGTCTTGCCTCGGCCATAGAATCCTTATGAAGGATTGTTTCAGAACCACAATGCTTACTGTTACAGCATCCCATGCCCTGCCTGAGCTCTGGAGAACTTCTCAATGTCCCTCACCTGAGCTGACCCAAATGTCACTCTTACTTGACAGATATTTGGGTGTGTGGGTGGATTATGACTATTTTCAAGTTGACTAAAGTTGTTTTTACTATTATTTTATTATTTTACTATTATTTTATTATTATTTTACTGTTATTTTATTATTTTACTGTTATATTATATTATTATTTTATATTATATTATACATTATTATTTTATATTATATATTTTTATATTATATTTTACTATTATTTTATTACATTACTATTATTTTATTATTTATTATTTTATTACTATTTTACTATTATTTTATTATTATTTTACTATTATTTATTATTATTTTATTATTTTACTATTTTTTTATTATTTTCAAGTTAACTAAAGTTGTTTTTACTATTATTTTTTCAGTCCTTTTTTTACTATTATTTTTCCAGTCCTTTTTTGTGACAAATACATTGTGATATATGTAAAACAATATACTTCAAAATTTCTTGCCAGAATGGTTACACCATTATTCTAAAGGCTACTTAATTAAATGGCTAAGCTTAATTATCCAGCCAACCTCCTACATTTACATAGTTAGGTTGTTACAAACTTTCACTGTGACAAATACCTCTGAAAATAAGGAGCATTTAAGAATACCAGCGCTGGAGAAAATCCAATTCAATCACACTAACTAATGAGCAGCAGAAAAGTAGAGGATGCTTGTAGACTAATGGAAAAAGTTCTAAACTAGTGCTACTTTGGTGGGGTGAACTGCTCAGGCAGAAAGGAGAATAAAGGGAACTTAATCACTTTAGCAAGTTCCTCTTGTTTAATATCTTCTTCTCTTTTCCCTTCCCACATCCTCGCTCACACGGGAGCTGTTGTGGCAATCTTGCTGTGGGAGATTAGAACACCTCTCTCCGTGGCTGCGTAAGATGCCGATCTTGATAGCAGGCAGCCCTCTATGTTTTCATTCCCTTTAGTTCTCACTTCACTAAAAATCTGGGGTTGCCATTTGTAATCAAGGGAGCACATTTAGGTCCAACTTATTTTTCTGATAGAAATTCTTTTTATGCCACATGGAACTCAACTACTATAAACTAGGATTATGGCGATAATACATCAATTTAATTTTAGGTGGATGACTACCCAGAATTAAAGAGGCTAATGCTTACCTTGGGTTTGTATATGTTTTGTTTAAGAATGATGACAGCAACATTTTATTGGCCATATACTTTATGTGTAAATGCCTCACATTAAAAAAAAAAAATGTTCCACCAGTCCTTTGTCTGGCTGAAGTTCAGCTGGCCTTCAAGCCACCTCAACTCCTACCATCTACCTACTCATCAGAAACAGGTGTCTCAGAGCAGAATGGGTGCTAAGGCAGATAGTAGAGAGTAAAACAACATCGGTGTCAACAACAAAAACCACAGAAACTTTAACAGAACTGCAATGTTGAGGCCCTGGGTTCTAGGCAGTAAGGACACAGACGTGTTTTATGTGATCTGGGCCTGGACATGTCTTACTCAGTAGTGGATCAAACAGACAGTTGACATGTAGATGACATTTACAATGAGTGAAATACTCTGAGGCTGAAAAGATGCGTGATCTAGTATCACACAGAAAGGCAGATTCTTCTGCAAGGATTATTTTATGGTTCCACTCTGAGTAGATACTAATTGGACAGCCAATGAAAGGCCTGAGCAGTGGATGACCGGGTTGTAGGACAAGCAAGGTCAAGAGAAAGGAAATGAATCCTCTCAGAGAGCCAAGCTGCCCCTCTGTATGGATGGGAGTGACTGGGAGGGGGAGCAATGGGTTAGGTCAGATTTACCCAAGGAGCTCCTTCAAGACGCACACACCTTGGCTTTCTTCCCTTGCAGCTCTAGTAGACATTGGGGGTGGAGAGAGGGAGACATGGTCCTTTTAAAGAACGCAACTACAGTTTCCCCTCCCTATTTGGCATTGAGATTGGCCCCGGGGTCCACTGCCCTGGAGAGACTCATCCAGCTGGGTCCATGGGAGGGCACCCAGCATAGGAGCACCTCCTAAGACAGAAGCTTGTTCATCTACAGCTCCTCCTAGTACACAGTTACTCAGCTAGTTATTCACAAAAGCAACCTCCTAGTACACAGTTACTAGCTTTTGCTAGTTATTCGCAAAAGCAAACCTAGGAAAGCCCAAGTTTTAAATGCTTTCTTTCTCAATCTTTTCTTATAATAGAGATCACGGGTATTTGCTAGCCATTGTATGGGATTACTAAAGAAATATATAATAAAGAAATAATCTGTACATAGTCTTGGTTATCTGAGAAAGGCTACTAGTAATCTCAGAATACCATTTTCTACCAGGAAATTCCATATATTCCCATTTTGATTTTAAGTTCTTATCTTTTGCAGGCTTTAAGTGAAAATTCACTAATGTGAAAATATTTCATCCTCTTAACAGAAAATCAATCACAAAAATGAGTTTGGGTAATAAATGGGTCTAAACAGATAGAGGTACAGGGCATAAATTTTAATTGGAAAGCTACAGAAATAGAAGCAAATGGGGACGTGTAGTCTGAGAAGTCTGCAGTTCACAGCTTATCCATTAATTCGTATCGTCCATGAATATTTGATAGCTTTGGGTCAAGCCAGAATCACATGTGCAACCCTGAGGGACATTAGGGGGGCAGCAAAGTGTGACAAGCCACTGTGGCTCTCTTAACGAAACAGGAATTACAGTTGTCCACTGGAAATATTTACTGAAAATGAAATAAAAGATTTAGAATGCCCTGACCGGTTTGGCTCAGTGGATAGAGCATCAGCCTGTGAACTCAAGGGTCCCAGGTTTGATTCAGGTCAAGGGCATGTACCTTGCGGGCACATCCCAAGTGGGGGGTGTGCAGGAGGCAGCTGATGGATGCTTCTCTCTCATTCATGTTTCTAACTCTCTATCCCTCTCCCTTCTTCTCTGTAAAAAAATCAATAAAATATATTTTAGAAAAAAAAAGATAATAATATCAGTTGAATCGATTGTTTTTTCTTATACACAATCTTTCATATTGCACCAGTTTATTTGTTGATTTGCTAGTTTGAAACTACCGTCTACCATCTCAATATTTAAGCATCCTTAACAAGAGAATCAGAACACATTTGCCCCTACGTTTCTTTCTTTCTTTCTTTACAGTAACTTTGTAAATTGTGTTCCATCCATGAAACCTGATTTAAAAAGACAAAAACAAAACATCTCAGATAATAAAACTCTTAAGTTAAGAAATTGATGGGGGAGGCAAATCTATTTTATGATAATATTTTAAGTAGATCATAGTACCTTACCTATTTTTTAAAATATATTTTTATTGATTTTCAGAGAGGAAGGGAGAGGGAAAGGGAGATAGAAACATCAATGATGAGAGAATCATTGATCGGCTGTCTCCTGCATGCCCCACACTGATGGGATCGAGCCCAAAACCCAGGCATGTGTCCTTGACAGGAAATGAACTCAGGACCCTTCAGTCCCAAGGCTGATGCTCTATTTACTGAGCCAAAGAGTCTAGAGCGCATTATCTATTTATTTGTAAATTAAATGGTTTTTACACAGGGTTAAAGGGCAAACACAATCCTCACAATAATTATAAATGTATTTTCTTTTAACCACAAAAAATAATAATTAAGCTCCCAAATCCCCATAAAAACATGTTCTATATGTTCTAAAAATCATTACTTCTCTTTAAAGAAACCCTGTCTGACACCTGCTAGGTGTAAAATACTAGTCATACCTTTGTCACAGGGCCCTGGCTTTCCTAACTTATCTGTCACTCACCTCTAGCATGCATCATGCGCTCCCGCTGAACCAAATTACAAGATGTGCCTGACTAACTTAAGGATTCCCGCCCCCCCACCCATTGACTCTATTGTTCTTTAAATGTGGCATATGCCCTCCTAGGCACATTCTGAAAGTCATCTGACATTGTTACTTTATCATGAAGAATATCAAGGCCCTCCATTTGGTCATGTTCTCCTGACCTCTACATGACCACTCAGCACACTGGCATTGCTAGTTATGTTCTCACCAGAGGCCTGGTGCACGAAATTTGTGTACTGGGGCAAGGGTGAGGGGCGTCCCTCAGCCTGGCCTGTGCCCTCTCACAGTCTAGGACCCCTTGGGGGATGTCTGGGACCTCCCACTCCTTATCACCTGCCTGCTCCCTGCTCCTTACAGCTCAGCTCACTACTTACTGCTGCTGCGGAGGTGGGAGAGGCTCCCGCCACCACACTGCACTCGCCAGCCATGAGCCCGGCTTCTGGCTGAGCAGAGCTCCCTTTGTGGGAGCACACTGACCACCAGGGGGCAGCTCCTGCATTGAGCGTCTGCCCCCAGGTGGTCAGTGCACATCATAGTGACCAGTTGTTCTGGTTGTTCTGCTCTAACGGTCACTTAGGCTTTTATTATATAGATTCTTAAACTCTATTCACTTAGATTCCAAATCACCCTCTTTTCCAGGTTTTTGTTTTTCTCTTACCCTCCTTCACAGTCTCCCTCCTTTACAGTCTCTTACCCTCCTTAGGCTCTACAGCAGCGGTTCTCAACCTGTGGGCCGCAATCCACAGGCTGAGAACCGCTAGCAGGGTCACCTAACACCATCGGAAAGCACAGATACTTACATTATGATTCATTAACAGTAGCAAAATTACAGTTATGAAGTAGCAACGAAAATAATGTTATGGTGGGGGGTCACCACAACAGGAGGAACTGTATTAAACGGTCAAGGCGCTAGAAAGGTTGAGAACCACTGCAGGAGATCTCATCCAGATAAATGTTATCTATCTGATCCTGAATCACAAACATTGATTTTCAGTTGAATTCTCCCCTGAGCTCCAGCCTATTTGACAAAACTGCTTTCTTAACAGCTCCTAACTGGATATCTCCTAACATCTCAATGTGAAGTTTTCTAAACTACACCCTCTAAGCCCCAGACACATTGGCCAAATCTGTTTCGCAGAGCGATATGCTTGTTGTTCACATGGCCTGGAATGCCCTCCCCCATTTCAAGCTCCATCCTTCTTGGCAGGCTCTGATCAATGTGAACTCTTCCCCCCGCCGTGTTCAGTGACAACCTATCTCAAAGAGCCTTGTAGAAGTTTACTAAATGGCTAGGAAAAGAATAAACGAGCAATCACCTATGGCTTTTCTTTCATAATACTTAAAAACACTGCTGCAAGCTACACCAAACTTTCTTGCTAGAAACTATATATTCTTTCCCGAATTTGGAAACACTGGAACAGAAATCTGTCCACTGAGCTATTGGGGGGGAAATGTCCCCCTGTTGGGGACTCTGAAAACTTCATAAAGTTTTCAGATGTGATGTGATGGTAGCAGCTGACCCAGAGTTCATGCTTTACAAACTTCAAGGCCACTGTTGCCCCACCTTTAAGATTCTGCTGTTAGCCGAAACCGGTTTGGCTTAGTGGTAGAGCGTTGGTCTGCGGACTGGGAGGTCCCGGGTTCAATTCCAGTCAAGGGCATGTACATTGGTTGCGGGCACATACCCGGCGGGGGGTGTGCAGGAGGCAGCTGGCCGATGTTTCTCTCTCATTGACGTTTCTGGCTCTCTGTCTCTCTCCTTTCCTCTCTGTAAAAAAATCAATAAAATATATTTTTTTAAAAAAAGAAAAAAGATTCTGCTGTTGGGCCCATGACCTCTTCAGTCCCATCCATTCTAAAATTCTATGCTTTTATGCTTCAAATATCTGATATGTCTTGAGTAGAATTGGGGACTCGTCTATAGGAATGAGATGAGAGGCTGGGCTGGCTGCTCTAATCAAGGCCATCCAGGCTGCAGACCTGGGGCTGAACCACCCGGCTTCTTCACTATGCCTTGTGCTTCTCTCCCCAAAGGGTGTAACTGGAGCAGAGGATAATTTTAAGAAGAGAGAGCTCCCCTCTGATCTGTGTCCATTGGTTGGAACTTCCTTAGAGAATAATTACTTGTCAGTATATATCTAAATGTCAGCTTTCTATAATGATATATTTTAAAACCATGTTCTCATTTCAAAAATGTTATGGTTATAGTTTAAATTTAAGTTTCCTTCAATTGTTCTTATTTCTTTAAGTCTTCCATTACACATGGTGACTAGAAGTATTAGATGTTTAGTTAGGCTCAAGGTAAGTGTGATATATAGGCAGAGTGAAAGAGACGGGTACAAGAAGCTTGATTTTTATAGTTTCACTTATGCCATATTAAAAATTAATTGCAAAGAGATCTTTCTCCCTATTATCTCCCCTTCCTGTTGAATTTGATAGCCTTAAGTAAATTGAATTATGTAAAGTCTAGACAGTCTGACTTACCATAACACTGGCTTATTTCATAAAGGACTGGTACTCTCCAAAGGTATAGACAAAAAAGTGCCCAACCTCTGTGAACATGAGTGCTTCCATGTTTTGGGGGTGGGGGTGTGGTGCAAAAGCAGATTAATAATAAGAATACAATAATTAACAAATAATAATATAAGAATAAGTAAGAATAACTATGTTTTGTACACTCACAACTATAAATCTCCTTTTTTTGTGCATATGAATGAGAAAAATGTGGATGTCAAATTGATAAAGTACGGTTCAATGAAACTACTCTTCACATCTTTAAAGACATGGCTGGTCTTTCTTAAATTGAATGTGAAGTGATGGATCTCTTTGTCACGCACAGCTCTATGGGCTCTAGATATTTTAGACAGCCAACAGACATTTTAGATTTGAGCAACATAATGTTAGCCTATGAAGCATGTATAGACAAATTTATCTTTAAACATTGAAGAGACATGAATCTTACGGTTACTAAAACTCCCTATGGCATTTTCCTCTTCTCCTCAGATTTTCTACCTTATGACATTTATATGGTTGAGCACATGCAAGGTAAATACCTGTTGGGTTGGGTTTAATTCAGTGGCCCAGATACCTTATGTTCTCAGAATGAGTGAGCATAAATTTCAGAGACCGTGGGCATTATTACCCATTTGTAGAATGCATGTCAAATGATAAAATAGTCAAATGAAAAGCTACTCTCCTTTAGAGGAATTTCCTCTTTCTTTCATATTCACTTTGGTAGCCATGGTATTAAATATAATTTCTTCTTTATATGATGACGATTCTTTTATATGTATACTGGTGGCCTGGTGCATGGATTCATGCACATTGAAAGGAAATTAATTAGAAAAAATATTTTAATCTCGCTATTTGCCCTTTCTCTATAATAGAAGCATCAGAGATGAAAGAAAATTAGTAAAATATATATGAAAATAATATATAAATTGATTAATAAATAAACAATAACTACATGATATAACATAACCCACCACTAAAGATGGAATCACAGGACCCCGTGAGGAATTGGGCTCCCTCCTCTCTGGTTCTGGGGTATGCCACCTGAGAACCACTGCTGCCAAGTCACCACAGCTCAGAAGCTCCTGAATTGAGGGTCAGCCCCCTGGTGGTCAGTGTGCATCATACCTACTGGCCAGTCAGATGGTCAGACAGTTGGATGGTTGCTTAGCCTTTTATATATAGAGATATTTTTCCTTTTTGTTCCTGAGACTAGAATTGACCCATAAGCTCTCTCTAATTTAGTAGCAGAATCACTGAGTTGATAAAGTGATAACAAATATACTGCCCTATCATTACACCTAAACAAGGTGAGAGGGGAAATATTTCCTGGGGCTCCAGGAGGAAAAAAGCTCAAATTCAGGAACTGAACATACACATTAAAATATTAAAACCATTCTTCTTTACATAATTCAATTACTTAAACCTCATTAGTCATTTTTTTTTCACAAACTCAATGGTCTGTTAGCAATATCTTCTTAAAATAAAAATGGTTCCAGCTTCAGGATATTCAAAATAACACAGCCTACTCTTAATGCGGACATCATACAGTCTTAATTTGTGGAGTTAAAAGAAAGCTTACCATTTGTAGACCACAAAAGGAAAAAAAATGTGGCAATTATTCACCACCATTGATAGCTAATAATGGCTTCCAGGAGACTGAGTAAATCTGCTGTTGTTATGCAGAAAGAGAAGCAGATATAGACTGAGTGACAGGAGCATGTACACACTCATTCAATACTTGGTCTATTTTGGAAAGATGATACATTGGCCTAAAGGAGCATTTTATGACATACTAAGTAGTATTATTTCTCATCTAGCCGGTCTCTGACAGCCCAGATGTGCGGCTGCTGCTCACCTGCGGTGCAGAGGAGAGCAGAAGGATTAGTAATTTCAAATGATGTCATTCCCTTTCGTAAGAGATCAGAGAGCTCTTCTCTGCCTTTCATCCTATTCAAAACAAGAATGAGTGCCAACATAGGGATGTGACTTTCAACGTTCATCTGGCACTCATGAATAAGCAACACCGCCCAGGAAAGTTTACCTTTTCTTGAATAAGTTCAATTGAAAAGGTCACAGGAAAGGAAAACCATCATTTTGAATTTATTTAAAGCACTAGGTCCATGCCCTATGAATCTCTCGAATTGTCATAACTTTTTGCCTGGAGAAATCACTTGCTAATGAATACTCTACAAGTCTGCCGAGGAAAACATCATTGAGGATTGCTCTTAGAAGTGCTTGGAAGATTTAAAAAAAAAAATCCTATTTGGATCTTTAAAATTTTTTTTCTTTATTGATTATGGTGTTACATATATGTCCTTATCCCCTCATCTTCTTATCTGATTCCATTAGGTTATTATACAACCATAGGCTTTCTGAAACTCCTCCTTCTTCCCTCTCTTGACATCTGAGAAATCCTCCATAAGTGACACTCAGATTAAAGAACCCAAAAAAAGTAAAATTTAAAAATTGGCCCTAACTGGTTTGGCTCAGTGGATAGAACATCTGCCTGCAGACTCAAGGGTTCCAGGTTCCATTTCGGTCATGGGCATGTACCTTGGTTGTGGGCACATCCCCAATAGGGGGTGTGCAGGAGGCAGCTGATCGATGTTTCTCTCTCATCAATGTTTCTAACTCTCTATCCTTCTCCCTTCCTCTCTGTAAAAAAATCAATGAAAAATATATTTTAAAAAATCCTGATCATTTGTATAACTAAATTTCTACTGCTCGCCTATGTTAAAAATTAAAATCCATTTGTATGTTCACTTAAATCAAGTGTATTCAGAGATATTATTCTGTTTATACCACTATATCTTTTACTGTGTGCTTATCTTAAGAAAGCAATGACAAGCATGAAATTGTATATCTGTCCTATAGCCCAGAAGATCACACGCAAGCACTCTAACAAGGTGCCACTAGTGAACAGATGAATATTAAGTACATAGAATGGCATCTCATTGGTAAGAAGTGGAAGACAAGGTAAGTGGAGACACAAGAACTATTTGGATGATGGAGAGTAACCACCTGGGTTGAACCCCAAAATAACATGGGACTTGAAAAGAATCTGTAATTTATGTGAAAAGATTCGGCAAGTAGCAGCAAAAGCCAGCAAAACCCATTAGTGTGAGCCAGGACTGGATGATATATTAAATGTAGTAGCATTTGGCAAGCCCTGAAACTTCACACATATTGTAACAAAAATAAACAGTTTAACAATAAGAGAATAGATTTGATTTGGCAAAAAAAAACAAACATAGAAGAGGTGACAAAACAAGACAACAGATGGCAAAGCTACAAGGAACAGCTGTCACTACCTAGGTAAAAAGGAACTGACAGTCCAAACAGATCTCACCTTGGCCTAGCTTTCTTTTAGACACAGGAGTATAAAATGCACCATCTATGTAATGATTTTTATTTAAATATTTAAATGATTTTATTTAAATATTTAAAATGGTGATAATTATGATAAAAAGTTTCTTAACTAAGAAAAAACACAACAAACATAAATGTCTTTTCTGTCTCTTTTATCTTCTACAGAGAATTGGATGCAGAATTTTATGATGGTTCATGACCAAGTAGAAATTGTGGTAAGTTTTCTCCCTTATAGTAGAAGTGCTATTTTGCTGGCAGATAATTCAAAAAAAAGAAACAAACAGATCTGTTGAAAACCTGCCTCTGTATTTTTCTTTTAAGTAATGACAACCTTTTTAATATATATATATATATATATATATATATATATATATATATATATGTGTATATTATTGATTTTGTTTTTTACAGAGAGGAAGGAAGAGGGATAGAGAGCTAGAAATATTGATGAAAGAGAAATATCGACTAGCTGCCTCCTGCACACCCCCTACCATGGATGTGCCCGCAACCAAGATGCATGTCCTTGACCAGAATCAAACCTGGGACCCTTCAGTCCATAGGCCAATGCTCTATCCACTGAGCCAAATTGGTTTTAGCAATAATGACAATCTTTTAGCTCCATCTCCTAAGGATCAGATTCCTCTTTCTTCTCAGCTTTGCTCTCAGGCAATCTAAATTCTCCTTGATGTTTAGAGAATCTTAGAGATGGGAAGGAATTGGAATCACAGGAGGAAAGTTTCCCTCTAGAATATGGTTCTTTATTTCAGGAAGAAAAAATTGTAATCTGTGTAGTTCTCAGAAAGTTTGAACATGAATGTATGCATGGTGAAATGTAAAAGCTTAAAGATAGCCATGATAAAAATGACATTTCAATAAGGACCTATATATCCAGTAAGGGTATAACAAATAGTTTTTCTCTCTTCTTGATAGAAACTATGCTAGGATTCTTCTCATGCATTTGCATTGTCTTACAGTTGCAAGCCAATCTTGCAAGGCAATCTCAGAAGATCCCCTTCCAGACCTAAGACACCAAAGAGAACTGGGAAATGGGAATGGCATTGTTGATCTGATATGATTCAAGGTGGTCTAAGGTGAGAATGCCTTATTCATTCAATTGAACATAAGGTATATTCTAATAATTTACACTAAGCGAGGGAGCATTTGTTATACAAAAAGCAAGAATGTCTATAGAAGTTCAAGGAGTTAAAAATGCCTAAAGCATTTGCTGTAATCTAGAGACACTATTTATGGGTGATGGTGCCATTTGTCAAGACCATGGACAATAGTAAGCCCAACTAGGCACGGAGTTAACTAAAGAAACTGGGTATTCATCCTTCACCATGGGATAATCAATACATTTCAAACAAACCAAAGAAGAGGGAGCAGTAGGGTAAGGTTGACTTTCAACCACCAATGCATTGAGACCTCTGGTGGGGGCAAACGAAGCAAGGGGAAGATGGCTGCCTCAGCCCAATGACAAACTGCAGCAGGATGAGGATGCAACTTCTTTCCTTTCCTTACAGGTTCCGGGCAGGACACAGCCCTGCTGATTGGCTACAAGAGCAAAAGTGAGGTTCAGGCCATGGGCAGAGGGGCACCTTCGACACCCACAGGGAAGGTTACACATCATGAAATGAGTTGAGAGTCAGTAGACTTAATAGTTTCGGTAGAATTGGAATTTAAACAGCGCTGAGAGAAACAGTCCACAGGATGAGATCTAAGCATTAGGCAATGTGAAAATATCTAAAAGGCGAGTGAGGCGTATCTGTGCCTTACTGATTCCGTACCAGCCCCCTTACGGCCCATCCCGGGCTGTGTGTAAAGGCTACACGTGCTTTGGAAGCATCTCCCGTGTTGACCTGCTACTTTAGTTTGCCCACCCAAAGGCTCCCTGTCCTGGATTGTCTGGCCCCTTGATTCCCACACGTTTTGGTCCGGGGCTTGTGCTCCCTCAATAGAGGCCAAAGGCTGGGGCTCCACAGCTTAGGAGTAAGGAGCTTCGTGGCTCTTCCCCACTCTCCACGCCTCCACCTTCCCAATCCCTTCAGCCCTCCTGTGAGTGAAGCTGGGACCCGCCTGCTCTAGGTGAAGAGTGAAGGCAATGCCAATTAGCACTGTACCTCCTCCCAGCCTCAGCTCGCCGCTTCCTCATTTAAAGACAGACAGCACCTGGCGGCATATATGTTTGGTCTTTTCAATCCTTTCTGGAACAAGTTGGATATAAAGATTTCTCGTGATCTGAAACCTGATCCTGAGTTGTTTTATTTTTTTATTAATACCTGTCCAGTTTTACCTAGTTACAATTGAGAGAGAGAGAGAGAGAGAGAGAGAGAGAGAGAGAGAGAGAGAATGGAAGGAATGAAAGGAGGGAAGGAGGGAGACCCAGTGCTACTCTAGGAGCTAACTTAGTGGGAGGGGTGACCCTTTTGTGGCCACTCACCATGAGCCGAGGAACAAGCCAGGAGTAAAGACGAGACAGGTCAGAATGAGGGGGCAGCAGCAGGGGCCGGCCAGGGAAGAGGATCTGTGTGTTTCAGACTAAGTAAGGACTGTGCAGGTGAGACAGTCATGGCCAGGAACACGAGGCAAGACGTCAGCTTGGCCCTCATTATTTTCCTGACTCCTCACAGCTTCTCACTCCCGCTCACAGCATGAAAAAGCGAGCGCAGACAGCTGTGTGGGAGATCCAAGAGACAGGAAAAGAAAAGGCAATTGCCTACATTACATGGGAGCTGGAGAGATTTTTTTTGGCTTGCCTCCTGTTCTCCATGGTATATTCTGCAATCCAAGGGCTAAATTCAGCTTTGTGATAACACGGGTGGTGTTATACTGCAAAAATGTTTGTGTCTTTTTAAATCACATGTCATGGATGCTCTGCCTTTAGCCCCAGGGGAATCAGAGGAAAGGAGGCATAGGCTCCTGACATAAATCCCCTTATCACTTTCCCTTTCACGTCAGACATGGCTGCAGGAGAGCTGCTCTCTTTTCAGGCTGGTGTAATCATCTGTGAAGAGGTTTAGCAACTTCCTCTGTAAATATTCCATAGCAATGGGAAATGTATCCACTAAAATAATATCTACCTATGTATGTATATATGTATGTATATATGTATGTATATATGTATGTATATCTATCCTTCTCATCTATTTATGTGTGGTATTGGAGAAATTATCACTACATATTTTCCTAAATTGCTTGAATTTTAAGAAACATTATTTCAATAACCTTGGGAAATTAAGCTATTTAAATGTGGGGGAAATTTTTAGAAATCCATGTAGTATATTTCTGTTTAATCTCACTGATAGATGCTAAAAATAATCACTACAGTTTGGAGGGATATTTTTTTCTTAAAGTACAGAAAGCTTCCCAGCTGGCTGGCTCAGTTGGAGTGAGGTCCTAAACACCAAAGAGGTTTGGGATGGATTCCCAGTTAGGGTGCGATACCCGTCTGGGCACATGCGTAGGCAATGGACAGATGTCTCTCTCTCTCACCTTGATGTTTCCCTCTCATTTCTCTCTCTCTCTTTCTTTTCCTCTCTCTAAAAACCAATAAATATATCCTTGGTTAAGGATTTAAAAAATAAAAATAAAGCACAGAAAGCTTATGCATTTTACATTTGGATTTACTTCTTTTAGCCCATGTGGCTAAAAAAGATACAACCTCTACATTTTCTAGGCATCACATTTTCTATGTTAAATTATTAAATAGATAGCTAGCAAATAAGAAATAAAGAAATGGGTTAATGTTTCCTCTCTTAAACCAGAAACAAAAGCTACTTGGGACTTCAATGCACCAGTTGTCCTTGAAACGTGAAGGGAGTGTCTAAAATTTCTGCATCAATAATCTGACCCTCATTAGAAGCTATTTTGGATAACGGGAAATAGTTTTCTTTCTCCAACATAGAAAAGCTCACATTCACATGTAGCTGGTTGCAAGCAACTCTGCCAAGAAGAAATGCATACAGCACTTCCGTCCTGTGGTCTGCATTTAGGGTTGGTTCAACATTACCTTATAAAATTCTATTTTTGAAGCATCAATAACTGAGCCAACTAAAACAAATTATAGGTTAAAACTACACATAACTCTTTTTATAGTTTGGAACATAAGACATAAGAACAATTTTATTTTTCTAAATGCAGATGTTTAAAGAAATGTTTATAATTGCAATTAAGGCTTGGGGCTTTTACTAGTTTAATTTTTTTTTTTTTTTTTACCCTAGCTGGTTTGGCTCAGTGGATAAAGCATCAGCCTACAGACTGAAAGGTCCCAGGTTCGATTCTGGTCAAGAGCACATGCCTGGGTTGCAGACTTGATTTCCAGCAGGGGGTGTGCAAGAGGTAGCCAGCCCATTAATCTCTCTCATCATTGATATTTCTCTCCCTCTCCCATCCTCTCTGATATATATATATATATATATATATATATATATATATATATATATAAAATAATAACTAAAACTAACTAAATAAAATGTAAAAGTAATTATTATTGGAGTTATATATGTTCACTAGGGTAATGCTTGGTTTTAACTAAAATGAGCAGAGCATGCTATTAAATTAATTTATACCTTACCCAAACTAACATTAAAACATGAAATTCAGAAAAGTAGCAATTAACAATTACTATTCCTAGATGTCTTAGACGTAGAACAAAAGCCATTTTCCCCAGGTTTGGCTCAGTGGGTAGAGCGGCGGCCTGCAGACTGAAAGGTCCCAGGTTCAATTCCGGTCAAGGGCATGTACCTTGGTTGCGGGCACATCCCCAGTGGGGTGTGTGCAAGAGGCAGCTGATCAATGATCCTCTCTCAGCAATGTTTCTAACTCTCTATTCCTCTCTCTTCCACTCTGTAAAAAATCAAAAAAATATTGGGGGAAAAAAAAAGAATGGCCAGTGGGTTAACGTTACCACTCTGTGGCATAAATGCACCCGGATGCACTGTGGGGGAGGATGTGAGCATTCCTCCACCCTCCGTCTTCATCGCCTGTGGCCTGGCGATGCGTAGAGAGAAGGAGCCATGCTTGTTGTCTGCAACCCAAGGGCTCCTCCGGGTATGGCCGAGGGGGAGCTCATTGGCAGTCCTGTCAGAATGCGGCCTAGTTCCCAAACCTGGCCTGGGAATGACTGTGAGGAGGGCCCATGCCTAAGCCAGCTCACTCAGCAGCAGCCGGGGAGATGCCCGGGGCTGCCTGCCTCAGCTCAGGAGGAGTCTCAGCCACTTCCGGAGCATCATCTGCACCCTGTCCAGGGACTCCTTGCAAAGTTCTTCAATCATGGTTCCCACCTGGTCACTAGCTCTGAAGGGTCCGGACTTGACGGGACATAGAGGCGTTCAATTTATATTCATTGTAGAGAATAAATATCTGCTGAACTGCCAACTCATTCTGCATCACACAAACAACATGTCACACAAATGCAAAGAAACTAGCCATTTGTATGACAAAGTTTCCAGAAGAAAAAGAATCCTTGAGAACAGTTATATATATATATATATATATATATATATATATATATATATATTCAATAAAAATATTATATATATTTATATATAATATTATTATTGATTTCAGAAAGGAATGGAGAGGAAATGAGAGATAGAAACATTAATTATAAGAGATAATCATTGATTGGCTTCCTCCTGCAAACCCCCTATTTGGGATCAAGCCTGCAACCCTGGTATGTGTCCTGACCAGGAATCAATCCATGACCTCCTGGTTCATAGATCAATGTTCAACTACTGAGCCACACTGGCCGAACAACAGCCTTATATTTTAAGCTATAGCCTAAGAGTTACTAGTTGCTAGTTCAAGTGACTACAGCAAGTTAACAATACCTGTAGAGAAAATTTCACAACAGTACTACTGAAGCGGTTAAAATGATGAGCTAAATTTCTCTCTCTCTGGATCTCATCTTTATATCTCTATTTCTCTTCAAAGGCACACTGTGAAGAAGGTAAATTTACAAATCTAATATCCATTCAACAAATATTCAGTGAACATTTACCATATTTTGCTTTTGAAAAAGACATTGCCTCTGCCCTCAACAGCTCCAATTATTTGTAATAACTGCTCTAATTTGAGGTAAATACAAAGCACATAATTTTATATGAACTAAGCATACACTAATTATCAACCTTGCTTTTCAACTCAAAACAGAGCTAAGAAGTAAATTCTTATTAATGAGCCATATAATTTTACCATGAGTAGAAATTCCATAAAATTTCAGATAATCTAGTTTTTAGTTTTATTTTGCTTTCACTAAATACATGACTTTGTACAGGTCATTTAATCTTTAATCATTTATTCTCAATTACTCATTTTAAAAAATCAGATTTATGCAAGTTGATCTTTTAAGATTTTTTTTTCTTAAAAAATTGTGGGATTCTCTGTCTTTCAGGACACTTAGATTTCAATCATGGTGTCACCTAGAAAATCTAAAAAATGCAGATCTTTTTATAGGTAATGTTAAGTAGTCAAAGTTGGTTTTTTTTAACATAACTAGCTTGCTTCCGAATATTTATAGATATTTAGTGAAGTTTTATATGATCATTGCTATCATCATAGTAAACTTATAAATGTATCTTCAAGATTCAACATCAGAAAACTATTGTCTTAAAAGTACAAAGTAGCAAAGGAAGAAAATAAACAAACCTTTAAACATATCAGAAACAACATTCCTTCATTGCTTGTCTGATTATTATATAATAGTAATTATATAATATTATTATTATTTAGAAAGTGAACCATTTATTTTTTCACAAAAGTGAGACTCATGTATTTCTTAGAAAACAGATATAAAACCAAATAGAAGGGGTTAAAGAGTGCTATTTGTAATTACTGTATTTTTCGGACCATAAGACGCACTTTTTCTTCACCAAATAGTGGGAGGAAAAGTGCCTGCGTCTTATGGTCCAAATAGAAGAAGTGCCTGCGTCTTGAGACTAGAGTACTCAAACCTTTGTCTTTATGTGTTAATGACAGTGATAATGGTTCTCAATGCCACTGTTGACTGCTGTTCAGTTTATATGGTTCAAATATTATTCTGTTATACTTTATTAAATATTTTATTACACTATTTGGTTCAGAATATTTTTTTTCCTATTTTTCTCCTCTAAAAACCAGGTGCGTCTTATGGTCGGGTGCGTCTTATGGTGCGAAAAATACGGTAGCATGTGTCCAGTCTGATTTAAACAGGCTTTCTATTAATTTTTAACATGCATTCATTATACATAGGTATCTACCTACTATAAATGTGTAAATTAAAAATTATCAACATTGGGATGCAAAATGACTTCAGAATATCTCTTTCTTACTGAATGAGACCTAGAAACCCAAGAAACCTTATGAGACCCAATTGCCATGAACTTACTTTTGTGATAAGTTATTGTGAACCCAGGCAGATATGTGGTATGTGACGGTCAGACTCCCAAGCCCCCTTTTGCTGGACTCCTGGGGCAGCTGACCTTCCAGCACTCAAGGCCTAGCTTGGTGCTCTGCTCAGGGGGTATGGTAAGACCCCTACTCTTGCTGGCCTTTTATTCAGCATCGATTCCAGATACAATTTTGAAATAGCAATGGGCTCTCTTGGACATGTGGCTTCTTTGCCTTTACACCCTTTCCCACCTCTTACTTCCTCTTTGAGGATGGCCTTAAAGTCCCCAGGGGCCCAAGCCCTCAAAAGTCTCATCTCCTGCCAGTGCTGGCTTTTCAGCTCAGAGCAGAACCAAAAGTGTCTGAGGTGAGCATTGCACATGGCACTGCGCTCAGAGGGACCCCACACCTGGCCTAATGCTCTGCTGTATGCTAATTACCCTTCACGAGTATTAAACAAGGGGCTCATATTTTCACTCTGTGGTTGGCCCTGAAAATTATGTAGCCCATCTTGCCTCCTCCCCATAGTTATCCAGAGATCATTAGCAAACACACAAAAGAATAGCATTGAAGGAACATGCACTAATGTATGAATATCAAGTTAGACTTCAATTCTCTCAGAGATTGTAGTTCCTCTAATATCCACCTATAACCTTGGGTTTTCACGTCACTGCTATAAAACTGTATTTCATCTGCAGCATAAGAACATTAAATTATGAAGTATAAGTCTTCTTCCAATCTAAACAACCATCCCATATAAAACTAAGGATCTGGGCTTTAAAAAAAAAAGAAGTATATATTCTCTCTCATTACTGATATTTCATTCTCTCTTTCTCTCTCTCCCTTCCTCTCGGAAATTTTATATATATGTACTATATATATATAAACATATAATGTATATATTAAATTTCAGAGAGGAAGAAAGAGAGAGTGAAATATCAATGATGAGAGAGAATTATTGATTGGCCGCCTCCTGCATATCCCACACTGGAGATCAAACACACAACCTGGGCATGTACCCTGACCAGGAATCGAACCATGACCTCCTGGTTCATAGGTCAATGTTCAACCACCGAACCATACCAGTTGGGTAGGATCTAGGCTTTTAAGAGTAAGGTGTCTTCAACTCAGGCAGAGTAAAAGACTACATGAACATAATTTAGACCACTGAATGGTCTGCTACCCTGGTTAATTTACTTAATTACAACTGCATGCTGTTGTGGAAATTTAATTTATTCATCCAACTTATACTAACTCATCATATCTATCACCCAGTTTACAAACTCCTTGTTAATTATCATGTTCCTCCAGTAGACTACAGCCCCAGGGGGATGGCAACTCTGTATGTCAATCACGTTTATATCTGTCATCAGAGGACTTGGACAGAGATGCTCCAAAATGTATTTGTTCAATGTCAGAATACACATTGAACAAAATATATTTGTTCTGAATGAACTGAGCATTTACTACATGCCAGGTTTTTGTTCAGTCAGTACTAGACATCCAACGTTGAATAAGACAAGACCTTTGCCCTCAAGATTCTAATAGGACACAGGAAAACCAACAAGCCACTACAGACAGATGTAATTAATACTCTCATAGAAGCGTGTTGAAATAGACTGCAAAGGAGGGGGCCTTTCAGTTTGGCTGGTGATGTTTTGCTGGGAAAGGCTTCGCAGGGAACACAGTGTATCCTGGAGCCTGAGTAGAAGCCCAGGAAAATAAAACAGAAAGGACAGGGGTGGGGCCTAGGGGCCAGAACACCAGCAAAGAAGGGGAAGTGAGATCAAAGTTAGATTAGGGGAACTAAAACTGGAACACCACAATCTAGGAAGGGGGATTAGGAAGGAAGATTAATAGGAGCCAGATAATAAAAACCCTTTTTGCATAATGAGTTGATCTTGAAGGTTAGGATGAGTCATTGTGACGGGAAAAGGGGATACAGTGGGAGATGTATTTTGAAACATCACGCATTACAATGTTGAGGGTATAGGTTAGTTTTAACTCCCAGGTTTCTGGGTAAAAATTCTACATTTTTCTGTTCAATATTGAAGCAATAATTAAGTCAACCACAATCAGATAAAATAAGACAGTCTGTGAGAAGCCTCAGGAAAGTAAAGAAGCTGAAGATGTAGGCTATGAATATGTAATTAGTGTATTTCTTGGCAAAATGAATGTATGGCTCATAAAATAGTAAGTACATCATCATCAACAACAACAAAAGAAACACCACAAGGTAAGTCCTCAGAGATCACAAAATTCTCCCCAATCAGTAAACAAGTCAACAGTAAAATAAAGAATGAATAGATAAAAGGGATCCAAAGTGCCACATGAACAATGTTGGTGACAGTTGAGGAGAAAGGAAGCAAAAGAATGGAGGACAGTTGTGTAATTCACGGTAAATATATCTTTTTAAACGTGGGTGGAGACCAGTGTTTACTAAATATGAAAGATTAGTATCAGTAGAGGAAGGAATTGCTTGTTTTTAATCCAAGAGGTCATTGTGAACAATGGGGAAAAAAGAACATAAGTTACCATAGAAACCACTTTAAAAATACTGAAGCAAACTTTACTACATCCAAGGATTTCAAAATCTTATATAAATCACTTAATAATCCTGACTCTGATGCAGAAGCCAATTTATTTTTCTCCCAAATAGTTCCATTCATTTATTTGAGTAGAAACTAATAGAAAATTATAATTTGCCCATCCTTAACAATATGGCAAAGCTGCATATATATTCTTACATGATGACTTCTTAACTATATAAACAAGTGCATAACTGAATACCTATGATTAATAAGTGCTTAATTAAAATTACAGAATATCATACAAAATTCAGGAACTATGTATTTAGGTATGAATGCCCCCCCCCACACACACACAAAGATGTTTCAATATTTTCATCAGCCACAACTAGAAATACAAGAGAAAAATAATAACCTGGGATATGAATTGGTTTTCTAAGGTTCTTAAGGTATTTGAAGGATATATCACATGAAATTTAAAGTCCAGTATTTTTTCCCATTATAGGTGGATATTAACCTAAATTACACAGGACTGGAACTCTGAAGTTCATGGGCACCTGTGTGGTCTTCATCTCTCATACAGAGGCTAACCCAAGGCCTCAGGTCTGACTCAACACAGCAAGGGTTAAATAGCTACCAGCTCAGTGAAAGATTTTCCTAAATGCAAAGGTAGTTTTCCAGTTGCAGTGCTTTTGAGAGGGTCCAATCCTAGTCTTGATGGAGAGGAAATCCCAGAGTCCTCAATGTTTCAGGTATCCAAACACCTATACTGTCATACTTCCCATTTTCTTTCCTAGAAAAGATCTGTGACCTAATTAAACACAGATCAAAGCAGTGAAAAAGGATGACACCGACTCCATAAAGATTTCCCATAAGTATCACCTTTGTTGTGTGAAAAGAATCTAATAATAATGTCAAGGGGTGCGAGTAAAGATTTATGAGGGAAAGAGGTGCGCAAGGAAGGAAGGTACTGAGATGCAAGTCATACATATGTGTCAAATGACAACACGGGGAGCACCATTCTCAGGAGGACCACCTGTCAGGTCACAGCCAGGGATCCCAACTCCACAAGAATGGAGACTTGATCAGGGTCTGAGTGAGAGGCCTTTTACCCTTAGGACACATTTTTGATTGGGCTCTACAGAAAGTACAGAATTATATGTCATAAACTAGATGGCCAGTGCATGAAATTTGTGCATGGTAAGGTTCCTTAGGCCTAGCTGGTGATCAGGACCAATCTGTGGGTCAACTTTGGGGTGGTCAAGGGGCCCCTGCTGGCACTCGCCTTGGTTGGCCTGGCACCACCTTCTGGCCAGCCCTGCCCTGTCCCCCGCAGCTGCCATTCTCCCTTGGCTGGCCTAGGGCCTATGGGCAGGGGGCAGCTGCTGTGTTGAGCATCTGCCCCTGATAGTGAGTGTTCATCATAGCAGCCTGTCATTCCACTGGTTGTTCTGCAGCTTGGTTGATTTGCATATTAGATTTTTATTATATAGGATTCTTTTTTAAAAAAATATATTTTTATTAATTTCAGAGAGGAAGGAAGAGGGAGAGAGAGACAGAAACATCAATGATGAGAGAGAATCATTGACCGGCTGCCTCCTGCACACCCCACACTGGGATGGAGTCCATAATCTGGGCATGTGTCCTGACCTCCTGATTCATAGGTCAACGCTCAACCACTGAACCACACTGGTCAGGCAACCTTGCAACTCTTTATTGGCAATGCACTAGACTACTATTTTATTCTTCCCAAAATGACTTTGAACTATGTACACATGTGCTTGCACCTACTCAGGCCTGCTATTTATGTAGATAGATATAGATATGGATATAGATATGGATATGGATATGGATATAGATGCTATAAACCTTTAGAAACATGAACATATGAAAACATTGGCATTAATATAATTTATCACACCTCCTTGAATCCTTTCTTCTCTTAGGTTCCAGACCTCCCTTCTCTCTTCTTTTTCCCACTGAGGCTGCAGCTTCTCAGTCTCCTGTGGGACTCTCCTCACTCTTCCATCCTGTGTTGGATGCTCTGTTTCTCAAACCTCCTCTCTTTTCTTTCCATCCTTGTTCCCTGGTTGGTGTCAACCAAGTTTATATCCTTAAAGACTATCTGTGTGCTTATGATTCCCAGATGTTTTCTCCAGCTGTGCCCTCCCCTTTGATCTCTATAGTCATATAGACTCGACTACTTTCTTGGACATTTGGATGTCATCGGGTATCTAAAATATAACATGTACAAAAAAAAAATCAAACCCCCCAAAATAACCCCTTGATTTTCCTCCTCAATCTTATTCCCAACAGTCTTTTGTCTTTTTTCATTTCAAAATAAAAAATGAGGAAGGGGACAACTTTCATTCTTCTCTCTCACACCTCACACTCCATCCATCAGCAAATTATTTTAGTTTTACTTTAAAACACATATCTAGATTTTTTACCACTTCTATTCCTAGCCACTATTTAAAATCTAGTCCAAGTTACTCTTATCTCTCTTACCAAACTTACCTCTCTCCTGGTCTCCCTGTTTCCACCATTGACTATCTATAGGACATTAAATATATTATAATCATTTAACAAATACTTATGAAGTATCCCCATTGTGAAGTGTAGCATGTTGGTCAATTGCAGGGCCCGGATGTGAATTTGACCCAATTTCTGCCACTCTGCCCTTGGAGAGGGTGGATTAGACATGGCGATGTAACATAATGCAAAGCAATGTCAGATTGCAGAACAGTGCTACAAGTGCTGAAGGAATTTACACAGAGAAGAGAGAATTTCTGATTTTATCCCTGAGACAGCTTTTGTTGAGGAAGCTTTGGAGATGGGTCTTGAGTTGGGCATGGAATATAAGTTGAGTTTTAGAAGCAGTCATTAGAGCTTACTCCTGGGAATGCTCCAGGAGGAAACAGAAGAGTCAGGGCACCTTCAGGATACTATAAGTTGTGCCACTTGGCAGATATCTTGGGTTGGAGCTAGAGCAGACAAGTACTGGACAATTAAGATGGAGTTGGAATAGGGAAGCCAAGCCAAGAACTTGAGGCTTTCATGGAGATGTCAAGAGTCAAGGATGGTTTTTTAACAGGAAAGAAACAAAATTAAAGTGTCTGCTAAAAGTAATTAATTTGGGACCAGTGTGTGAGAATGCTTTACCTTTTATTTGTAAGCCCTAGGCCCTCCCACTTTTAAAGGCCTGCCCAACACTATATCAAGTGCAAGAAAGGGAACCCATATCCCATATGAAATACATTTATACAAAGGTAATTTTTGAACTGACTTGATTTACATGTGACTAATTGACATAATTTTAATATTTGTAAATGTTTGTCAATTTGGATTTAGCAGTTTCCTTTTCTGTTTGAAAGCCAATATTTTTGCAGACCCTTGAGCACCCAGAAGGCCTCAGGCACTTTGTCCATCATAGTGCACACTAGATAAAATGGCTCTGCAAACAGAAAGACCTGGAGGATAGGGCACTAGGCAAATGTGAGCTCTTTAATACATTAAAAAGCAATATGAAAAAAGTAGTATGAACACGTAACAGACCTTTAGGAGTGAAAGCATTGTAGTTACAAAACCAACACACACATCTGAGAGGTGAATGTAGCCACCCTTTAAGGATGTGTGTCTTTGAAGTACTTTGATGGTCAAAAACTAATTTTGATTTTAAAAATTCAGAAAAATAATCTGTTCAAAGTAGGATCCAATTTAACTAGTTTCTTTCTTTGCCTTTACATGTCTTGACCAATTTTATTTTCAATTCATTAATTTAAGGGGCACAGTCAATCCCTTTATTCCTCAACTATTTATTTAACCTATGTTCCAAAATATAAAGAAATGATCGTTTTTATATGCTGAAAATTGTATTAGATTTAAATTCAAGATAAGATCATATAATATTCATGGTAGAAAGAAATTAAACCAAAAGGAGAATTTCAGTCTAAATACAATAAATAGATTTTTGTCATTGTTTTTGGCTTAATAAAAAGGGGATTAACTCAGACTAATAAAGTGCAAAATTTAGTTTCTCAAGGAACTATAAAAAATTAGAATCTTCCCAAGATGGGAAACTATTCCTTTCCCCATGCTTGCTCAATATTAAATTAAAAGAAAATTGCATTTTCATTATTTATTTATTATTGTTTATTCTAATTTTCAGCCAACATTTTTAGTGGTTTTCAAGTGTAATGGATTTATAATAAATATTATAGTAAAACATTTAAATATTTTAGAAGGAGGCCAGGATTATATTTTACTGAACAGTTAGTGAACATCATAGGCATATCTCCAAGAGTAGATGTTCATCTTTTTTCTCATTTGTTTCTCTTTGAGTTTACTCACAAGTTTTAAAAATCCAAGTTTGACCTTGTAGTCGGTTATCCAACTTGTGGATTGAATTGACCTCTGTATGACACGTGAGCCTGCCCATTTGAATCTTCTCTGACATTACCCCTTGCTCTATAAGACTGCATTGATACCCCTGGTTTTAAATAGTCAACATGGATACATTAATTAAAAATCCTTAAAGTTCAGTAGATTATCTTCAAATGAAAAAACCCAAATGTAATAAAAGTCAGTCAACAAATTTTATTAAGTAAACATTGTGTTAGAAGCACTATGAAAAATTACAAAGAGGCTAAACTCTTATCATTATCTTCAAGAAATTAAAAGCCTGAAGAGTTTAGATATTTATATTTTTAGGTGTAACTATAAAGGAAAGAGTCTCCACAAGCCACCTGCTAAATGGATCCCTTTAGCCATTAAGAGCAGAAAATGTACATACTAATTATTTGCTTTTAACATTTTAATATCCCTGTGTTATACTTTTTGTTCAGTATTTGCTTTTAAGCTTGTATTTAAATGGATGAAAGTTACAGAAAACAATCATTATTCTTAAGATCAAATGAGAGCCCGCACTGCAGTCTGTCTGCTCATCCATAATTCAGGATCCCAGCCTCAAACACAAGGCTCAGACAAGCACAGATATTGGCAAAGGTGAGACACTGAATGACTACAGAAGCAGCTAAATGATATAGCAATCTGTGTGTGCACTTCCATCTTCTTTCACTAGAAATAAAAGTTGAAAGCATAAAAACACCCAAATATTATGGTTATAAACCAAATAAGCCAGAGAGGAAACATAAGTTGCAACTATTTATTAGTTATACAGGGTTCTGATATGGGAATAAAACCCAAGATGTGGAAAGGCATTTGTTATTCAAATTATCTAACCAGACCTATAAGGAAAAAAAAAAAAAGATGGCAGGGGGTGGGAGAGAGCAGATTCTAAAAGAATGTTCTTAGGGATTTGAACTTTGAAAATAGATAGCAACTCTAGTTCTATTTAGGTTCATAGAAAAGTATTATTTTTCCTCAAATAAATTTCTTCATGTGTCCTAATTATCTGGGCAATGATGCCCACCCTCCATTGATAAGGAACTTGGTCACTAAACACCCTTGACAGAAGCCAGGTCTTCTCTGTCCGGGATGTTGACTCTTGCTTGGGCTCAAAACTTCAGTGAACTGCTCAGTGAGAACTGAACACAGGAGGAGACATGTCCCTGGCCAGCTGAATCAGCGGAATTAACCCAACAGATCAACAGGCGAGCAGACCCATCTGCCAGGCCCCTTCCCTTCCAGGGGTCCATTTTGTTTCCACTGATACAGGCCGTATACATATGGCGTAGTTGATGCTAAGAGCTAATGGTAATGTCTAGTGCTCAGAAACCTCATCTCTTTCTAAGCTGTAAGGTTTATTGCCCTAAATCTGTCAGGTACCCTTATGGCATGTTGTGACGCTATCTTTGACTAGAAAGGAAAAACAGAATATAGTAAGCATAGTCATCTCACTATGTAATAAAATTACTAGTTTTTTATTCAGCACAGAATATATAAAACCATTAGAATTCCTCTCCAAATCTGAAAAAAATTGCAACAAACGATCTGGCCATTGCCTTCTCATGCAATTTTCTTCCATGGCTATTGCAACAGTTCACCACATACTGGTATTTATAGTTTTTAAAGTAACTTTCTCTATCCTCTCACTGAGCTTGACAACAAGCCCAAGAGGGTCAGTCCACATTTTGCAAGTGGGGTCCCTAAGTGCATAGATGTTAAAGAGGACATCTGCTCTCACGGGTGAAGGATGGGAGGGGGGCCTCAAATGCTTTCCTCATTCTATACCCATCTCAAGAAAAACCACTTATATATCCACCACACAAAAAAATTTTTAATTTTTCCACTCAGTAATCTCACTTTTACGAATATATCCCAAGAAACCAGAAACACCAATCAGAAAGGATATATGCACCCCTATGTTCATAGCAGCACAATTCACCATAGCTAAGATTTGGAAACAGTCTAAGTGCCCATCAGCAGATGAGTGGATTAAAAAACTGTAGTACATCTACACAATGGAATACTAAGCTACTATAAAATGTTATCATTCACAACAGCATGGATGGACCTGGAGAGTATTACATTAAGTGAAATTAGCCAGTTGGAGAAAGATAAACATCACATGATCTCACTCATTTGTGGGATATAATAAACAACATAAACTGATGAACAAAAATAGATCCAGAGGCCTAGAAGCATCGAACAAACCATCCAACCTCAGAGGGAAGGCAGGGAGGTGGGGGGGGGGAAGAGAGGGAGAGAGAGAAACCAAAGGACTTGTATGCATGCCTATGAGCATAACCCATGGACACAGCCAGTAGTGAGGGGTGAGGCCCTGTGCTTGGCAAGCAGGATAAGTAAATGGGGGGAAAATAATTCATATGTGATACTTTAAACAATAAAGAATTTAAAAGTAAATAAATTACATTCAAACATTAAAATACATATATTTTTAAAAACCACACTAAGCACCAGTACTCTGCTCTTTCCTCTCACCACTAACCATAACCTTAAAAGAATTGTCATTCAACCCAAAATACGAATAAAATGTCTGTAGGATCATAATCCAATTCTGAGTTATTTTCAAATTTACTCTTTATAATTTCCCTTTATTGTCAATCGCATCCAGATAATTTTCCCATTTAACGCACTCAAAGGAAAATCTGCTTAATTGCCTAATTAATTACCTTCCCCCACAGTTTGTAAGAGACCTGTACGTTTCCTTTCCATTACTTCGAAGATGAGGTCACTGAGACACCAAATGCACAGAATGGTTCAGTAATTAACACCCAGGCAAACAGCCAAGACAAGACACAGAGGCATGGAACTCCAAATTCAGTGTTCCGCCTCCCCAAGTAAAGACATAGAACTTACACTGGAGGTCCCTGGCTCTGGGCAGACCCAATCAGAGGTCTGTTCAGCCTACGGAGGAAGTCTATGCCCACATACTCAACAGAGATCTGTTCCTTTATCTGGCCAGGCTCTTTCTGGCATTTCAAGTGGCATCTTACAGCAATAAATGTGAAATAAGCACTACTCACGCCAAAGCATCAAAACTGCCTGGGCAGATAAAAATGATTGGGGGTCACATGATGATGGGTGCTTCTAATTGGTTGTTTCTGGTCAGGTGAAGAAACTCCCAGTTTCCCTCATGACCTGATTTTCTAAAGCTGGGAGCATGTTCTGGGCCATAAATATCCAAACTTAAGCATTTAGTCTGTATTAGGAAAGGTCAAGTGTGCTTAACTGAAAATTAATGATATGCACATCAAATCCACTGCAAGCTGGGGAAGTGGAATTATGACAGATTAATATGATACCCATGGTGCAAAGCCACACTGATCACTTGCTGGAGATTCTAGAAAACTTAAAGACAACCTATAACATTATTTGACAAAGACTAGAGCAAATCCCTGCTAACACCGAATATTTTTATATCCTAAGAATGTGCATTTGAAGCCTGGGAGAGGTAGAATGGGAATTGTACAAAGCAGCAGTATTTTCTTATATCTATAGATGATGATGATTTTTATGGCTCAGGGACTATACGTGTTTAAAGAAAATCCACAAATAGGAACTCATTTATGAACTGCCATAACATTTGACTGTTGATTCTCTCGCAAAGAGCACCATGTTCTTATAGAAACAACACTGGTGGGAATGATTTCAGTCCACAGGCTGCCACTAACCATTGATATCATCACCCCTTTGGGCCTCTTTGCCTCATTTTGCTTAAAGACTTTCTATATCTCTAAGGGTTTTCCTGTAAGGATAAGTAAGCCACTAGTTTGCTTATCTGACAATAGCATCTAGTTATTTGTTACCACTGTCACGGTGCTGTGTTACCATTTGTTATCGAAGGACTAGAGGCCCAATGCATAAAATTTGTGCACAGAGTGGGCTTGTATCCCTCAGCCTAGCCTGGACGCTCTCCAATCTGGGCCCCTTCAAGGGATGTCCGACTGCCTGTTTAGGCCCAATCCTGATGGGCAGTCGGACATCCCTCTTACAATTCAGGACTGCTGGCTCCCAACCGCTTGCTTGCCTACATGCCTGATTGTCCTTAACTGCTTCTTCCTGCCAGCCTGATCATCCCTAATCACTCCCCTGCCCACCTGATCTGCACCTAATTGCTCCCCTGCCAGCCTGATTGCCCCTACCTGCCCTCCCCTGATGGCCAGGTCACCCCTAACTGCCCTCCTCTGCTGGCCTGATCACCCACAACTGTCCTCCTCTGCTGTCCATCTTGTGGTGGCCATCTTGTGTCCACATGGGACAGCCATCTTCCCCCACGTTGGTATGGCCATATTGTGTGTTGGAGTGATGGTCAATTTGCATATTACCTCTTTATTAGATAGGATAGTTTGCTATAACTCTGGGCAGATAAAAATGATTGGGCGTCACATCATGATGGGAGCTTCTAATTGGTGGCACCAAATGCACCGAATGGACTTCCACTGGACACCTAATAACCATTAATAAGGCCACACAAACACAGATGCAAACTCAAAATAGGGATTTTGTCTTTTTGCTACATGAAGAAGACAGAATCTTAAAGTATAATCAATTTGTTTGAAAACACTGGGATAAAAGACATTTCGCAATTCCTTGCTTTGGTTTCAAAAGATTGAATAAACATACAAGCATCTTGTAAAGGTTCTGAGATAAATGTATACTGAAAGCGCAGTAACAATGAAGGCCAGACAACGAGGCCGTGCCTGTACCTTACCTTGCAGCCTCTGCATCACGTTGGCAATGTCCCTCGGAGACCGCGAGGCTGTTCTGGAGGCCGCCATGGTCCCTGCTGCGCATGAAACCCACGGCAGAGACCCTGGGCTCCAGAGAGAGCAGGACTAGGCCGCTCTGGAAAACACCTTGAACTTCACTGGATCTATGAGGTCATGATGCAACCCCAGGCACGGTGGCAGTCAGGGTGGAGAAAGCACGCCCCAAGGTGAAGCCACTTATTTTCCTTCCTCTTCAATAAACTCAGGAACCTGAGAAACACACAGAAAAGGTACAATATGAAAAAATCTACGTAGGTCACCATAGTGCTAAAATAAGAGCTATTTCTATTCAATCTGAATAGATGATTCACCACCAAGTGGAATGACTAATGGGAAAATACTTATAGGTACTAGGCAACTACTAGGAATTTTGATGATAGCTGATAAAACAAATACATACACAAGACATGCAGTAGAATTGGTAGCTAAGGGGAGAAATGTTCACTTTTATTTCATGTTTTTAAACTACAAACTTTCTCCGTTGGTCTATGAAAAGTGAAAGTTTAAAACACAGAGTTCTATGTCTCTTCCCCCACAGCTTCTCTTACCTATGCTGTGTTAGCCTGCTTTAAAAAGCTGAATTTGCCATTTTATTTGTACACTAACCAGGAATGAGATCAAATCTTAGCTCTTAACAACACTTTGGTGAATTAAAAAACATAAATATAAAACTATTTTATTCTAATATTTTGAGTTTCAAATACCCTGACTTTAGAAAGCAAAATTGGTTAGATTTAGTGTTATTTCCCTCCACACAGATTTTGAAGTTGTAAGGGTGGAGTAGGGCTGGTTAAGCAGACAAGATGTTTTCCTTCTAACTTCTTCCTAAAGTCTCTGCTTTGATCCAGTGTAGCTCATAATTCTTCAGTGGGGGAGGGAGAAAAGAGATAGGAGCGTAGTTGCTGAAATCTTGACATTGAGACATGTACTTTGAACAAGGATTTCTTAACCCTGGGGTTAGCTGAAGAGAAGGTTTTGCCACAGATAAAATAACTAATGACAGGAAAAGAGGAGAGTGCAAAATGTGCCCAGAGAAAAGAACTTAAGCGTGGGGCCAAACTAAAGGGGTCTATGTAAGAGTGACTTTTATTGCAGTTCACACGCATCTCTGTGGTATGATGATGAAGGTGAAGAAGAGGAATGGGGAGGGGGCAGGGAAGGATGATAAAAACAAAACTGTAAAAAAAAACAACACACAGCACATGTATGTGGGATGGCCCACCTGTCAAAAGGAAAACTAAAATCATAAGAGGAGTCTATGAATACTATCAAAAATTCTATTATCAACTGAATGTGTATAAACATGATTGTTTGTGAAGGATTGTTTAAATAGAAGTGGGTAAATACAGCTGGCTATAAGGTGTCGTTATTAATACTAGCATACAGTGGGTTATGGTTAGAATGCACAAATACCAAGCTGATAGTAATCTTTTTTAGTTATTTTATTTTTAAAATATATTTTTATTGATTTCAGAGAGGAAGGGAGAGGGAGAGAAATATAGAAGCATCAATGATGAGAGAGAATCATTGACCTGCTGCCTCTTGCATGCCCCACACTGGGAATCAAGCCCACAACCTGGGCATGTGTCCTGACTGGGAGCCAAACCATGACCTCCTGGTTCATAGGTCAATGCTCAACCACTGAGCCACACTGGCTGGGCAACAGTAATCTCTTTTAGATTACCATTTTGAAAAGGATGCAAAACACTGCTGCTGTCCCCACCTGCAAAAGCTTCTAAAAAGTGGACTGGGTCAGGAAAGGGATTCTGGTCACTTAGCAAGTTAGGGGACGGGGGTGGGCACATGAATGGCATTAACTGATAAAAAGGCAGAGGCAGCTTTCCCGTGGCTGCTTGAAAGGATGCCCACTGGAAGTAGACCCAGTACTTGGCAGCTTCCCGGCTGACGGGGTGCTTCTCAGTGGGTGGCTCTCCCAGGGATTCTCAGGGGAGAAATGATTGCTATGACTGGCCTGTCATGCACCAGGCCCACAGCCCGTGATGACTGTGCCTATTAGCAACCTTCACCTCCTGGGGACAAATACGCCACCTGCCCACATACACAAGCTGCCTTAAGTTGAAAGCCAACAGACAATGAGAAGTGCCTGAGGAATCTTACAAGTGCCTCTTCTAAGCTGTTAGAAAGTTAGGTTCTCCAAATGCAACACTATAACTTTCTGAAATCTATCTATCTATCTATCTATCTATCTATCTATCTATCATCTATCTATCTATCTTATCTATCTATCATCTACCTATTTATATATATACTAAGTAGGGATGAGAAAAGGGATTCAGCTGCTCCACACCAAGCCATGCTCAGAACTGTAGTTCACAGATGATTAAGACATGGCTACCACCACCAATCAAGAATTGTGAAATTGAAAGGACTTTTTTAGTCATTGCATGGCAGATCGCCATGTTCCTACCCCCTTATAGTTCACATTCATGTTACCCAATAGATTAACACTGAAATACATATCTATCTTTACCTTCATCCCTCTTTTGATATCACATGAAAATCAGAATAGCTCTGCTGTGTCCAACTCCAGGTTATGCATCAGTCTTACTTCTACATAAGTCCTATTCCTCTTAGTACCACCCTTCCACATTATTTTCCCTCAATTGCTCCAATACTACCCATCTATACCATTATGCATATGATTTGTCTTATATTTTTTCACCATTATTAGCCTTAGCTCACTCTAAGATCATTGCTAGCCTTATCTCACTCAAATCAGACCACAGATATTTTGCAGGTATAGAGACTATAAGTCTTATTGCTTTGACATCTCATCTCTTGGTACCAAGTCTATCTGAGAGCACATTGCAGTCCTCAATACATATTTTTGTTTAATTAAATCAAGTTCATAATACTTCACGTTTATGAGCTAACCCCCAGAAAACCTTCTTCCCCACTGCAAAAGGGGTTGATGCAATATCCTTCCTATTTTAGACACAAGATAAAATATTTTGCATGTGTACACATATTTCCTCTCTTGCAAAATTATGATACTCTTGCTTTTTACTGATACTTTGACTTCAGAGGACATACAACTCGATTCAAAAGGTTTAAATTAATAAAGCAGAGGTAATAAAAGGAGACTGGGAATTAGAAGGTATGAGTTCTCGGCTTAGTTTTGTTCCAGCCGGTTGGGTGACCTGGAGCTGGTTCTGTGGACAGAGGCTCTCAACCTCTGCCTATCACAGGGAGTGTGGTGCCAAGAAATGGGCTAACAAGACATGGAGCTGAGTCCAAATTCTGTCTCTTACTGTCCATGTGACCTTAAGATAAGTGAACTTTTCTGAGCACTTGTTTCCTCATCTACACGAGGAAGTAATTTTATGCTAATAAGTTTAATTTCATCCTGCTAAGTTAAATTGAAAATGTGTCTGGCATCATTGGTTCCCATCTTCTTTCCCCTGGCCTCAGTTTCTCTACCTGCAATTTGAATGAAGAAATACCCTCATGTGTGCTCGCTCTTCACTTCCAAAATCAATGGAGGCGCATGTGACAGCTAAAACCACCATGGGTACAAGGTCACAAGATCTTGAAAGTCACTCCTCGAACTGACTGATCACCTAGCAGCGGCTGTGGCCGTGACCTCCTGAACCAGAATGATGGAAGGATAGCCATGTGCAGGTGGAGGATATTGTGAGGGGTGGAAGAGGGAGAGGGGAACACCGTATTGGGATGGAAGGGAGAATTAGGTAGATATTGCTGGGCTGGGTACCAACGAGAGCCCCTGCACCATCTCCAAACCCTTCCAGCAGGAGGAACTGCGGTACCAAGGTAGCTAAGTGCATCCTCCATACCGAGCAGAGAGGCAAGATTCCTGTACTATTTCATTCAGGAAAATAAAGGTATTGAGAAACTATTTGACAATGCTACTAAGTAAACAGCAGTGAACAAGACAGATAAGCCTCTCTGAGAGCTCAGGAGCCAGAGGAGGAGATGCTAAATCAACACTACAGCAAAGGAGAGTGAGTGTTGTAATGGAGAAACCCAGGGTTTTGTGGAAACAAGCTCAATGCCCAATCAATAGCCATCTATCTGCTGTATTTATTGTGCAGGATGCAGGGGGATTTTAAACGGGCTGCTGTTTGGGATTCTCCTATCTCCGTGATCAGCAAGCTGTGGCTCACAAGCCACATGTGGCCCTTTGGCCCCTTGAGTGTGGCTCTTCCACAAAATACGAAGGCCTGGGCGAGTCTATTTTGAAGAAGTGGCGTTAGAAGAAGTTTACGTTTAAAAAATGTGGCTCTCAAAAGAAACTTCAATCGTTGTCCTGTTGATATTTGGCTCTGTGGACTAATGAGTTTGCCGACCACTGTCCTATCGGAACAGCAGGCGCCTCTGTCACCCACACCTGTGAGAAGCATAGCAGCAAGTCATCACAGCGGGGCCTTACCAGTCTCCAAGCAGAGTGGACAACTGGACACTGAAGCGGTTTCTGATTTGTGCTCCTACAAAGGAAGATGCTAACTAGGAAAAACACTACAAGAGAGCCTCTGAGGCCACAGAAATACATCTGAAAGCAGCGGGGAAAGGAGAGCAGAAAACTCCAAACCCGCAATAATCGGAGCTGATGTGGCTCGTTCCTAACTGAAGAGGATGACGTGACACCGTGAGACATAAATTGCTGGACAGCACGTCGCTAGGGTATACATGGGGTCTGGATATTACTTACTGAGCTGCCTACATATGCTCAAGAATAGTATCGCTAGTGAAACCCACTTAAACAAAAATAGAAAAGCTAATGGATGCCTTCCGACCTCCTTCTTTCCAGCTAAGTTCTTGGCTGGAATGAGTCACATACGTGTCTAATTTTGAATTTCGTTCCTGATTTTCTCTTTCACCCTTTAGTAATGGTACTAATTAATAACAACAGCAGCAACAAAAAACTAAGATGGCTAAATGGTATAAAGAAGGCTAAAGGAAAGAAGAGAGACATCCTGGAGTTATCATAAATATTCTGCTAAGGTACACTGAGTGGCCAGATTATTATGATCTCTGAACATATGTGTACACACACACACACACACACACACATTAGAGGCCCGGTGTGCATGGGTGTCTGGCCAGCCTGGTCAGGGGGCGGGGACATTGTGGGTGGCCGGCCTGACTGCTGGTCAAACTCCTGGTTGAGGGGACAATTTTCATATTAGCCTTTTATTATATACAATATACACTGAGTGGCCAGATTATTATGCATCCAGAGATCATCATAATCTGACCACTCAGTGTATGTGTGTGCGGTATCAGTGATTACTCACTAGTGTGAAATCTACAGGACACCAAATAAGCATGGGTCCTTCGCCTGCAAGAGCAAAAATACAAACAAGTCATCAAAATACAGCCAAGACTGGTTTGGCTCAGTGGATAGAGCATCGGCCTGCGAACTGAAAGGTCCCAGGTTTGATTCCAGTCAAGGGCATGTACCTTGGTTGCGGGCACATCCCCAGTGCGGGGTGTGCAAGAGGCAACTAATCGATGGTTCTCTCTCATCAATGTTTCTAACTCTCTATCCCTCTCTCTTCCTCTCTGTAAAAAATCAATAATATATATTTTAAAATAATAAAAAAACAACAACCAAGTACAGAGCTGATGGGCATGAAAGATAGTGTCACAATTCAACTTCATCTTTATAAGCTTGGAGTATTGTTAATCATGCCCAGACGTATCAGCTACCTCTCTGTCATACTGTGCCAGAGTATATACTGCAAGCTTTGCCGAACATTAGCTCTTGTTGAATTAGTCCCTAAGGAAGGGAACGGGACTGTTCCACAGAGGAGGAGAAATTCAGGCTTCCTCAGCGGGGCATCCTGGGTCCTGGCCTGTCACTTCGGGCCCCAGGGTGTGGCTGCAGAATGTATCGCGGGAACCGCAGGAGAAACTGCTACCGACCTCGCCCGTTCGGTCAAGGGCTTGCCTCCTCTTTCCCTGACGCCTCCTCTCATTTCTAAGAAGCAGCTGCATAATTAGCAGCGAGCCAGTCTTAGGTGTAGCACCCTACACAGTTCACACAAGCGATTCTGGAACATTTTAAAATTGGTGAGCCACCCGTCCCCACTCCCTGCTCCTTTGCAGAAAAGCACCCAGTGAGGAGACCTCTTTCTAGGGGCACGGTGACCAGTGACGGCAGAAAGGAAATCGAGGGGCAGCCACCAGCCGGGAAAGATGGTAAGGAGGCTGTCACACTGAAGCTGAGCGAATCGCTCAAAGGTCAGCAATGCCGTCTGAGCCGAGCCGTGCCTGCATCTTCTGCACGAAACATAGGAAGCTAGCCTTCCTCTGGCACATCTCATTCTGAATTTGCCACAAAGTAATAAACAGGTGCAAAGACAGAAGGAGAAGAGACGTGCTCTATCCCACTGGGCCGGTGATGTCAGGGACTTTTTATCTATACTATTAATCTCTCCCACCCTGGGCAACGGGAGCCTCTGAACAAACCAGCCTCGTGACTCACGATGAAGTCAGCACTTCACGCACATGTGGGCCGCATTAATAACCTTCGCCTAATTGAGAAGCATTACACTTTCTCTTGGATAGATCTGGTTTCTGGTTACACATGTTTTCTTTTGGCAAGTGGCTCCCAGTGGAAGACAGACATAGGCACTAAAGAAATAACAGTAATAATAATAATAATAATAATAATAATAATAATAATTCGCTTTGACCTTCCTTAACCTTCCCTGGAGCATTGCAGCTACATCCCCGGTTTCTACCCCGAATGGGGAAACTCGGAAAGGCGCATTCCGGGATGGCAGGGCCCAGTCCACAGCCGGCGCTTCTGGCTGGGCTGGCCCTGACTCTGTTCATGGAAGAGGGCCTGAACTCGCAGCATCCTCGCCCGCCTCCGTTATCCAGGCTGCACCCCGAGTCCGTGGTCCAAAGGGGTCCATCCCTCTGCGCTGCAGCTGGTGCTGCTTCAGGTCGCGCTGGTTCCCCGCCCCGAGCCTTGCGGCCCAGGGAAACGGCCTTTCTCAGGCCGGACTCCTGGGCAGCAATGCACACAGCAATGCACACAGCAATGCACACAGCAATGCACACAGCAAGGCACACAGCAATGCACACAGCAATGCACACGCACAGCCTGTCTGACTGGAGCGCGCTCTGGGCGGAGACTAAGTTCCGTGCCCTCTAGCGAAGGCTCTCCGGGAGGCATTGCCGGTGACAGCTGAGCGGAGGCTGAAGCTGGGGCCTCCTTCAGGCTTGCAGCCCGGGGTTCGGCCGCCCGTCCCCCCTCCCTGGGCCCCTCCTAAAATAGTCCGGGCGGAGGGAGGGAGGCTCCGGGAGGGAACGGGTCCTCCGCCGGCATCTCCCATCGGAGCGGGGCCGGCGCCAGCCATCACGGCGCGGAGGCAGCCTCTGGCCGCGGCCTCCCCTCCCCGGAGCCGGAGAGGTGCCGTAGCGGAAACGAGCAGGCGGAGAGGGGCTGGGGTGGGGGCGCTGGTCCTGGGGGCTGGGAGCCCCCCCCTCCGCCGGCCGCCCGGGAGCCCCGCGCGCCCCCGCCGCCGCCAGCCGCCGCCTCCCCCGCGCGCAGCTCCGTGCATGCCGGCGCGAACTTGCTCGCCATCTGCCTGCACCCCCTCCGGCTCGCACCCAGCTCCTCACCCCCCCTCCCCTCCCCTCCCCTTCCCTTCCCGCCCCCGTCGCCCGTCCCCTTACCTCCCGCTCCCGGGCCGGTGCGGGCTGCGGGCGCCGGGGCTGCGGGCGCCGGGGCTGCGGGCTGCGGGGCGCCGGCCGCCCGGTCCCCGTTCGGCGCGGGGCGGGCTCCCGAGCCGCGCTCCCGGCTGGCTGCTCCCTCCTCTGCGATCCGTCCTCCCCCGGCTGCACCCTGGGGGTTCGGCCTCCCCTCGGCCCCCTCCCCGGCCCCCGCTGCTCCCGGGCGAGGACCGCTTTCCGAGGGGCAGGTCGGCGTTGGTGCGGTTCCCAGGCGGGTCCGAGCGCCACCGGAGTGGCCACGCCCCTCCTGGCCCCGCGCCAGGCCCCAGGTTGCGCTGGTCCCGGACCGGGGACCGGGAGGCTGTCAAACAGGCTTCCCTCCCTCCGGCCCTCCCTCCGGCCCTCCCTCCCTCCCTCCCTCCCTCCCTCCCTCCCGCAGATGCGCGGCCTCGGGCTGTTCTCTGCAGCAGCCCGGTCAGGTCTGGGACCAACCCTCTGGGGAGCTCTCACCCCCTGGGGGTCTGGGGGGTCGGGGTGGGGGGAGAAAGGGCCTGGAGCCCCGGCTAGAATGCGTGATGCACCGGCAGGCCCCTAACTCTGGCCTGGGGGTCCCCCCCCCACCCCTTCCTCCTGTTGACCTTTTTGGAGGAGAAGCTATCTGCAAGGCCGGGGAAGTGCCCCGATGGTCCCAGGAAGGAAGTGATGCAGTTCAATAAGAACATTCCAGGGCTCCCGTTCAATGGACTCCCAGAAAGATAAGGGCGCTGACCTTTTGACTGTCCCCTCAGCAGCCCGCACCACCGCGGAGACTGGGAGACTGGCCCGGCCTTTGCAGGGTTTGGCTGTTGTTGGTTATCCGGCTCCACTCTCCCCAGAAGGCACCGGGCACTTTATGGGATGGATTTATGCCTGAGTGGAGTGTTTGTTCCTTAAGATGATGCAGAGGAATTGCCTTCAGTTCCCTCAGCTGCCCACGTGAGCCTGTGTGAGTCTTAGGCAAGGCCACTCACCGTGCTGGTGTTGCCTAGTGGCACTCGGGAGAAGGATTTTGTTGTGGTTTTATGGTCTCCAAGCAAAGGCAAACATAGCCTCCCTTCACGGACAATGAAGTCCAAGGGCAGGGGACGAGGGCTAACATAATGGAAGCGATGTCGCAAGAATCTTAAGCATAATAATCACCCCCTAGAATTTTCAGTCTGAACCAAACAGTTCTTACTCTCTACATTTGCTGAATGGATGGGCTGGCTCACAAAGCAAATGTTTCTCTCCCTCACTCACCGCCAGTACTCCGGTCTTGAGCTTTGCATTTTCTTTAATTTTTTCCCCCCTTTGGATTCTATAAAAATGAGACCAGTCGTGTGCTATATGACGACGTTTTTGTCAACAACAGACTGCATCTACACTGCGGTCTTATACGACTGCAGAAGGCTGAACTAAGGTTTAGTGACGTGCTAGCCCTACATTGGAGCGCAGCCCTGCCTGGCCGGGTGGCTTAGTTGGTTGGGCACCAAAAGGTCAGGAGTTCAATTCCCAGTCAGGCCACGTGTCCAGGTGTTGGTTCTATCCCAGGTTGGGGTGCACATGGGAAGCAACCCAATCTATGTTTCTCTCTTTCTCTTTCCCTCTCCCTTCCTCTCTCTCTAAAATCAGTAACATCCTTTTAAAATATGTCATAATGCAATGGGTTACATGTTTACGGTGATGCTGCAGTAAACAAACATACTGTCCCACCAGTCCCATAACTAGCACGTCCAATTGCCTACAGTACATCATACTTTATAATAATAAAAAATGGATTTACTATACTTTTTATCATGTTAGTGTATTCTTTTACTTGTTGAGAAAAATTTGCTTTAAAACGTTGTGCCTCATACATCTTGTGTTTACCACTTCTCTCGATCACATCATTTTCTCTTGTCCTTGATTTATTTTGTTGTTATTGTTGTTTTATACAGTACCAAGCAGTGTGTGTGTGTGCAGTTAAAAGCAATAAGCTATAGCATATTGCTGAGGTATATAGTAGGCTTTCACATATAACTTTATGTAAGTTCCCTCTGTGTACTTCACACTATAACTGTCTCCGTAGTTAAGTGACGCGACTGTGTCTAAAGTGAATCTGGTAAACGAATCTGGTAAACTATTTTTCCTTTAGAGCCCAAAGAATCAACCTCTAATTGAAAAGGAGAGGGCAGTGTTTGGCATCAGTCTCAATGTATGTTGTGCCTCAGCCTCTGCCCGAGGCGACTCTCATTATAGATCCCAGAGCTCCTTGGGAGCCATTCTAAATAGCACCCTCTGCCAAGGTAGATACCAGCCTGGTATCCAAGCTTCTAGACCTAGCGCTCAGGGAAAAAAGAATTTGGCTCAGTTCTCCCACTTCGTCCTTCCTTGTGGATAACCAATTCACCCTGAGGGCTCCCAGGGGCATGAGGAAGGTATACATTGTGTGTTAAGCATTTGCTTCCTTCAGTTGCTTGCCTGAGTAGTGAGCCACTGAGTTGTAACCCTGCAGCATTGCTCCCACCAACAGAACTCCTCAACTACACCTCACTGCTGCTCTCCCAGGCTCAGACAGGTAGGGGCTAGGGCGGTGTGGCTGGCCTTAGCTGCCCAATGAACCAACTTCCCCTCACGCCAACTTTGTCCTAAGCACATTACAGACTTTTAGAAAAGGTTCTTTTTCATACACCCCCAGGAAGTGTGTTGTACCTTCCTTTTTTTTTTTTTTTTTTTAACAACTATTGTTTGAAAACCTACCATACATCAAATACTACCCGAAGCCTTGGGATTACGCTGGTAAGCAACAACCTGACCTGTTCCTGCCTTCAAAGAGCTTACAGTATGATCCAGAAGGTAGACCATCCATCAGAGAACCACACGAATAACTAGAAACACCAACCTCTAAGAAAAGGCCAATGTTGTTATGACACCTTTCAACAAAGGGAACTAATTTAGAGATTAGAAAGACTTGGCTAAGGAAGTGACATTGAAACTGTGATCTTCAGAAAGCATGGCACTAGCTCGGTCAAAGTGGGGCGGGGGGGGGGGCATCTGGAAGCCCATTGCAGACAGAGGGAGCATCATGGGTCTAAGAAAGAGAAGTGTGTGGTGCATGCGAGGAGCTGAGGAAGCTGGGAGAAGAGAAAAGCAAGGAGGGGACAGGATCTTCAGGAAACCATGGACTCCATAAGCTCAAAATGGAGTAAAGGGCAGACCATGTGGGCCTAAAAAATTGGTGTGGAGAGATGGGTTTTTACATGAAGTCATTAAAGTGTGCAGCATAATAAGACTTATGTTTTTTTTTTAATTTCCCTTTGGCTACAATGCAGATAACAGATTAGAAGGGGAGTTAAAATGGGTAAAAGTAGACCAGTTACAAGGCTGCTACAGTAATCCTTTAGGAAAATCATAGCATTCGTTATTAGAGTGGTGGCACTGGGAAAAGTGGTTGTACTGGAGAGATATATAGTAGACAAAACAAACAGGACTCAAGGCCCCATGAGTGGCAAAAGGAAGTCAGAATAGTTCAGTGGTTGAAGTCTTGGGTGTTAAAGCCAGAAAGGCCAGGCTTGAGTCCCATCTCCATCATTAACTATCTGCATGATTTTATAAGTACCGCACGCTAACCGATTGCGCCACTGGAGCTCCTATCTGCATGATTTTAAGCTAGAAGTTTCACCTCTCACAAGTTCGAATTTTACAAACCTATAATTAGGATTATAACAACCTATCTCACTCATGGAGCTCTTGAGGGACTAAATGAGTGAACACTTGAAAAGCATTTCATATCTACCAGTGCCTGTCATGTGCCCACTAAATGCAATATAATGAACATATTGTTTTAGTGATGGCTATATTTGCTATTCTTTTGATGTTTCTGAAGTTGGCAAATAAAGGGAAACAATCAGTCTCTACTTCACTTTGCACAAGGCTAACAGGATGAGGACACCAGCTTCCGAGAGCAGTAAATGTAATCATGGGGCCTTCGCAGGCTGAGAGACAGCAGCCAGGGCAGCCACCCAGTTCATTCCTCCAGCCTTAGGCCTGTCCTTCTCATCGGCCTTCTCTTTATCTTCCCTTGGTTTACGTAGGATCCTAGTCTCACACATTATGGCAGCTCTTTGCATTAACAGGAAGAGCCAAAGAACAGCAAGAAATTGCAGAGTCACTTCAGTTCAGCTCTATCCCAAATCCTGCATCACCGTGTTCCGTGATATTTGTAAAATGAGAGTCGTAGCACCTATATGAAATCAGCAAATGATTATTTATATTTCATGTAATTATGTTAATACTATGGCAAAATTTTGCCATGTTGGTTGATCAAAAGGATCAAGGTTCCTGAGGTTCATCCTATGACAAGAGCGCCTGGGCAACCCCACCGTGGGTCTCTCCTTCCACCTTCTTACCTTAGTCTCCTCAGAGAAAATTCCTATGGAAATTCTAAATAGAAGGGCTCTCTTACTTTTATGCTAATGGGACTTTGTTTCTGTCCAGGTCTTGATGCAGTCAACAATGCTCTGTTTGAGTTTTAAGTGATTGGTAGTCTCTTACGATGTAACTAGAGGCCCGATGCACGAAAATTTGTGCGAAATTAGACCTTCCTTCCCCTGGCTGCCATAACGGGCTTTCCTCTACCACCGGGGTCCTAGGCTGCTTCCTTCTGGCCACTGCCAGGCACCTGGGACCCATGCTGCTTTCTTCCAGCCCCACCTTCATCAGGAAGGACATCTGGTCTAATTAGCATATGACCCTTTTGTTATTATAGATTGCTGCTGGTGGAGTCATTATAATCTGCTAAATGAGGGGAAGAACTAATGGAAGTTTTTGGAGGAGTTGAGGTTCAGAGTACTAAGATTCACCCAAGTCTTCCAAAACGCCCCTTTCGCCATTCCCAGGGCCACTCTTACCAATGAAGTCCTTAACAACCACACAAGAGGCCTAGCGAGGCTTTGAAATCATCTTGCATTATAAACTTGCTACCTGCAACCCCAGACAGGTCTGATTTTTGGCTGTATAGATGATATGGCTTCAAATGTGAGGATCCTGGCTTGATCCAAGACTTTAAAGTTTCTGAGCTTGTTATATTTTTTCTTACAGCCTCCAATGTTGTGTCATCAGAAGTAGCCGACTCAAGCCTCATTCTGTCTAATTCTCTTCTCTATATAACAGCAATAATCAACTTGCTCCCCTAAATCCTTATCTTCAATAGACTCTTGATTTTAGGCATCCAGATGTGTTCATTTAAGTAACTGTTAGTCACTATGTGTCTCCTTCAAACTGGATTTTAAATTGAAATGAGGTCATCACTGTATGTTAACCCAACCACGTCAACTAACCAACCATACGAGATTCCCATATTTAAAGGTCTGGAACCAGTCTTGGTATGTAAGATTCTGACAGGATTCACTAAAGAAAAAGAAAATCAACTTGAGGATCTGACATCTGATGGATTAGGTGCTCAAAAGTTGTTGGTAAACTAGATTAGTGACCATTAGTGTGACTGCCATTAGTTTTGGAGTAATATCACCATAGATATAACCCAGGACTCAGCAACTTGCTGCTGCCACCCAGAGGTAAAAATACTGCAGCAAATAGCCTGCAGTGTCACAGTTTCCTGGCTCTGAAGTCCCCGTGATGGCCCATTGCCTTCAACCAGCTACTGTAGCACTCCTCTTTGCCTTCCAAATTTTATGTGAGACCATTGGCAAAAATGCAAATTCACCAAAATCTCCCAGGAAAGGGAGCCTGGGAAAGATAATACCCTGACTTCCAGCTTTTGAGACACAGGAGAGAACATTGAATGGGTTACAAATAAAGGTTTTGAGGGCAGAGAGCTTTGCCTGTTTGTTAACTTGCATTCTCAGCATTTAAAATAAACGTATAAGGTGTACTCAACAAATATTTGCTAATTAAATGCATGAATAATGTAGCAATCTTACTGTAACTCATGGAATTCTACAGACCCTCAATGATGCTGTTACGTTATTATCCAAATCTCCAGGACATCTGAACCCCAATGGGCCATAGACACAGGATAATCCCACATTTCATGATGTAAAATGGTAGAATAAGATATTTTTCTTTCTCTTCAGCTGTTAATCCTAACTTTTCTCTTTGGTTCACAATGTTGTAACTATCCTAGAGCAATGTACCTTCGGCTCTGATTATATTGTATGTCTTGAAATGGCCCCTGATAAGTAGACATCTCTGAAATGCCCTGATGAATTCACTTCTGAGATTGTGTTTTTATATTTCCCTTGGGTTTGTGTCACAGTCTAGACATGTCGGAGTCCTTTCTTTGTTCTTCCTCGTATATTACTATCATATATCATATCACATTAGGCTCATAACCTCTTGTGGCTACTTTAAAAATTTGTTTCACAGGCTGCCACCACCACGCTGCCTAACTTGTACACAACGACTCTTCTAAATACTGCGTTTTGAACTGAGCTTTTGTTTATAAGATAACTGTGCCAGTAATGACATCAGGTTGTAGATGAGTTTGCAGTGGGAAGAGATCATGTGGGCTGAAGAAGTTCTTAATTGGATTCCTACAAAGCGTGTTCCAGAATGGCTGAATGAGCTCACTGGTACACAGTTTTATTGGCCACTTGGAAATACTTCAAGGAGCCTCTCAGGAAGGAAAAGAGATCCTTATTTGTGCAACTCTTCTTCCTGGTTTATTGCATTTCCTCATGCATGTTTTTAGCTGGAAAATTTGTGAGAAGTCATCAGGATTAAGTTGCTGTGTGAACATGTGTTAGCTTAGACTCAGTATCATGAATGCAGCTGAAATTGGCAGAAACAATAAGGAAGATTTATGAGCTTATAAAAGTCTGAAAGGCTAGGCTTCAGGATTAACCCAAAGTTTCCACCAAGGATTTGGTTTCTTTCTTTTCCTCTCTGTGCTGCTGTCCACATGTTGGCTTCATTTGAAGGCTGATTCCCCTTATGGCTGTAGAACAGTTACTAGCAAAAACAACCGAACTACATACTTCTTGGTTCGCTCATTGAGAAGGAAAGAACTTGCATCTGGAAGCTTCAGGCAAGTGTCCTAAAATTTACCCAAATTAGACTAACTTAGGTGATATGCCAATACCTCCCACCCAACCAATCACTGTGGCCAAAGGAATAACATGTTCTCAGTGGCTTTGGCCAATCAGGACCTATTCTGGGTCTTAAACCTGCCATAATATTTTCCCACAAGAAATGATCAATGTAAGCAAAGTATGGTCACCCCCCAAAATAGAGATCATAAACGCTCAATTAGGCTAATTTAAGGTGAGGTGTTTTGTTTTGTTGTATTCCAAAGGCCAACTTAGAAAGGTGTGGTGGGGTGCAATAGAATGCACAGCACAGGGACTTGGAAAGGGGAGCGAGAGGCTCCTGGAACCTGGAATGAGCGTGGTTGAAAGGAAGAAGGGAGTTCTGTGAACATTCCTGTGGAGAAGAAGGTGTTGAAAGGAATAGGGACCCCTTAGGCACACGGGTAATTTCAGAGGTGACTAGGAGAGAGCTAGTGAAATTAGTAATATTACATTCTTGTTTTCTCCTCTTCCCACTGGTGCTCCCCATTGTCCAAACCAAACCAGAAGTCTGAGGATGCAGGAGTCCTGTTGATGTGACCATACTGGTCAGTCTTCCAGGGCTGATTGAAAAAGAGCAGAGAATAGATCTGGGAGGGAAAAAAATGGAATGTATTCTGCACAGGATCTGAATCGAAAGTTGGATACCATGAGAAGGTAGGAGGAGATATAAATCCTGGGGGAGAGCCAGCCAGTGTGTCCTATGGGCCAGAGTCTTTTTCTTACTAATCTTGCTAAGAACTTTAAGGCACTAGGACAGTACCTTACATTCCAAAACAGATAGGCCTCTTAAAAATACTTCCAATATCACATATATGCATTCTTCTACCACAATGAAAAGAATGATGAACCAACTATTTATCTTAATTAACTTTATTTATTGCCATCATCTACATCAACTGATACAGAAAGAATATTAGCTAATTGATGGGACATAGGGCTTAAGTTCTAGGAAAGCTTCCCAGAAGAAAATATTTTGCATATAAAAGATCATCACATGTATGATAGAGCCTTCCTGTTCCCTATCTTTCTTGAGCATAAAATAAGAAAAGAAATGCATACTATTAATATGAGATACAGTATTTAGATTAGAGGGAGAATTACTTAAAAGTAGAATATGTTTTATCTCCTAATATCTTTGTATGTTTTTTAAAAAATATATTTTTTTTTATTGATTTCAGAGTGGAAGGGAGAGAATGAGAGAGGAAGAGAAAGATAGAAACATCAATGATGAGAAAGAATCATTGATTGGCTGCCCTCTACTGGGGATCAAGCCCTCAACCTGGGCATATGACCTTGACTGGAATCAAACCTAGGACCCTTCAGTCAGCAAGTTGACACTCTATCCACTGAGCAAACAGGCTAGGACAACCCCCTAATATCTTTGTACAGAGTTTGGGATTTCTCTTTTTCTCTTCTAAGACAAATCTGGCAACCAACAAAATCTAAAATGGATATGCAAATTTAATTTTGCCTCTCTAAGCACAGAAGTGCACGTGTCCCAGGATGACTGCCAGAGTGGCAGCTGTCTTGCTTGTAGAGAGAGTGGACTCCATTTCCATCTCCATCTAGAGCTGGCTGTGAGTGACTCACATAGCCGAGGCTTCACACTGCACAGCAGGGTCCCCGGGTTCCCCGTTATGTGTTATGATGGGGACCCAAGCAAGGAATGATAAACTAGACCAGGAAAGGAAGGGCTCAAAATCCAGGAAAATCAGCACAGTTAGGGCTCATAACATTCATTCATTCATTCATTCATTCATTCCGTAAGTATTTACTGAGTGCATACTATGTGTGCACCAGGCAATGCTTTTATGTTTATTAGAATGGTGAAAAAAAACAGAAAACATTCTTGCTTTTATAAGTTTATCTTCTAGAAAGGAAAACACACACACACACACACACACACACACACACACACACACACACACAAACTATATTGGATGCTATATTTGGATAATGACAGCTGCTTTTACCCTGGGTCATATGGAAACTACTGAAGAGTCCCAAGCACAGGAATGACATGATGTAAGCTGTACTTTCAAAAACCTCTGGCTACTATGTTGATAGGAGCCTGTCTTGTCAAAAGCAGCAGCAGGAAAATCAATTAGGGGTCCACCGCAGCATCACAGGTGAGAGGTGATTGTGGGTGACTTGGACCATGGTGGTGGCGAGGCAGCTGGTGAGAAGTGATTAGATTCTGAGTATATTTTGAAGTGAGAGGTTATTAGGTTTATGGATAGACTGGATGTTGGTATATGGGGCACAGAGAAGTCATTAGGACATTAAAACCAGCTGTTTCCAAAAGATCCCATGCACGCATTTGCGTTCTAACAGGTCTGAAACTGGAAGTGGGCCATTCTCATGGGGCAAGTAATAATAAAAACTGTGGAAATTCTTGATACCAGAGTCCTGCTACTCGTGACTTTGCTGAAGTTGGAGTAAAATAGTGCATTCCCAGATGAAAGGCGCGGGAGTAGAATTTATTTGGCATGTGTTGAAATGGTGAGGAGTCATATTTTGTTCAAAACGTGGAGATGGTGAAAGGTAAATACAGGAAGAATTCCTGTAAAGACCAGGGTGAGAAGTCTCTGTGGGAAGTCATTAATGATTGTGAGGAGGGAGGAACAGTGGGTGTTGTATTTTAAGAAGTTTCAGCCACCTTCACTGTGAGGATATATTAGTGCTAAGGCTGCCAAAGCAAAATACTGCAGACTAGGTGGCTCACACCATGGAAATGTATTTTCTCGTAGTTCTGGATGCTGGAGATCTAAATCAAGATTTGTTCTCCTGAGGCCTCTTTTTTTGGCCTGCAGATAACCACCTTCTCACTGTGTCCTCACATGTATGCTCATCCTTAGTGTCTTCTCTTCTTAGAAAGACACTGATCATATTGGATTAGGGTCCCACCCTTATGGCCCCATTTAACCTTAATTAAGTTTTTAACGTCCTATCTCAAAATATAGTCACATTGTTTAGGGCTTCAACATATGCACTTTGGGGAGACATAATTCAGTTCCATAACAGAGTGGTACAAAATCAGAGGTAAGAATATCATTGTAAGTTTCTAGGTAGAAGGAAATTGGCATCTGAATTATTAAGGTGGTCACAGTGGAAGGAAAAGGAAGATGGATATCAAAGACATTGTATAAGACAAAGCTACAATGACTGAGTAATTGATTGGATATAGAAGCCAAGAGAGAGGAATCACTGATAATTCACAAATATTGCACCTGGGTGACAAGAAGAATGATGTTGTCCTTAACCAAAATGTCTGCCTCTTTCACTTTGTCCGTCATATAATTTCTCTAGATACCACCTGCACCCCCAATTCTTTCTGTACTTCCCATCTCATCCAATTTGTTTCTACCGCAGAAGAAATTCTGACATTTTCCACTAGGCTAATCTTCCTAAAGACAATTCCAGAAAACATCTTTCATGTCATTCTGCTGTGTCCTTTTCTGTCCTACTTCGTACATTTTCAGGCATTGCAATTGCTTTGCTGTGTGTGTGTGTGTGTGTGTGTGTGTGTGTGTGTGTGTTATTGCTTTATCAATTTCTAACCCATCTGTTTTCTTGGTTAACCTTCTTCCCTCCCATTTCTGTTGTCATTTCTCATTAGACCTCAGTTCCTGTCCCAAAGAATCATTATGGCCAAGATATTGCTTGATAGTGTACATGTGAAGAGATCATTTTAAAGGCTATTTATTTAGAAGGAGGGGAGCATAATGCAAATAAAGGGGTCACAAACTTTGCTTCTCCTTCCTTGTCCCACCTCCCCTCAGTGCTAGGCAAACTGGGACAGAGAGTACCCTAGTTAGGCTACTTACATTGGCACAGTGAGGTGAAAAGAGGTGTAGGAGTGCCACCTGGTGTCTTTTTGCTATACACATGCAGACCTTCAGCTTACCTCCCTTTCAGCCTTACTTCCTGTGCCTACTAGTCTTACTTTTCTGACTTTGAGGCAGGAATTAGGGTGAGCTACCTAGTTTGCTTTATAGAAGGGTATTCTTGGTATGTCTTTCTTTGTTGGTTTCATCCATCAATATACAGTCTTTCAGAAATCTTTCCCATGCTAAAGATGCACCCTCCTTTCATGGACCTCATTTTGTGACTATTCCTTCTTTGGGTCCCTAATCTTTTATTTCATTATCAGAATGGCTGGGGAGTCAAATGCATACACTGGTTGCTACTTCAAATCAGAAGTTCCTTTTCTGTTATATTAACAAGTTACTATTTGTCACTTCATACATATTATTATAAAATTTTTAAACAAGCATATAAGTGGATAGAACTCTCATATACCCATCACTTAATTTAACGGTATGTATTATTTTGCTCTATTTGCTTTATCTAACATCCTAAACATGTTTCCTTTTATAAAGTGTTTTAAGGCAACTCTTAGATGTCTAGTTATCTCATCCTTGCATACATCAGTAAACATCTCTAAAAATTGACCATTTGATTAGGTAACTGCAAGTTTCATGTGGGTATATGTCCATCACTCTTATAAATGTGGCGGACCCATTCATAATTTTAAATTATTAGTGCTGCTCCCACCTTAAATAGAACCTCTTGAAATCAAAGTGGGCATTTGAATATTTAGATGGTTCCATTAGGAAAATAGAGCAAGTGGCTGAAATATTTTTATCTTGCATTTAGAGAGAAAAGCCTATTTTGTGTCACTAATGAAGATAAAAACTTTGACTTCTTTTTAGGGAAAATAAAATATACTTGAAAAATGTATAATATAATAAATATTTCTTATGGCTAAGGATTCAAATGTAAAGGACAACTAATTTTGATAGGATAACCCAATTTAATGTTTATGCATTTTGCTATGCACATTGTTGAAAATAGGAAAAGGTTAGAGAGAGAACAAGGGCATGAAAGGAAAGTCTTCTGGGCTTTCAGCTTTTTATAGGCTGAAAGGTGAAGTAAGCTGAAGGTCTGCTTGTGTAGTGCACTTTTAAGCTACCCAATTATCAATAAAACTTTTAAACCCGGGTATTCAAAAATATACATAGCATTCCTAATGCAAACGACTAAAATGAAAAGTGATTTTGATGCCCTAACCAGTTTGGCTCAGTAGATAGAGCGTCGGCCTGCTAACTGATCAAGGGCATGTACCTTTGTTGCAGGCACATCCCCAGTGGGAGGTGTGCAGGAGGTAGCTGGTTGATGTTTCTCTCTCGTCAATGTTTTTAACTCTCTATCCCTCTCCCTTCCTCTCTGTAAAATATCAATAAAATATATTGAAAAGAAAAGAAAAGTGATTTTTCAGTCCTATTAGAGGTGTTACAGGCTAATTTTTCAGCTGCAGCACCTTTAATGGCAGAGACACAAAGCTGTGTATTGCCACCTTCCTTCCGGTGAGTTTCATCAGCAACTTGGGGGATTTCGCCAGATGGAGGATAAGGTTTTATGATAGACAACATAGCTTGACTTTTCTAAACTAATGCCTTCATCAGAACACACACACACACACACACACACACACACACACACACACATTAAATTGACAGCATGAATCAAATTACCTAAATTTGGACATAGACAATTTTTAAGTTTGAAGGGGCTGGAATTGCAATTGTCTTGTTCATCATTGCATCCCCAGTACCTAACGCTATTTTGGGGCAATATGGGTAGTCGGTATACACATGTTGAGTAATAACAATAGGTTTTGCTACTGTCTTTTTGTAGTCTTGACTCTACTTTTCAGGATCAAATGGAAATTGGTTCCTGCGTCTGGGCCTCTGAGCTACCTCACAATCTCCAAAGTTCTCTCTTCACCTTGTTTCTTGCTTCAGCCAGCATATTCCCACTGCATTTGGGTGTTCAAAAGCTCTGGTCTCCTGTGCAAGGGGTGATTTGCTTCCTCTCCCACACACCCTGTATCCTGCAATGTCCAGAATGATTTCAGGCAACCCATGTTTTCCCCATGGAATACCCATCAACGCCGAGATCCCTCCCTAGCCTGGCATATTATCTTTCTGACTCCAGTATGCTCTGATATGAGAGGTTTGGCCACAGTGACATGTAATGTGCTAATTTTTACATATGCTCCCCTGGGACCTGGGCCATGTGTGTTTTCTGGGCCGCCTCTTCAGATGAATCATCGCAGAGAATTCAAATTCTGGTTGTCAGAGCCCAACTCTTACCATGAACATTGCCTACTGCATCTGAAAGATTAACCGTCACCTAGTCCACCCTGTGCCGTTTGCACATCACAAAACAGTGGTCTGTGACTCGCTCCCATGATGAAGCCCACTGGGAAGAGATGGTCGTTAGAAGTTTTGCTATCTTTTCCCCCCTGAATCTTTTGGACATGTTTGCCTCGCTTGCACAGGAAAATTCGTTTAATGGAAAAGCTGTTCCCTTACAGTCTTGAAGTGAGAAATTATTTTTCCTTCCCGATTTGATTATGTCCTTATGCCTCACATTTCTTTCTGCTGTATTTCCAGGAGGAATTTTATCTGAGATTATGTTCCCTTCCTACCCTCATATATCTGCTCCTTTCTGTTTTATCATCTTTCCCTTTCCCCTTCATACCCGCTTTACTCATTATGCTCTTCCTGACTCCCTGATTCCTTTGTGGGTATATATTTTCCTGTCCTGGCTTGGTCATTTCCTCTGTCCAGTGGTTACTAAGATCACAAACACTTTTGGTGTGAAGCTTCTGAAATGAACTTGGGCTTATAAAATATTTTTTTTTTTTAGCAAATATAGACTCACACTTTATTCAAAGGTATAATTTTTATGTATGACCATTCCTAGCTTTACCCTCTTCCCAATGGTTACTTAAGAAAAGCAATAACTACTTGAACACCTACTGTGTGCCAGGCACTGTAGGAAGCACTTTCCAGACATTATTTCTAATGTTTATGAACTTCTTGTGAGGAAGCATATGTTGTCCTATCTTGCAAATAAAGGTACAAAGACTCAGAAACTAAAGGTAATGTGTCTGGGATTACTCAGCAGAGTGGAACACAGAATTATCTGAGGCAAATTTTGTGTTTCTATTGAGATTATTTTACTTTTTAATACTATAAAAGCATATTTCTCCTGGCCCATCACTTATTTGTTGTTGTTGTTGTTGTTAATCCTCACCTGTGGATATCATTCTATTGATTTTTAGAAATAGTAGAAAGGAGAGAGAGAAACATCAATGTGAGAGAAATATATCTATTGGTTGCCTTGATTGGAAAAGTACCTGGGGATCCTTCATCTGCAGGCTAACACTCTATTCACCTAGGTCCATGGTCGGCAAACTGTGGTTTGAGAGCCACATGTGGCTCTTTGGACCATTGAGTATGGCTTTTCCACAAAATACCATGGCCTGGACAAGTCTATTTTGAAGAAGTGGCATTAGAAGAAGTTTAAATTTTAAAAATGTGGCTCTCAAAATAAATTTCAATCATTATACTGTTGATATCTGGCTCTGTTGACTAATGAGTTTGCCAACCACTGACCTAGGCAAACTGACTAGGACTCAGTACTTCTTTTTTTAAAAATATTTTTAAAAAAATATTTTTTATTGATATATTACAGAGAGGAAGGGAGAGAGATAGAGAGCTAGAAACGTCGATGAGAGAGAAACATCGACCAGCTACCTCTTGCACACCCCCTACTGGGGATGTGCCTGCAGCCAAGGTACATGCCCTTGACCAGAATCGAACCTGGGACCTTTCAGTCCGAAGACCGACGCTCTATCCACTAAGCCAAACCGGTTTTGGCAGGACTCAGTACTTCCTTATAGAATTTGAATAACCCCAAATACATTTGAAAATTATCTATATTTCCATGGATGCCTTTTCCAAATCTGGAAATTGCAAGACAACACCATTCAATGACACTTCCTGTGATGGAGGAAGTCTACATCTGTGCTGCCCAGAGTGGCCACCACCAGCCATGCTAGTTTGAGCACAGAGAACATGTCAAGTGGGACTGATACACTGAATTTATAATTTACTTAATTCCTAGTTAGTATAAGTGTAATTTTAAATAGCCAAATGTATCTACTATGTGGGACAGTGTGGCTATGCCAGTGGTCAGCAAACCATGTGCAGCTCTTTGGTCCTTTGAGTTTTTAGCAAAGGCCAGCTTAGGAGTACCCTAATTAAGTTAATAACAATGTACCTACCTATATAGGTTAAGTTTTAAAAAATTGACTCTCAACAGAAATTTCAATCATTGTGCTGTTGATATTTGGCTCTGTGGTGAGTTTGCCCACCACTGGGCTATGCAATATTTATGATCCTGCAATTGTTTCCTATTTCCCCATCTTCACATCATCACTTGCCCACTTTCAGGCCTTCTGTTCTATTTGGCCACTTTAAAAATCACTGTGAGGTCCTTTCCTGCTGTCTCAAAGGGTAAGAAAACCTTCCTTTTCCACTGCAGTGTTGTATTCCATTGTGTAGATGCACCACAGTTTTTTTTTTATCCACTTACCTACTGATGGACACTTGGGCTATGTCCAGATCTTAGCTATGGTAAATTGTGCTGCTATGAACATAGAGGTGCGTATATCCTTTCTGATTGGTGCTTCGGGTTTCTTAGGATATATCCCTAGAAGTGGGTCACTGGGACAAATGGGAGTTCCATTTTTTATTTTTTTGAGAAAACTCCATACTGGCTCCATCAGTCTGCATTCCCACCAGCAGTGTGCTAAGGTTCCCTTTTCTCCACATCTTCACCAGCACTTGTTTGTTGATTTATTGACAGTAGCCATTCTGACAGGTGATGATACCTCATTGTCATTTTAATTTGCATCTCTCTGATGATCAGTGATGTTGAGCATATGTTTCATATGTCTCTTGGCTATTTGTATGTTCTCTTCGGAGAAATGTCTGTTCAGATCCTCTCCCCATTTTTAAAATTGGATCATTTGTCTTCCTTTGGTTGAGTTGTATGAGTTCTTTATATATTTTGACAGCGTGGAGGGGCCTGAAGATTATTGGGTTAAGCGAGATAAGCCAATTAGACAAAGACAAGTACCATATGATCTCACGTATGTGTGGAATCTAATGAACAGAATAAACTGACAAAAAAAGAAAAGAAAATAGAACCAGTGGTGTGGAAACATGGTACAGACTGAGGAATTTCAGAGGGGAGGGGGGAAGGGGCAGCAAGAGATTAGCCAAAGAATTTATATGCACATGTGCATTGCCCGTGAACACGGACATTAGGGTGATGAAGGACAATAGGGTTGTGAGGGACAATGAGGGGGGAAGGGGACAGCTGTAATACTCTTAACAATAAAGATTTTAAAAGTTATATAAAGCAAATAAAAAAATCACTGCCTGAGGGCAAAATAAATTATTTGCACCTTTGACTGTAATCATGGGGATGGCTGTTAGCAGAAATTACTTTTAAATGCTAATTTCTAAGAAAAATAGTATCACATTACAACGTATCTTTATTCTTGCTTAGCTTCTCTTCAGAGATCTCAGAGATCGCTAAAAACAACACCTTTTCGTCAATTTGGACTTAATTAGCTTCACTGTGTAATGTAAAGGTTTCCTTTAACACCACTAATTTACAGTTTAATTAATTTTTTACTCCTTAGCATTATTTCCTGCTCTCTGTTCATGTTAGACTCTCATGCATTTGGTAATTAAGATGCAAAGAGGCTGAAGTTCCAGCTTTTCTACCATGAAATATTATCCCTATGTTATGTAATTTATGTCCCTAAACATTTAACGTATGACAGGTAGGTAGACTTTTATTTATGTAAACTGTTGAAAAGGTGTTCTTCACAGAATATATTTATTAACAAACTAAAACAAATTAAAAACTGACTGAATAAATAAAAACTTAAAATCATGTAGAGATACAATGTGGACCCACATAATACATATGTACCTTGTTTTTAAGATATGATTGATTATTTGGTGTTTTTGTATTGTCAGACAAATCACCATTTTACCAAAAGTCATCCTCTAAAGCAGTGATTATCAACCAGTGTGCCCTAGGAATTTTAAAATGTGTAATACCTGGCTTTTCAGTCAGGGGCACTGACCTCTTTTCCCTTGGATTGTAAAAAAAAAAGAAAAAAAATGACAAGAGCCAACACAATAGCCATCTGGTGTGAATAAATCAAAATTATACCATTAAAAAATCAGTTGACAGAAATATATTTCCTGGTATATCACAGAATTTTAGTAATCAGTTTGTGTGTGCCATGAGATGAAAACGGTTGAAAATCACAACTCGGGGAACATCAAGGTATGAGAGGGCAATGGCCCCAGAAGAGAACCCAAGACTTGTCAGAGAGCCAGAGAAAGCCTCTTTGAGCAAGTGATGGTTGAGCTGATTTCCTGAAGAGTAAACTTGGTGCACAATGACATGAGAGCATTCCTAGCAGAGGAAAACACATGTGCAAATGCATTGTAGTGAAAGAGAACAAAGAGAATCCACAACAAGGGGTCCTTGTGGCTGACCCAGATCTTTTGGTCTCTATTCTAAGGGCAATGGAAGGTGGATGAGGTATAAGTGTGAGGGGACAGGTGACCAAAAAAATGTTTGCATTGTTAAAATATCACCCTGGCTGCAGAGAAGAGGACATTTTGGACATGGGTAAGTGTGTCCATCCAATAAAAAAGTGTGGCAATAGATCCATCTAGTGAGAAATGATGGTGGCTTGGATGACAGCAGGAAGGAGCTCTCAGTCTGGACTTCCCAGAAACCTGTGAACCAGGGTAGGGGGAAAAAAAGCCCATCTTTACTCTCACCAACGTCTGATTGAAATTCAGTATTTCCTTCCACAAAGAATGAACTCCACCAAATTCCTGGAGTATCAGCAGCACCTACGCCTTTGCAACCAAGAGGAATGGCAGGTGTTTTCAGATCACATTAGCATTGTTGTGCATAGGTGAAGATGTCATTTATGTTCATCACTATTGGAAAGTTACTGTAGGTATTAGGCTTGTTACTATATAATGTTGTGCAATGCATTAATAAAGAAGCACATATTATTATAACAAAAAAAAAAAAAAAAAAAAGAAAATCACAACTCTAGAGGTTCCTTCAGTAATAAATCCTCATGTTTGTTTGTCTTTTATTAAAAAGAGATTATCATTCTCTTTTGAAGCGTACATCTCTTGCCCATGTATAATACATCTAAAATTATTTTGAGAAAAGCCAATGCAGGTTACAGTAATAAACAAACCAGTGCCGTTTCAAGCGAAAGTTTGCACATGAGATTGTATAGAACAATCCAGTGAGGAGATGAAAGTGTCTGGACATTGAGAACTTTGGATGGATCAGCGTTTGTTATCCACCAACGTACACTGTGTGATTAAAAAAAAACAACCACTCCCAGAGGAATACAATTCCACTGATTACACATAGATTTTCAAGAACAGTTCTCTACTGTCTCCTCCCTGAAATTCCTCTTAGGGTGTGAACCAAGTAAGAGGAAATGAGTCTTTAATAAAGTTTAAAAACAACTACTCAGTGCTAGCTTGCTGTATATTTTCAAAATGTTAATGACCTGTCAAAGATAGGGAAAGAGGGTAATGGGGGGTGAAAAAGGCAGAAAAAAATGTTATTTAGAGTATTTTATTTCTCTAAATATAATACAATTTTAAAATGTAGCATTTTATTTATAACCAAAAGTACATTTGGTAGAGAACACTATTGGTAATATTTTGCATTTTGGATGATGTAATTGAGCTGGATAGCCACGAGCCCCCATGTGCCATGATTCCTTTGAGACAAGAGATGTGAAGGAGATATTCTTTTTTTCCACCTACAGATATTTTTTCCACCTATCTCTGTCCTTTGTTGTTGAATTACATTTCTTCAAGGCAAATTTTATTTTAAATTATTCAAAATTATAACATCATGTCACTCTCACAATGTAAGAAACAAGAAATTATGTTCAAGATTTATATTCACTCAAAAATAATTTATACCATTGTTCTACCATTTCCGTTTTTTTTTCTTCTACTAGTCATTTAATTTTTATTTATTTATTTAAACACTAGAGGCCCAGTGCACAAAATTGTGCAAGACCCAGACCCACCGTGCACGAGTAGCTTGCTGCTGCAAGCTACCACCTGCGACAGCCGCGAGCTCTGACCCATTGCTGTAAGCAGCTCACAGGCCTGGGGGGAGGGACCAAGAGATGCCCAAGCACCTCCTGATGACTGGTCATTTAGGCATTACAGTGTTACAGCCACTGGACTTTTATAATATAGATAATTTCTACTGATCTATTTAGATATTAGGTAAACCCATCACAGTCTTTATTGAAATCCACTACTACTATTTCATTTTATCTTTATTATCTTCCCAGATTAATAGCCTGACATTTGAGGGGAAAAAAGGGGGTAAGGAGATTCATAAGAACTCACTATAATTAGGAAACAATCACTAAGCAATTAGTTAAAACAATACCTAAAAACTGCCCTTAGAGTTTTTCTAACCCCAGTCTTTTAATAGACATTAATAATAGGGCTTTGTATAAGTCAGGCACTGTTTATAGTTACCCTCCAAGGACCTCAGGGTCTAAGTGCTTCATGTGAGTCTTTTTATTAAATCAGTGCTGAGGGATGAGTATTATGATCACCTCAATTAACACATGAAGACATCAGAGTTCTGCCTGGGCAGTGTTGCTCACTGGTTGAGCATTGACCTATGAACCAGGAGGTCAGGGTTCAATTCCTGGTCAGGGCACATGCCCAGGTTGTGGGCTCCATCCCCAGTGGGAGGTGTGCAGGAGGCAGCCAACCAATGATTCTCTCTCATCATTGATGTCTCTCTCTCTCTCTCTCCCCTCTCTCTCCCCCTTATTCTCTGAAATCAATAAAAATATATTTTAAAGAAAGACATTAGAGTTTGGAGAGGGATAGACCAAAAAAGGCATAGAAGGAATGATAGAAGGAAAACAATGGGCAAACAAACGCAGGTGTAAAATGCCTGTGACATGTATTCAGGCAAGAGAAAATGCAGTTTCTAATCTGTCATATTAGAAATGACTTGAAGGTTAACAATGAAGCTTTCAGTGCATTCTCATGAGAGCGTTATCCCCTGCAATCTTTTTGGCAGTGAACCACTGATTACCATCTAAAACAAGGCAAACAGAGTGTAGGTACACTGCCCTCAGGTTAAATGGCTGGAATTTTATAGATCAGGAAGAAAGCTTGGTAGTCAAATGACTTGGCCAAGGTCACAAAGTGACCACTTCCCCGCCAGAATGTAGACAAGAGTGTTGGGAGTGGGGCCTGGGGCCTGGGAGGAAGAAATCATGGAAAAGGAATGCTCACCTCCCCGACTCTGCAGAGTCATTTCCTATGTCCCAAATATGTGAGAGAGAGAACGAGCTTCCTGATTCTTTTCTCCACAGCTTCCCCGATGTCCTGGCAGGCAAGAGCAGAAAGAATTTGGGCAGGTGACATGACCGCGAGTTTTGGTGGGAGGCGAGACCATGGAGTGCTTTGGGCCAAGTGGAACCTGGGCCAGAGCAGAAGGTGCCTCCTGAGAAGAAAAGCCTGGAACATATGACACTTTCATCCCCTCTATCCGCTCACTTTACTGCCCTCTACAAACTTTAGCCCTCCTCTCCACCTTACTCTTTCCTCCTGTGGACGAAAAGAGGGTTCAAAAAAAGTAACCTCACAAGGCGATCTAACCATAAATTCCTAAATCGGCAGGTCATGGTGTATCACATTTTTGTGAATGGTTTATCCTTGCTTAAAGCAAGCTATTTCCATTGTTTTTTGTGCCCCTGGGTTAACATACTTTTGAAATGTCAGAAGTGATACCCCTGGGATAGAGACCACCCTCAAAACAGCATAGAATTGTATTCTGTAATCCAATCTCCCACCTCCCTTTCTCCCACCTTCACGTAATCTTCCTGAAGTTCCCACCTTTATTTCATATGCAAAAAAGAAACTTTCTCCAGAGAATTTGAGATCCTGTTTTCTGGCAATTGTCCTTGGTTTTGGCTGAAAAACAAACTATTATAAAAATTCTCTATGGGTTTGGACTTTACTTACATTGACACTCTTTGGATTTGTTAAAGCATATTAAACCATATTACAAATCTGTTCTCATGGATACCATAAATGATTTATTCTGATTCAATGACATAAAGGCCAATGAGATAGTGAAGAAATGGGACTCTTCTATTCTGCCCCCACTTCCTTCTTTCTTGTTAAATATACAGATCTTTAGACTGAAAACTGTCATCAATGATTGAAAAGAAAGAACTGAAGTCCCTCGTGACTAGAGAGATTGTAAATTAATATGTTGTTGTTCTAAATGAGTGATATCTTCTGGTCTGGGCAAATTGGACTCTAGTGTTTGAGAATTTGAATATCAATTTATCAAATGTAGGTTTATAATGAATCACGGGGAATAGGGAAGTTTTAGTGTTAAAAAGAATGAAATTGGTTCCTAAAATTTAGGATAAATATTTGCCATAAATCCTAATAGGTTTTTGAATGTGTTTTTGAATGAATGCCTTGGGGAGTACTCGCGGATGAACACTAATCATTGTAAGAGGCTGTGTTATTGCAATAATAGCAAGTATGCCATGCTAAATTAACTTTCTTATTAAAATATATCCAGGCTGTAGGACCTTGATTATAAGCTATGATCATATCAACCAAAGAAAACTATTCTTATGGGTGAGATAAAATTAGTGAAACATCACTGACTTCTCAGCGCGTGGAATCCTTCAGGCCCCACTGAGCCCTCGTGGGTTGGTTCTCAGTGTGACAGATGTGCATAGATTTGAGTGTGCTGCTCCTATAAAAATGCTGATAGGCCAATCAGTTCTCTGCATCTTTTTGTTTGTTTGTTTTTAAGATTCCACATATAAGTGAAAGCATGTCATACTTGTCTTTCTTATTTCACTTAACATAATGCCATCCATATTATTGAAAATGGAGATATTCTGTTCTATTTAGGTTCTACCATTCTTTTTTTTTTAATTTAAGTTCTTCATTCTTTAAAGTATTACATAAGTCTCCTTTTACCCCATTGACCTCTCCCCAGCCACTCACACCCCTCTGCACATGCCCTCACCCTCTCTCTTCCCCATCTCTGTCCATTGGTTATGTTTATAGGCATGCATACAAGTCACTCCTTCAATAAACTCATTTTCCACCTAACTCTTGTATATTTTTGTTATTGCTGTAATTTTTTCCTAGTAATGACTTCTTTCCTTTGTATATCTTATATTGTTTGTGACAATGTAGGCCATTTTGCAACCTACAACAAATTATGCTTTCATTTTTATCTTTCTAATTCTTTACATAGTATATTATTTGTTTTTCTCATGGTACCAGCAAGGCTGTGCTGTCTGATTTTGAATAGAAATCAAGATAGTGGCCAAATGTTCTGTTAAAGGGAATGCTTTAATATTTTCTCACTAAATATGATATTTGAATTTTTTTCAATCCATAGTATATTTCCAGTTAAGGAAGTTTCATTCTTTTCTCAGTGTATATCTTTATCTCTTTAACTCTTTTCTGAACAAATTGAGGCACTTGAATCAATTCATTTTTTACTTTTCACTTATAAGCTGTACTATAGGTTTTTGTTTTGTCTGGATTTTTTTCTAAAATACTAAATTGCTTAGGTCAATTTATTATGAGGACGACAAACCCATGATAGTTTTAAAAATAAAGCAGCAAAAGAAAGTTTAAAGTCAAATGTTTATCTTAAGTCTGAGTTTGTCTGACAATATTCTTTTGTATTGCTTGTTTCTATATCAAGTACTAACTCAAACTTTTAAAATATTGAATGCCTTTATAAATAGAGATCTTTAACTTTGATTTTTCAGTGGTAAGTGGCAATTTTATTAACCTGATGTGGAATGGCTAAAACAATTTTATTTTATCTTCAGGTCCCTTGGAATTATTTTATTATTGACTAAATATTTAATAAGAGCCTGCTTTGTTATTTATTTATTTATTTATTTATTTATTTATTTTTTAAATATATTTTATTGTTTTTTCTTTTTCTTTCTTTCTTTCTTTTTTTTTTTTTTTTTTTTTTACAGAGAGAAAGCGAGAGGGTTAGAGAGTTAGAAATATTGACGAGAGAGAAACATCAATCAGCTGCTTTCTACACACTCCCCACTGGGATATGCCTGCAACCAAGGTACATGCCCTTGACCAGAATAGAACCTGGGACCCTTTAGTCTGCAGGCTGACACTCTATCCACTGAGACAAACTGGTTAGGGGGTTCTTTTCTTTTTAAAGATATTTTTATTGATTCCAGAGCAGAAGGGAGAGGGACAGAAACATCAGTGATGAGAGAGAATCATGGATCGACTGCCCCCTGCACACCCTCTACTGGGGGTCTAGCCCGCAGCCCCGGCATGTGCCCTTGGCTGGAATTAAATCCAGGACCCTTCAGTCTGCAGGCCGCTGCCCTATCCACTGAGCAACACCAGCTAGGGCTGCTTTGTTATTTATTAATAAGATGTTATTAAGAGAACTATATTAGCCACGTAGATACAGATAAAAGCAAGATCAATAAAGTTCCTGTCCTCATAGAGCTTAACTCTCATGGAAGAGCGTAAGAGACAAAGAAAAAGCAAAGACACACATAGCACAAAGTCAGGGCCTGCTAAGTGCTCTGAAGAAAATGGTAACACAGGGTGGGGGGGAAGGGGAGAGGACACTTCAAACAGGGGCTGTTGAATGCCCTGTAAGGACCAAGAGGCCTAAATGAAGGGAGGAAGTAGCTCCTGTGACTGTGGGCGGAGGAACAAGCCTCCGATTGTGTGTTACAACTAGTGGGGAATCCAGATCTGAAGACCCACCTTGTGAAATAATGAAGAGTAGAAAAGCAGGCCTTACAGTTTTGGAAAGAGAAAAGTTGACTTCCTGTTTTGGCATGACAAGTCATGGGACTCAAAAATCGCATAGATATAAACACCCCTTTACATGGACCGCTGCCAAAAACCAGTATGAATCCTTACCCAGCAAGTTATGTGCACAGATAAGAAGAATGCTATCCACAGCTGTTAACAGAAAAGAAAAGTATCCCTGGGTTATATATTGTGATAGGAAACAAGTTTTCTTCCGAGTTTTGACGGGTTCTGACCATCTGCAAAAGTGGGAATTTATTGGAGAAAATTTAGATGCTCAAATCTGAAACAATGAGAGGAAGTCCCAGCCTGCATCCCAGGCCTGAGGTGAAGCAAACTCTGGTTCTGTCCACCAGGCAGTTTTGAGCAAGCAGGCTCATCCTTTCTACCCATTTGGGTTCTTGTTCCAGAGTAAATACAGTTGATATAATTCTGTATCAAAGTGCATCCATTTTTGAAATTATTACGTATTGAATTGTTCATCTATAATACAACCAAATGTGGGTTTTTAAATGCATAGAGTAATTGAAGAATCCTTCTGTTTCTGGAATAATTTAGAAGTATTTCAATATAATTCTATCCAGAATATATATATATTTTTTGAAATACGAAAATCCTTTACTTTTCTATTTTTATAAATTTTGACTGGACAAAATATTGAGAAGTAAAAGTAACTATTGAAGTGAGACCTCACATATGCTTTCCTTAAACAACAGGATGGATATATTACTTATTTGACTATATGGAAATAAACCTCAGCAAGAATATCATAGAGATCAGTCTTCATATTTCCCCAATGCTGTCTCTGATTTTTATAACACTTTTTCCATATTCTCCTTTGGTGGCCTATATATTAATATCCAGTACATTTACAGTTGATGTAAGTCTATAAAAAATGAGCAGAAACAACCTACTTTTTAGAGAATTAGGAATACAAAAATTAATATGGGATAAGCTTCATGTTTATTGTTTCAGATTCAGGAAAATATTACTTCACAAAGATGGTTGCTGCTTTACACTTCCACATAAGAAATCCATGGCCAGTTAGGTGAATGCAAGCTGTGCAAGAGCTAGGGCTAGATTAGGCAAAAATCAAGGAAAGTGGTCCGCTGAAGGGAGGTTAGTGCAGTTACTAAGTATGGTTTAGCCCTGACGCCTACTTATGATGATTTCCCAGTGCTCAGAGAATCTAGCCTCAGCTAGTAAAGCTTGTAGACAGAGAACTGAAGTTTTAACTAACCCACATCTCCTGAAAAGTCTCATGTCAGCCTTTCCGATGGCCACACTTTGCTTACTCTCTTGTCATCCGCAGAACACCCCCAGAGAGGCCTGTAATCATCCCTCTCTCCTTTTATGTTGCCCTTCCTACCTTTTTACCCACTCCTGGGCAAAATTGTTTTCATACTTTCACACACAATGCCAGGGTCATCCCTTCTCTCACACCTCCCCATGAAGCAAAATTACTGTGCTCAATCTGCTCCTTGCTGTAGCATTTGAAATTCTGTTGTAATAAAATGTTTGGATTTATGTTTTTCCTATTACTATTTTTTAATTATGTTTCTTTATTGATCTTAGAGAGGAAGAGAGGAGGAGAGAGAGATAGAAACGTGAATGATGAGAGAGAATCATTGATTGGCTGCCTCCTGCATGCTCCACTCTAGGGGTCAAGCCCAGGAATCGATCCGTGATCTCTTGGTTCATAGGTTGACGCTCAACTACTGAGCCACACTGTCTAGACTTATTATTATTATTATTTTTACAGTTGAAAAAATGCTCTTTGTCAAATAAAAGAGCCCCTCTTTTATTTTTTTTGTCATCTTTTTAAAAATAGGTTCTTTCACTCTAGAAACTTTTTTCATATGAAAGTACCACCTGTAATTCAATCTAAATTACATATTAGATAAATATTTATGAAATAAAGATATTTTCAAAATGAACATACAAATAGAATGAGACATGTTAAGAGTTTTAAAAATCAACAAATTTAGATTTAAAAAAAAGAGGCATTAGAAAATTAATTGTCCTTAAACAGAACCTGGGTTTCTGAATTTGTTCCCCTCCATAACTTACAATTTAAAGGTAATTTTTAACCATTGGAAAACAGTCTTTCTCTCTCTCTCCTGAATAAATGTCACCTGAGCTGTAGCTGAGTTTGGAATCTGTGTGTGTGTGTGTGTGTCAGTGGGAGATGGCGAAAGAAAGAAAAAAAACTCTGTTTCCCCAGAAGCAGTTTGGGGGTGGCCAAGAGGAGGAGGCAGGCGGTCCATTCGCTGAGGAAATGACGAGAAGGAAATGGTTGTGTGTCTCGGGAACCATGTGGAATTCCAAGATAAGAAAAACAGTTGCTAATTTGAGTATAAAAGCAGGAAACATGATACACTTGTTTCCTTTTATGCAAACACAAGTACATGAGGGGTTGTGTGAAAATTATTTCTCTCCCGCGGCATCACAAAGACCTAGAATCAAAGTGCTGCTTCTGGCCACGCTGGCTTTTCTTTCTCTCTCTCCTTTCTCCTCTCTCTCTCCTCTTTCTGGCGGATATTATGGCTAATAACACCACAAGTTTAGGAAGTCCATGGCCAGAAAACTTTTGGGGTAAGATATTTTCTTTACCTGTTTTTTTTATTATTATTTAAAATTAAGATGCAGAGAAATGTACTGTGATTTATGAACACCTGGGATATCTCTGAGACCTTTTGTCTACTGTAAACTGACTGTTTTCATGGATTGGTTATAATAGATTTTTTTTTAAACATAAAATATCTTTATTGGGGGCTACAAAAACACCCAGAAAAATCTGGGCAACAGGCATAGATGGTGTCACAAAATATACGTAGAAAAGAATAAGAATAAAGATGAGGAGCAAGGTGGCAGGACTTGCTTTGGAATATGACAATGTGGCTTTCGTTAGAGAATGAAGCTTCAGTTGTACTAAATGAAGGTTACGGGTTATGTATTGTACGGAATGAAACCAAGAATTCCTGTAGAGGCTTCCTTGACACACATGGTCAATGCTGCACCTTTCAATCCCCACAGGGAACCTAACTAATAAGTCAGCGTGAAAGGGTGTGATACTGCAGATAAAATAAGGAACCCTATTATGAAATTAGAGGGGGAAACTGTACTAGGAAAAGCTAAGGGGGAATACCAACACCACGTCTAACATTGCAGAGGCAGCAGCGCGGGAGAGGAAGGCACACACAGAGGCCTGTGTGCAGACACAGCTGCCGCTAGAACACCGAGAGTCAGTAACACCAGTTGTTCAGGCGTGACCCGTGGTTGGCAAACTGCGGCCCGCGAGCCACATGCGGCTCTTGAGCCCCTTGAGTGTGGCTCTTCCACAAATACTACCACAGCCTGGGCTTGTCTGTTTTTGAAGACGTGGCATCAGAAGAAGTTTAAGTTTAAAAAATGTGGCTCCCCAAAGAAATTTCAATCATTGTACTGTTGATATTTGGCTCTGATGACTAATGAGTTTGCAGACCACTGGTAGAGGTCCCGGGAAGGCCTGGGATGTGAAACTGACATGTATTTTGGGTTCAGGGAAATTTTAAAAAATCAAGGAGGCAATTTGAATTACACCCAGAAAAAGACTTCAGAGGAGACAAGGGAGTTTTTAGATGGAGATCCCTGTTTATTAATCCAGAACAAGTTTTTAATGCATGGAGAGAGCTATCCCGGACTTTCTGTGGCAATTCCAGGGGATATTTTGGGAACAATAAGGGGAAAGGTGAGCAGCGGTGGCCAACTGCCCCTGGCAACCTACCCGACAGGGTCCACCATCATGGAAACTCGCATGATGAATCATTCTTTCTACCATCAACCAGTTAGGTTTGCTTCCATTTGTAAATTATATTAGGGAGCATCCTACAATAATTATAAAACAAAATTAGGAAGAAAAATAAATAAATTATATTTGCATAGCTAACAAATGGCTTGATGGGCTTATTCAGGTAGACACCCACAGATGAGAAGCCTTTGCACTGTGGACTTGTGGACATCTAATTATACGTTTGTTACAACGCTACTTGGTGTCCTCATAACAGAGAAAGTGAAAGTCTGAAACGCAGCTAGAGTGTGCTGACACCGAATTCACTGTTACACATCTAAGCAGCAGGGTAAATGAATTCAAAAGCAAAGTAGCTCTTACTGCAAAAATTAATTGTTAAAGCCAAGTCTATTTTTCCTCCCCAACAACCAAGTCTCAGGTTCACTCAGGGAAAGGAAGTCACTGTCCACTGACTAAAACAAGGACGGTAATCATTAAGTAAACTTGAAGCTGGAAGAGCAAGTGTTTCCTTGGAGTCTATTTGCCAATCCTCAAAATGACAATGTTTTTCTTTAAATATAGAAATCCGTGCTTGAAAAAGAATTCAAACTTACTGTTCCAAAGATAGTTCCTAGTGTTTCTTTGTCTTAGCATGTGAATACAATGGGAAATAGATAAAAATAATGAAAACCAGGAAGAGGTGTGTTATGTTGATAAGCATTAACAAAATCAGGGCAAATATGTAGAGCAGATATAATGTTCTGGGGAAAATAGGTACTATAAAAGATCACATTTTTTTTTTTCTGAAGTAAGGGATATTAAGTGGAAAATGCAAAAGTGTAAATGTGAATATATAAAAGATAAAAGTTTCTTGAAACATAAATGCCCTGCCGAAACTGGTTTGGCTCAGTGGTAGAGCGTCAGTCTGTGAACTGAAAGATCCCAGGTTCAATTCTGGTCAAGGGCATGTACCTTGGTTGCGGGCACATGCCCGGTAGGGGGTGCGCAAGAGGCAGCTGATCGATGTTTCTCTCTCATCAACGTTTCTAGCCCTCTATCTCTCTCCCTTCCTCGCTGTAAAATATCAATAAAATATATTTTTTAAAAGAAACATAAATGCCCATCTTTTACTTTTCCTTTCTTATGTGTATCTAAATTAATATCTATTTTGATTGCTGACTCCACAGACATATTATTTTGAAAATCTTGTAAAATGCAGTGGGAGGCATTGTCCATGGCTACCAAAGGCAACTGGCTGCTTTCCACTTTGAATGTGGAGAAGTAAAGAAAGACTAGCTTGGAAAAACAAAACTTGAGTGTTAGGCATACCAGTGTCTCAGACTTCACACGTGAGCTGCATAAAATGTGATGGTTGTTACCAATCATGGCAGCTTGCATTTTCATAGTAATCGTCCCCCAAAACATATTACATGTTGTGCAAGTGTTAAAGCAATTAGTGCAGGGTGGGCCACAGAATCAGCCTGAGAGGGACAGCCTAGATGAAGACACCCCCTTGCAGTCCTCAGTTTTGCTTCAGATTATTGCTATACACATGGCCCATGAAGCCAGCAAGAGACAACTGGGCAAAGTGAGCTGGGTCCGAACGTAAGGAAATAAACTTAGTTTCCCTCTTGGTCCTTGGAGTCCTAAAGAATACATACTGTGGTTAAAGTTCCCGTCTTACTGTCTTACCAGGTGGCTTTTCTCTTTTGGCTAACAGTGTATGTGTATTTGGCTAGCACTGTGTGTGTGTTTGGCTAGCACTGTGTGTGTGTTTGGCTAGCACTGTGTGTGTATTTGGCTAGCATGGTGTGTGTCTGGCTAACATTGTGTGTGTGTTTGGTTAGCATTGTGTGTATGTTTGGCTAGCATTGTGTGTGTGTTTGGCTAGCATTGTGTATATGTTTGGCTAGCATTGTGTGTGTGTTTGGTTAGCATTGTGTGTGTTTGGCTAGCATTGTGTGTGTGTTTGGCTAGCATTGTGTGTGTGTGTTTGGATAATATTCTATGTGTATGTTTGGCTAGCATTGTGTGTGTGTGTCTGGCTAACATTATGTGTGTATGTTTGGCTAGCATTGTGTGTGTGTCTGGCTAGCACTATAAATGTGCTTGGCTAGCATTGTGTGTATGTTGGGCTAGCACTGTGTGTGAGTGTTTGGCTAGTATCATTGGTTTAGGAGCTTGCATTTACTTACCTTAATCAATCCTCTCCCAAAGGGATATTTCTGTCCTCAAGAAGATTACATTCTTGGAGGAGATTATGTGCTCATACATATGCATTTATTTATGCCTTTATTGTCATGGAATAATACAAGATAATATATGGTAAAATGGCGATGATTGATAATATATTACAAGTTTTTTAAAAATATATATTTTACTGAATTTTTACAGAGAGGAAAAGAGAGGGATAGAGAGTTAGAAACATTGATGAGAGAGAATCACTGATCAGCTGCCTCCTGCACCCCCCCCTCCCCCACTGGGGATGTGCCCACAACCAAGGTACATGCCCTTGACCTGAATCGAACCTGGGACCTTGCGGTCTGCAGACCCATGCTCTATCCACTGAGCCAAACCGGTTTCGGCTAATATATTACAAGTTTTTTTAAAAAAAAATATGGCAGAAATGGTTCTTAAGTCCTTTTAGAAGAAAAGAGACTGCCTGTTTCTAGAAGATTCAGATAAGATTCAGATAGAGAGATAATCCTAGGAAGGACTTTTTAGTCATTCATTTTTCCTTCATTCACTCATTAACTCATTCATTCATATATATACCTACTTCATTCGTTTACTCAGAAGCATTGACCCGCCACCCATTCTATATAATAAAAGCCTAATATGCAAATCGACCGAATGGCAAAATGATTGGTGGAATGATTGGTCACTATGATGCACACTGACCACCAGGGGGCAGATGCTCAACACAGGAGCTGCTCCCAGCCCTCAGGCCCCAGGCTCCCAGACCTCAGTCACCCAAGGTGGGTGCCAGTGGGGGCTTCCTGATCATCCTTCTGGTCACCCCACAGATCAGCCCTGAACACTAGCCAGATTCATGTTCAAATTTTGTGTATCAGACCTCTAGTTACCGTATAACAGGCAATGTGTTAGGTATTAGGGCATAAATACAGCCTAGCTGGAGAATTTCAGGAAGCTCAGGAGAAATGTTATCAGCAAATATGCACAAGTAAGCAAAGGCAGGCAAGTCACCTTTGTTGAGAACTGAACGGCCTGAGGCAGAATTGTGTGAAGAATGAGAGTGTAAAAGTTTGAGCAAGTTTAACATAATAATCCTCAATTTCATGAACTGGGTCTCTCCTCTTTCCTTTTCCCTAAAACAGCTTCTCTAAAGGGGTCATCCCAGTATCTTAAAGGGGTGACTTTCTTTTCTCTTAGAATGGGTCACATTTTCCTATTTCTTCATCTCAAGCAGTTTTACATTGTATTCTGAACATTTTCAATGGGCTTTTGGATTCTTTTATACTACCTAGAAGAGTCTCTATTTCTAGTTTGTTTTCACAAGCAAATGCATTTTTAGAACTCCAACTAAAATCCCTATAAAGCCTATCTCTTGAAAGGCAGTTCACATCTCAGATTAGTTTAGTTGGTCTTTTGGTTTGTTTGTTTTTTCTCTATCTGTGTTGTTTGGAATTTGCAATATAGTTCAAGAGTCAACCATACATACAGGACATATTTATCAATAAAATTTAGGGATCCTCTTTTCTGCTATTTCTTCAGACTGGAAATATTACAGGTTTTCAGTGGAGTTTCACCTGCCCCACATAACTCAGACTGGAAACTGTGCTCTGGTCAGAAGTTTTAAAAAGTAGAAATATAATTTAGTTCTTGCTCTTCTTTTCTTCCAAGTGTCAGATTCCCTCTAGTAACGGCCTATGTTTGATCACTTTTCAGTGCCTGCAATAGCAATTGGTTTAGGGGAAAGGAAGGGTATGTGGTTTAACCAGTATTTATAGTCAGTATACCTGAAAGGATCAGTCCACAAAAGTTCACTTGGAATCTTATCTTTACACTAGAGGCCCAGTGCACAAATTCACGCACCAGTGGGGTCCTTTAGCCTGGCCAACAGGATCAGTCCAAAATTGGTTTCCGACATCCTCCAATGGGTCCTGGATTGTGAGAGGGCACAGGCCAGGCAGAGGGATTCCACTTGGTGCATGATCAGGGCCTAGGAGGGACACAGTAAGTTGGCCAGCCAGGGAGGGCTTGAGGGAGGGCTCCAGGGCATATCCAGCCCATCTTGCTCAGTCCTGATTGGCCAGACCCCCAAGAGCAAGCTAACCTACTGGTTGGAGTATCTGCCCCCTGGTGGTATATGTTATAGTGAGCAATTGAGCAGCCTTAGCATATAATTAGCATATTATGCTTTGATTGGTTGAATGGCTGACCCTATGACTGGGCACTTAGCATATTAGGCTTTTATCATATATGATGCTTCTACTGTCTATGCAAAGCCTTAAGTCAGGAAGGAGTCTGGTGGTAGAGGGCAGTGCGGATGGAGTTAGATGAGCCAGTAGAAGAGCAGAGGTGAGCAGAGATAATTAAAAACAGGTCAACTTGGAACCTCTATCTGTAGAGGCCACTTTTAGGAGTGAGTTTACTTTTACTCAGATATGGTGGGCTTAGAAGAGTGATGTGATTTGACTCACATTTTCAAAGGTTCACTGTGGCTATTATATTGAGAATAGAACATAATTGGGAGAGTAGGACATCAAGACCAGATAAAAGGCTACTGCAATCTTCCAGGTCAGAGATGCTGCTGCTTGGACCATGAAGGTGGCAGAGTAGTTAATAAGAAGTTGAATTATGGGAATAGAAGCATTGTAAAAACAGACCAGAGAGGATTTTCTGGCAGATGATATGCTCATAAAAGTAATTTCTCTGTTGAAATTACTGTAATCCATTGAGTTTTCTGTGCCCCAAATACTATTCCCTGTAAAAAGCTTTTGCCCAACATCTTATTGCTTGAAACATTCTCCTCTACACTCAAGGGAACCAAGAACAGCATGCTAGTACATCACCTGCTTTGGTAATAGTTAAGTTTCATTATTCTTATAATTGCAAAGGATTTTGTAAAGAGATCAATGTTCCATTCTGTTATCAAAGACAAAAATTACTTCTCAGATGTTGGAACGATTCAACTCAAGGCCACTAGATGGTAGCCTCTACTAAATTTTAGTACTAATAAGATTTGAGGTAATGATTAGATTTACTAAAGACCAGATTCAATATTAGAATATTAGAATTGGGAGGCATTGTAGTGACTGTTTAGTAAGCCAAAATTAATAACATGATTTGGGCAAGTTAAATACCCATTTTAATAAAAATTATTCATTGAGGACGTATGAACTAGTTGTATAGAACACAATACAAATTGGAATAACAGTACCTAACTTATATGCCATACCTTACTGATCTTATTTATTTATTGTTCCTGGTTTTTATGTTTATTTATTTTTGTTGAATTTAGTTATTGGGGTGTGTTGGTTAATAAAATTATATAGATTTCAGTTGTACAATTCTATAATACATCATCTACTGATTCAGAATTTGTTCCTTTTTGCCTTCAAATGGATATCTGCATTTTAAAAAGTAACTGTTTGGTTTCATTATGTGCGTTATATTGCAATTATATGAAGTGAAATCATGCCTCATTTTTCTTCCCCTAAGAATGTTGATAAATAAGAAGCAGACTGTCCTCAAAAGAGAAATATATGAGCCAATATATTTTTCAGGTATATTTTCTTTTATAGTAAATTTTTTTAAAAGCTCCAAAAATTTATGGGCAGAAGTCTGCCAGAATTGAGCTACATAATTTTAAAGCTGTATGGCCAATAGATACTGTTTTTATTATGTATTTTCTGGATTCACAGTTTTTGTCGGAATAATCATTCACTATAAACAAAAAGTCTCTTTATGAAAGACCATTCTGGAGTAGGCTATTATAATTGTGGTTCTTGATATTTCTTTCTTACTGCTTTTCTGCATTTCCACACTTGTTCTTGCAGTTTATATTGAGGGGAGCTTAGCAAGATAGATCAGCTTTTTACCATATATTTCAGCAAGTCTTAGAGAGAGTCTTATGTCATTACTCTCATTTGCAAGTATTAAAAAATTGTGCATATATAGCAAGGACATAAGAATTAGTGCAATAATTTCTAAAACAGATATTTGACTGACCATATGGGAAAGGAAGTCAGTTTCATAGCATGTGCACTCAACTGAACAACAAAATTAGGCAAACCCATATCTGAGGAAGCATAATCTTCTCTCTCATTTTTATAATTTCTGTAGCTCCATCTTATTGTATTTATATTCCTTCAAAGTTTAAATAATTTATTATTAGTATGTATATATTATTCTCAGGTACTTTTGGCATTCAACATTTAATCCTCTTCAGCTACCTATATAACCATATACAGTCTTTCATTTATAATAACCACATATTTTGAATCATACCATCTATCCTGCCTTTATTGTGGGCTAAGACACTAGGTCTATGATGTCAAATAGAAATATAACCAACCCATAGGAAATAATAATTTAAAATAGATATATTATCAAATTGCTCTTGTGAGACTATTATTCTACTTTTAGTGCCACTAAAAATAATACCCTTTCCACTCACAAAACTTATATTTGTCATTTACGAAGATTGTGGTGGTTGAAAATATTCTTTAACAGCTTATCTACCAGAGTTTGTATATGAACCTTGTTTTTTTATATCAGAACAATAATAGATTTTTGAAAGAAAGTCACCTGGCATATAAATATATTTCTCACTCCATGTATTTTGGTTTCCTTTGCTAATTTTCTCAGTCACTTTAAGGAAAAGAAATAATTTCCCCCTGATAATATATTTTGAAAGTTTTTATTTTTCTTCCTTGACATTGAACCCAATGTTATTTCTCACTAAAGATTAACCATTAGGAATGCTTTATTTGCCAGAAGAGACTATAGTCCAGAGGTTGGAAGGGTAGATACACTGAGAAACACCTGTATGGAAACTCCTGTAAATCTTCAAATGCTTCTACTGGGTAACTGACTCTGTTTCAAGATCTTGGTTTTATCTCCATTTAGTTGAAATAAAGTAAATATATGTGTTTTGCCTCATCTAATCTACCTGCTTATATCCTGATATATGCAGGATCCGCAAACAGACTCTAGTGGTTATGTAAGTTTATATACAAAAGCCAGGGCATGTACTTTGTGAAGTTGACTATTTGTCTCCTCATTTTATGTTGTACCTGAGTGAAAGCCAGAGTCTCCTGACCAGTGCTGGTTGTCAATATTCAATTATTAAAATAACTCATGTTAGTTCTACCGTTGCTGGGTGGCTCAGTTGACTGGAATGCCGCCCAATACATTAAAAAGTTTTGGGTTTGATTCCCGTCAGGGCACATACCTATGTTGCTGGTTTGATCCCTAGTTGGAGCACTCAGGAAAAGCAACTGGCCCACGTTTCTGTCTCACGTCAATGTTCCTTTCTCCCTTCCTCTCTCTCTAAAAATTAAAAAACATATCCTTAGTGAGGATTAAAAAGATCATGCTAGTTCTACTATATAAATCTTACAATCTTTCAATATCAATAAAATGAGAAATTTGAGTCCAAGGCATTTTTAAAACTTTGTTTTTGCTAAAAACCACTATCTCTGTTTCCATATTTGAAGTTGTTGATATTTAAAATTCTCTAATGGAGGCTGTTGATTCAGGGAAATATAGCAACAGAAAACATAATTTTGTTTACCATAATCTTCCCAAATAATTTTGTTCATAACAGACTTTCCAATCTGGTGTCCACCCTTGTCTTCCCACGCCAGAATCCTGGGAGTCATCCTAGAATCCTCCTTTCCTCCGTATAGCAAAGTATGATGTTTTTACTGGTTGACTTTTATTTCTAGATGTTGAATTGTGTGTCCTTTAATGGTTTTTAATTTTCTTTTGTCTCAAAAGATCCCAAATTTTCCCTTTACTCTTTCTTTTCTCTTTCACTGTATAGTTACCCAAAGCCCCACTCCTTCTCTTCCTTTGTTGTTTTTAAGAAGCTTCACTGAGACAGAATTTACCCACAGAATTTATAATAAATGGTTTTTATTATAGCCACAGAGTTGTGTGACCATCACCACAGTCTAATCTGAGAACATTTTGTCCTTCACAAAGAAACCCTGTCCCCCTGGCAGTCACTCCCATTCCCTCCCATCTCTCCCGCCCGCCCTGAGCAATCACTGTTTGCTTTCTATCTCCACAGTTTTGTCTGTTCCAGACATTTCTTATAAATGCAATCATATGAGAGGTGATCTTTGGCAGTCTCTCCAAAGAAATGTGCTGTGCCTCCTCACATCCCTGTGTGCACAAGAAGCTTCTTTCCTAAAGCACTGTGTTCAGGGACCAGAATACCTTTTCATCATTTGTAGTTTTTTATAGAATTGCCTTTCTTCTCCATGAAGGCTTTCGGTGGAAGCATGGAAGATAATTGATTGGCATCTCTGTTGTTTTCCATAGTTCATTTTCTAGGTAACTTGAGATTGGATGTCACCATCTTCTAATTGTGCCGAAGGCATGGGTTTTATACAGTTTTATTTGTTCATTTTGTTGTTCTCTAGTGTTTTGTGTTTGTTTTTTCTTTTGGAAGAAATGTCGGAGAATTCTTATTTATAAGACAAGTGCCATTGTCTTGGAAACTCTGAATTTCTGTAACTTCTTTTCTGGGCTCCAAATATTTGGGGCCCCAATAGAGGTTGATTTGGAATCTTACTATATTACTAGCAAGGCTTACGTTAGGTCCTAACTTTATTTATTTGCTTTTTCCAGATAGAGTCTAATGCAATAAAATCCTCATCTCAAGAGACTGCGTTTTCAGGTTATGACTCAGTATTATTTTTGTGAGACACATTTTGGAAGAACAATACTGGGTCTAAGAGATATTTCCTGAATAATCTTATAATTCAGAAGTCATCTTCCTATTATAAAAATAAAATGTTGTTTAGATTTAATATAAACCATTGCCTGAGGGGATTTTTACATTTCTAAAGATAATTTTGAAAGTATGAGATAACAAATATAACCTTTTCTCAGGAGATAAATGTAACAACGAAAGGTGGAAAGGCATGAAATATATCTTAAAAATAAGGAGCAATAATCATTCTTATATATTGATTAACATTAGCTTATTTTGTTATTTCTGAATTACTGATTTTCATAGAATATAACAATAGGCCAGTTAAAAAACCTTGGCAATCATAAAGTCTAACTCCATTAAAAAATAAATAAAACAAATGAGTCTAAACAAATTTCTTAAAAATCACAAACATGTTACAGGGATGAAGCTGAATTTGAATCAGTTAGCTTTTGCTGTGTAACAATCCAACCCAAACACAGTGGCCTCAATGATCATTGACGTGGCTCATAATTCTGGGGTAGGCAATTTGGATGCAGCTCAGCTTAATGCATCCCCTGCTGGCCTGCTCTCATGTATCTCACTCGGCTGTTGGATTGACAAGAATCTGAATTACCTAAATGGTCCCTCTTACATATTTAGAGTTTGACATGCTTTGGGCCAGAGACACAAGGATAAGTGGGCCATGTAGCTCTCAACAGCCAAGAGGCTAGCCTGAAGGAGTTCATTGGCTGGCAATTGCAGGGTTCCCGAGAGCAGAGGAGTGGGAGCTAAAAGCCCTCTTGAGACTTAGACTTGTGCTAGCATACTTTTCATTGAGTCCTATTGGCCCACGCAAGTCATGAAGGCAGACCAGATTCAAGGGGTGGGGAAGAGATTCTACCTCTTTCTGAAAGGAACTTCAAAGCATTTGAAAACCCCCTTCTTTTGTTTTCCCAATTTCACAACCCCATTTCGTTAATTTCCAGATAAGCAATTGGATAAGATAGCTTACCCCTCTACTTAAGAGTAACTAATTGTTTCATGAAATGTAGGTGTCTCTATCCAAAAGGTTATACATGAAATGGGGCTTGAAGGACGCATTTTCCAGACAGAAATGTAAAAATTGTATCTAGATATAAAGAAAAAAAGTATGTGGGGAATCACAGAATTTAAGAGAGAATGACAGGCTTTGGGTTAGTGAGAAAATCAACATGAGTTAGATCATGGAGTAGAGAACGGAGAAATGTGGTGGGTGTAAGGCTGAAGGAGTCTTCTGTGATATCCAGGGCATCTTTCCATTCAAAGCAGGGGCTCTGTGACCCCGTTTCATTCAAGGATATCTGTGTAGTTCCCACGAAGGAGCAGTAAAGTAGAATTTCCATTTTGGTAAGGTTTTCTGCCCTCCCCCATTTCCTACCAGAACAGGAAATCTGAACAAATACAAATTCTGTGAATTGAAGGATACTAGTGTATAGCGGAGATTCTATGGAAACTCAGGGGACAGGAATTTAATTATCAAAACAAGGACATGATGACAGCATGAATCAGAATTTTGGGACAGAGAAAGAGCCCAGTAGTCTGTATAGGTCATGTCACCAGTGAGTTGTAGATATAAGTGACAGTCCAGAATTTCAGAGGATATAACATAAATCAGTCAGCCCACCAGATGGCTCTAGCCAGGCACTTCCTGTCTCAGAATGAGCTCAGAAAGTGAGACATCATGAACCGTGTAGGTGGGAGACATTGATGGGCTTGATAAGAACCAACAGAGGAAAAGGCAAAATCAATATGATTATAAAATTCCTTGTGGACTCGGTGCATTACTTACTACTGGAACTCAAACGGAAATAATCTTTCAACTAGATTTGCAACTTTATAAACGTTTTATGAGCTAAATAATGGCCTTTTTTAAAAAAAAACCAGGAGACTATATTTATTACTTCTTTCCTAAAGATGATAAAATAGTCCTGGCGGGTTTGGCTCAGTGGATAGAGTGTCAGCCTGTGGACTGAGAAGTCCTGGGTTCAATTCTGGTCAAGGACACATGCCCAGGTTGTGGGCTCAATCCCCAGTAGAGGGCATGCAGGAGATAGCCAATCAATGATTCTCTTTCATCATTGATGTTTCTCTCTCTCTCTTCCTCTCTCTCCCTCTCTGAAACCAATAAAGATTTTTTTAAAAGATGATAAAATAATGTAAGTAACATGAAATCATACAGATAAAATGTTATTTTACTAGTATGTCCTTTTGTTTAAATGGAAACAACAGCTTTTACTTGTTCATGTCCATCTACCCTGTTTCCCTGAAAATAAGACAGTGTCTTATATTAAGTTTTGCTCCCAAAGACACGCTAGGTCTTATTTTCAGGGGATGTGTTATGTTTCCATGAAGTAGGTCTTATTTTCAGAGGATGTCTTATTTTGGGGGAAACACGGTAGTACAATTTTCTATTTCGCTAACTTAAAATTGGTATAATCACCGAAACCGGTTTGGCTCAGTGGTAGAGTGTCTGAAAGCATCTGTGGACTGAAAGGTCCCGGGTTCGATTCAGGTCAAGGGCATGTACATTGGTTGTGGGCACATCCCTGGTAGCAGGTGTGCAAGAGGCAGCTGGTCGATGTTTCTCTCTCATTGACCTTTCTAGTTCTCTATCTCTCTCCCTTCCTCTTTGTAAAATATCAATAACATATATATTTTTTAAAAATCGGTGTAATCACACAGGGCTTCCCAAAAAGTGTATGCACACTTTGGATATAATTCATTGCAATGTTTCCCTCTTTTCAGATTTAACCCATTGGGATTAATAATTATCTAAAGTGTGTGTGTATTTCTGGGGGGAGGCACCCTGCATATACCATCCCCTAGTTACTGTGTGCATTCTGCCCTGAGTCCCCATTTACAAGTCAAATTAACCTGTTTGTTTGGTTTTCATTTCTTGGTTTCAGGGGACCTCATCATCTCCTTCACCGTGTCCATGGCCATCGGGCTGGTCCTGGGAGGGTTCATTTGGGCCCTGTGGGTCTGTCTGTCCCGAAGGAGAGCGAGCGCCCGCATCTCCCACTGGAGCTCCAGCCGGAGGCCCAGGTCTTCGTACTCGCACGGCGGCACCCGGCCCGGCTTCTACCGCCACAGCGGCTGCGAGCGCCGCAGCAACCTCAGCCTGGCCAGCCTCACCTTCCAGCGGCAGGCCTCGCTGGAGCCGGGCAACTCCTTCCCGAGGAAGTCCAGCTTCAGGGCGTCCACGTTCCACCCGTTCCTGCAGAGCCCGCCGCTGCCCGTGGACACGGACAGCCAGGTGATGACGCTGCCCGCCTCCCCGACCTCCCCGGGCCTGCTCCCCGCGCAGGGCCCGCGGCGCCCCGACTTCCACTGGTCCAGCGGCAGCCTCCCCGCCGGCCTGGCCCCGCCGCAGCCCCCCACCTACGAGTCCATCATCAAGGCCTTCCCGGACTTCTGAGGAACTTGGCTCCTTCTTTCCTGGTCCTTTCTTGAAAGGAAAGCACAAATAAGACTGTAAGCAGAGTTTTGGGGACACGGCCCGCAGGACCACCGAGCTCCCAACATGAAAGCTGAACAGGATGACAATGCACATTTTCTTCCATTCCCATCTGTCCCCGTCTCACAACTAAGCACTGTTCTCACAAACCGTTATATATTTATGTATTTTGTGCTCCGTGTGAAGGGTTTCTAAACGTGGTGATTCCAATCCAAGAACCATCAGTGATGCAGTAGATGTATTTCAGACTAAAACAGAGACAGAGCAGCTGTGGTTTACAATCCCCATCCCCTGTCCGGTGGGATCACGGAGGGTGTAAGAGAGCAGTGCCACTTACAACGTGCCCGAGCCTGAGGAATTTTAATTTGGCTTTCTTTGGGACGACAAGTGAACGATTTCACCATCTAGGATTTCTCGTGAGTTCTATGGACACACAATAACAGAAACATAGAAGATTCCAAAGTTCCCTGATTCCACTCATACATGCAAAAGGTGGGCCTCAAGCCGGAGAGGCTGAACTCCGTGGGTGTTCCAGGATACTTCCATTTTGACTTGACTTTGGTGCTTTTCCTCAGAATAGTCTCCCACAGGCCACGGAGGCAGAATCCCTGGGTTTACTCACATGCTAATTTGCTCTCTTCACTGTCGCAATTATGTTTTTTAGAAAAACAACAGCCACGGATCCAATGTATTTAACCTAAAAACATTAACACTGAGCTTACATTTTTTTCCCCTAAGGGATACGCTTTATGTCTTAGATTGAAATCTAGCAGTAGGGAAAGCACTTTATCCAGAGACTTTCTCCCGTAATTGCATAAACAAATAAGTTGGAATAAGTGGGGACAAAGTCTGTCATTGAAATAGATGTTGCCCCCCGTGAAGCATTCTCCTTCCTGGGTTGGCTCATCAGGCATCCATCCCTCATTTGCATCTCTGTGCACTCAGCCTCACGTTCTGTGAAGAGTCTTTATAACGGACTGAGCCATGCCATAACTGCGGGCAGTTATTTGAGGCGTTCACTTCCACAAGATGGCCATCCTCTTAAAGAAAGGTACATTCCCACCTGTGGGTACCAGAGAGCTTCAGGGGCCGATGCCTGTGGCTGCCCTTTTCATTTCAGGACACACGCTCACTGGATAATGGCTCTAAGGCCTGTGCTTTATTTCTGACACAGTGAATATCTTGCTCATGTCGCTGTTTGTTTGCTCTTATGAACACTGAGATTTGGGGGTGAAGAAAACTGTACCCTCATTTCAGTTTCTGCAGTACAGTAGTCTCAGCTACTAGTGTCTAAATATAGCTTACGATTATAATAATTTTTACATAATAAGATGTTTTACATACCATTTTTTACTAGTTTTATTTAGCTTATATTTATATCATTCCTTAAGGACAGTTATTCTTACTGATGTCTATAGATAGGTTCTCTTTAATGCAGTATACCAGGAAAAAAAAAAGGAAAGAGAATAAAAGCTCACAGGATAAACAATTTGTTCTAAAATTTTTTTTTGCTGGTTGTTGTGTGTGTGTGTGTGTGTGTGTGTGTGTGTGTGTGTTAACACATTTAGCAATCATCATATAGCCACATAAAATTTCAAGGGATCATTTACTTGGTAACAAAGCTATCTTGCATGTATGTCATTCTTATTGTTTAACACGAGAAGTTAAACAGATTTTATATTGGGAGTAAAAACTGTTTTATATCTCACCATCACAATGAGTGTCTTGTAAATATTGTGCAATGTCTGAAATGTGAAATTAAAGCACAACCTGCAGACTTTTTAAGTTGTATTTTTTATTTGAAATGTTTAATATTTTTATGAAACAAATTAAACTGATGTTCATTTTGATTCACGGGTTATTTCTTGAATAACTTTGAATATCTCCTATTTACTTTGGCCTTTGAACCCAATCTAGACCACTCTTTATTCCTGAGACACAAACATGGTTTTATATAAAAATGTATTTTTAAAAAAGGGTGACATCACCAATAAATGGAACATGATTTTTTAATGAGTTAATGCATATAGAAAATATTATTTAAAAACATTAGCTTATACTCCAAAATTACTTAATTAACTTTTTTAGAGAATAAAGTGTTTTTTTTAATTAAGATATAATTGGTATATAAAATTGTATTAGTTTCAGTTGTACAATGTAGTGACATGTACAACAACAAAAAAAATATCAGGCTTTGTAGGTAAGCTCCAGCTTAGCTAAGAGCAGAGAGTGGGAGGGCTAATACTTAAATTGCTTATTGATTGCAAAGAAGATAGGAGGAAGTACGGCTGGCAGCTGGCGAGTAACAAATGACCAAATGTTCCTGAGGGTCTCAGAATAAAGGTATTCAGGGGGAAGACAGGGAGAGAATCTTCTGGTTTTTTTCTATAGCTATCTGGCTCTCTGGTTTCCAGATCTTTCTGATTTATTTTTGTGCTCCTAAATTCCACTTGTAGGGGACAAGTATTTGTCTTGGTTGGCCAACACATATTTCCATTTTTGCTTACCTAACACTTTAATTTTCTTAGGGGAATAATTCTTCCATGTGTCACAGTTTTACTGTAACTCTCTGTCAAAGTTCCCCCAACTGGTCTCCTCCCCTCCTTCCTGTTTATCAAGATGGAGAAAATGCCCCCCTTTCAGTCAATACTATGCATTTCCTTTTTGCCTTCTTAATGATTTTATGGCTTCAAATATTCCTTCTCTCTCTGGTATTATTACTACTATTTTAAGTTTGGACCCTTGAAAACAGACTCTGAAATGGTCATTTGTGTGCAGAAATTTTGATGGGCTTGGGGAGCTCTCAGCAAGGAATATCTGTGAATGAGTGAGGGGACAGTGTTGGGAAGAAGAGGTTAAAATGAATGGTGTGTCCAAAAAAGGCATCAGCCAGTCAATCCTATAGGGAGAGCCAGACTGTCCCATCAGAGTTGTCCCTAATTGAAACAAAGGACCAAACAGTGGTTAGTGTTAGTGTTAGCATCAGCGTTAGCGTTAGCGTTAGTGTTAGAGATGGGGTTAAGTTAAGGCTGGGGTAAGGGTAGGGTAAAGGTTAGGCCTGAGTGTCCTCTGAATGAGGTGATATGAGGTCACATCCTGTGAATGGGGCTTCTAGGAGCTGCCAGTCAGGTTAAACAATGACTATTCCTTGGGCATGAAGGCTTTTTGAGAAGTTCTAAAGTGACAAAGACTCTCTCCTTGACCAAATGCCACCCTAGATCCCAAATTCTTTTCTCAAATAGGCCCTAACTTTTCAGCTTCCATGTTTGTCTCTACATTATTCACTTTTAGCAAAAACTCTGCTCAGTTTAACCATAATACTCCATCCTTGCTTTCTGATAATTCTTTTTTTAATTATATATTTTTATTGATTTCAGAGAGGAAGGGAGAGGGAAAGAGAGAAATAAACATCAATGATGAAAGAGAATCATTGACTAGCTGCAACCTGCATGCCCTCCACTGGGGATGGAGGCCAAAACCCAGGCATGTGCCCTGACCTGGAATTATACCATGACCTCCCTTCAAAGGTCAACGCTCAACCACTGAGTCACACCAGTTACCACTATCTGATAACTCCTGATATCTAATCGGGTTCCTTATCCTCCACCGACTTCCCAGGGGCAGTCTGATCTCTCTGGTCTACCTTTGGTAAGAATACTGTTAGGCCAATTTAGTCAGAATCCCTCCTTACCTCTGATGCTTCCTCTTAGTCATTGTCCCTCAATTGAACCTCAGTCTATTTGAGTCTTTGGTTATAAATTCTCACTTCTCCTTACTGTATTCAGAATTGAACCAGTTTCTACACTGAGGTCTGTTTTCCCCTACTGTAATTGTTTTTCTCAGTAAACTATGTTTTTACCACTCTACTTTCCAGCTGGTGTGTGTGTGTGTGTGTGTGTGTGTGTGTGTGTGTGTGTGTGTGTATGTGTGTGTGTGTTGCAACAAAGCTCATTTTGACTTCTCCAGTGGCTGTCAGGCTGTTGGTTTTCACAGATACTGGGTTTGCAGGGCTGCTGATTTTCAAACTACCACAGAGCTAAGAATAGGCAAGTTAAAATGCCACAGGGCCCATTGTCCTTATCAAGATTCTGTTGTTTTTCTTAAATAAATGCTCCCTGGGTTGGTTAATTTCCAGAGCCCTGAAAATGTTAGGGATATTTTTGCCAGTGTTCTCATTGTCTTTTTGAAGGAGAACATTTCCAGAGGTTCTTATTCCATCCTCTGGCAGGGCATCTGCTTATTGATATTTTGGTGTTTAGATAATCATGCTATAAACATCTACTGGCATAAATGGATAGTTTCTAAAAATTAGAATGAGAGCCCATCAGCTGTCCAGTAGAATATGGCAGTGATTTCTCCAGGTTGTACTTTTCTTGTGATTTAAATGACAGGCGGGAGTGAAGACCATCCTTTAGAAGGAGTTGACTGATGTTAATGGTTTAGCCTTCCTCAGCCATGCCCATCTCCTGAAAACAGAAAGTGTAATACCTACTGATGGGTAAAAAACTACCACGTTATATCTCAATTTAAAAATTTGGTCTGTATATCCTAAAGCTTTCATTATTCAAACTCTCCAGAATAAATCTCCCACTTCATTAAATCTGTTTCTTCTGGACAAGCGTAATTTATTAATCAAATCCCTTCCATGAAGATCTTGAAGTGGAGAGATGCTCATGTGAGATAAACATCAATATTCAATGTGTTGCTTGACACAATTTCAGTCTTTCTTTAGACACTTCCGTTCACCGGAGTGGTATAGAAATGAGACATGGTTCTGCGTGTTGTGGCTTTTTCGGCTTCTGCCTTACCCCTAAGTACATGCTTTTCCACAGTGTATTCCTCACTGAAACTCTCATTAGAGGAGACACTTTAGTAACATTTCCCACTTGCTTTGACATTTTTGAGGGGGGAAAATTTTTTTCGTTCTATTAGGCCAATTCCACCTCAAGGTATTTGCATCAAGTGGTGTGGGTCTGGCCTTGGACGTTATGTTCCCGAACGATCTCTGATTGCTCGCTCAGGCATACTGCAGACACACAGTCTCGCTGAATCCTGTGCTATCTTTACCAAATCAAATCTGGAAAGTTCACTTGCAATTTAATGTGCTGTTTTTGAGTCATCTTGACATTTTGACTTTATAAGTGTAAACTGAAAACTGAATTTACTGGAAATTTGTTTTTAAAAATAAAACAACATTTGCCAGATCCCTGATCTACAGATGCTTTATACAATTAGGCGATGCTTATGAGGTAATGCTGCTGAAAGAACATCTTTAAAAAGAAAGTTATCTCTAATATTTCTAAAGCATATAAGAGACTACGTTCAACAGGAACAGAAAATTATACAAAGAACTGTGTAAATTAGCATAGAATCCAGTGTTCTAGAAGGGAGGCAGAGAACATCATCAAATGCTAAAAATGTAGCAATGCTTATCATTGTTGAAAGAACTGGAAGAACTTTTCTTTCTTTCAAATGTATAAATATTATAAAAAAAGTAAACTTTTAGGTACAGTGAGCCCATATTTCAAAACCTATTCATATTGTTTTTAATTAATAGAACCTTTGGATATCTCATAATAAATAGCATTTTACTTTATATAAATATTGAAAGCTGAAATTTTCCTGGAGGATAGTTTGTATTAATGATTTAAATAGTCCATGATTAACTCATGCTACTGAATGGGATCATGGTATGATATATCCCAACACTTCATTTTTACTAATCATTTAGTTATATCTATGCATGTTGGCATTTAGAGGTAAACAAAATGGCTAACTAGATGTCAAGAGGAATTTTGAGTATGCTTACTTCATACATGTTAAGATTAAGAAAATTTGACAGTTATAAAAATATTTTGGGGGGATGGGATCAATGGAAATTTGAGGTCAGACTAGGTATTAACTACGAGGAGAGTATTATGAATTCTGTTAGGTGTTAAGAATGTTATTGTGATTGTGTAAAAACAGGTGTTTATTTTCAGAGATGCATACTAAACCTGCAGAGGCGAGCTATTCTAAATTCAGAGGCAAGCAAAGAGACAGCCAGAGGGGCAAAGTTGCTTCTGGGAGGAGTCCAAGGGGAGTGGTTCTAATGAGTTAGAAACGAACCAGCCACCAGAAGGTGGATCTCTTCAGTGAAGTTGAACCCTAACACCAGTGCCTGTTGGTCTTCTCCTGGGACACATCCATGAACACCATGGTGTCCAGGCCAACTACATGTGGTTCAAGGACAAACACACCAATGCTGCCCTGAATGGTTCATTCTACAACTGAACACAGGCCTGGAGCAGGGTATTAGACCATCCACTGAAAATACATGGTTGGGCCCTGTCAGTGTGGCTCAGTGGTTGTGCATCAATTTATGAACCGGGAGGTCACGGTTCAATTCCCAGTCAAACCATATGCTTGGAGGTTTGCAGGCTTGATTCCCAGTGTGGGACATGCAGGAGGCAGCTGATCAATGATTTTTTCTCATCATTGATGTTTCTCTCTCTCTTTCAAATCAATAAAAAAATATATATTTTTAAAAAAGAATCTACATGATTGAACATGGATCAAGAATATGTGGTGCTGGGTGGAAATGATTAATGGATTAAGAAAAAGACTCATAGACACAGACAACAGTATGGTGATTACCAGAGGGGAAGGGAAAGGGTGGGTGGAGGTAGAAGAGAATAAAGAGGGGATAAATGGTGATGAAAGGAGACTTAATTCTGGGTGATGAACACACAATACAGTATAAAGATGATGTACTATAGAGCTATACACTTGAAACCTATAAATTTATTAACCAATATCACCCCAATAAATTCAATAAAAGCACTTTTAAAAGAATCTTGTTGAAATCCATGGTGCTCCTGTCAGATGTGCCAAATACTGTCCAGAAGTGAATGTGACCTTACTGGGAATTGGGATCAGGCAGCTGAATTGTGGGTTCCCAGACTCCTTGTAATGCCGGGACCTTGTCTCAGCCTGAAAAGGTACAGCACGCCCTCTCAGCACCTGACAGGCTGCAGTCTTAATGCAGGACTTTAGGAACATGTGCTACTTACAGCCGCTCTGGGGTCAAAGCAAAAATCCAGAATGGCTGTATATGAGCATTTCCAAACAAGTAGGGTAGGTTCTGTTGAAGGTCAAGTGGCATTGAAGTGCTTGGGCCCAAGCCCAGAGGGACAGAAAAAGAAGTATGGCTTCAAGACTAAAAGAAAATAAGCAGATTTACCCCGTCAATGCCATTCTTGCCACAATGCATTTGCCACCGGTGGCTCTGGTGGATTTGTAAATATTTAGGATCTATTTAAAGACAAAACGACTGTGCCAGTTTCATCAATAACTCCCCAGCATCACATCACTTGCCTTCAGAAATGATGAGACTACACTCGCAACAGCGCCATCATCTGTGTATGAAATGGCTGACAGGGAACATCCTAAAGATGGCAGCATGATTCGTCAAGTGACAGGTGCAAAACCAAAGTCCATCTAATCTGGTGAAAGTGGTTTCTCTAGGTAAAGACTTGTTTGGCCCCCTACAAATGCGTGCCTTCCCCCTAAGTCACTGTGAATGTGCTAGTTAGTGTGTGGATTTCCCTGTCTTCTATCTCGCAAAATCTGTTCTCTCTGCCCTTTCATACTGACGTTGCATAGCGAGAGGAGGTTTTGTGTCTTTTGTGTCTGTTACTTACTCTGAAATACTCTAACAAAGGGACACGGAAAGAAGCAAATATGGAAAAATATTAACCGTTTTAATACCGAGACAATGGGTTCATGAGTGTCCATGATACCATTTTTTTACTCTTCTATGTATTTAAAAGTTTCCAAGAGAAACAATGTAAAAATGTCTTGTAGCTAAAAAAGATGAAACGTTTTGGCAATTGAGATTTTGCAACCAAGAATGGAACACGTGGACTCACAAAAAAGGCAATTTTCTATTACCCTTAGCAGTTGTCATTTACACAGCTCAAGTCTTTAAAATGTAAATTAGAGTTAAATGTTTAATTCATTGCTTGTTTCAAAAGAAATTGAATATAGGGAGAATAACTAGCGGGGGGGGGGGGGGGAAACAAACACACAAAAAACACCCCCAAAACATTTTCTTTTTTTGTAATCCTTTACCCCATCTTTTCTTTCTTTTTTCTTTGCCTCGTTGCTTAGTATTTCTAAAAGGATTTCCAACCAAGATATCATACGTAAGAAGTAGATGATAAAGTTATGGCCAAGAGGAAATGGAGCCAGCAATCAGGTTAGTGCTCAGAAAACAGTCTTACACGATAAATTCTCACCGGCAAAGGGCCACAGCTACATCTCTCAATATTCTAATTGTAAAGTCAAAGGAAGGAATGTGAACAGATACATCATTCAAGTGCTCATAAAACAAAGTCAGATCTTTTATCCAGGAGCAGCGCAGTCATTTCCGACTTAAAGTTTATACTAAACAGGATCCTTCCTGTGTGATGTAATGAGCCAAACACTCATTACAGGATCCTGAGCAGTAGGCACCGGATAATTAAAGCCTGGAGTATTATAAGAATTTAGTCAGTTGTTATCATAAAAAAAAAAGAATCCGTAAACATAAACCTATTGGGGCAAATGCCTTAGTACCATTGAGGTGAGCAGCACCGCCATGTGCTTCAGAGACTTTTGGAGTACCTTGAACAAAACTTCGTAACCAGCTTCAAGAACACAAATGGAGTTGATGAACTCTGAAAGAAGAGTTCTAGGACTGCTTTAAATTGTGTACATTAGCGGTCATGTATGGCTATGGATGTATTGTTTTGAGGACAGGGTGTGTACCTTGTATCAGAAGGCCCTTTGGAATCAGGGAAGATTGAGAACCACTGATTTATAAAAATAAAGAGGCCTCACATCCATGATGAACAATTTCCTTAATGAGCTTTTAAAACATGAGTTTTGAGACTGTTCTTTCTGCCTACTTCTTAGAGTGAAAAAATTCTGTCTGCCCACTAAAGAGAGAACATAGATGCTCTACCAGTCAGCTCACCAGGGCAGCTTGACCTCCAGTTATGGAAGTTGAAGTGGTGATTGAGGAATAATTGGCAGAGAAACCTATTCCATATATGATTGCAGCTAAGCCAAAGGGAGTGTTGCTGGGAAAGATAAGGATTTTATTAAAAAAATGATTCTGAATATATCCCAAATAAAATAAATTTACAACTTTATATATAGTGTGATGATAAGTTTAACATGGATATTTTTAAGGCAGGTATACTCAAAAACTTATCTTGAACATTACAAAAGAAAAGTTGAATAAATCATCCACAGACTGGCTTTGAGCAATGCACTTTCCTGAAATAATATGCTAAGATAAATGGCTCGCAAAATGGATTCCTCTGTAACCGAATGAGATAACCTGCTGAATGGGGTTGTTAACCATAAATAAATTAGAGGCTTTCTCTCTGGCAATTGTCAGGGTAGCAGTTTCCCAAGGTGTTGGCTAGATCATAGGTATAAAAAGTACTATGCATCTTGTATGTATGTGTGTGTGTGTATACGTAAATTAATATTTTACATATTGAGAAAAACATGTACATAAGTATATTGTAAACATATTCATCTTAATTTTTCTTTATGAAATAAAATATATATGCAGTACTAATTGATAAATATATACTTATAAACATTCATATATAAATATACTGTCTATATACTCATATATATGTAAATATATATCTCAGAAAGATTGAATAACTTGCTTGAGATCTTACATTGTAGGGAAATGGTGGAGCTAGTATTCAAACCAAGGTGGTATAGCTCCAGAGTGTACATTTTGGCCATTAAGCTAGACTTCCTCCATGTGCAATAATACAATTTTGCTATTTGCTTATAAAACTATTACCCTTCTGTTGCTTGTGTCTAGTAAAGGATCAATGTATCTACTTCACTCAAAATACTATTCAATCATTAAAAAGAAAATTGATATGAAAGAAAGACTATCCTGATTACCGAGAGGTCAAGAGCATTGGTATAGTAAACCTTCTATAAGGTTCCACTGTTGAGAGAAGTCTAGAGAAGCTAATATAATAGCTGGATATCTCCCTCTTAGTCAGCTTCTCTCTAAGTGTAGGAAATATTGTTTCATTTGTACATAATTAAGAGAGTTCAGTTAAGTGGTTTATTAGTCTTCACTCTCAAATCTCTCCAGCCAGCTTCACAACTGTTTACAGCAGCATTGACATAGCAATTTTACTCTAGGAATTTATTGGAATGAAATTATTTAGGGGAAGTAATAAAGCTGTATTCCTGAAGATAGATAGTGCATCTTTGTTCGTAATGGAATATAAGAAAACGTAAGAGAAAAAATAATCCCAGGGGCCTTATGATAAGGGGGACAAAGACAACTATGGAATTATACTGTTTCGTTAACTTCCCTTAATTTTGTAATTTGTAATTTTTATTTTTCAAATAATCATTTTGAAAATTTATGTTTCTGGATTGAGCATCCTATCCTAAGACTAGGTTGGACTTGCTGGCTTCATAATCCAGCAAAAACCAGTGAAGTTGTAGAAAGAAAGAAGAGTCCCAATCCCACTCTGCTGCACATTGGAAGTCAGTTGGCTCATTTGAATATTGAATTGTTATAATTTCTCCAAACAAAGCAGCAGGACTAAATTTTCATACATTCTTTCTAGCTAAACGTCATGGTGTTATGAATCAGATAGGGCATTAGTCTTCCAGAGTGGGAAGGACAGTGAAATGAGTACAGACACAGGATATAAGAATCATGATTAAGAAAAAAATGAAGCTTATCCAATAGCCACATCTCCTGTTTCCTAGACAGTGAGGCGTTCTTCCCTGAGGACCAGGCGCCAGGAGCCCTGGGGAGGTGCAGGGTGCAATTGCCTCACATCTCCTTCCACAAGGCCATTCTGCTACTCCCCGCCAAGACTGGATCAAGGTTTGATGTTGGCTTCTGCCAGCACATTCACCTTTTCTCCTGACATGTATTAGCAAAGGATCCAGCCTCTTTTCCTATAGGGACTTGGGTAACACCATGCATCTGCCTGGGCTTCCAGTTTGTCTTTTAGCCATTTTAGCCACAATCTTCAAAGACTACTTGCTCACCAATCTGACAGAATGCTCCAGGCTAGAATGACCTTCCTCCAAGTTTTCATGTTGATTATTTGATCGAATCTCACAATTTGAATTAAAAAACCTTAAAACTTTAGAAATGAGCCGTCAATCCATCTGAAACTACTGAATCTTAAAGTGAAATGTCTCCAGGTATTCTTAAAAGTATGATTTGGGGGTGAAGAATAAGAGTGCACAAGTTAGAGACCCAGCTGGACACAAACATCTGTGTGTTAATGGAAAGAGGAGTTAAAAAGATATTAAGAACCAATGAGGTGGCAAAAGACCCATGGATGAACCTCAGCAGGAAGCTGTTGGCACCTATAGAGCAGTGGATAGATTTCAGGCTGGATGTGAATTAGGATGTAATGCAGACAGAGCTGTCACTCAAAGAGGCCAAAGAACACCCTGAGGTATTTCATCTATAATAGCGACTAGAGGCCCAGTGCATGAATTTCTGCACCAGTGGGTCCCACAACCTGGCCTGCAGGATTGGGCTGAAACTGGATTTTGGATATCCCCTGCGGGGTTCTGGATTGTGAGAGGGCACAGGCCAGGCCAAGGGATCCCACCAGGGGACAATCAGGGCTGGAAAGGGATGCAGGAGGTTGGCCAGCCAGGGAGGAACCATGGGAGGGCTTCAAGGCATGTCTGGCCCATCTCCCTCAGTCCAATTGACTGGACCCCAGCAGCAAGCTAACCTAGAGGTTGACTGTTTGCCCCCTGGTGGTAAGTGCACGTTATAGTGAATGGGTGAGCGGTCTTAGCATATTATTAGCATTTTACATTTTGATTGGTTGAATGGCTGACTGGACACTTAGCATATTAGACTTTTATAATATAGGATAAGGATCCTCTATTATCTCTTTGCACTGAGGAAGAGATGATGAATCTGGGTTTCTGTCTGATTCCTGAGTTTGAAAATCCCTTTCAGTACATTTGCCTATACTCAGCAAGTTTTGGTTTAGAATGAAAATTCTATTTCTCTGTCCTTGGTCTTATTGATGAGAAAGAGAGAGAGGGAAGATGTCAATATTTTTATGGGCTTTTGTTGTCCTTATCTGACCTGTTAGCATCCACAATGATGATCTCAACAGGTATAGTAAACCACCAGTTCTTAACAAAATAAATAAATAAATAAATAAATAAATAAATAAATAAATAAGTTAAATGAAGATCAGATGAATTGAAATCTGTGCTTTCAATCCCAATTTGTAATTAACCCCAGAGAATCATAGAGGTTTGTTCTGGCAGAATGAACAAATGATAGCTCTTATAAACAGACCTTTACTGAGAAGCCTTAAGCTGGAAAGCAAGTCTTTTTTAAAGATGTGTGAAAAATATTGAAAGATATGTCAAAGTTGAGGAAAAGCAGATTTAAACAGTAAATTCACATTTGTATTTTTGTATTTACTGAGTTTCAAAGTAAAGTATTTAGAATAAGTTCAACTACGTATTTTTTCTTATGCTTATTTTTCTGGAATCATCCATAATGGATCTGGTTAAAGGATCTCTGGTTTGCATCTTTTTCTCTGAATAAAAAGAGAAGAAACACTTAAAAAAACACACACACACACACACACATCTGTGGATTAACTCTTTGAACCTGCAGATGGTGCTATGATTCCATTTTAAAATTCAATTTTTCCATTCATAGGAAAAATACAGTTCTTTGTTTTCTTATCATCTTTATTTTTGTGTTTTATTATTATAATGGGAGAAACTGTCTTTACCATTAGAAAAATCTTCAATAGGTACTTTTTGTTAAAGCTAAATACTTCCTTTGATGAAATAACTATCACTTTTCTATCCTTTTTCTTTCAGAATTTTCTACTTACCACTCAGCATTAGTTTTTCTGTAACTCACCACAAACTTACTTAGCTGTTGTTGTTATTAAATAACATTGCTTCACTGAGAACTGGGTGGCAAAGATCTAAGGATAAAAAAATTCCATATGAGAATCATTTCAACCTCTTGTTTGTAATAATCAGGTAAAAATGATTTCCTGGTATTAAGTCACAGGAACTCTGGTTTAAGTCAGAGCTGTCAACTGGAAAACAAATTTCCAGCCATTTTGAAGTTTAATTCATTTAATTTTTCTTGTAACTGGATTAGAAAGTATGATTAGCATAGCAGGATATTCTTTTACTGAATCAGTCTGACTTTGAACAAAGCAAATAGATACTAAAAATCTTAAATACGAGAAAGAACATTGCTTTAGAGTCATTTTCTCTTGATAAACTTAAGAACAAAAATGTAAAAGAATACATGCACTCGTAGTTTTAAAAAATACAAGGAAAGATGTTCATGTGGCTGTATTTTTTTTTTAAGCTTGAACTGTGGTTTAAGGTAAGCTAACCTACTGTGAATTAAAAATCCACAGATAGAAATTAAGTGTGTATCAAAGCACAGTACTCTCTACATGCTTTCTAACTAGTTCTCTGAGACCACCTTCAAATGATTGAGTTGGAGATGTTCAAAAGCTGGTGTGGGTGTGGGTGTGTGTTGGAGAATGGGAGCAAAACATGGTAATTCTGTGCAGTGCAAAGATTTATAAAAATGATGAGTAAAAATTTTGAAAAAGAAGAAAAAATAAATTCCTTGAGGAAGACAGTCTGATAATTTAGTTTTTAAATAATTTGAGATTATGTCTGTGAAAGCGCATTGGAAATGATGACATTCTATAGAAATGTCACATAGCAGTGTTACTACCATCTTCTACTACAGAGTGTGTATTTCCCTAGCCTGGAGCCCTTCTGAAACTTTTATACTGGGATTAACATAAAGTTTCAACATAAAGAAATTATTACAATGGAAAAATTTAAAAAATTAGCTTTAGATGCTTTAAAAATTGGGATATCAAGAAAGAATAGATGAATCCGGATCTACACGAATAGCATAAAAATAAAATAAAGGCTTTAGAAGAATTGGTGCCTTGTAATAAAACTATACGTTGTTCAGTAAAATGACCATAAGTGTTTGTTGCTTTTTAAATCTATTCCTGCACATAAAATTCTTATTTTCTTGAAAGAACCTCAATGTCCCTGACTATAATGCAAATTCATTTGCTTACATCATTACTGCTAATTACAGATTACACTATTCCACACTAAACTTGATAGCTGTTTTTGTTTAAAGAAAAGTAAATTTCCTCTCTTTTACGTCATGAAGATGCTTACTATATATTTATATAAATCAGAAATTAGATAAGAATTTCAAGCTCTATTCATCCTGTGGGAGAGCTGCTGTGACGTCTTTCAGAGTTTTGTGATTGCTCAGCCCTGCGTACAAGCCCTATAAAATGATGGGCTCTGAAATGCTGGTCAGGGTAGAGTGAAAGCAGCTGCTGGCAATAACCCTCAGCCAGTACAAGGTCTGGTTCAACTGGTGGAGCCTTTCTGGGACTCACAGGACTTCAGCACCTGAGACAGCTCCAACAGTCGGTGGAACCGAAGGCTCTCCAAGAACCCTCCTAGGCAAGGTTAGTGACAACTATGGCTTTCTTCTTTTAACCCCTCTCTGCCGCTGGAACTTTTCTGAGAGTAGATTTAATTTTTTTTCTCTCTGTAAAAATTTCTTACAGTGTTCTTTCTTTATAACAACAAAAAGAGGAGTTTCTCAATCACTTGGTAAGGATAGAAATGCCTCAATTTCTCACACATGCATGAATTTTCTAAATTCTTTTGTTTAAAAGATGGTTTTCCTGCTTGCCATTTTATTCGATACTGTTTTTAAAAATAATGAATACAAGAAATGTTCTCTTTTTGCTTGTATATAAATTTTTGACTGAAGGGCTCAGTGGGTACATTTGTTTTTGAAGTTTCAAATTTGTTTTTTAAGTTCTGTTCTTTCTCTTTCATATGTTGGTTATGTGAATCTAGGAAGCATTTATTTTAAATTGAAATCCTGTGATTTTTTAATAAAGAGCATGAGAAAAGACCATGAAGTATTAAGTTTCTACTTAGAAACCATTTAGACATAAAATGTGTAAGTGGGTTAAATGTTAAAACCACACAGTGTTTTTAACATTTTTCTCTTCTGTGGCAAAAATTAGGTCAATGGTCATATGCTGTTTAAATTTTGGGGGGGCAGGAGGTATCAGTTTTCACCAGTAATTGTGTTAAGTTGTTCCAACTCAGGCTTAAGGAAGTATGTTACTGGTAACATCTACAATTAAAAGAAAATATGTATATGCAAAATCATTTTATACTTTTACATATACACACATCTATATGTACATGCTCATTAGTAAATATATAATAACCTGGTTTTATATTAATCAGATGCAGAATCTTAAAGTAGGAAAAGTAATAATCTTTTTGCAGTTGTTAGAAATGATACTAAAATTGGATGCTACCACTATGTAATAGAAGACAGTCTCCAGGGCTATTTCCAGCAGGATAAGAGTAAGCCAATCAATATATACTTGGGCCAACTATGAAAGCTAGGAAGTAGTTCAAAAGGATCCTAATTTTTACCCAAGCACCTGTCACCAAGAGAAATCCTCTTCATTTAAAAAGCAATACTATTACAGTTTAACTGTTTCTATAAGATGAAAATGACCTTTTTCAAACTCTGTGCAAGAGTCTTCAGCATTTGCTGGACACTCAGAATCATGAGCAGGTGAGGTCTGTGGATGGGAAGTCTGATGTGACTCTGTCTTTCGAGGTGCAGAGATGGAATCCAGAAGGACACCCCAGTTCCTCCTGCTCCTGCTCCTTTTCAGCGTGCTCTTCTCACAAACATTGGCGTGGCCTCTTTTCGGAGCACCTTCTGCTCTGAGGTAAGTTCTCTTTCAATTCAGACAGTTGGACATTCCTTCATTTAAATGGGGACTTTCCACCTGGGGTTTTGGACAACTCAAACTTTCCAAAATCACATATTATTTATTTAAATACTAAATACCTGGTTGATGAGTTAAGCAACTTTTCAACACCAGGTCCCCTTGACTAGCCTGGGCCCCACCATCACTCTCAGGGCCTGAGAGACAGCGTCAGTGGCTAGTGCTATGGATAGGATAGTTCACATTTCCAGACAAGGTGGAAGGAGAATTTGACTTTCCATTCATTCAAAAGCAGCTTTCGATAAGGAACGAGCTTTCACACAGCATCTCAGTTCAGATCAGTATCTGATGGAAAAATAGAACTTTTGTTGCATGCCTCATTTTCACTCATTTTTTTTTAAGATCAGTCAGCAAATAATCATAAGTTTAGTAGTTGATTATAAAAATACACATAGAATCATGTTAGGGAACTCTATCGATGCAGAATTAATTTGCTAATATTAAGAATTGTGGAATAATTGATCTACTGAGATACTCTTGCCCCATGAGTAACTTTAAATATATGTGGTTTCGATTTTTAAAAATCCTTAATTTTTACTGTTCTCTTGGTGGTGTTTTATATTTTAAGTTCATAGATTATAATACAGCTCACTTAAAGCTTCATCTGAAATAAAATAAACGTATGTTTAAAGAAATAAATGGTCAATTAAAACTACATTATAGTCCTATACCTAAGGGCCCTATATACAGGCACTAACTAACTTTTGTTCTTCATAAGGTCTGCTTAAAGCCAGATCTCTGCTGCTTTGATAACTAAACGGAATGATTCTGACTGAATGATTATATCATCAATGATGAACAAACACAAGAATGCTGATGTTTGCATTGATTACTAGGCTGCATTCTCAAAGAGGATGCTTGTTACTGACTACCAACAACCACATCACCAAAAGATACACAAGTGCCCAGGAACCAACACGTGCCTTAGAGGCTTCCCCTAACAGAGAAAACATGCATACATAGAATTTTAACAGTGTGCTGGTGTTCAAAATGTGTATGCATTTATGAAATGTAGTAATATTCCGCGCATGGGAATGACTATCCTTAGTCTTTCAGTGAAGCACTGTGCATCTTTTACTAAAATATGTTACTACATAAGGTTAGAACCCAGAGGCCCCACAGAATTAATGAAATTTGAATAAGTATTCAGAGATGTAGAGATTCTTTGAGTTTCTTCAATACAGAGAAAAGTTTCTTCAAATCAGAGAAACATATCACACAAAATGATACAAAACATCAATACACATACAATTTGCTCATCCTTTTCACGCTGAATATTACATTTTTTCAAAGTGCTTATGAAATTTATGCTTATGAACTTTGCAACCTGAAGAGATATTACCAAGGAAGTATACTTTGCTTAGTGTCCTGATGGGATGGAACTGAGTAGCTATCACACTGGAAGCATACAGCTTATAAAAGTGGGATGGTATCTATTTTATGAGATAAATAAAATGTTATTATTTACACTCTCATAAACCATTGAAGCCTTACATCAGATATACTATACATGTTTTTGTGAATAGGCAATGCTTCACAAGATTTTGGGTATCTTATTTAATTTACAAGCATAAGCACAAACTTCTGATAAAATAATGTAGTATATTCCTACTGTACTTTCCCCCGATAGGTTGGGTGACAGAATACCCTATGAAGGAGAAGACGAACCTGACCAAGCTTCATTAAAAGCAGACACTGACATCTTGCAAACTGTGTTAGCTGAAAATGGCACACCCTATTCTGATGCATCCAGGTGAGCTCACTTTTACAAAGTAGTATTTTAGAAAACACAATTTTGAATTAAAAGTGTTTTATTTTTGTGTCTCCATGAAGCCATTTCTGCAGATCAGCACTGCATGTTTCCTCGTGTCAGGGCTTCCTCCAGCCACATTTATGTCCATGATTAACATGGACCAAGCCAGGGTCAACTAACCACTCCCTTGCATTCTGTTGCACAAAATGCCTGCATCAGATATTGCACCAATTTTAGGAAAACTTTCCCATTTAGGGTTTCAGAATAGAGGAATTTCTAAGGCAAAAGTTTCATGTCCACAGAAAGAAAAGATGTCTAAGAATAAAAGCTACATTCACAGAGACATTTGCCAAGAGCAGCATTGAAGTATAGGCAGTATAGATCTCTACTGAGGACAAAGGATAGACGCTTTCTCACTTGAACAGAAAAGTTGGTTGATAGACCCTAAGCTCTTCTCTTTTAAAGGATTTTCTTTCCAAATATTGGCAGAAGAAATAGAAATACTGGCATAACAGGGCTTACAATCAGGATTGTTTCCCCTTTATCTGTCATTATTAAGGGTAGGGGAAAGAAAACACCATAAATAAGTTGAAATTAATTCAAATGTTATATTTTTCCTCCCAATATTTCTTAGAGAAGAATTTGTTTTATTGATTCTATCAGGGAACATTATTTCATGTTGAGATATACTTCTACAAAAGCTAATTTCTTTGCTTTTCAAAATTTGGGGCTGAAAAAACATGGGTTATTAGGAAACTAGGAAATCTAATTCAATGATTAGAAAAATCTCCTTTTGGACTTAAGTTTTTATAAGAAGCTTTCATAAGTTTATTAAGTTCTTCCTTATGGGTTGAGCCAAAATAATATTTTAGAAAAAATAATTTTTTTTAAATAATGGTTATCCTTTCTTTCTTGTTTTAGGAATGCCAGACATGCTGATGGAGTTTTCACCAGTGACTATAGCAAACTCTTGGGTCAGCTTTCTGCCAAAAAATACATTGAGTCTCTTGTTGGAAAACGCTTTGGGTAAAGATAAAATATTAATATTATTTTATCAAACACATTATGATTTTTAATCAGAGAATTATATTTGCACTGTTAATAATTTACTAGTTTTGTTGCACATTTATAGCTTTGATCGTATTCAATTTAATTGAAAAAATAATTTATATTCTTCAATAAGACATACCAGTCCCATGGATTAAGGAAATAAGGCTTACTAGTAAAGTTTTCACTGGCTCTAGACACACTTATTTTCCTTTAGGAACAAACATTTGTAAATCTGCAATCAAATTGAAGTAGACACAGTAAAAATAAATAAGACCTAGTATAAATTGAAGCAACTGTTAAGGTTAATCATCGTAATTGTTTTTTTAACTTCCTGCACAAACTACGCATTGGAAGATTCTTTCTTTAAATGACCAATAGTTGAATATTTAGATGTCACTATTCAGGTGACATAGCTCCTCACAAAGCATTAATTTATAAAGAACTTTTCCTCCCCATGGCAGAAAACAACTTTAAGTATCCCCTCATGATTTTAAAAAAAAAAAGATATTTTATTGATTTTTTTTTTAAAGAGAGGAAGAGAGAGGGATAGAGAGTGAGAAACATCAATGAGAGAGCATCATCAATCAGCTGCCTCTTGCACACCCCCTACTGGGGATGTGCCCGCAACCAAGTTACATGCCCTTGACCAGAATCGAACCTGGGACCTTTCAGTCTGTAGGCCGACACTCTATCCACTGAGCCAAACTGGTTTCGGCCCCACCATGATTTGATAGAACATTTGTTCACTTAGTACCGAACGTGTCTTAAGACACTCCCAGTAAGTGCCAACATATATTGGATTAGTCCTCACTCTCCCATCCTTAGGCTTAGGTGTATTTTTTCTATGTATTTTTTTTTTTTGTCATAGAAAATGAGTTGGGTGTTAGAATTCGTTTTTATTTCACACCAAGAAAAATTGGAATTGTGATATATTTTTCATTTCTTGCTAAAAATCATCGATAAAATCATTGATTCTGTATCCATCACATTTCTTAGCAATGACATCTCAGAGGGCCAGGGGCCAATCAAACGCCATTCGGATGCAGTCTTCACTGACAACTATACGCGCCTTCGGAAACAAATGGCTGTGAAGAAATACTTGAACTCAATCCTGAATGGGAAGAGGAGGTAAGGAAACACAAATTGCTAAAACGAGAACTTGTAAAGGACTTTTAGAATAGAAGCTATGTAGGGAGCCTTCCCTATCCCTCTATCTCAGTATCTATACCCTGAAGCAGTAATTCTCAATGTTGGCTGCCATCAGACAACCCTGGGCACAGCCCTACCCCAACTCACTGCCAGGAATGAGTGCCTTTGCGGATATGGCTCTAGACATATGGACTTCTTCAGAGCTCCCTGGTGGAATCTATTGTGTCTCTAGGTTTAAAATTGAGCACTATAGAGGCATCTGCTTTGAATCTGGAAGCAGGTTTTAACAAGAGTGCTGGTTTTTAACCGTGCAAAGCACAGTCCACTAGCAATTTGGTGTCACATGGAACTCCCTGTATGAGAATTTCAATTCCCTTGTTTTACCAATTAGTTCTGAGTTATTTTGTCTTCTGAGACTCAGTGAAGCCCGAGTCTGTCTGGAGTGTGTAGACATTGGAGCGCTATAAGTAGGACATGGGTGCTCTCTTTTTATTCCAATTATTTTTGGTTAGAAAGTGAGTATTAAGGACGGCCCAGGCTGGGTGAGGCCATACAAGATGGCTTTCTTTGCCCACCAGATGGTAATTGTGTAGGAATGATTTTAGACACCTTAAAATAAAAAAATAAAAATAAATCATTCACAGGTAAGAACCAAACTGAAAGATAATTATTTCACTCCCAGAGCACTTTACAGGGCACGGAGAATAGCATAGGTGACACAGTATCATTTGTTTAGATGCTTTCTTCTCTAAGAGCCTTAACATGCACAATTTTCTATTTCTGCTGTACAGCACTGACGGAGAATACCCTGACTTTTTTGAAGAGCTAGAAAAATGATGAAAAGGGTCTTTGAGGAAAGCTGGTGGAAATGACCCAATGGTGAGTATATCTGTGGATTCTTATCATATTTTTATAGCCATCATTCAGCTATTTCAGTTGGTAAGAGTTATCCTCGACTTGTTCACAGTGAGACCTCCTATAAGAATGACATTCCCATCAGAAGCGAACCATGGGTCAGTAATCAGCTTAAAATGATTCCTGCAGGGTTCTGATAACATAACGGAGAAAAATCACAATTAGTCAACAGTTTTGTATTTTTTAATTTATCCAGACATATTCCTACCCTCTGTCAAGATTTAAAACGGCAGAGACTGACTCACACTAATGACAAAAACTGGTGTTCTGATCAAGCGTCCAGCCAGGCTGCTGTTATTAATTTAAGGTTTCATTCCACGATTGACTGCCAGCATCTTATTCAATTTAAATATAGGGAATGCCCCCAAATTACAGCCAGGTTTGGTATTGTGAAAATACAATGCACTTTGGGTCTCATTGTCTTCCTGGAAACATAGCAAGTTTCAGGCAGCAAAAGTAAGTTCAGCTTTTTAAAAAAAAATCTATAAAGTAAGTGTATTATGATTCCAGTAGTATTCACTGTAAAATAATTTTTGAGTAGAGAAAACACAAATAGTTTTTTTTCTTTGTTATATTATAAGCTTTTAACACAATTACTTTTATATGTACCTAATATGTTTGCCCGAGTTTGTTAATGCTTATATTAGCTCATAAAATGTATCTACAATATTTGGCAAGTGCTTAAAGAAATTTTACATCATCATCACCTGAGATTAACAAAATTTTTCTCCAAAGGCTGTGGAGTAACTATTTTTGGTTTTGTGTTCTATATAGTTTCTTTCAAATATATGCCTGCTACTGTAGCAGAAAACTGTCCACAGATAATATGTAAAATGAATGGGAGCAGCTGTGTTACAATAAAACTTTATTTCTAAAACATGAAGGTAGGCTAGACTCCAACTCTGAAGGGAGTCAAGGAGATTAAAGGATACCTGAGATTAGAAAGAGTATAACTCACTGTCTTACTTGAGTCCTGGTTTCTAGGAGAGCACTCAGTAGTGGGCAGGGTGTCTGTGAAGAAACCTGCTCAATTGGTGACTTGTGTCCACTCACTACCCTTCACTTCTAAGAGACATGCCTGGTCAGTGTGTGTGGCGCATGCCCATTCATAGTCATACGTGTGTAGTTCAGAAAAATGAGTCCCTTTGCTCAAAAAAGAAAGGTAACCCCATGTGGCTTCTTGAAAAACTGTTTGTAAGAAGAAGGCCTCTCCCTTCCATTATACAGCACATCAGACACTAAAACATAGACGAGGACCAATCACCGTGTCTTTTGTAAAATGTAAGATTATGTATGAGATTATAGCTTCCATTCTTTATTCCAATGTGTAGTTTTGGACAAATTCTTTTTCACAAGAAATCTTGTGGGTCAGCCACTTGTGAAAATTACAAATTATTGACTGACCAGAGAGCCCCTCCCCCTCCCTGTGCCGTTTCTAACCATCAGTCCTTTGGAAGATGTGCTCCGATTTCCCACAATATGATTCCCTGTCACAGACTATTGACAAGGGGCAAAGAGAAAGAGATGTTTGTTGAATGAGAGGATAAGGGAATGAAATTAAGATGCTGTCAATGAAAATACTTTTATGCTAACATACCAATTCTTTCTTTTTCAGATTCTTGAAGAAGAAAAATGTTAGATGACGTAATTACATTTTGAGCTCTACCTAAGTAGTAATTCAAGAAAACATCTTCAGTATTGAGACCAAATAAAATACTGTGTTGTGAATGTTGTGATTTACTTTAAGCTAATGTAATAGCTGTGTTGTTAAAATTGCAAATGTAATTTAAGAGCTCTTAAATTTGTCTTTAACTCCTGGAAATCCTGTAATTTCATATGCTGTGTACCCTTTCTAGTAAAAACATATTAAATGATAAGAAAATAGTAGGTTAATTCCAATTATATTAGGTTTTATGGAAGGGTATACATTGAGCAAAATTGATCTGTTTATTTATAGAGCTTCTTTAACTATTCACATAGTACACCAGATAATCCCTGTGTCCAAATTTGAATGGTGAGCAGAGAGAATGTTGTGCTAAGTAAACCTCAAAACATCTAAGAGGATACCTACCAAGTTAAAAAGTCATTCTTCAAAAAATATGCTTTTAAAAATGTAATGCATTTTCATATTTGAGGCAACCTTTATTTTACACTGGATTAAAATCTCATCAATTTGGATCTCTAATGCCAAAGGCTCTCTTCTTTGTTGATTCAGTGAAGGAGAATGGCATCTACTTCTGACTTTGGACCTCGCCTTTAATCTTGTGTAAAGTATTGTAAAATGTAAACTGGTTTTCCAGCGCTGAGTACTTTTTCTCCAAAATCCTTCAAAGAATGTTTTGGTCATACCAGCTTCTGTCAGTGAAAGTGCATTTGGAGACACAACTATTTTTCCAGAATGATTGTAAGAAATTAAACATAGAAAATAAAGGTGTCTGATTGCAAACAATTTCTGTTGTCTTGAGTCTTTAAATGATAAGGTAGTAATAGCTCATTTTAGCACCAAAATGCCAGCCACTAGATTGTTTTTGTGATGGTAGAGGTAGAATTATGTTTGGCTTTGTGTGAGATATGAAAGAGAAAAGCCCAGAATGTTCCCAAGGTAGATCCGCCTGCGCTGAATTAGCTGAGATGGAAAAGATGGGAGGAGGGAGGTTCCAGAACAAAAGGAGTTTAGATTTAGACAGTTTAAGGATATATGTTAGGAGTTCTGAGGAGATGCTGGGCTGGAGGTAAACTGTTGGTAGACTTCAGTATATAAAAGAGATTTAAAGGCACAGGTCATGTGATCATCAAGGACCAAATCTACACTAAAAAAGAGAAAGAGGCAAATTGACCATGTCTTTATGGCGCCCACCAGCCAATCAGGAGTGTGTATGCAAATTAACCCAACAAGCTGGCAGGTTAATTTGCATACACAGGTGCCCAACTGCCCCAGCTGCTCAGGGCCTCTGGGCAGCATGGGAAGGCGGAAAGGAAGCTCTGGCTGGAGTGAAGACAGTGTTGGAAGCCAGGGGAAGGAAGGCCCATTCTTGCATGAAACATGATGCATTGGGCAAAGAATCTCAACACAGGATCCCTGGTGTGTTCATTTACCAGAACTGTCCTGACAGCATACCAAACTCAGGGACTGAACAACAGAAAATCCATGGTCTCAGTTCTGGAGGTAGAAGTCTGCATTCAGGGGATTTTCAGGGTGGATTCTTTCTGAGGACTGTTAGGACAATTTAATCTCTCTAATTTCTCATAATTTCTTAGTCATATTTGGCTTGTAGAGGAATCACCTTGATTTTTTTGTTGACATTCACATGGTTGTGTGTGTGTGGTGTGTGTGCGTGCCCCCAATTTTTCCTTTTTAGAAAGATACTAGCCATATTAGATTAAGGACCATACTAATTACTTCATTTTAATGTTTTTACCTCTGTAAGACTCTATCTCTAAGGTCACATTTTGAGGTGCTGATAGTTAGGACAACATATGGATTGGGGGGGACACAATTCAACCCACAACACTGAGACATTGCAACATTAATAATCTGGCATGTTGAGGAATAAATGGGGTAAAAGGGAGTGAAAGAAGCAGCTAGTGAAATAGCAGAACATAGGGAAATGTGTAGTTCTTTCAAGGAAGAAGGCATCTTTAAGAGGTTTATAGCTGCTGCTATGCAAAATAACATTTTCTTATTGGTTTCTTCAACTAGTATTCATTAAGAACCTGCTATGTGCCCAGCACTGTCCCCAGTTCTGATGATATAACAGTGAACCAAATATACAGAGATTCCTGCCCCCGGAGAACTTATATTCCACTGAGGGAAATAGATGATAAACAAACTAGTTAAGGAAAATACATGTTGTATTAGCAAGGGATGAGCATTAAGAAGGAAAATTAATTTAAGGAAAGAGAATATTAAGTGTTTAAATGAAAGGCTAAAGCTTTAGGTGAGGTTCCTGAAGATGGATTTGAGGAAAGCCCAGAAAGAAATCAGCTGTGAGTCTCTATGTAAACATCATTCAGGTCAGAAGAATGTCCAGATGCAAAAGCCCTTAGTTTGGGGCTTACCTCATACTTTCGAGGAGCAGAGAAGAGGTCAATTTAACTGACGTGCAGAGAATGATGAGTACAATCTAAGAGAGACAGCCAGAGCAGTTAAGAAGAATTGGGCCACATAGATCATCATGGGTCCCATTCTGTCTGGCTCTCCTTAGCACTCAAATCTTCCCTGTCTCCTGGCTTTCAAAAATCTAGCTCTGAGACCCAGCCACTGCTGAGTGTTCTACCGTCCCTTTCCCAGAGCTGAGTTTTGCTTTTCCTTATCTTGTCTGTGAGGATGGCCTTTGCCCCTGTAGACCCTGAGAAAGAAGATACGGGACAAGAAGGGCTCCTGGAGGCTTAACTGGGCTCAAATTATAAACAACAAAAAGCCCACCCAGCGTGGTTCAGTGGCCTGGTGAGGACCTATGAACCAGGAGGTCATGGTTGGATTTCCCATCAGGGCACAACCCTGGTTGTGGGCTGGATTCCCAGTGTGGTGCACGCAGGAGGTAGCTGATTGATGATTCTCTCTCATCATTGATGTTTCTATCTCTATCTCACTTCCTCTCTGAAATCAGAAAGAACATATCTTTTTAAAAACTGCACAGAACAAAACAGGCACACACAAAAACAGATGCTAGCAGCCATTTCTACACAGGGGCCTGACACACAAACTGTACTTCAGGGAGAAGCCTGCACTGAACAATTTGCCACAGCACTGCACTGCCCTGCGCCCCAACCATCTGAGCCAGACCTCAGGAAGGGTTCCTGGAGTTCCATTCCCCTGTCAATTAGAGCACAGCTGTAGCCCCCTCAGCATCTTCACTGATCAATCAGAGTGGTTCCAATCTAACCAATCAGGACAGTGCCTTTTGGACCAATGAAACTGTGCATATTTGGAGTTTTCATTTGCATGAGGAACCAGAGGAGGGGACTTCTGGCCATATAAGCCCCCCTCCCCTCTGACTGAAGGAGCACATTTGCCCTTTCCACCAAAGACTGAAGGTTGCACTTCCCAGGCAGAAGGTGAAACAGTGAAAATGAAACAGGGAAGATGTCTTGCAGGAACAGTTCAGAGCAGAGCGGAGCCGTCTAGAGAGGGGCCTGGCCCAGGGTCTTGCTGCTTTCACAGCCCTGCTGTATCCCACCTGAGCTGTTTGCATGAGCTTTCTTCACTGCCACGCCCCCCCCAGACTGCGGGTTCCTTTCAGCACTGAATTGGCACCAAAGAGGACCCGTTGGAACCCCTCTTTTTCCTTCTGTATCTCAGTTCTCTCTCTGGAACTTGATCTCTGTCTGGAATTGGACAGAATTTACCAACGGTCAGAAAGACTGCATTGGCTATGGTCTCATTCTATGCTATTACTTGTCCACATGATAACCTCACTCCCCAGTCTTCCCTCTCTTCACTGTATCCTCCCTTTGCTCTCTAAGTGCCTCCCCCCCCTCCAGTGGCAACCTAATGCTTTCCCGTGAGCTATGTAAAGCAGATTTTTTTTTGGGGGGGGAGGTTGGATTTGCCATAAAAATGTAGACTATTTAACAGATCATTGTGCCTAAAAGAACACAAATGGCCTGCTTTAGCAATAATTTTTTAAATGGCAACCTAAAGATGTTGCCTCTTGATTCACAAATGACTTGAAGTAGAAAGGTCTTAGTCTAATGTATCAGACAGCCTTCATGTCAGTGCTTTGGCCACTGAGTGGAGTGTTTTTGTGGCTTTGACATTCTAACTCAGGAAAAAAGAAGCTTTCCATTTTAATTGAGCTTACATTTATATAAATTAATATCTAACGCACAATTACCAACACAATATCACTTTCAATGTTATTTTAAGGCACCCACAATACAATAGCTTTAGCAAAAGAAAGTTTTTTGTTTACCATGTAAAAAACTGTATGTTATTATCAATATTACCATTTGCTACCTTAATATTAAACTAACACACACCACAGTTTCTGGTTTTCGGATACAGAGTCCATTCTACGGGCTTTCTTGAATACAGAAAGTGAGACTTCTCCAATAGCGTCTATGAATAACTGAGAACGATTGGAGATGACCATTTTATTAGATCTAGATTTTAGAAGAATGCTGTCCCTTGTTTTATTTGCCTGTTCGCTCAGAGCTCCACACTGTGGTTAACTGACAGCAGCTGCCATTGTGTGACGGAGAGAGGGGAACAGGCACCCTTAAAGCATCTGCCTTGTCACCATCCTGTCCACATCTGTCTCTCCCGACTATTGGGAGGAAACATTCACTGGGTCCTTCTCTTTTGCTTCCTGTAATTGCAGGTCCCCTGCAAGATGTGTCTCCTTTCATACTTTAACTTTTCTAATTTCCCCCCACACAATTGTGCTCTTTCTATTCCTCTTCCCTGGAAACTCGCCTTGGCTTCCTAATGTTGCTTCTTTCTCTTTGGCTCTTCTGTTTTCTAGAGTCGTGGCTTCTTGCACTGGGGCCGCTTGCTCTGCTGTTTCTCCTACCCACATGTTAACCCTGTTTGTTCCAGTGACGGAAAATGTATGTAAATCTCCCAAGATTTCCTTTGGTCTCTTAGATGTTCTTTGCAAGAGACTTTGCTAACTAACATTTTCTAATTTACATTTTATATAGCTTTTTGATTAAAATACCTCGGCTACAAAGGTATTTTCTCCTTACCTTGATACAGATAAAGACATTTTAGTCATATCCTTGTTATTTCATCCTTAATGAAATAAAAGTTTAGAGCAGCAGGCAGATGTCAAAAAAAAGAGAGAATATATTATAAAAGAGAAAGTCTGAAATTGTGTACAGGCAGTAATGGAATGCAACTGAGAACATTTCCATTTAAAGTTCTCAGCTCTTGTTAGGTAGTTTACAGAGGGGTATTAGCCTGAAAATATACCTGCAAAGTAAAAGCAAAATGATAAATAGTCCTAGCTGGTTTGGCTCAGTGACTAGAGCATTGGACTGTGGACTGAAAGGTCCCAAGTTCGATTCCGGTCAGGTCAAGGGCACATGCCTGGGTTGTGGGCCTGATCCTCAGTAGGAGGCATGCAGGAGGCAGCCAATCAATGATTGTCTCTCATCATTGATGTTTCTTTCTCTCTCTCCCTCTCCTTTCCTCTCTAAAATCAGTAAAAAAATATATTTAGTAAAAACAAAAAGTAAATAGTATAGGTGATAGTCCAGTTGGGTTCCATGTATGGGCCATTATAGCAATGTTATTATAAAACATTAAGAAGGAACTATATAATAAGTTAAAAAATAAAATATAAGTAGTATTTTTTGTACCAAATTAAATGTTATTTACCAAAGTTTGGGACATAACTGCTAAGTTGCTTATAATTGGAAAAGTGGTTGAAAACTGTATAATAATACAACTAATTTGTGTTAAAATAGTGTTATATAGATCACATAAATTCAGTGAATTGTGGGTGATGATGCAAATTTCAGTTTTTGCCTAAGTCCCCACCTTTGGGTTATATATATATAAAACTATATATCAGTAATTTAAAATGTATTTGAACAAACCATACAGCAGAATAGCATATTTCTGTCAGTGTTCTGTGGGTCTCTGTAGGGTATTAATAGTGGAGGCTAAATTTCTCATTGCATAATATCCAGGTGATCAAATCTTTCCACATGTTAGCTGAATCAACTAGAAAATTCATGTCATCATCACTGCGTTTGTGATGAGAAAAATTATGGAATGCAGCCTCTTTCTTCCTGTGCCCCCTGTGAGCCGGAAAACATGAGTATAAAGGAAGGACGACCAGCGGATAACAATGCAAGTGCTCTCCATCTTTCCAAGGGCTGGGCGTGAGCTGGCCCATGGACTGGAATGGCTTTGGCGGATCAAGATGAATACTTTAGGGACCTCTCTTCTCCTCTGATGCCACTATACATCCTCACTGGGAGCCAGAAACTCAGTCTTGGGTTTGACAATGAAACCTCGGTCTATGACTATGAAAATGAAATATAAAATAACACGGAGACCAGAACCTATTACAGAACCACAGGGACCTTCACAGCACACCACTGGAGCACACAGCCACTGGCTAACGTTACTTAGTGCCCACTTGTTTTTGCCTGCTTACGGTTTTGAGGTACCACAAAAAAGGACAGAGGTGGGCTTCCCCCACTGAATCAAGGAGTCATGAGTACATCAGTCTCGCTGCCTAGAATGTTCAAGAATACCTCGCTTCAGGACACTGAATGAATCCTTAGACTCGGTACTGCACACCGGCATCCACAGGCAGGCCCAGAAGCAAGGCTGACTGTCCCAGGAACCAAGCTCTGAGGGTCTCCGAGCAGGAGCCTACTCGCATCAGGGCTCCTTCCCCAGGCCCAGGATGCAGCTCAGGACCTGCCGGAGTCAGGGCTTGCACATGCTCTCTCTCGGCATTGACCTTTGCCAGCATTGGGCCAGCACCTCTGGTCTCAAGAGCCTGCCTTAGCTTTGGTCAACAATTCATTCCTGTTCCTGTGCCAAATGGCAAAGGTCGGTGCTTGCTCTTTCCAATGTAGCTCTACTCAGAGACAGAAACAGTTCTTCCTGCCTCCAGTTTGACTGAAACCCAGTGAATATTGACTCTCGGCACTTAATTTTTTTCCCTGAAACATATTAGTTTCATGGGCTCACACAAGTGGTTCTCTCTGGTCCATGCTTAATTTCCCATACCTTTTGAAAAAGCTATTTCTCACTTACTATGCCAGAAATGCTCGCAAGGAAATCACAAACTAGAATTTGGTGGAAAAGTAAATGATCTGCGAATTAGTTCGTGTGTGACATGTAAAATTCAGCCCAGCTGAAAAGGACTCCAATCTCCAATTCTAACCATGATTCAGACCTCAGGAAATTGTTTGGGAATTTTGGATTAGTCCACATGAATTCATCCTGCTCTATTGCATCTTAATGAACTCAATTCAGTTCATAATTATTTTTGCTAGAGCTAAACTTAAAATAAAGAAACTTGATAGAAAATATGTGGTAAGTAGATCATTAAAACTATTTAAAGACATGCTTGATATAGTAAAATTCCAGTGTTCTCATCAGTATCACAGTACCTTTGCCTTCCCAAATTCCCAGTTCCCTATTCCAATAAAATAAAGCAGGAATTAGTTAACTTTTTTATCCTCTAAATTTTGAGTTGTACGTCTGTCAATATTTATTTATTTTAAATTTATCTTTATTGTTAAAAACATTACATAGTTCCTCTTTGGGAGAATCTTATTTGTCCATTGAATACAATCTATTTAATGTCCTATTAAATGCTGTCTATAGGTGCCCAGAGCTGACCTCTGCCTCTCACTAAGCCCTTCACGTGACAAAATTGCCTCTGACTTCCTGGGACCTTCAGATACTGAAGTCTTGCTGTTTTGTTTGCCAGCAGGCAAGACACTCTTGACTGCTAACTCTGTCCAGCTGTGTGAGTTTAAGAGCTTGTGGCCTCTTTCCCCAGTGTTTTAGAGATACTGACATCCAATAACACTTTCTTTTTTCACTTGAACTTCTTACTTTGAGGACCAGGACAGAACCCCATAGGAAATGGGCCTTGTGAAGATAATCATCAAATAAAACTTTTTTGTATGATTGCACTTTGGTGGCAGAGGTTAAACTGTTCTTCGTGAGCGGAACATACTTCCTTTGATTCTGCACGGAGAGGTTTTGAAATGGCTCTACAGAAACAAACACCTGTTCACCTAAATTATGCATTTGAGTCCCATTGAAGGTTTGCCTCAATGTCTAAAATATTTAACAGTTTAAAAGGTCAAGCGGGAAGCGCTTATGGATTACATGATTGTATTGGTAATTTTCCCTTCTATTATGTTGAATAAAAACATATTTCTCCTACTCTACAGGGGTGCCAGTTTCTGAGCCTTCTGGAACATTAGCATTTTCTATCTAAATTACCTCATATATCCTGATGATCATCCATTTCTCTTTGCTTTCTTTAAAAATACAGTTATTAATTCTAACTAGTTTCCTAGCTTTTGTTCAACACAAGAAAAAAAAATCCATTCTATGGATGCATTAAGCAAATACAAACAATTATAAAATATACATTGTTTTCAATTTTAAAAAAATGTAATGTCTTTGCCCAGCTGGTGTGGCTCAGTGGTTGAGCATCAACCTATGAACCAAGAGGTTACAGTCCAATTCCCTGTTGGGGCACATGCTGGGGTTGTGAGCTTGATCCCCAGTGTGGGGCATGCAAGATATAGCCAATAAATTATTCTCTCTTATCATTGATATATTTTTTCTCCTTTTCTCTCTGAAATCAATACAAATATGTTTTTCAAAAAATGTAAGGTCTTGCTGAAACTGGTTTGGCTCAGTGGATAGAGCATCAGATTGCGGACTGAAAGGTCCCAGATTTGATTCTGGTCAAGGGTATGTACCTTGGTTGTGGGCACATCCCCAGTAGGGAGTGTGCAAGAGTTAGTTGATCGATGTTTCTCTCACATCGATGTTTCTAACTCTATATGCTCTCTGTAAAAAATCAATAAAATATATATTTTAGAAAATGTAATGTCTTTTGCTCTTTTATCTTTCACAGTTTTCCTAATGGGGAATAGTAAATAGATTCCCCTGTCAATTGTTCAAATGTTTTAACTTTGAATAAAGTAATTGATCATTATCAACATGGAATTTCTATTATTCATTCACATTTTTCTATTGAATTCAAATTTTCAATTTATTTCCATTTCACCCAATTCTTTTGGTCTATAATAAGTAAAGTATGTGTTATAAGACTAAAAGAAGCATCATATTAGTAGTTACATACCATAGGTTCTTTGTTAACTTTACTTATTACTGAGTGTATTACATTTTAACACCTTAGTTCAACATATGACTTTAAACTGTGAGAAAAATAAATGTTACCCAATTCTTATTCTTCAAACACCAAGAAATAGAGTGGGATAAAGTATCACATGTAAAATTGTCAATATGCATAGCGAAATGCACCAATTTGAACACTCTATGAAGAATGGGTAGAGGAGTTATTAGCTGGGGAAAATCCACGGAGCTTGGGGCAGGCATCATGGAATCTGTAGTGGTTATGAACTGATGCAGGTGATGTGGGTGGGACCTAATAGCATGGATACAGATTCCCACCCCAAGCTCCTCTGTGAGGGGTTGGCCGCTTACCTCCCAGCTGCATCTTTTGCCTGAGGATTGCCCTGGGCTGAATGGGTGCTGAATGAATGGGTCTAACTAACCAGTCATTCATTGTTCCCTACTCTCAGAGGAGAGTCAGAGGTGAATAACTGATTGATCCAAGAGGACAAAGGCCAGCTCCTTTGTGTTAAGATTGAACCAACTCAGGCATCATTTCTGCTTCAAAGCCATGCCCTCTTTTCATTGATCCTTTTTTCTAGCCCGGACCCATTATTGTCTTGCTCCCAGCCTCCTGGGTTCCTTTTTCATAGTTCTTTAACCATCAGCCAAGTTTCTCCATTACGTCTGACAGAAAAACACTAGCAGCTACTTATTTTTGATGATGATAAAAGAGACTCATTAAAATACCATTTCCTATGTATCTAGATAAGACAATTTCTTGCAGGCGTGGCTGTGTGAATGCTCTAGTGCAAACTGTGTGCTGACATCCTGTTTAAAGAATAGTTATGGACTATGGGGAAATAATATGAGTATGTAAGAAGTCATTTTCTTCCATAAAGCAGAGTAATAATTGAAAATGGGCTTTATAAATATTGGTTATTACATGGAGTACAGAACAAATTCTGTATATATGCACTTTGTGAAGGGCGGGTAGAAAGATATATTACCTTTTACCTAATCCTTCATCTGTAATTACTATTCCCTATATATTGTTAAATCCAAATGGAAAAAGCAGTCATACATCTGAACAGGCAATGTTAGGAAATGGCTCTTAACTAACAATCTATTTGCTCACAAATGAAAAGATATGGGAAAATTTTATGCTCACCATCTCATTCTAAAAATCTCTAATGTTATCCAGAGGATTGATCCTTATGTAAGAAGCAGGAGGGGTAAAGAGGTTTATTAGTGACATTTTTATCACTTTATTATTATTTTAAATATATTTTTATTGATTTCAAGAGAGAAGAAGAGAGAGAATGAAACAGAAACATCAATGATGAGAGCAAATCACTAATCAGTTGCCTCCTGAATGCTTTACACTGGGGATTGAGTCTGCAACCTGAGCGTTTGCCCCAACCGGGAATCCAACTGTGACCTCCTGCCTCATAGAGAGATGCTCAGCCACTAAGTCATGCCAAACTGGGTGGCATAAGAATCATTTTAAGGAAAGTAACATTCTTTGTAGAGGCAAATGCCCAAAGCAGCTTAAGTTTGGACCTCCAAGACCCAGATATTAACATGAGTCAAGGCCATATGAGAAAGGGCCAAATTGCTTTACAGCAGAATGATTTTGTTTTTTGCTTTTATTTTGATGCTTTGAGAGAAAAAATGAGAAACTTTCTAAAAAGCAACAGAATAAAGAGAAATAAGCCATTAGTCTGAGCATGATTTGGAGAGCAACAAGCAGAACACACCTCTCAGAGTTGGGGCAATTAAAGGACTTTTGAGAACTGGAATGACTATATATATAATGTTGACCATTCCTCCATTCTCACAACCAAATATTATAGTGTTTATTCTGTGCCCAAAGGTACAGAGAACAGTTTGGACGGAAGAGTCATAGATAGCAGTATAAACATAAATTTCATGTTTGAATCAATGTGTTGTCCAGAGACAAAGCTTGGTCCTAGCCAGTTTGATCAATGGATAGAGCATTGGCCTATGAACCAAAGAGTCCTGGGTTTGATTCTGGTCAAGGACACCTACCTTGTTTGCAGGCTCCTCCCCAGCCCAGGCCTTGGACAGGGCTCATGCAGGAGGCAACTAGTGGATATGTTTCTCTCAAAGCATTCCTGTCTTTCTCTCTCTCTTCCACTCTCCCTAAATATCAATGAAAAAATATCTCCATGTGAGGATTAACAAAACAAAAATAAAAATAAATAAATAAACATAGATAAAGATTGTGAAATAATGAGATTACTCATAATTTGAATTAATTTGACTATTGCAGGAGGTTGAAACTCAAGGTGTATGTATATTTTACCGGTTGCCATCTAGTAGAATTCATAGAAATTTTACAAAAGATTTGAACTTTTAAGGGACATACACTTGGGTTGGAAGAAATGTCAAGGCAACCTTATCTGAATTTCAGAGATTAGGGGGTCAACAACTGACATCTCATTAAATGAATACTCAAAATGAACAATGGGAGGGGGGACTGTGTTTAATTAAAAAAACAATAACAAATGCAAATTTGGTCAATGTGCTAGCTCATTTTTAGTCATTTAACTAATGACTACAGTAAATATACAATGACGAAAGTTGGCATTTTTGACATTACTATTCTACCATTGGATCCTATTTAATAGCCTCCATCACCCCCAAAATCACCCTCACTGCTCTCAACATTAACATCCTTCTGATAAAAAACAAAAATGAAGAGTATTTCCTTTCCAATGGTGCAGACTTCTCAAACAGAAAAGTATCATTCAACCTGAGTGCCTGTCGACAAATGACTGGATGAAGAAATTAGAGTAGAGATAGCCAGTGAAATATTATGCAGCCTTGGGAAAGAAAGAGATGCAGCTATCAGCAACAACATGGATAAACCTAGTGAACATCACGTTGAGTGAAATAAGTCAAATACAGAAAGAAGAACAAACTACATGATTTCACTTATATGTGGAACATAAAAAATGGAACATGTAGATGCAAAGAGGAAACTCTCTTATGAATGCAGCATCGTGGTAGAAACTACATAAACTGATTGCAAGGATATATCTGTAGTAGTGTTATGTCTTACTTAAGGATTATTTTTTAAAGTTAGCAAATAAATTAAATATAGTATTAAGTCAAAATTAATCTCAAAAAATTTCCTAAAGGGCTGCTCAGAAGGTCCATTATACATTGCTCATCATATATATATATATATATATATATATATATATATATATTACCATAGCATAGAATACATGTTAAATATATCTGATTTTTTAATTGCCAAAAGAGAGAGGAAAAATATAATTGAAATTGTGTAAGTTAAATGCTCAAGAATATGGCAAATGTATTTTTTTAAATTGCTGAATATGGTGTTGTTGTTTTTTGGTCAAAGAAATCCTGGAATAATTAACGAGTTGGAAAAAAAGCACAAGTAGTGATTATCCCAATCAATTATAGAAAAGCAAAAGTGCTCTGATTTGAGAATGAGGACTTTTAGATCAATTACTTTAGAAAAGTTGTATGAAATAAATTATGCCATAGTTTACTTCAATTTTATTTTTTTAATTCAGATTTTCTGACCTAACACAATGAAATTTCTACTATTTGAGGTTCCCTCCACAGATTCTGTGGGTAACGTGTTAAGTTAACCATTTTAAATTCTCTATCCCTATCTCAAGTGTCAGTGAACTAATTTGGCAGTATCTGACTTCTTTCACAGATGAACGCTACTTCCTAACTCCAACCAAGTCACAAGCCCAGAGCCATAAGCAGAAACCCTTTGTCTCTTCAGTTCACAGTGGAAAACAAAGACAGGAAAAATTGATAATCTCAAAGTAGAGAATTTCTGTTGTTTTAAAAGATACTAGTAAAGTTTTAATTTATGTCATCTTTTGGTCTTTGACCTTAAAAATGCATTCTCTTGCCGAAACCGGTTTTGCTCAGTGGATAGAGCATCGGCCTGTGGACTGAAGGTCCCGGGTTCGATTCTGGTCAAGGGCACATACCTTGGTTACGGACACATCCCCGGTGGGGAGTGTGCAAGAGGCAGCTGATCGATGATTCTCTCTCATCGATGTTTCTAACTCTCTATCCCTCTCAATTCATCTCTGTGTAAAATCAATAAAATATATTTTTTAAAAATTCATTCTCTATTAGTAAAAGTTGGCATATATCCTTTTTTTGCTAAAGAATAAATATTTTTAAGAATTCCTAGTAGGTTTCAAAGTCTAGAATAAAGGTAGGCGTGAGAGTAATGAAGACCTTATTACTCAGACTTGTCAATGCTGTGAACACATACCAGACATTGTGAGGGTAAACCGTACCTTCAAGGTGTTTGGATGTGAACCACCATCAAAGACGGGATGGTAGCTGGAGGTGGATGTGGAGTTTAAGGATAGTTTCTGAGCCTCCATTTCTGCTTTTCATCTGATTTTCTTAGAGATGGATGTTGAGCTAGTGAAGAAGTGAAATCTTGCTGCAGACCCTGGGCCCTGTTTCATAAGCAAGTACCCTTGAAAGAGCCAATGTATTTTCAGATTTCTATTCATAATTAGACATTTTCAGAGAGACACAGGATATTTCCTGTAAACTTTCTGAGGTGACCTATTGTATTTTGTTGGTGTCAGTGGCCTTGTTTCTCCTGGATTTGTCTTTTAGGTCTTCTTATGGGAAACCCATTGACTTGTGGAAAATGTTGAATTCATAGTCCATTTGTCACACCCTGGCCCAGAAAATCACTTCTCTGAGATCTTCTCATAGTTTTTAACTTGGGTCTTTTTTGAGGGTAGTGTCTATTCAGTCCAAAGGGAGTCCAAATATGATTTCTTGCACCAAATATTGTTATCCCCTAAGAAGGACTTCTTTCTGCAGGTAAGGAAAACATTATTTCTTCAAATAATGCTTCCCCTTCTAACAACTTTTACTCTTGTCTAAGAAGTTTGATGGCATAAGCCAGAGATGAAGACTTTGTAGATGCCAAATGGGTCCATATTGGAAAAAAGAAAGAAAGAAACAAAAACTCTCAAGATAAAGGGCATTATTTGGTCTCAGGCCTAGATGATTCATAAATGACAGCAAATCTCATATCTGTATTTCTTCAGATCTCTAGGGGACTCAAAAAGGATAAGCATGTATATTTATCATTCACTCTGGGTTTATGGGTCTTAGGGAGCTTTCTTTTCTATGTATCATTCCTCAAGCCAGACATGAAACTCACCTGACCTCCCTCCCCCTCATGCCACCACCTAAGACCAGTATCTTGGATCTAAAAACCTAAGTTAAAAATTCGAATAGAGCACAAGCAAACTAGTGTGTGTCACTGATTTCCTAGGGTGATTTGGCAAATGATGTTAACAAATGTGGTATACACAAGAACACACGGTATATCGTTTTCTGTCTTAAGAATTTAGGATAGAAATGTGAAATGCATTAATTGGAGCTACATCATGGTCTTTGTGAGGAGTTCACCTTTGCTCCAAACTGGGAACATGCTCCTTAGTGTGCAGCGGAGAGGTTCTGGCTCCATCCTACTCCCCTCAGCCCAGAGGAGCCTTTTACTCAGAAGGTGCCGCCCCTGCTGTTTAATGTAACTAACGGTCCCCCTAGGGGAAGCCTAAGCCACATACCGAAGCCAAAAGATGACACTGTCCTTTGAACATGAAAGATGTCTTTGTTTTCAGATTAGTCTGTGTTTGGTCTACATCTGTTTAATCCCCAGAGAAAACCAATTTATCATCTTGCTCTCTCTCCAGTCAAGGACCAAATTGTCACGCGAGGATCTTAGAAAATTAACAACATGTTTCATTTGATATCATACATTAAAATATATGCATTTCCATGTAGGATGTGTCTCTTTTCACTTTCACTCACTCAAAGATATACTTGAAATATGAGTAATATTTCATATTCTGTATTCTGTTTTTCTCTGACATTTCTACAGTTTGATTGTCTTTCTAGGGGCTGCTGTGTTTACTCAGCTGTGTAATTGCTGCGGCCTTTATTCTTGGTCCTTTTTTCTGAACACTTGCAGATAACTAAATATGTTTATGGATAAATAGTAAAATGATTTCTATTGAAGACTGTGGTTTTCCGTTGTCAAGCTCTGTAAATTATGTGTGTGTGTGTGTGTGTTGTCTGAAATAGACAATGGCATCTTGAACTTCCATAGTTCCCCCTTTGCCACTTCCCTTAGAAGTGATTAGAGTTCTAAGTTTAATCCTTAGCACAGAAGAAATTCTTACTAGACAGCTATTTTATACATTTACATGTGTTTTGAGAAACAAGAAAAACGTGGTAATGCAAATAGGGAAATAAGGAGATGGATGCCCGTGGTGCTGCCAGGCTGATGAGTAGGTGTGATAGGGCTTCGCTCCCCAAACATTCTCCCACTCTTACAGGGATTTCACTGGAGCTGTTTTTGAAATTACAGCATTTCTCCATGTAGCAGTGCTACAGTCTCTCTGGCAGTAATGTTCTATGCAAAAACAACAATGCCTCTGTTTATTTAATCCTGGAAAATCATGGAAAATCTCAGAGGGAGGCAATCACTGATATAGGAAGAAGAGTGAAAAAATCCTTTAAGAAACTCAAATTCCTTTGTAAGCAATCTTACCCTCCTCTCTCCCTTCATGGCTAAATTTAGACCAAGAGTCAGCTCTACCTTCTCTCTTCTCTTCTTCTTCTCTTTATTCTTCTCCTTCCTTTTCCCTTCCCCTTCCCCTTCCCCTTCCCCTTCCCCTTCCCCTTCCCCTTCCCCTTCTTCTTCTTCTTCTTCTTCTTCTTCTTCTTCTTCTTCTTCTTCTTCTTCTTCTTCTTCTTCTTCTTCTTCTCCTTCTCCTCCTTCTCCTTCTCCTTCTTCCTCTTCCTCTTCCTCTTCTTCTTCTTCTTCTTCTTCTTCTTCTTCTTCTTCTTCTTCTTCTTCTTTACATAAGGCATTCTCAGATCTTTTAAAAAATATATTTTATTGATTTTTTACAGAGAGGAATGGAGAGGGATAGAGAGTTAGAAACACTGATGACAGAGAAACATCGATTAACTATCTCCTGCACACCCCCTACTGGGTATGTGCCCGCAACCAAGGTACATGCCCTTGACCAGAATGGAACCTGGGACCCTTGAGTCCCCAGGCCGACGCTCTATCAATTGAGCCAAACCAGTCAGGACATTTCCTCTCTTTTTGGAACACATTTATTCTTCTAGTCTTGTAAGTATTGCTTTTGCCCCTTCATAACAACAAAAACTGCTCCTGTGCCACTTGACCATGTACAGCCCCAAGTGAAATGCAATCCAAATCCTGCAGTGAAAATCCACCCGCCTCCCACTTGACCACACTTAGCATAGGACACTGAATAATCTTATACTCTCCCAACCTCCTCTTCCATTGGAATCTGGGACACTGTTCTTCAATGTCCTCTTCATACTTCTAAAATTATTAGTGCTTAGTCTTTTTTTGAGAGTCTTTACTTTTGAATTTCAACCAATTGGGGCAGAAACAACATCTAATTAGCCACAATATAACCTATAATATATACAGTACATTGTCTAACAAAATAGGTGTCTAATATTCTTTAAATATATGGATTTTATTATTGTTGTGTTGTGTTGTTAATTCTTACCTGAGGACATTTTGCATTGATTTTTAGGGAGAGTGGGAGAGAGAGGGAAGCCAGAGAGAAACATCAATGTGAGAAAGCACATCGATTGGTTGCCTCCTGCATGCACCCTGACCAGGGCCCAGGCCGGGGAGGAGCCTGCCACCAAGATATGTGCTCTTGGCTGAAATCAGACTTGGGACCCTTTGGTCCACATGCTGATGCTCTATCCACTGAGCTAAATAAGCTAGGGCCAAGTTTATGGGTTTTTAAAAGTGGTTTGATATGAGGAATGAAAAAGATAACACTATTTAGACCATTCATGACACTACAGTTGAAGTCTTTTTAATTTCTCCAAATGCTTTTTCCTTATTTTCTGAGAATACTTAAAAAAAATCTATATTTTGTTGCTCTTACTGCCTTTGTTTTCTAGATAAGCTCCAAATTGCTTATCCAGTTTGGTAAACAGTGCCTGGCTTACAATGACGGAGACAATGTTTGTCCCTTGAGTCACTGAGTCACTATGAAGGATCATGTCTCCAGGAACATTAGAATCTGAAAACCTTCTGAGTGGAAGGAACTGGATGGGTCACCTGCTCTGAAATCTCCCTAACACAGTCACTCTTTCCTGGCTGATGACTCTTCACTCTAACAGAGCACAATTCTGAAACTGCTGCCTTTAGACAATGGTGAGGGTCACATTATGTCCTGTCTTGCTACCAGATGTCAGATATAAAACACACTATCACATGCCTGCTCTTTCATTAAGGGTTCCTGACTTTCCAATTGTCATTATTTTTTTTTTTTACATACTTCATGGACTATATCTTCTTCCTTAAAATCTTCACTATGTCATGGGAGTGGTAAATAGGCTCTTCAGATCAAAAGCAGTCTGAGTTCAAGTCTTCTCTTGGTCACTCAATAGCCATGTGATCTTGCATTGACTAATACCCATAAATCTTAATTTCCTCATTTTTTTTCCTTTTAAAAAATATATTTTATTGAGTTTTCACAGAGATGAAGAGAGAAGGACAGAAAGCTAGAAACATCCATGAGAGAGAAACATCGATCAGCCGCCTCTTGCATACCCCCCACTGGGGATGTGCCCGCAACCAAGGCACATGCCCCCGACCGGAATTGAACCTGGAACCTTTCAGTCCGAAGGCCGTTGATCCATCAACTGAGCCAAACTGATTTTGGCAATTTCCTCATTTTTTATCCCATAATGGATGCTTTATCACATAAGAAAAGAAGAGGTTACACACAGTGGAACATGTTCATAACTAGTGCACATGTTAGTAACTAATAAAATCATCATTGGATAGTAAATCATGGAGATTTCTCTCTTCTCTCTCGTATTCTATAGCTGGAAATGTCTTGAAGCTGGTTTTGATTCCCTATCTTCCTTTTGGTTCGTTTCTTCTTTCTAGAGATTTCTCACTCTCTCCAACAAGTGCGAGCACAGAGGCGCTTTTGTAAGCCTTTTGTTTTGTGTTTTTCTACATGGAGATTCACCAGCTCCCATGTGCGGGTCACATCTCATCGAAGACACAAAGACAAATAAAGCACATTGCTAGGAGGACACAGGATATCGTGTGTGGTGCTCATATCTCACACTTCCTGGATCTCCAATCAAACTAATTCCCTCATGCGTGCCTTTAAATATTTCACATGAAAAATTTTTCATGAGGGCTCTGATGGCATGAAGGAGCCTCAAAGTGTTTATATTTAAATTGGTTAGATGACTCTCATTCTTTGGTTCTTCCTCTTGAGAGTCAGCTGCCATGCCCAGACTGCTGTGGCGGACACAGCAGCACAGGCATATAACCCTGTCAGCCCAGGCAGAAATGTTGCTCTTTTAGAGTCTATCTCCAATGTTTAAAACATCGATTGAATGGACTCACTCTTCAATAAACAGTTCTTATAATGGTTTATATATCTAACCTTTTCCTTTTCTTTAATTAAAATATATTACCCCATGTGCTTTTATTTTGCTACATACTTTATTAAATATTTATCAGTGGATGCTTAGGCATTATACATCTGTTTTGCTTCCTAAATGTTCCAAAGTTTTCTGAATTTCTTTGATCATTGTCCTTTTTTTTAACTAAAAGTTTGAAAAAGTGATGTTATCCTGGTGTTATTATGGTATAAATTCAAGTTATGAATGAATACATGGAGCAAGAAAGCTTAAGACTAGTCCAAAGCAAACCTTTGATGACTTTCACTTCTCTCTTTTTAAAAAATATATTTTTTATTGATTTCTGAGAGGAAGGGGAAGGGATAGAGAGAGAGAAACATCAACGATGAGAGAGAATCATTGATTGGCTGCCTCCTGCATGCCTCACACTGGGGATTCAGCCTGCAACCCAGGCGTGTGCCTGACAGGGAATCAAACTGTGACCTCCTGGTTCACAGGTTAACACTCAACCACTGAGCCATGCTGACTGGGCTTTCATTTCTCCTTTTAATGCTTGTAGGTGGGCTTCTCCCTTTTTTGCCCTTTCCCGGTTCATATTAAGTCAGTGAGCACTCTTCTACTCACTCTTTCCCTGATCCACATGTTTCTAGTCTCTTATACTTAAAAACATGGAAATAAGACCGTTCCCATGATCTTTAGCTCAGGAATACCATTCCTGGGGTTCTGATACAAAGAAACAAGTCAAGGAAAGTAAAATATCATAATCACAAAGAAAACCATAGTATTTACAATGATAATCTGGAACAATCTAAACATTGTGTGTCTACCAGGTGGAATCATATGTGAAACCATATTCAGGGCTTTGCAGTAACTTGGAAAGCTGTTTGTGGCATAATACTAAAGGAAATAAAAAAATATATGTAATATCATTACAAAATTCAATATCACATAACACTTGATTCTCATGCTTTAAGACAAGTAATATTTTCTCACCAGCTTACTTATAAATACAGTCAGTTATTATTGCTCATTCACTTGACAATTAGGACTTTTAATTTTTTTCTATACAATAATAACACTCGAAATTATTTTAAGCTATAATAGACTCATTGAGAATTTAATTTCTGCTATTTTTATAATCTCATTATGTTATATTGAACATACTTGCAATAGAAAGTACTCTTAATTTTAAGGGTTTAAAAACGTTACATCTTAATTTGCTGGTAGAATCTTGAGATTGTTTTCTGAATAGGCACCATTGTCTTGACCCATTTTACTGCTTGCATTACATCATTTCCCCTTGAAAAATTACATGTTATTTAATATAAACAGACCTACTGCTCTAGGGAGCTGCTTCTTTTGATGCTAGTTTTGCTTGAGTCATGGGGAACAAGATAATTCTAGAGCCTTCCTTCGGTTGAGCTGCTGACACCTACTTGACAGGTGTGGGAATTGGAGAATTGGTTATACTAGATCCAAACTAAGAACTTGGAAACTCTGGCCCATAATTTCAGCAGAAATGCTTGCCATGAATCTGAACGGTCGGGATGTAAAGCTAGAAGTTCTAAATCACAGAGTGCTGAATACTTCGTTGATTATTTCTTTGAGTAATTCAGCTCTTTTTAATACCCCAAAACAAAGCAGTACTTAGTAAAACTGCATCAGAGAAAAAGACCACTATTAAGTATATTCCAAAATAAATAAATAAAAGATTTGGTATTATCCCTGAATTAGTTCTTCCATCATAAATATAAGAAGACACCAAGAAGAATAGTCTTAATCAGATGTTAATATGTCTTTTGCGCAAAGAACCACAGAAGACCCAGAATTTTACTGCTTTAGAGGAAGACATTATACATTGATTTGTCTATGGAAATTCAAAATTTCATTACAGCCAAGAGAAAACTGAGTTTCCTATTGCTCTCAAAACTGCTGCCAGTGAATTAGGTTTATGAAATTGATGATAAAGATCTTTCCTGTAGTTTTTAACTTCTTTATTAATAAAAAGCTAAAAGCATGACCATGAGTACTGAATCAACCCATTACATATTTTACTATATATTTTTTCTAGGTACACAAAAGCTTAAAAGATAGATAGATGATCTCATGTGAAACCTGGAAGTACCTACTGAACAATTAAAGTTGTAGAGTTTGGTATGTCTTTCACTGTCATCTGGCTTTCATTGTCCTGTTGGCTGAAACTTGGCTGTTATTCCTTTAAAGAGAATTTATCCTTTCCCTTTGTAGATCTTGTTATTGTTCTCTGCACCTTACTCTTCTTTTATTAGAAAAAATATTAACTGTTTCTATATTATGCTCTTTATTAGATAAACCAACATTTAAAGGCTTATCCTTCAGGTCTTTTATTTCCTATCACCTTGTAATCTTGTCTTTATTTTTATTTCTTGAAATTTTAAATGTGAGAACTATTATGGACTTGGGGTAAGGTAGCGTTCAATCCAAGAGCATTTGCATTTACTGTTGGATGACTTAGAAGGCAATAAGCACTGGGACCACCTTAAATGTTTGCATCTCCCAGGAGTGGTGAATCCAGGCTGCATGAACTCCACATGACAGCTGACTTCTCTTCCTAATACTCCAAGGGTCTAGAAAATACTTGTCTTTTTCCAGATCCCTTCAGTGAAGTGGGTCAACTTCTTATTCAAGTTCTTATAATATTTGCAGTCCTTTGAGTTTAATATTACTTTTCACTGATTCGCCCATAAATTTTAGTTGCATAGATACAGTAACCCATGTGTCTATAACTCATGAAATCCAAAGTTCTTGTTAACCCAGCTTAGCAAATCTCCTCAAGGCAGAGCTTACTTTACTGCCTCATTTGCTTCCATGATTCTCTTTTTATCATTAAGGTTTTTGAACTTCTTCCCACTCTATTTTAGTTTTTCTTTTTTTTTAATGGGGAGATTAATGAAACATTTCTGTTTCTAGAAATAGAGGCATGGTTTAATTATTGATTTCTTTAACTATAAACATTTTTATGTTCAGTGAACTCAGTCTCCTCCATGACTACATTGTTAATCACCTAATTCCATTCACCTGAAAATTTCAATTTCAATATGTCATCCTCTTAATGCAAACCTTCTGTCCTCCCATTTCCATTTTAAGGATACTTATGATCTGTCAATTTCTCTTTTTCCATGCAATTTATCAAATCTTTTTTCCTGTTTCACACCCTCCCTGGTTGAGCTGGACCTATATTGAATCACTTGGACATTTTCTGATCAATGTCTTCTCCATGAACTCCTTCCCACGTTGCTTGCTCTGCAGACCTTAATCTCTGAACCAGTCTTACTCTCCCATCATTTCTGCTTCTACACTCAGACTGATGAAAATGGTAGGACAACACATTGAGATAGTGCAAATGGAGTATCATGGTTTCCAATCATACGCTCAAATTAAGTGACTTCCCAACTCCTTTCACAGAGCCATCAACAGTGAATAATGTCAACATAGCCTTTCTCAAGCCATCAATTCTACCTCTGTCCTTGTTTTCCTCAGAGACAATGTTATCTTGCATTTTTTAAGGAAATGTCCTTCACTTCCAGCTCTTCCCAGTGAACGTAATTAAAGTCACAGCAATCATTCTCCGCAGGAGGGTGTCCTTCCTGTTCATAGTTAAATCTATCTGTGCTGTTGATCACCTTGCCTTCCATTTCCTTAGAAGTGTTTCTAAATTACCCATTTATTAACATGTTCTCTCTATATCTGACCTGACTCTCTCTATATATATTTTTATATTCTACCCACTTAACTATGCCTCTTGCTTCATACATAAGTATATTTTATATTACTTTTCTTCTCCTTCCCCAGAACAAAGCAACATCATTTCCTCACGTTTCCTCCTTCTATGCTCCCCTTTTCAACCTGGCATTCTTCAAGCCCTCACACTGAGATGCCTTCTGATAACTTCACAATGAAAACCAATTTCAAAATACAATAATCCTTTTGAATTCATATTCTTTATATTTTGAAAATTGGCACTAATTCCTCTTGGTTTCATAATATCTTTTTCTTTCTGAAAACTTATCTTTAGTTTAATTTATTGGTTTCTGTTTTACTATTCACTGCTTAAATTTTGGTATTCTGTAAGGGTTTCATTTTATACTCTTCTATTTTAATTCTATATACTCTGTGATTGATGTCAACAACTCCTATATTGTACACTGGTATTTATTAAAACAATGACTCATAAATGTAACTCTGGTCTACAGTTTTCTGTAGAGATTCATATATATATATATATATATATATATATATATATATAATGTTTGCATCATATATATTTTATTTTATTGAATTCAGAGAGGAAGAGAGAGAAAAAGAGAGATAGAAACATCAATGATGAGGGAAAAAATCATTGATCAGCTGCCTCCTGCACACCCCCTATTGGAGATCTAGCCCATAAGCCAAGCATGTGCTCTTGACCGAATGGAACCTCGGACCCTTCAGTCCACAGGCCAAAGCTCTATCCACTGAGCCAAACCATCCAGAGCCCTGTGTTTACTTTTAACCCAACTAATACCCTAAGTACCCAGAAAAAAAGAAGAATAGATGCATTACTGTGAGTGGATCAAAATGTTGAATGTCTGGGATTCTAGGCGGAGTTACACTCTGATGTCCTTTGGTGAAATCATTCCAGGTGACTCGGCTTATGTACCACAGAGATATCATCTGGAGAAATATATTCTTCATTATCTGGACTCTTAAAAGTATTATTAATGAGCTCAGATAAGAAACATTATCATTAATTGGTAAGAGTTGGATTCTAAGCAGACTTTTCAACAAAGAGATAGTTGATGATCAACCTTTTCATGACACTATTTTGCCAGCAGATCACTAAAATCATGTCTAGATTTATTATCTCTCCTTGTTACAGTTTAATTGCAAAGGTATATTATTTGTTAAGTAACGTGTCATAAAAGCAAGTTCCACAGAATTCTCTAAAAAATCTTTTAAATTACAAATTCTCTCTAATATTAGATTCATTTTTAAAACAAATATTCGTGCCCTAGCTGGCTTGGTTCAATGGACAAAGCATCGACCTGCAGACTAAAGGGTCCCAGTTTCAATTTCAGCCAAATTTAAGATAACCTGAGATTGCACATTCTTGGATTGTGGGCTCAATCCTCAGTAGGGGGCATGCAGAAGGCAGCCAATCAATGGTTTGCTCTCATCATTGATGTTTCTCTCTCTCTCTTCCTCTCCCTTCCTCTCTAAAATTAATAAAGTATATTAAAAAACAAAATAAAGACAAATTTCTGTATTTGACTCTTTTTTCAAAGTAAACTTGACAACAATTTTTAATGGATTCCCAAATAAAATAAATATGCTCTCCAACATACAATAGCACTGATATTTTAAAATAGTAACATCTTTGTGAAATTTTTCACATATCCAAAAGAATAATAAAAAATGTATCAGAGCAGCAGTATTTAAAATGGTGACGTACTTAGAATAGAAAGAGATTGATTGAATGAATTTCAGAAAGTAAGCTAAAATATACACATATTAAATACATAATGAAGGTGGTATTTCAATTCGGTAGGTGGAATACATAATAAGTGTGTAGGAACAACTATATTTTTATCTCTACCTAACAGAATAATTTGGCTACAGAGACCAGCATTTAATTTTATCAATTTAAAAACCAATATTAAAGAATTATTGACCCACTGTCTTACCTCCACATTAGAAGATAGAAGAATAGTTGTGAGTCAATAGCCATATATTGACTAACTATATTTTTGCACTAGGGTAAATGGAGCTCTTGAAGCTGGAAGGGCTTCTAACTCAGTGGACACTAGTGAAGGTTTTAGAAGTGAAAACAGAAGTCTGTGCGTGACATTTGCAGATGCTAAAAGTGATACTGAAATACAAACACAATTTCCCCTTGGAGAAGGAGAGTTTGCAGCTAAGATGGGCACTCTGTTTTTAGAATTTTCTTCTGAACTCTAGGCAAGTCTCCATGATGCTCTGTCTTCTCCAAAATCAGATGTACCCCTGAATTTAAGATAACCTGAGATTGCACAGGATCGGTCCCCACAATATCAGAAATCGTGGAAAAACTGAACACTTAGGGAAAAGGAAGTTATTTATAGAGATTCTAGAGGCCTTTACTATAATGCTGTTTACTCATTCATTTGTATTCCTGATCATAATATAAAAAAATAATCAATCTGACTTCCCCTTTACCTTTCTCATCTATTCCGTTCCCTCCGGACTGTCTGACTCTCTGTAACAAACAAGTCAGGAAACCTAGTATCTACCTCTTTTTGGCACTGTCTTTCTCATCTTATAGCTCCCATTTCTGCAACCATCCAACAATTCTACAAAGCTCACATTAAACCACAGTCTTTCATGAAGGGACTGTCCTCTCGACTGGTATAATCCTTGTTTAGTATGCCACTCATTGAACATAGTTATCACTCTGTCCTATTAATCGTCTGTTGAAGTCCCCTCAGCTTTTCACTGAGTCTCCTCAGGGTAGGAATCCTAACGTCCCCTTCTGTGTGTCTAGAAGCTAGTATTCTACTAATGAAAGGAGTGATTTGGAGGAATGTTAAAATTACTGTCAAGCAAACAAAAAAAATATATTTGGGGGACATTTTAGAAGAGTACGTTTATAAATAGAGGTTTTAAAGTTTTCACAATTTAGAGTGTGATGTGGAAAACTCCTAAAAGGTAAAAAGATTGACTGAGGTTTACTAAAAGAAGTGCTTTTCTTGCTAATCATTTGCAGTTTAAAATTGATTTTTGAGTATGCCTTGTACCTCCTGTCAAAACTCCAGAACAAACATATGGGCTCTTACTTGTTGAAAATACTTTGTTGACTTTCTTACAAAACATTGCCTATAAATAAGGAGGAGTTCTTTTGCTTCATTCTCTCTGGGAAACAGATAGAGCTGTTTGTGATCCTGTGTGCCTTCAGCTGGCCTTTACTCCTGCTTGGATTTCCCCTTTCTGATTTCATGGTATTCATCAAAATCTTCACCCTGGGTGGGCTCTATCTTCCCCTTTGGTAAGCAAAATGGATGCTAGACTTGTATGATTGTGTACACACCCTTAAACATATATCAGGGGCATGGATTTGTAAAGAGGCTTTGAATTTCAGGATTTCAAGCTGCACTTTTAATCTTTAAGGCAATTGGAATTCTCTTTCTGTGGTTTTTCTCCCCCACTAGACTATTCTAAACCATTACTCTCTACTTGCTTTGCAGGCTCAAAGCTCTTGAAGGTTTCCCTTTTCTCTTTGAAAGGAGGCAGATGGCTCTATTGTTGCAATCGGCCTCCACACAGCATGATGGGGATGGTCATTTTTCCTTCTGGAAGGATTGCTTTGTCATTTGATGATTGGGGATGTGATATTTCTAATCTGAACCTCCAGGAGCCAGCAAGTGCAATTAAATGGTTCAGATGAAGCCAGTCACAGAGCTCTGGGCTAAGATATTTAATACATCATTTAATTATATCGAGAAACAAACATTCATAGGTTAAGTTAAGATTGTAATCATACAAACATGCAGCTATGGAAAAATCTTCACATTCCCTTGCATATCACATCTTCATTTCTGTCTCTGTCTTTGCTTCTGTTATTTCTCTACCACTACCTGAAAAATCACTGAGCGTCTTAGGGTTCTGTTCTGATCCCTCTTCTCCTCTTTCTGTACTTTCTCCTTAAGCTATACAACCTAGTCCTGAGATTCCCTCTACCATACTCAAGTCTATCTGATATATTTCCTACTGGGTGGGGGGAGGTGAAGGTTGAGGGGGGCGCATGCCTGGATGAGGGCTAAGGCTGGTGTCCTTAATCCTACTGAAAACCCAGCCCCCCACAGAAATATGATTTATTTATTTATCTCCCAATTTATATGTCCCACCATCTATTGTATACTTTGTGACTTATAGCTCCTTAAATTCAATATAGGCAAGTCTACCTTCTTCACCTAACCTCACCACGAATCAATTAGTTCCTTCTGCTGTATTCCAAATTCTAGTGGGGGTTACCATCTCCCACCCAGTTCAAGCTAGAAATCTGAGAAACCACCTGGACTTCTTGCTTACAACCCTCATATCCAAACACAACGCCTTATCCATTGGCACATTCAGCCACCATTACACTGTCACCTGTACCATCACCTAACTAGTTGCTTTGATGGGGGTTGCTGGGAAAACCCACTCAGGGCCTAGATTAAAGCATCCTTCATATACACATACTCACTACCACCCAATAAAATTTCCTTGAAGTTTTCCTTTAAGGTTATTGAATAAGGTATTCAAATCCTTCAACCATAAGCCGTAAAAGTGGCTAATGCAGTCTGACTGAAATAGTGCCATTTGAATTTAGCACTGATACCATGGCTTTGAATTATATGTAAGTGTGTGATTGACATGTGAGACTTGAACTTTAGAAGTCTGGAGAATTGTTATTGCCTAGGATGCTCCAGAACCTGACCATCTGGCCAATCCAACTACTGAATGTCCAATCAGTTAACTTCTGAGTTCCTACATACCTTGACACCTGAACAAGGCTACGACATCTATCCAGGTGGTTGTGTAAAAAGCAGTGGGGCATGGCTAACCCTCTAGCACACACACTAGACCTAGGCAGATTCCGTTGGGCCTTTACAAATGTTCTTCATCAAAGGACCAAGCTTTCTGAAGAATAGTGGGTATTAAGAGCATGCACTCAACTCTGCCCAGTCACTATACTTTCCCTTTGTCCCTTTTATTGACTCAGCCTGGAACTTAAACTCCTTTTTAACAAATGCATCTCCAATTTTGGTAAGCACAATTTCAGTCTCCTTCATCCACTTCCTATTTAAAATAGTTACTGGGCACCTGTTATGTATCAGGCACTGTGCTTGCACGTGTTATAACTGGGGATGTCTGAAATGTAAGGTGTTATACTAGCACAGTGTGCTCAGTATTATTCTAGGGGAAGTGCAGAGCCCCAAATCAGGGCGTGTAGGCCAGATTGAATGGGAGAATGGCTTGAGACCTTCCTGGAAAAGTGTCCTGCAAGCTGAAACTTGAAGGAAAAGGAGAGATTGGAGTGGGAGCTCCTGATAGAGGAAATGGATGTGTGAAAAACCAGAGGCAAGGGAGAATGCGGGACTCCCTAACAACTGAATGTTGTTTCTCAAGGCTAGAGAAGAAGTCATGGTGGGATGGGGTGGGGTCAGCAAGGTCATGGTGGGATGGGGTGGGGTTAGCAAGGGCCTATTGAGAGCAGCATGGGCCAGGCTTGGAAGCCTATTGCTGGGTCAAGACCTTAGTTTAAGAGCAATGAGGAAACAGAAAAGTTTTACCAAGGGACTGATATTCTCAGAGATATGTCCTAGGAGATCACTTTGGTGTGATTGGGAAGAAGCGATCAGAAGGGAAAAGACTGGAGGTAGTGAGACCACGAGGAGATGGCTAACATGGTTCAGAAGAGAAAAACAAAGATCTGGCCTGCTTCAGTGACCCCTCAGTGTTATCCAGAGAACTTACGATCTCCCATTTGACATTTTCCCCTCAGATGAGAGGAACTCCCATGAATATATACATACATGTCATTGTCAGAAGTCCTCGGCATCTGTGCCTACACACAGATAAAGTTCAATATGTCTCGTTTTGATTCCTCCCCCCCAAGAAAAATGCCAAGAGCAGCCCTTCTTGCGGATGGAGAGAAGAAAAAGCACTGTATGTTTTTCTACCTAAGCTCAGAACTGTTATGATGAAAGAACTGGCAGGGATTGGATTTCTCTTGCTGTGCCTGGTGATTGAGACAAACTGGAGGCACTGGAGCCACAAAGAGACTCCAGCGTAAGACCTAGAAGCCACTCCCCGTTCTGATCCCACTCAACACAGCTTCATTCTATTGTTGTTTTGGGCAAGAACTATTTACAAACAAATGTAAGTCACTGGACTTAGCTGAATATTAATACCATCCATTGATACACATTAATCAAGAGTGGGAAACCCACAGGAGAAAGGGAATCTCCCTCTCCCCCTCTCTTCCCTGTCACCTTAGTTGTACAACACATGGTCCATACTGTGGGTTGTGAATTTGCTGGCTTCACAATCCAGGAAAAAGTTAGTGAACTTGGAGAAAGAGAAGAGAGACCGGGTCCCAGTGCTGCTGCTCATTGGAAGTCAGTTGGCTCATTCGGATATTGATCTGTTATACTTTCTCTAACCAAAGTAGCAGCACTACATTTTCGTACACTCTTTCTAGCTAAATGTCATGGTTGCATGAGTCAGTCTCCCAGACTGGGAAAGACACTGAAATGAGTACAGACACAGGATATAAGAATAATGATTAAGAAAAAAACAGAGCTTATCCGATAGCCACATCTCCTGTTTCCTAGCCAGTGAGGCGTTCTTCCCTGAGGACCAGGCGCCAGGAGCCCTGGGGAGGTGCAGGGTGCAATTGCCTCACATCTTCCACAATGCCATTCTGCTACTCCCTTCTAAGACTGGATCAAGGTTTGATGTTGGCTTCTGCCAGCACATTCACCTTTTCTCCTGGCACATATTAGCAATGGATCCAGCCTCTTCTTATAGGGACTTGAGTAACATCAAGTATCTGCATGTGTTTCCAGTTTGTGTTTCAGCCATTTTAGCCACAATCTTCAAGGACCAATTGCTCACCAATCTGACAGAGTGCTCAAGGCTACAATGACCTTCCTCCAAGTTTTCACAATGTGAGCTATTGTCCTGTGCAACTACTAAACTTGGTCATTGCAGCACAAAGATAGCCATAGACAATACATATGTGATAGGCATTTCCGTGCCCAATAAAACTTTATTTATGGACACTGAAATTTAAATTCCATGTAATATTCAAAATATTATAATTTTTTTATTCTTAAAAATATAAATATCACTCTTAGTTTGAGCGATGTAGTCACCAGAGAGCTGAGCCATATGTGATTCATGGCCAGAGGTATGCAGACCTCTGTCTAGACTAGCTGTGGGCAAACTACGGCGCACAGGCCAGATCCGGCCCGCTTGGCTGTTCTATCCGGCCCGCGGAGCCGAAAGAGCGGAGGGTTCTCTTGCTCTCCCCTCCGCTCCTTCACCAGCAGCCCAAGATAAGAGTGCCAGCATGGTCAGGTTGCTTTTGTCCCGGCCCTCCGGTCCAGTGTAAGAACCCATTGTGGCCCTCGAGTCAAAAAGTTTGCCCACCCCTGGTCTAGACCTAACCCTCAGGATGGCCCTGAGAGAGAGTGGGTAGATCACAGACTGAGTGTGAGTTTGGCAGACAGAACTATCACTTAAGGAGGCCAAACAGCACCTCTGAGATATATATATATATATATATATATATATATATATATATATATATATATATTTATATATATATATATATATATATATATATTATACAAATTAGGCAGGGACTCCATAACGGGTCATGACCAGACAAGAGGAGGTTGTGCATGCAGTTAAGACCTGGAGTGGAGAAGGGAGACAGGCAGGGGGGCCTGCCTGAGCCGCCGGCAGCTTGGAAGGCCCTGGAGCAAACACAGTTAGGCACAAGTCCCCACCCCCAACAGCCGGGGAAGAAACACAGGCAGCTGGGGACTGGCCAAGCCACTGGGCTGGCTCAGGAAGCCCCAGTGCAGACACAGGCAGGGGGGCAGGGGGGGCTGGGGCAGAAGTCAGTCCCGGGTCCCAGCAGCCCAGGGCAGTTGGGCCTGACTCCTGCAGAGGCCTAGAGGTGCCTCCTCACGCGATTTCAGTCTGGGCCTCTCTTTCATCTCTAATAGTAACAAGGATCCTCTGTGAAGTCTTTGGTCCAAGGGGAAAAAGGGTGAATGTGAGCGTCTGCCTATCTCCTGAGCTTGAAAATCCCTCCATTGTATTTCCCTGTGTTCAGTAAGTTTGGGGTTAGAATGAAAGTTCCATTTCTCTGTTCTTGGTGAGGAAGGGAGAGGGGAGATGGCCAACACGTGTATGTGTTTTGGTTTTCCTATTAGCATCAATGGTGATCACAACAGCTACAGTAAACCACCAGTTCTTTTTTTAAAAATAATTCTTTTCTGTTGAAAGTATTACTATGTCCTCTCCCCGCCCCGCCTTTGACCCCCTCCAGCCAGCCTGGGGCCCCCACCCCAGGCCCTCACCACCACATTGTCTGTATGCATGGGCCGTAGGTATATGCACACAAGATCCTTGTAAACCACCAGTTCTTAACAGAAAATAAGCTAAATAAAGATCAGATGATCCAGCTTTCAATCCCGAATTATAGTTAACCAGAAGTCTGACTCAGCAAGTATTACTTAAAGTCTCTGGACGTCTGTTTCCTTATCTGTATATCAGAAAGGATCATGGAATTTATTCTAACAGAATGAATGGACGACAGTTCTTATAAACATCACCTAATAGATATTTTATGTTTATTTTTCAGAAAGCATGGTAATTTATTTGGTTAAAGGATATCTATTTGCATCCATTTCCTTGAAAGAAGGAAGAAATACAATTTTTAAGTTGAATCTGTGAATTAACACTGAACCTGCAGGTGGTGCTATGTTCCCTTCTTAAGATTCAGTCATTTTCTTTTTAGTTTAAGTTCTTAGGGAAATGTATGGTTCTTTTGTTTTGTGTGTGTTTGTTTTTATCCTGAAAAAAAGTAAACGGAATTATTTATCTTTATTTTTTGTGTTTTATTATTAAAATGGGAAAAATTGCCCTTACCATTGGAAAAAAATATGCAGTAGTTACTTTTTTGCAAAGGTTATATGCTTCCCTACATGAAATAATTTCACGTTTGTGTCTTTTTTTCTTTTAGATATTTTTGCTTATCACTCAGCATCGGTTTTTCTGTGACTCTCAATCAACTTACTCTGCTGTTGATGTTGTTAAACAATACTGCTTCACTGAGAACTGGGTAATCAAGAGTTAAGGATAAAACTTTCCATAAGAGAACCATTTCAACCACTTGTTTGTCATAATCAAGTAAGCAAAACAACAAAGATTTCCCAGAATTAAGCCAAAAGGACTCAGGCTGAAGGCAGAGTTGTCAATGGTGAAAGTTTCTAGACATTCTGAAATTTAATTCATTTAAATTTTCTAGTAAAGGTGTTAGAAAATACCAGAGGCCTGGTGCACTAAATTTGTGCAATGCGGGTGGGTGTCCCTCAGCCCAGCCTGTACCCTCTCCAATCTGGGACCCCTCAAGGGATGTCTGACTGCCCTCTCACAATCCTAGACTGCTGGCTCCCAACTGCTCGCCTGCCTGCTTTCCTAATTGTCCCTACCTGCTTCTGCCTGCCAGCCTGATCACCCCCTAACCACTCCCCTGCTAGCCTGATTGATGCCTATCTGCTCCACAGCCAGATTGTTTGCCCCTACCTGCCTTCCTCTGCAGTCCTGCTCACCCCCAACTGCTCTCCCCTGAAGGCCTGTGTGCCCCCCCCCCCAACTGCCCTTCCCTGCAGGCCAAATCACCCCCAGATTCCCTCCTCTGCAAGGCTGGCTAGAGCTGCAGAAGCTTGGCTTCCTCCATTTCCGGGGAAACCCAAGCCTACCTTCTGCTCTCTGTGGCCGCAGACATCTTGGTTTGGTTTATTTGCATATTTGATCCTGATTGGCTGGTGGGTGCAGCTTGTGGGTGTAGTGGAGGTATGGTCAATTGCACATTACTCTTTTATTAGATAGGATGATTAAGCCTAGAAGGATCTTCTTTTACAAGTTCAGTCTGTCTTTGAACTAAGCAAATAGATAATAAAATCTTATAGTAGAAAAAGAAAGGGCCTTTGAAGCAGATCTCTCTTGAGGAAACAAGAACAAAATTGTAAAACCATATATGCACTGATAATTGCAACACATAAAGGTAAAGATTGCATTTACTTTTTGTCCCTAAAATTGTTCATGTGGCTGTACTTTTGCCTTGAACTCTGGTTATTAAGCTACTTTGAATGAAAAACCCACAAGTAAAAATTAAGTGTGTATCAAAGCACAGTACTCTATCCATGTTTTCCAACTAGTTCTTTGCAACCACCTTCAAGTGATTGAGCTGAAGATGGGCAAAAGCTGCTGTGGACAAGTGCTGAAGATGGGCAAAAGCTGCTGTGGACAAGATGTGAAGAAAAAGGAACCCTCATGCACTGTTGGTGGGAATGCAGACTGGTGCAGCCGCTGTGGAGAACATTATGGTGTTTCCTAAAAAAATTAAAAAGGGAACTCCCATTTGACCCAGTGATCCTACTTCTAGAAATATATCCCAAGAAAACAGAAACACCAATGCACCCCTATATTCATTGCAACACAATTTACAATAGCTAAGATTTGGAAACAGCCTAAGTGCCCATCAGCTGATGAGTGGGTTAGAAAATTATGGTACATCTACACAATGGAATTCTACACTACTGTAAAAAAGAAGAAATTCTTACCATTTGCAATAGCATGAATGGACTTGGAGCATTATGCTAAGCGAAATGAGCTAGTCAGAGAAAGATAAATATCATATGATCTCACTTATTTGTGGAATAGAATGAACATAAACTGATGGAAAAAAATAGGACCAGAGACAGAGAAGCATGGGACACACTGTACAACCAATGAGGAAAGGTGGGGGGTGGGGGGATAAAAGGGTAAGAGATCAACCAAAGGACTTGTATGCATGCATATGAGCATAACCACTGGACACAGATAGTAGGGGGATGATGGCTTGTGCTTTGGGCTGGGAGTGGTCAGGGAGAGATTAATGGGGGGAAGAGGAGACTCATGCAATTCTTTAAACAATAAAGAATTTTTTTTTAAAAAAGCTGGTGTGGGTGTGGGATGTGTGGATGTGTGTTGGAGAATGGGGGAGAAACACGGTAATGCTGCACAGTGCAAAGATTTATAAAAGCATGCGTATGACTTTTGAAAAAGAAGAAAAGTTGAATTCCTGGTGGTGACAGGTCTGGTAACTTAGTTTTTAACCATTTGAGATTATGTATGAGATAGGGCATTGGGAAGGATTAGAGTCTATAGAAATGTCACACAGTAATGGCACTACCACTATCTACTACAGTGTGCATGTTGCCCTAGTCTCAAGACTTTCTGAAACTTTTACACTGGGATTGATTTCAACATAAAAGGATCATAATAAAATTATGGAAAATTACTTATCTATGTTTTTAAAATTAATATAGATTTCAACACACTGGCTGATTTGTCTCAGTGGTTAGAGCATCAGCCCATGGATTAAAGAGTAGCAGGTTCAATTCAGGTCTGCATCTCCCTTGTGGGCTCTATCCCTGGCCCAGTCTGGGCAGTGCAGGAGGGAGCCAATCCATGTGTCTCTCACACATCAATACTTCTTGCTCTCTGTCTCTCCTAAATATTTAAAAATATATGTATAGATCTCAAAATGATTATATAAGTCAGGATTTACATAAATAGCATAGAAAACTGGCTTTAGGAGAATTGAGGCTTTGTAATAAAAGAGAATTATAAATTAGTAAGCATGACAAATGTGTTTGTTGCTTCTCCTCTTTTCTTTTTTAAAATAATTCTTTATTATTGAAAATATTACATATGTCCTCTCCCCCCCCCCCATTAACTGCCTCTAAACCTAGCCCCAGGCCCTCATCACCCCATCGTCTGTGTCCAAGGTCCATGCATATATGTATACAAGTTTCTTGGTTTATTACCTCTCACTCAGCTACCCTCCCCACCTTCCCTTTGAGATTCCACACCCTGTTCCATGCTTCCATGTCTTTGGACCCACTCTGTTCACCAGTTAATTTTGTTTCTTAGATTCTACATCTGAGTGAAATTATGTGATACTTGTCTTTCTCTGACTGATTTATTTTACTTAGCATGATATTCTCTAGGTTCCTCCATGCTGCCTCAAAAGGTAAGATATTTTTCTTTTTTACTGTTTCATAGTATTATGTAATGTACCCCACCTTTTTTATCCAATGATCAACTGTTGTGTACTTGGGCTGTTTCCAAATCTTAGCTATTGTAAATTGTGCTGCTATGAACATTGGAGAGGATGCATTCTTTCTAATTGGTCTTTCAGATTAGTTAGGATAACAAACATGTTTTCAAATCTAATAGTGCATATAAAATTTCTATTTTCTGAAGAAAACTCAATGGTTCTGGCTATAGCATTAATCATTTGCTTATATCTTTGTTGCTAATTAAAGAGCAAAATATTTCACATTAAACTTGATACCATTTTAATGGAAAGGACAGGACATTTCCTCTTGATCTTTTTGCATCATGAATTTGCTCACTATAAATTTATATAAATCAGATATATTAACAATTATGTAAGAACTCCCAGTCCTAATACCCCTGTGGGAGAGCTGCTGTGACCTCATTCAGAGTTCTGTGATGGCTCAGGCCTACATATAAGCCCTACAAAATCATGGGTATTTGGACTTCTGGTCAAGGTAGAGTGAAAGCAGCTGCTGGGAATAACTCCAGACCCTTCGCCAGAACAAAGTTCTAGTGCAACTCTAAGGGCAAGAACTGGTGGAGCCAAAGAAAAGACTCCCAGTCCCCTGGTAAGCATAGAAATGCCTCATCTCCTCACATGTGTGTGCAGTTTCTGAATTCTTTTGGTTGAAAGATGCTTTCCCTGCTTGTTCTTTGACTCAATATGCTTTTTAAAATTAAGTAGGGTTATTTTTTATTATTTGCTTGTATATAAATTTTAGACTGAATGGTTCAGTGGGTACAATTGCTTTTGAGTTTTTAAATTTGCTTTATAGTGATAATTTTTCTGTTACATTTCAATTTTATGAACCTAGGAAGTATGTATTACCCTCTTTAATTTAAAATCAAATGGCTTAATTTTAAAATTTATTTTTTGCATTAAATATTTATTTATTTATTATTATTATTTAAATAAATCTTTATTCAGATTATTACAAATGTGTTCCTCTCCCCCGCCCCCTCAATTGCTCCCCTCCACCAGGTTCCCATTCCACCCTCTGTCCTTTCCTCATCCCCCAATGTCCTCATCCATAGGTGCACAGTTTTTGTTCAGTCTCTTCCCGCACCCCCCACTCCCCTTTTCCCCGAGAATCATCAGTCCACTCCCCTTCCATACCTCTGATTCTATTATATTCACCAGTTAATATTCTTCATCAGATTTTTTAAAAAATCCCCTTGGTTTTTAGGTTCATTTGTTGATAATTATGTATTTGTTGTTCATAATCTTTATCTTTATTTTCTTCCTCTTCCTAAATAGCCCCCTTTAGCAATTCTTGTAATTCTGGTTTGGCAGTGAGGAATTCCTTTAGCTTTTTTTTTTTTTTGGGGGGGGGGGGAGCTCTTTATCTGGCCTTCGATTCTGAGTGATAGCTTTGCTGGGTAGAGTATTTTTGGCTGTAGGTTTTTGATATTCATCACCTTGAATATTTCTTGCCATTCCCATCTGGCATGCATGGTTTTTGTTGAGAAATCAGCTGACAATCGTATGGGTGCTCCTTTATAGGTAACTACCTGCTTTTGTCTTGCTGCTTTTAATATTCTCTCTTTGTCTTTTGCTCTTGGGATTTTAATTATGATGTCTCTTGGTGTGGTCCTCTTTGGATTCCATTTGTTTGGGGTTCTGTGTGCTTCCTGGACTTGTAAGTCTATTTCTTTCCCCAGGTGGGGGAAGTTTTCTGTCACTATTTCTTCCAGTATTCTTTTGGTATCTTGCTCTCTCTCTTCTTCTGGGATCCCCATAATTCTGATGTTGGTTCCCTTAAAATTGTCCCAGAGGTTTCTTACACTATCTTCAACTTTCTGGATTCTCTTATCTTCTTGCTTCTGTAGAGGAGTGTCTTCTGGCTCTTTGTGTTCTAAAACTTTGTCTTGATTTTTGCGATCTTCCAGTCTGTTTTTAGGACTCTGCGTAATATTTTTATTTCAGACAATGTTTTCTTTATTTCTAGTTGATCCCTTTTTATTTCTAGTTGATCCCTTTTTATATCCTCACAGGTCTCATTTATTTTATCGGCCTTTTTTAGGATATTCTTGAAAAGCCTTATAATTGTAGTTTTGAACTCAAAGTCCATTCTTTTCTTTTCCTTCATCTCCTTCCTTTGTGTCCTGCCTCTTGTCTGCATTTTAGTTGTTTTCCTAATTTGATGGAATAGTTTTGTGTGCTATGTGATCTGGTAGAGCCCAATAGCACAACCTTCCCAGTGGACAGTCTTGGTGTAGCCCTTTGTGGGCTGTGTGGGCAGTCTTGTTGTTAAGCCTTGCTAATTGTTGGCATCACTGGGAAGCGTTGATCTCCAAGTCAATTGGCTGTGAGGATCAGCAGTGTCTCAGCTAGGAGGGCTTCTGTACTCCACTTGGATGGGGCAGAGTCTAGGGGTGGCACAGACAATCTTTGGTTCCCTGTCAGTCTCCACTTAGAAAAGTCCTGTTCATGGTGGGTCTCACTAGAATGATTGCAGAGGTGCGTACCTCTTTGATAAAGTCAGATAAGCTTTGGATTCCTGCCAGTCCCTCCTTAGAGAAAGCCAGCCTCTGGGAGAGCTTCTGTGCTCAGCTTGGATGGGGCGGATTCTCTGGTTGGTGTAGCCAAGCTTTGTTTTTTGGTGGGATCCTTCCCAAGTCCTGCAGTAATTGCCTCTGGCTTTACACACCTCCAAGAGATCTCTGCCTGGTGTCCGGCCTCTCCCTCACTGGGGCCGTCTATCAGAGCAATAGGGTGATTCTGTTTTCCTCTCAAACAAGAAAACCAGTAGCGTGTTAGCTGTCCACCCTCTCTGCAAACAGGGCGTAAGCCAGCAGAGAATTCAGCCCATTCTGCCCTCTTCGCACACAGGGAGTCTGACAGCAGCAATCTCGGCTGGCCCTCCCTCTCTGTGTGCTGGGATTAAGCTAGCACCTTTTCACACACACAGTTCTCTGTACCTTCACAGTTTCTGAGGGTCAGTGCGCCTTCTCTCTCCTTTCCAGATAGCAGAGCCTCCTCTCAGCTAGCCGTCTGGTGCTTCAGGCAATGCCTCCCCTGTTTTCCAGTTCTAAATTCAAATTTGTTGTGGTAGGCTGCTTTGGGCTGTCTACCCTATGCCGCCATCTTGGTTTCTCCCAAATGCCTTAATTTTTATATGCAGAAAAAACACGCACACACCTAATACTCCTAAGTTTCTATCTAAAAACTACTTAGAAATGCAATGCATATGTGGAAAAGATGTAAAAATAATAAGCTTTGTGTTTAATATATTTTTCATTCTATGGCAAAATTATGTCACTGAAGATTTGTGATTTAATGATTTTATTTTAGATATTAATTTTTAATCAAATCAATTGTTCAAATCCAGGCATTAAAGAAATAAGGTTTCAGTAATATCTAAAATTTAAAGCCAAAAAAATGTACATACAAAAGAAATTTGGATCTATATAGAAAGATAGAGGATAGGTATATAAATAGATATACATAGCTATACACATATACATGTATTTTTAAATAGATGGCACCCCAGTTTTATATTAATCAGATGCTGAAACTTTATATAGAATAAACAATCAGGTTTTTTTTTTAACTATTATAAAAGATACTAAACCCGGATGTCACAACTCAGTTATCAGCAGATGGCCCCTTGGTTACTTCCAGGACTCTAAGTGTATGATGTTCAATATATACCTGAGCCAACTATGTGCCTGGGGAGAGGGAGGGAGCAGTTGAAGGGGATTCTAATTCAAGCACCTGTCACTGAGAGAAATCCTCTTGATTAGAAAGGAATCATATTGCTGTTAAACTTTTCTCATAGGATAAAAAGTACTTTCCAATCTCTGCAAGAACAATGAGAAACATCTGCTGCACACTCAGCATTGCTGGGAACCTTTCTGAAAATTAAGAAAATGCTTATTTGTAAAGATATGTTTGCCCCCCTTTTTATTGAAGTATTATTCACTGTGGTCAAGACAGGAAAACAATCTAAATGTCTTTTTTAAAAATTTTACTTTTTAATCCTCACTCAAAGATATTTTCCCATTGATTTTAGAGTGTAAGGAAGAGAGAGGGAAAGACAGAGAGAAATATCGATGTGAGAGAAACACACCGCTTGGCTGCCTCTTACATGCACCCCAACAAGGGCCCAGGACAGAGATGAGCCTGCAGCTGAGGCACATGCCCTTAACAAAAATCAAACCTGGGACCCTTCAGTCTATGGGTTGATGCTCTATCATTTTTTTTTTGGGGGGGGGGCTGATGCTCTATCCACTGAGCCAAACCTCCTGGGGCCTTTAAGTCTTTTGATGGATGGTTGGATAAAGAAGTGGTACTTATGTACAATGGAATACTACTTAGCCATATAAATGATGAAATATTGCCATTTTGAACAACATGGATAGAACCTGACAGTAAAAGGCTAAGGGAAATATCAGTCAGAAGTCTAGAGCCATATAAGTTCACTCATACAGGCTGTCCCAAAAAATGTATATGCACATGAACCCTGAGAGCTCAATTTTGAAAATGAAATGAATTTTAATAAGCACTGAGTTTATAATTTTTAAAAATTTATGAATACATTATTTGGGACACCCTATGTGTGGCATACAAAACAGAGCAACAAATGAACAAACAAACAAACAAACAAAAACTCATAGAGGCAGACAATAGGATGGTGGTTACCAGAGGGGGAATGGAGTTGGAGGGAAGATAAAGGTGGTAAAGGGAGTTAAAAATTTGGTGATGGAAGGAGACTAGTCTTTGAGTACCTAGCAAATAATGCAATCCTATGTAATAAAATGCTAATATACAAATCAACCAAACAACTTGTGGCAATGATGCGCACTGACCACCAGGTGCAGATGCTCAATGCAGGAGCTGCACCCTGGTGGTCAGTGTGCTCCCACAGGGGGAGCACCACTCTGCCAGAAGCCAGGCTCATGGTTGGAGAGTGCAGCAGCGGTGGTGGGAGCCTCTCCCAAGTCCACAGCAGTGTTAAGATGTCCAACTAACTGCTTAGGCTCCCAAACGTTGAGAGGGCACAGGCTGGACTAAGAGTCCTCTCCTCCCCACAAGTGCACAATTTCATGCACCGAGCCTCCAGTACACAGATAATGTATTATACAATTGTACACCTGAAATATATATATAATCTTATTAACCAATGTAACCCCATTTAAAAAAGAAGAAGAAGAACCAGGATAGTGAGGTCTGTGGGTAGAAAATCTAATGTGACTCTCTCCCTTTCATGGTATAGAGATGGGAACCAAAAAGAATTCCCAGCTCCTTGTGCTCCTGATCCTTCTCAGTGTGCTCTTCTCACAGACATGGGCCTTTTCTCCTTTGGAAGTAGAAGCGCTGAGGTAAGTTCCCTTTCAATTGAGACAATTGAACCTTCTGTCTTCATCTAAATGAGAATTTGCTCCCCTATAGCAACTATCAGTCTGTTCTCTGTATTTATGTATCTGATTATATTTTGTTTGTTCATTTATTTTGTACTTTAGATCTCACATACAAACGAAATCATATAATTGTGTTTCTCTCACTGTGATTTAAATAGAAATTTAATTTAAAACAGGAATTTACTTTTTGTTATTTTGGAAAACTCAAGTTTTTAAATTATGATTTTTTAATGAATATAAGGTTGATATTCTATGATTTATTTATCTAATATTTTTTTAAACATCAGATCCACATTAGTCCTTCATACATCACTTATTGAAATTATATTCATATATAAAGACTAGAAACCATAAAGCCCTACCAAATTAATTAAATTTGAGTACCATTTAAAAAAATGATGGAATTTTTTGGACTTGATCAATACAGAGAAATATATCACAACAGGTAAATCTTTGAAGCTGGGTTTTGAGACTTACAGAAATAAAAGTACTTGAGGAATGTTTCAGACAAATAATATTAATATCAACAAATAATAAAGTGCTCCCAGTTTTCATATTGAATGTCATAATATTTTCAAAATTCTATCCTATATAATAAAGCCTATGTGGCATCACACCCTCACGCAATGCCCTTGTTCCATGTCATCATAAGATGGTCACTACAAGATGGCCACCACAAGATGGCCGGCAGGGGAGGGCAGTTGTGGGCAATGATGCCAGCAGAGAAGGGCAGTTGGGGGTGAACAGGACAGCAAGGGAAGGCACTTTGGAGTGACCAGGCCAGCAGGAGAGGGCAGTTAGGGCAACCAGGTTGGCAGGGGAGGGTAGTTATGGGTGATTAGGCCTTCAGAGGAGGGTAGTTGGGAGTGACAAGGCTGGCAGGGGAGGGCAGTTGGGGTGAGATCAGGCCAGCAGGGGAAGGCAGTTGGGGGTAACCAGGTTGGCAGGGGAGGGCAATTGGTGGTGATTAGGCTAGCAGGGAGGGCAGTTTTGGGTAACCAGGCCATCAGGAGAACAGTTAGGGGGTGATCAGGCTGGCAGGCAGAAATGATTAGGGACAATCAGGCAGGCAGGCAAGGGAGCAGTTAGGAGCCAACAGTCCCAGATTGTGAGAGGGATGTCCAACTGTCCTCTGTGGAATTGCACCTCAACCAGCAGTTGGACATCCCCTGAAGGGTCCCAGATTAGAGAGTGTGCAGGCCAGGCTGAGGGACACCCTCCCCCTGTGCATGAATTTCATGCACCGGGCCTCTAGTTGTATATAAATTCTTCCTGTGAAATTTAACTTCTGAAAGGTAAAATATTATCAAGGAAGCATACATGGCTTAATGCTCTAATCAAATTGAACAGAGTAGTCTTATCTATCTATCTATCTATCTATCTATCTATCTATCATCTATATTAGAGGCCCAGTGCATGAAATTCATGCATGGGGGGAGTGTGTTCCTCAGCCCAGCCTGCATTCTCTCCAATATGGGACCCCTCAAGGGATGTCCAACTGCCGGGCAGTAGGATATTCCTCTCACAATTGAGGACTGCTGGCTCCCAACTGCTTGCCTGCCTGCTTCCCTGATTGCCCCTAACGCTTCTGTCTACCAGCCTGATCGCCCCCTAACCACTCCCCTCTCAGCCTGATTGATGCCTAACTGCTCCCCTGCCAGCCTGTTTGTCCCTACCTGCCCTCCCCTGTAGGCCTGGTCACCCCCAACTGCTCTCTCCTGCAGGCCTGGGTCCCCCACCCCTTACTGCTCTTCTCTACAAGCCAGGTCCCCCCCAACTTCCCTCCTGCTGGCCTGGTCAACCTTAACTGTCCTCCCCTGTGGGCTTGATCACCCCCAACTGCCCTTCCTTTCAGGCCTCGTCCCTCCCAACTGTCCAACCCTGCTGGCCATCTTGAGGTGGCCAGAGTGTGTCCACATGGAGACAGTCTTGTTTGACTACATGGGGGCAGTCATCTTCTGTGTTGGAGTGACAGTCTATTTGCATATTATTGTTTTATTAGATAGGATTATATAGAATAGAGGCCTGGTGCACAGGTGGGGGCCAGCTAGCTTGCCTTGGAGGATGTCCTGGATCAGAATGGTGGTTCCCTTGGGGCATGGGGCAGTTGGGCAAGGGGCCCATGGTGGTTTGTAGGCTGGCCAAGCCTCCACAACCCAAGCAGAGGCCCTGATATCTGGGATTTATTTATTTTCTATAATTGAAACATTGTAGCCTTGAGCAGAGCCAAGCCTCCTGCTTGCTCCATGGCCACAGCCATCTCTGTTGGGATTTATTTATCTTCTATAATTGAAACTTTGTAGCCTTGAGTGGTCCGCGGAGGCCAAGGCAGCCCAGGGCAGGTGGAAAGCATAACTTCCTCCATCGCCAGGGGCAACTCAAGCCTCCTGCTCTCTCCAGCTCTGTAGATGCCACCATTTTTGTTGGGATTTATTTATCTTCTATCATTGAAACTTTGTAGCCTTGAGTGGAGGCCTGGGCCTGCCAAGGCAGGCAGAAAGTTTGGCTTCCTCCATTGCCAGGGAAACCCAAGCCTCCCTTCTGCTATCCATGGCCAAAGCCATCTTGGTTGAACTTATTTGCATACATGCTCCTGATTGGCTGGTGGGCGTGGCTTGTGGGTATAGGCAGAGGTATGGTAAATTTGCATATTACTCTTTTATTAGATAGGATTATGGCTAATACCCTGTGTCCCCTTGGAAGTTCAACAGGGAGAGTGGGAGTTTACTTGCTATGATATGTGCTGACCACCATGGGGGGCACAGAATGAAGTAAGGCACTGGCCAGCAACCAAGAGCTGAGGAAGGGAGGCCCCAGTGGGCAGCCAAAAGGCCCTGATTTCCCCTGATCGCTGGCCAGGACTAGGGACCCTACCACATACGATTTCTTGGACCAAGCCTCTAGTTCATAGATAAAAGTTGTATGGTATCAATTACTGAACTAAACTAAATTTTACTACTTATACTGTCATAAAAAATAGAAGCTATTGTCAATTATTCTACCCATCTTTTTAAAATGGGTGATATTCCTCAAGATTTTGTGTGTCCCATTTAAAATGATTGTAAAAATATAAGTGTTATTTCCTACGAAATTCATATACTCGGTGACAGAATACCATTTGAAGGGAAATTTAACTTGATCAAGCTTTGATAAAATTAGACCCTGACTGGTTGCAAATTGTATTAACCAAAAATGGCAGGTTAGTTCAATTTTAGGGAGTAGTATTTAAGAAAATGTACTTTTGAAATTGTTTATTTTTTTGTGTGTTTCCATGAAGCTTTTTCTCCAATGATACACGTTTCCACATGTCATGGCCTCATTCAGCCTCATTTATGGCAGCTTGTGCCCCTGTGCATGACTTTCATGCAGAGGCTGTAACATGGAACAAGCCAAGATGAACTAAGCACTCATTTGCACTGTGTTGCAGAAAATATCAACATCAGAGATTGCTCCATTTCTAGGAAAGCTTTCACCTTTAGGATTCCTGCTTAGAGGTAGTGTCATGAATATAAGCTTCCTCATAAAACTGAAAAGTTGGTTATTGCACACTATGGCCCTTTCTATGCTAAGAGATTTTGACTCGAAAACAGTTTGGAGAAGAAATAGCAAAAGGTGTAATAAAGCTTTTGTGAAAATCGAGATAGCTTCTTTTTTTGGTAAATGGTCCATTTACTTCTTTGCAATTTGATAACTATTGATAATCTTTAATTTACTTGGATACATCAGGCCTAACCAATAGAAAATAGATTGTGAGTCATAAAATACTCACTGGCTTCTCACACACTTATATTATCTTGGTAGCAAATATTTGGAAATCTACAATCAAATTGAAGTCGACACAGTATGGCAAATGAGGCATAGTATAACATAAAGCATATTTTAACTGAAACCATGAAACCATGATACTTGTTTATAAGTTTCCTACTCAAACCAAGCATTGGAAGATTCTGTATTTAAACAGCCAATAGCTTGAATATAGGGGTGGCACCATTCAGGTGGCAAAGCTTCTAAAGAAGCATTTATTTTTAAAGAATATTTTCTCCCAGTGGCAGAACACAACTGAAAATAATTCCATATATATAACAAAGCATTTTCTCAGTGAATACAGAGTGTGCCTTAAACATCACAGAAAATGTCTAATATGTTGGATTATTCCTCTTTTAGGTTTAAGGATATATATATATATTTTTAGTATAATTGTGACAGAAAATAAATGAGGTGTTGGAATTCCTTTTTATCTGACATCAAGAAACCTAGAAATATTGGCCTATAAATCTTTTTTAAAAATTTTTTATTAAACCCTTTGTTTACTTTCCCTCAATTTTCTTAGCAATGACATCTCAGAAGACCATGGACCAAATAAACGCCATTCAGATGGAGTATTCACTGACATGTATTCCAGACATAAAAAAATGATGGCTATAAAGAAGTTCTTGGAGAGTATTACTGCGAGCTCAGGGTAAGAAAACATATATTGCTTTATTCAGAAATTGTAAGTGACTTTCACAATATAAGCTACACATGGAGCCTTGGATCTCTCTATCTCACTATCTATACTCTGAAGCAGTAATTCTCAACTTTGGCTGCCACAAGACAACCCTAAAGAATTTTAAAAATATGGTAGTTGGGCCCTACCCAAACCCAATATCAGGAAATTAGGGCCTCTACAGATGTGATTCCAGACCAGAGTATTTCATAAGCCTTCCCCAGTGGGCTCTATTGTGTCTCCAGGGATAAAAAACAAAAACAAAAAAACAATACAGGCATCTACTCAGAATCTAGAAACCAGTTTTCTCAAAAGAGCTGGATTTCAACCATGGAAAGTCCAATCAACTAGCAATTTGGTATCATGTAGAACTCCAAGTATGAGCATTTCAATTCCCTTATTTAACCAATTAGCTCTGAGTTATTTTGTCTTCTGAGATTCAGTAAGGCCCGAGTCTGCCTGGGGTGTGTGTGGGATCCCTTAACACGACCCACGTGGTTCAGGGCCCACACTCAGGGTCCGGTTTCTGGAGAAGGCCACACACTAAAATGAAGACACTGGAAAAGAGTTAATTTGGGAAAATGGGGGCCAGGCGGGGAGTCCACCTCTAGTGGGAAGACTCACCCCTGATCAGGCCTTTTGCCATTCCTTTTATTGAGATTCTGAGACAAAAGACATCACTTAGGCAGAAAAGTTCCAGCAAGAGAAAATTAACAAGAATTTACATATGATTAACAAATTAAAGTTGCCTCAAGTTCTACTATCTCAACTAGACAATGAGTTAATTGGTCCGACCTTTCAGAGCCATTGAAGTTGGCCATCTCTTTTTGCACTTTAACAATAGTGACCCAACCTAGAGTCAATGAGTTAATAGCTTTGACCATTCAGAGCCATCAGGTTGGCCCGCTCCCTTTACATTAGGTTTCAGTTCCTGGTTCCTGTTTCTTCCTGGTTCCTGGTTCCTGGTTCTCCCTGGTTCCTAGTTCCTGGTTCTTTCCCGTTCCTGTTCCTGATTCTCCCCCATTACTGGCTCCTGATTCTCCCCCTGTCCAGGTTCCAGGCAGGTGTGTACACATTGGAGCACAATAAAGAGGGTTCTCTCTCTTTTTATTGTGGTTATTATTGTTTGATGGTGAGTGTTAGGGACAATTCTGATTGGGTGAGAATAGACATAATGAATCTCTCTGCTGATTAGATTATAATTCTGTAAGGAAAAGTTAAGCTCCTTTAAGGTTAAAAACAAATAATAGTTAATAACTAACATCATAGGTAATTACTGTGCTTCCCTGAAAATAAGACATCCTCCAACAATAAGACCTACTTCATGGAAACAGAATGCATCCCCTGAAAATAAGACCTAGTGCATCTTTGGGAGCAATAATTAGTATAAGACACTGTCTTATTTTCGGGGAAACAGGGTATTTAGCCCCTTAGAGAACTTCACAGAACACAGACAATAGCATAGGTTACATGTATCATTCCTTTAGAATGTTTTCTCATCTAAGAGCCTTCACAAGTACAATTTTCTCTTTCTGGTCTGTAGTGAAAAAAAAGAAGGCGGATAATTCAAAGAATCTCTTTGGGACAAAGCCGATGACAAGTTTTCAGTGGTGAGTATATCTGTGCATGCTTATCATACAGCCATCATCCAGCTGTTTCAGTAAGTAAGAGTCCCTTGATATGAAATATCTTAGATATGATCACAGTGAGACCTCATATAAGAATGACACTCGGACATGTAGTGAACTATGGACTAGTAAATGGCTTCAAATGTTTCTTGCTGGCTTCTGATTACATAAAGGAGGAAAACTACAACGACTAAGTAGTCATCTTCTAGTTTACTCACACATATTCCTACCCTCAGTCCAGATATAAAATGGAGGAGAGTGATCCACACTGCATAATGAGAACTGGCTTTCCTATTGAGGTCAAGCCAGGCTGCTCTTATTGCTTTAAGAATTCAGCTGATGATCAACTGCTAGCATCTTACTTAGTACTAGAGGGCTGATGCATGGAAGTTGTGCAAGGGGCTTGGCCCTGGTATCTTCGGTGGCTTGCCTTGGCCCTTCCAGTGATGGCTTCATCCAAAGGACGTCTGTAAGGTTGTTTGGCTTCATCCAGTCTAATTAGCACATTATGCTTTTATTATTATAGATAAGTACAGGGAAATGGCACAAAATTATAAAAAGGCCTGTTATTGTGAAAATCCCAAGGCAATCTGGGTTGAATTGTCTTCCTTGAAACATAGCAACTTCAGAGAGTAAAGTTGAAGTTCAGCCTCTTTAAAAAAAAAAAAATATATATATATATATATATATATATATATATATATATATATATTATTGATTTTTTACAGAGAGGAAGAGAGAGGGATAGAGAGTTAGAAACATCGATGAGAGAGAATCATCGATTAGCTGCCTCTTGCACACCCCCTACTGATGTGCCCGCAACCAAGATACATGCCCTTGACTGGAATTGAACCTGGAACCTTTCAGTCCACAAGCCGACACTCTATCCACTGAGCCAAACCGATTTCAGCTGAGGTTCAGCCTCTTTTATCTATAAAATGTGAAGGTACTATGATTGCAATAGTAGTAACTGGAAAAGATTTTTTGAATTGAGAAAACACAGATAAATTTTTGTGTGTTTAGTGATAAACTTAATATCACAATTGCTTTTATATATACACATCATATTTCTCTTCTGAGTAGATTGTTACATAATTCATAAAATAAGTTTGTGGTACTTGGCTTAGTACAATTTTATGTTATCACTATATCAGAACTTATCAAATTTGCCTCGAATGGCTCCAAGGAAAATATTTTTGGTTTTGTGGTCTATACGGTTTCTGCTAGAAATACTCAAATATGCTATTGTAATATGAAAGCAGCCAAAAATAATATGTAAAAGGAATGGGAGTAGCTGTGTCACAATAAAGCTTTATTTATATCATATTAAGAGAGAATAGACTATAACCTTGAAGGGGTCAAAAGATTGCAAGAGTCCCAAGCTCACAATGACTATAATTCATTCTTTAACTTTAGTCCTGGTGTTCATGAGAGTCCTCAGTAGTGGCAGGGGGGTCTTCAAAGATACCTGCACAATTGGTGAATTAAGTTCACGGATTTCCCTTCACTTCTAAGAGACATGCACGGTCAGGGGTGTGGCACATGCCCATTTATGGGCATAAATGGATAGTTCAGAGCAATGTATTGCTTTCTTCAAAAAAAATGTTAATGCCATGTAGCTTTTTGTAAAACTGTTCATAAGAAGAAGGTCTCTCCATATTATATAGCAGAGCAGACACTAAAATATGGAAAAGGACCAATCACTGTGTCTTTAGTAAATTGTTAGATTATTTATGAGATTACATCTTCCATTCTTTTTTTTTTAAATATGTAGTTTTGGACAAATTCTTTTTCACAAGCAATCTTGTGAGTCAGCCATTTGTGAATGTTACAAATGGGGAATTAGTGACTGGTCAAGGGGTCCCTTCTCATCCCAGGGCCTTTCTGTCTATCAGGCCGTTGGAAGATGCGCTCCTGATATCCCACCACATGCTTTCATGTCTCAGGTTGTGGACAAGGTGCTAGGAAAATACATGTTTATCATTTGAGTGGATAAGGGAATGAAATTAACATGCTGTCAGTGAAAATATTTATATGCTTATATACCAATTCTTTCTTTTTCAGAATTATAGAAGAAACATGATTAGATGAAGTAATTGTAGTTTGATTTCTATGCAAGTAATTCAAGAAAACATCTTCAAATAAAATAAAAGCAAATAAAATGCTGTGTTGTGCATGTTGTAATTTGTTTTATTCTAACATATAGCCATTAGAATCCTTAAGTTTGTCTTTTTTTTTCTTTAATAAAAATGTAGACATTTATTTGAAGCAGATACAAATTCCATCTGGACAGAGGATTCCTAAAGGGGTCCCCCTAGGGAGGAGCCCCCAATCAGGAAAAGCCTACTCTCTTGCTCTATAATGGAAAACAATGTTAAAAATAACTCCTCGTGTCCCTTTGTCTCTGGTTTATATATGTTGTAGTTCTTTGTTAGAATCTGACCCTTTTTTTGTTTTGTTTTTACAGCCTTTAAAAAAAATTCTTGATTAAGGCATTACATATGTGTATTCATCCCTCCATTAAGTTTGTCTTTAACTAAGGAACATCTAGGAATTCATATGCAGTGTACAATTTCTGTCAAAACATATTTAATGATAAAAGTTATAGGCTAATTCCAAGTATATGAAGATTTTTGGAAGTATAGTCACTGAAAAAAATTTATCTGTTTCTTTATAGAGCTTCCTTACCTATTCAGATAATACAGCCAATAAGCAGTGTGCGCAAAGTTAACTGTTCAGCAAATAAAATTCTATGCCAACATAATCCCAAAATGTCTGTGTTTACTGGCTGATGTTTCTCAGTGACTAGAGTAATGGCACATGCACTGAGGATCTCCAGTTCAATTCCAGGTCTAGGGCAGGTTCCTGGGTTGTAAGTTCAATTCCAGGCGCCAGGCAGGGGCTGATAGGGGAGGTAACCAATCCTCTCTTGTCTCTTGTTCTCTCTCTCTCTCTCTCTCTCTCTCTCTCTCTCTCTCTCTCTCTCTCCCCTTTCTCTCTCTCTCTCTCTCTCTCTCTCTCTCTCACACACACACACACACACACACACCACACACACACACACACACACATTCCTTAATACTTCCTCTTTCTCTAAAACTCAATGGAAAAAATATGGTGTGTATTTGGATTATTTTTATTTGAGGCTATGGGTCTTATATTCTTAACCAAAACACAAAGAAATGATAATGAAAATGGGAATCAGAAATACACAAACTTTAGTGAAGAATCAATATCATCATAGCACAAAACTTCTTCACTCAGAATTGCTACAATTGGAGCACATGGCTTTAAAAGTAAAGACCAATCTAGATTGACCAGTAATTTCTGGTAATCACTAGTCATTACCAGTAATCACCAGGTCTAGTAGTCTAGAAGTACAAGTTGAAGTGAATTGGACTAATTTCATCTTTTGTTCGTATCTGATATCAAAAATTACTAAATATTTGATGAATGACTTTTCTATGCAAAGCACTGCTATGAAAACAGAAAAAAAAAGCCTTGTGTTATGTACACATAAGGAGCTTCTAAGATCAAATGGTAGCTGGATAATAGTGTAATTTGAAAGTGAATCTAAAACACATTAACCCTATTCTATTAAAGAAATCTTTTCAAATTATTTCCTATTCTTTCAAGGAATATTTATTGAATGACTGATGTGCAGTGCAGAAATCTGAGTGTTTGGACAGAGGGAACACCTGGTTCCAGCCAGGGAATAGTCCTGATGCATCTGGACAGCAATGAAGTCAGCGTGGCCTAGCATATGCATTGCATGAGGGCAGAGGTGAGGATGAGCTCAGAGAGGTTACCATATTCTGGACCTTGAGGGGCCTCATAGACCCCCAGGAAGACGTGAGGACTGAGAAGAGAAGGTGAGGCAGAGTTTGGGACAAAGGTGTAATAGCTGAACTACATTGGAATAGGATCATGCTATATTGGGTATAGAGGGAAAGGTATAAAGGGAGGAAGCAGGGAAACAAGGAAGAAGGCCTCTACTGTAAACCGGGTGAAAGATGGCGGTGGCTACCAGTGCACAAACTGTACCTGGTGAGAAGTGGAATGTGAATACGTCAAAGATTTACTGATAGATTAAAGATATGAATGAAAAAATTCCAGCAGGTTCCAAGACAAATCAGCTGAGCAACTTGAAGGGAGCCATTGCAGATAAGTGAGAGGGAAAAGAAGGGAAGGAAGAGGTTCCAGAGCACAGTGACCTCAGATTTGGACGTTTTGAAGCTGATGTTGAATAGAGTTGGAGATGTATGTAGGAATTTCTGAGGTGTGCTGGCTGCAGGTAAGCAGTTGGTAGACTTTAGTATATAAATGAGATTTAAAGGCTAAGTCATGAGATCACGAAGGGATGGAGTGTAGCTAAAGCAGAATCTCAACACCTACTCCCCAGGTGTGTTCATTACTTGGACTGCCCTAACAATATACCACAGACTCATAGGTAAAACAACAGAAATGTATTGTCTCACAGATCTAGAGATAGAAGTCTGAGCTCAGGGGTCTTCAGGGTTGCTTCTTTCTGAGGACTGGGAGAGAAATTCAGATCCATGCCTCTCCCTGGCTCTAATACTTTGCTGGCAACTCTGGGGCTTGTAAAAGTGTAACATTGATTTCTTCTTAAGTTTACCACAGTGTTGTCCTTGTTTGAACGTGTGTGCTTATGTCTGTGTGTGTGTCACCAAAATTTTCTTTTGTAAAAGGACATGAAACATATTGGATTAGTGCCAATGCTAATGACCTCGATTTAACTTGGTTATGGCTCTAATAACTCTATCTCAAAATAAGGTTCCTATCTGATATAATGGGGTTAGGACAATAGCATATAAACTAGGAGTTGGGGGAAGGTGACACAATTCAACTCACAGCACTGAAACATCTAACATTAAAATGTGGCATGTTAAGGAAAGAATGTAAAAATAAATGAAAGAAGAAGCTAATGAAATAGGAGAAAATAGGAAAATGAAAAGTTATGGGATAGCAAACACACAAAATAAGGAAAGTTTCTCAGAAAAGATGACATCATTACAGGTTTAAATGTAGCTGCTGTGTAAAATAATATTCACTTAGTGATTTCTGAAATGAGTATTACTGAAGAACCTTGTATGTGTTCACTGACCTACCATCTGATGATATAACAGTGAGAAAATATACACAACTTCCTGCCCATTTAGTACTGAAATTCTATTGAAGGAAGCATATAATAAACAAACTTGTTAAGGAAAATACATATTGTGTCAGAAAGTTATAGTGCGAAGAAAATTTTAATGCAGGGAAAGAGGATATTATATGTTCAAATAAAATTTTGAAGTTTAGGTGAGTTTCCTAGCAAAGACCTCACAAGAGTTTCCTACCAAAGACCTCACAAGATGAAAAGCCAGAATGAAATCAGCTGAGAGACACTATGAGTAGATTATTCTAGACTGAAGAAATTCCAGATGGAAAGCTCTTAGGTTAGGGCTTACCTAATAGTTTTAGGCACATAGCAGAGGCCAATTTGACTGAAGTGAAGAGAATGATTAAAATATAGAAGCTCTGATGGCATTATTAAATGCCTGAGCATTGACCAATGAGCCAGGAGGTCAGAGTTCTATTTCTGTTCAGGACACATGCCCGCATAGCGGGCTCGATTCTCAGTGTGCCCTGTGCATGAGGCAGCCAATGGATGATTCTCATCATTGATGTTTCTATCTCTCTCTGCCCCTTTTTTCCTCTCTAACATCAACAAAGATATATTTTTAAAATATATTTTATTGATTTTTTTACCGAGAGGAAGGGAAGAAGGATAGATTGCTAGAAACATCGATGAGAGAGAAACATCAACCAGCTTCCTCCTTCACACCCCCCACTGGGGATGCACCCGCAACCAATGTACATGCCCTTGACTGGAATTGAACCTGGCACCTTTCAGTCCACAGACTGACGTTCTATCCACTGAGCCAAACTGGTTTCGGCTATAAAGATATTTCTAATAATGAAATAATATATATATAATATAAGAGAGATTAGGAAGAGCTAGGCCACAGGATCATCAGAGGTCAGAGGTCTGAACACATCATTGCGTTTTATTTTGACTGAGATAGGATGGAAATAATGGAAAAGATTTTGATCACTGACTTTCAGAATAACAGAATTGGTTGAATGATGAGGGTGAGAGTTGCTTTGGAATGGGCATAAGATAATGGGGAAGAGCAATCTACGCTTGATATGAACAATCCCTTTAAGTGTTTTCCTACTTTGGGAAGCAAAGCAAAGCAAAGGGGTTGGGGAACCAGGTGGGAAAAATGGATGTAAAGTAGTAAGTTTTTATATGGAAGTAATATCAAACACATGTTTGCATACTGAGTGAAAATATTCATAATGGAAAAACTTGTGATGCTGTAAATAAAGGGAGATTTGCTTGAGTGATACCCTTGAGAAATAAAAGGAAATGCAGTTTATCCAGGGAGATGGCTAGAAAAATGAATGGCAAAAGCACTCTTCAACCAGAGTAAGTGGCAGAGTGTCTGGGCCAAAAGTGTCTGGATAAACTTAGGAATAGATAGAAGCTGATGGATTTCCTCTTTTTATCTTATTTTTTTCTTTATTGATTAAGGTATTACATATGTGTCCTTATACCCCATTGCCCACCACCCCCTTACTCAAGTCCTCATCCCCCTGGTATCTGTGTCCATTGGTTAGGCTTATTTCCATGCATACAAGTCCTTTGGTTGATCTCTCTCCCTTACCCCCTACCTTCCCTCTGAGGTTTGATTGTCTGATCAATGCTCCTCTGTCTCTGGATCTGTTTTTGTTAATCAGTTGATGTTCTTTATTATATTCCACAAATGAGTGAGATCATGTGATATTTGTCTTATTCTGACTGGCTTAATTCATTTAGCATAATCCTCTCCAAGCATGCTCAAAGTCACTAATCATACGAAAGATGCGAATCAAAATGACAATGAGGTACCATCTCACATCTGTCAGAATGGCTATCATCAACAAATCAACAAAGGACAAGTGCTGGTGAGAATGCAGAGACATAGGCACTCTCCTGCACTGCTGGTGGGAATGCAGACTGGTGCAGCCACTGTGGAGAACAGTATGGAGCTTCC